>CATOUR010000020.1:1325000-2525000 GCA_951848785.1 Callosobruchus maculatus
TACAAACCTACATATGTTTGAATGGAACTCCCTATATATTATTGCATATTTGGATTCCTTGGTGAATTATAGTGTGACTTTATGTCATCATACATCGAACTTTAAACGAACCGTTTAGGCGCAAATCACCATTTTTGGTATAAGTATGTAGGTATCAGAAAAAAATGAATATCGCAGCGATTATAAAACATAGAAGGCCGTGACTTTGCGGTACGACTAAGCATGAAATGCGTCACCTTAGGTCAGACGGCTAAAATTGGTTTTTTTTTTACTTGGAGAAATCAGTAGATTAATTAAGGAAATTTCAATTACAGATAACTTGATTTTTTCAAACGGGAATGCCTATTTTGGTTTAAAGAGTCAAATGTAAAATTTGATTACCTTTCCAACTATATAGCATTCTCGATATAAATCTTTTTTGGTTTTCATTTTATTTCAAATTATCAGGCAAATCGGTGTTTTTCAATTTTCCTGCGTGCAAGCAATCTAGCAGGCCATGAAAAATAAACAAAAGCACGTTAATAGGGAAGAAACCAACTAACTCAGTATAAAAGATGCAAAGGAACTAGAGTAGCGAGGCAAGATACGAAAATTCCTTACAACACATCAGCTCCAACCAGATACAACAGCGACAAGATATCTAATGTCAATGAGAAGCTGCGGTATGATAGAAGTCTTTGTTTTTCACAGCCTACTAGCTATTGAGGTCTACTAGAGCTTGACAACTTTCCAAAACGAAATTTTAACGAATTTCAAAAATCTGTCACATGATCATGGTAGGGGGTCTTAAGGGCTATAACCTTAAAATATTTTCACTTAAATCTTGACGTCTATACAGGGTGATTCATATCAAATTTACATTTTTTGAATAGAACATTGTACTTGGAGAAATCAGTAGATTAATTAAGGAAATTTCAATCACAGGTAACTTGATTATTTCAAATGGGAATGCCCAATTTTTTTATATCATCAAATGTAAAATCTGATAACCTTGCCAACAATATAGGATTGTCAATATCAATCTTTTTTAGTTTTCATTTTATTTCAAATTTTCAGTCAAATGTGTGTTTTTATGTTTTCTACGTATAAGCAACCTAGCAGGCCATGAAAAACGAACAAAAACCTGTTCAGATAGAAGAAACCAACTAACTTCACAGAAAGATGCAAACAAACTAGAGTAATGAGGCAAGATTATAGAAATTCCTTACAGCATGTCACCTCAAACCAGAAATAACAGCAGCAACGAGAATGCTTATTTTTCACAGCCTACTAGCTATTTTGCAAATTCCCAAAATCGGTAAAAAAATTGTAAATGAAAGGTAAACTACAGGCGATTGTTGCTGACAGTAGAATATGTATATCTTCAGAATAAATGTTCACATTTAATGCCAGAAAAAAGTAGTAATTTCCGTTAGTCATAAGTAACGATACCTCTGACTGGCGCCCTTTAAATCCTTCAGTAGGTACTTCTACACATTAGCAAAATCGCAGAAAATAAAAACTGAATTGCAGTATATTTACATTGTAAAAAACATGGTTTACTTGGCAGGAAAATTAACGCAATTACCCCACGGAATAATAAAAAATTCTCAAAATTGTTTCAGTAGATGCTCAGAATGCTTCAGTTAGACATATCTTTACTTTTGACTTAACGAAATGACTATTTTTTTATCCCATTAAATGTGAAATAACATTCTGAAGATGTTAGACAGTCAGCAACAATCGCTCGTCTATTCCTATTGTTTCATAATTTGTAATCATTGTTAAGCTCTAGTAGATCTCAATAGCTAGTAGGCTGTGAAAAAAAACTTCTGTCATACTTCAGCTTCTTATTTATTACGCTGCTGGGTTCGGGGTGAGGTCACCCTGCCCCTTTTGTAGGTTGCTACCTCTCTTCCGTTTCCCTGGTCTTTGCGCTTCTTACCTACTCATGAGTCTCCACGGGTACTGAGCGTTCTGTGTCAACTGGTCACAGAAATGCCTGCAGAACAGCTACTGTGATTCTGTGAACCGTGAACTTTGTTTACTTTTACCTGTTTGGGATACGACTTAATGGAAATGATAAAATTGAATAAAACCAATGGAACGAATCCAGTGAGAACAATATGTTATTGATGGAAGTGTACCTGCATTACATGGTTAAGAGTACTATAGTACGTTGCAGCCCAAAACATTACAGGGACGGGTTACAGATGAAACTCCTGATGAATTATGATACCCTGGCCAGGTAAGTAGCTCTAAGTACACTTATATCTAGCACAACAACAAAGCAATAATTGTAATGAGACTAAACTAAAAGCTGTAATCGCACAATAATATGGTATTTCTCTTTCTTTTCAGTTATATGTGCCAGGAAAGTAACAGAATATTACATCGATGTCAGTTGAAAGCCCCTGATCTTACATAGCTAGAGCCCACCTGCAAATGTGGTGTGTAGTTGGAGATGTCTCGATGTCAAACCTCGGAATCTGCTTTCTGCGCTGGCAGTAGTGTCGCTGACAGTACGACCTCAACCAAGGTAGGTAGTTAGCTTGAACTAAGATACCCTTCAATCTCTTATTATCTTGTAACGTCTACCCCAAACATGGATATCGTCTAACAGGTTCTGCGTAACCAATTTTCACATAGCAATAGTTCTTGTGTAAAGACTGTTTTGTTTTTGGCCTAGAATGATTTATGTTCCATAAATATTCTATTTATCGACTGAATATTCGCAGTTTTTTAGAAACTTTAAGCAAAATTAACAATGTACCACATGTGTTTAACCTCAATAATTTTACCTGCGTGTTTGGAGGCCTTTATTCGATTTCCCTCTGTTTTTCACTACCAAATAGGGTGTAAATCCGCTCTAGGCGTAGTAAAATGACTATTTTACAAGCACCCTATACAATTTATGCCTTTTTAGCGATAAATCCGCTTACGCGTCCTCTTGCATCAAGGAATAGCCAAAAAGTGGAAAAGCCGGGAAAAATGACAAAACCTACTTCATTTTCCAATTCACCTTAAAAATGTCGTATGTCAACCTTCAATCACCAGTTTAGACTTTGACACATGTCCAACCTCGTAACCTTAAAATCTAACATCAGGTTAGGTTATTGTTTACAATATTATTTCCGAAGTACAATACATTGAATTCAATCTATGAATAATTAAAATAATCTAAAACAGGTTAATATCCACTAAATATGCTACATAAATGTGTTTTACAATAGTTACTTTTATGTTTCAGGCTACCAACGTCCGTACATAGCGCTGTTGACTGAGACCGAGTACCTGGACTTCAGCTATAAGTGTAAGGCTCTTATCATGTAGTAACAGGAAATAATGAGCAAAGGAAAATAAATAATACTGAAACACACTGGATTCTACCTTATTTACCTAATCGTAATACCCCAATATTGACTAAAAAATGAAGGTATGTAGCTAGAAATTTAAGAAACCGTAACAATACCCCCTCTACCAGGAAAAAGTTTGACCCCGGGAAAACTTTTAAATACCCTTAAACTAAATTAATCATCCTCAAGATGATCTGGGGGATGCGATTTCAAATCCTTGGCATGATAGATACCGCATTCCTTACCATTCCCATCCTCTAACGAATATGTCCACGGTGAGACAACCTTACGAACTATGAACGGTCCTACAAACCTAGGAGCTAATTTAGCTGAAAAATTCTTTGCAGCATCCGACAGTACCATATTTCTTTTCCACACTTTCTGACCACGTATGAAGCGTTCATCGCGACGCCGTAAATCATACGTCCTTTTACTGACATCAGCTGCTTTTTGCAGACGTCTTGCGACATCTTTAAAAATATCTTGAAGGGTCCGAGAACTAGCCTCTAAGTCTCTCGACTTATCAGTTTGATCAGGTCTTCGACTCTCTGATCCATTTATACTGACTTCGCGACCAAAATTTACGAAATTGGGGGTATATTTGGTCGTCTCGTGACATGAAGATCTTATAGCGAAAGCAACTTTTGGAAGGAACTTATCCCAGTTTCTCTGGTTGTCCATAACGTAAGCTCGGAGCATCGTTTTCAGGGTACGATGAGCTCTTTCAACCGGATTTGCCTGGGGATGTGCTATAGCCGTAAAAACATGGTTTACGTTATACTCTTTCAACAATGCCGCAATCTGTCGACTACGTAATTGACTCCCATTATCCGAAAGAATCCTTTGAGGCACCCCAAAAATAAGAAAAACCTGTTCTTCCAGTAACTTCACAATTTTAGTTGCCGTCATCGTTCGTAGCGGAAAAAATAGACAAAATTTTGAAAAGTGGTCAATAACAGATAAAATAAACCGATTTCCGGATGTGGTTCGAGGCAGAGGCCCAACCAAATCAATACATACCAATTGCCATGGCCCTGTGACTGTACTAGCGTGACTAAGCATGAGGCCAGCTGGCTTTTTCTGAACCGGCTTAATCTGCAAGCATACTTGACAGCGTTGGATATATCGTGCCACGTCGGCTTTTAACTTTGGCCAATAATACTTATTTGTTATCCGGGAAACTGTTTTAAAAACACCACCATGTCCACAAGTAGGCGGGTCATGATTTGAACGAATGATCTCGTGCCTTTCATGTTTAGGTACGACTTCCAGCCACTCATCTTCGTTACCAGACAAATCAGGAAACTTTATGTTTTTCCTTTTGTACAACCGAGTAGACTCCACTCTCCATTGGGGATATTTGTCAGGAAAACTTTCAACTTTACGACACATCCCTTGATACCATGGATCTCGTATTTCCTCTTCACGGCTGCTAGTTGTTCCATTAGCATCATCTGCTATAGCATCAATAACAGGTACTGATCTGGAAAGAGTGTCAGGTACGACATTGTCACGACCCTTTCTATGAATAACTTCAAAGTCATATTGTTGTAAGCGAAGTGCCCATCTACCAATCCTGCCTACAGGGTCTTTAATCGAGAAAAGCCACTTAAGACTATAATGATCGGTAATTACGTAGAACTTGCTTCCCTCGATATATGGTCTCAACTTTTCGACGGCGAAGAGCACTGCGAGACATTCTTTCTCCGTGGTTGTGAACTTTCTTTCTGATTTAGTCAAAGAGCGACTGAGGTAACAAACAACCTTTTCACCATCCTCATAGGTCTGTGAAAGTACTGCTCCCAGACCAAAATCGCTGGCGTCAGTTTGGACATAAAATGGGCGAGTAAAGTCAGGACACGACAACACCGGTGCAGTCACCAAATGTTCTTTTATGGTACTGAATGCCCTATCACATGACTCATCCCAAGTAAATGTACAATTCTTCCTCAACAAAGCGGTAAGAGGTGCTGTGACGGTGGAAAAATTTGGTATAAAACGACGATACCAGGAAGCCAATCCCAATAAGCGTCTGACTCCTGTCACGTTACGTGGAGTTGCAATATTAACGACTGCTTCCACTTTGCCTGGATCTACCATTAACCCATGTTTATTCACAACATATCCTAGATATTTTAATTCCGGTACGCAAAAATGACACTTCTCCCGATTCAGAGTCAATCCGGCATTCCGAATTCGACGTATCACCTCTTTAAGTACCTCAAGATGTTTTTCGAAGGTTGGGGTACATACCACCACATCATCCAGATACACTAGAACATATTGTTCGAGGTCAACCCCAATGACTCTGTCAATGAATCTCTGCCAAGTGGCAGGTGCATTATGCAGCCCAAAAGGCATGCGCTTAAATTGGAAAAGACCACGAGTGGGTACTACGAAGGCAGTCATGGGTTTCGATTCTTCCGACATTTTAATTTGCCAATACGCACTCTTAATATCAAGAGTTGTTAAGTACCTAGCGTCCCTTAACTTGTCTAAAGTAGTCTGTACAAATGGTATTGGGTAGGCATCCGGGAGACTAACTTCGTTCAGTTTTTTATAGTTGACACAAAATCGATAACCACCATCCGGCTTTTTCACAAGAACAATGGGGGAGGCCCATGGCGAATTTGAAACTTCGATGACGTCATCAGCCAACATTTGGTTCAATTGTAAGTTGACTTGCTGCTGTAAAGCAGGTGAAAGCGGATAATGTCGCTGTTTGATCGGTGGAGAGTTAGTACGAATAACGTGCTCCACGACATCAGTACACCCCAATTTGCCATCGCAATCCTTGAAAGTATCTTCAATTACTTCATCAAGTTGCTTTTGTTGCTCTTCCGACAAATGCTCTCTACTGTGGATCGCACAGATCTCAGTATGAGTCGCATCTTCTGGTGACTTAAATGACCACACTCCCGAGTAGAGATCTGGTATAATTTCCATTTGAACCCAAAAGTCAACTCCTAGTATAAGAAAGTGAGGTAAGTCTGGTACCACAAGAAATTCTATTACCTTAACCCGATCTTGAAGTTGAGTCGGAACCTTAACACATCCAATAACTGTACAGGTCATTCCATTTGCTACTGTACATGAGTTAATTCTAGACTTATCTAGTAAACACATATCCTTCAAGACTTTCCAGCCTAAAGAACCTATCACCGACTGAGAACAACCAGAATCAAGTAACCCTAGAAAATCATGTCCATAAATTCTAACCTGTAAATACGGTCGCTTGTCATTTTTAGCATGTGACAAAACATAATCTAATATAGCCTTGGTCGGTGTCTCAAAACTAGAGGGCAATTCCCGACCTACATTTGTCCTCTCGTCCCGTTTTTTTGACGACATGAAGGGCAGTCATGTGCAGTAACATCGCGTCTACCGCAGCGAAAACAAAATTTCGATTTTGGATGGGGGCACTTCCTAAATCTATGGCCAACCCCATTGCAGTTCCAACATTTTGGACCTTGCACCTGTGAGTTCTCTAATGGTAGGACACAATTTAGGTCTGAGGAGGGTAACATAGGTGAGTTCGTAGATGAATCTGTTATCGAAGCTAATGGACTTGCTTCCGATGACTGGCGAGGTTTGTAATAGGCCAGCTCAGGTTCGAGAAGTGACCTGTAATTGGTAGGAGGTGGTAGAAACCTTTGCACTCTACAATTGGTTTCTTCAACAGACCGTGCTAACTGAACCAGCTCTGAAATGGAATGGATCCTTTGTAATGCCAGTTGCGACTGTATGTGAGGAAGAAGGTTTCGCCTAATTAATTCAACCCTGGCTACTTCCTTTGGCTTGCTAGACCCAAGTTTATTAAACAAGTTTTCCATGATAGCAACATACATTACAACCTTCTCTTTTGAACCTTGAGTTCTCTTTCTAATTTCCTCCCACAGATCGACTTCGTAATCATAAGGAAGAAAATCCTCCTTCAACTTCCTAACCAGCTCATCCCAGGTCTGAAAACTTTGTGTACGCAACCAGTACAGAGCATCTTTACAGAATAATTCGGTGGCTGACCTTAGCAAATGTTCTTTTGACACTCTTCTCGAAATTCTTAACTCCTCAACCCTATCCAAGAAATTGGTGACACTGGAGTGTCCATCAAACTGCAACCTCCATCGTGACACATCTTGCGAAAATGAATCGGCACGACCTACCGTATCAAAATAATGGGGATACATCACTGGTTGAATAGGATTTCTGCTCCCATCAATAGCCCTAACTGAATCTGAAGTTCTAACTCTACGACCAGAATCACCCAAAGTCAAACCACTTAGTCCAAGATCGTCCACGACTGCGGATCCTCTTGCTTGAGAAGCCATATGACTGCTACCTGTCGGTAAGTTGGATGCGGGTGCTTCCCCAGCTAAGTCATTTACAAATCTTCCACCCCCTGTACGTGAGGATTCAACATGAACTTCCCCTAAAATCGCTTCAGGAATCAAAGGATTAGGATCATCAATAAGAGATCCCTCCACAGGATTCGGTTCATCAAGGACACAAGCAGTATGCTTTGTGCCACCCTGTATACCAGCATCATACAGAGAACCAACTGAATCAAACAGTCGCATTACCTTACACAAAAGCAGTTGTTTGGCCTCGTTCTGAGGTTCCTTACCCAGTGGTAGTCTTCGCAAACGCCCCTGTATGTGTGATAACCTTGAAGTTATTCTCTTATATTCATTAACCCTATTCCCATTATCAAAATTTTGCACATCATCCTCAAGTTTATTTAATTTTACTGTACAAATATTGATTTCATCATCAATATCTAAGTCTAGTACCTCTATGTCCAATGACATCAAGCCATCTTGTTCACCCCTAATAGCTCCTCTCAAGAGTGCGCGATTTTCATCAGTAGTCCTCTGAGCAGTCAAGCCCCTAATTCTTAATTCATAAATTAATTCATCAGATAATAACCTATTTATCTCCATTTTGGCAAGCCTGTAAATTTCTTGATAAGTGAAACCTGAAATTCTATAACATATGAAACTCTTCCCCTCCACCAAAGGGAAAAAAACCTGCAAGGGAAAACAAGAGAAAAAAACAAAGCGCTGTGAAAAACAATTGTCCTGGTCCCCATGTGTAGACCGCCAATATAAGCTAAACTGACAGTAAACAATATAAGCTTCTCTGCATGTGTCGAAACGCAATCGACAGAAGAGAGAAAAAAACCAAGTATAGTCAACTCCTTATTACTCACTTAGTTCGATATAATAACCAAAACACAATAAACATAGCACCTCAGGCATGAAGTCCGAAACACTGTGCAACGCACATCACTATCCATAATAGGTATGGTGATCGATCTACATGAAATGGTAATGTCCCACCTCTAGTAAGATATTTTAACCAATGTCAAAAACTCGAACTAAATCTTAGATAAGGATGTTTCCTTGTCTAAGGAATCAAAAATACACCATAACCTAACCACGTTGTGGCGCCACTTTTATTACGCTGCTGGGTTCGGGGTGAGGTCACCCTGCCCCTTTTGTAGGTTGCTACCTCTCTTCCGTTTCCCTGGTCTTTGCGCTTCTTACCTACTCATGAGTCTCCACGGGTACTGAGCGTTCTGTGTCAACTGGTCACAGAAATGCCTGCAGAACAGCTACTGTGATTCTGTGAACCGTGAACTTTGTTTACTTTTACCTGTTTGGGATACGACTTAATGGAAATGATAAAATTGAATAAAACCAATGGAACGAATCCAGTGAGAACAATATGTTATTGATGGAAGTGTACCTGCATTACATGGTTAAGAGTACTATAGTACGTTGCAGCCCAAAACATTACAGGGACGGGTTACAGATGAAACTCCTGATGAATTATGATACCCTGGCCAGGTAAGTAGCTCTAAGTACACTTATATCTAGCACAACAACAAAGCAATAATTGTAATGAGACTAAACTAAAAGCTGTAATCGCACAATAATATGGTATTTCTCTTTCTTTTCAGTTATATGTGCCAGGAAAGTAACAGAATATTACATCGATGTCAGTTGAAAGCCCCTGATCTTACATAGCTAGAGCCCACCTGCAAATGTGGTGTGTAGTTGGAGATGTCTCGATGTCAAACCTCGGAATCTGCTTTCTGCGCTGGCAGTAGTGTCGCTGACAGTACGACCTCAACCAAGGTAGGTAGTTAGCTTGAACTAAGATACCCTTCAATCTCTTATTATCTTGTAACGTCTACCCCAAACATGGATATCGTCTAACAGGTTCTGCGTAACCAATTTTCACATAGCAATAGTTCTTGTGTAAAGACTGTTTTGTTTTTGGCCTAGAATGATTTATGTTCCATAAATATTCTATTTATCGACTGAATATTCGCAGTTTTTTAGAAACTTTAAGCAAAATTAACAATGTACCACATGTGTTTAACCTCAATAATTTTACCTGCGTGTTTGGAGGCCTTTATTCGATTTCCCTCTGTTTTTCACTACCAAATAGGGTGTAAATCCGCTCTAGGCGTAGTAAAATGACTATTTTACAAGCACCCTATACAATTTATGCCTTTTTAGCGATAAATCCGCTTACGCGTCCTCTTGCATCAAGGAATAGCCAAAAAGTGGAAAAGCCGGGAAAAATGACAAAACCTACTTCATTTTCCAATTCACCTTAAAAATGTCGTATGTCAACCTTCAATCACCAGTTTAGACTTTGACACATGTCCAACCTCGTAACCTTAAATTCTAACATCAGGTTAGGTTATTGTTTACAATATTATTTCCGAAGTACAATACATTGAATTCAATCTATGAATAATTAAAATAATCTAAAACAGGTTAATATCCACTAAATATGCTACATAAATGTGTTTTACAATAGTTACTTTTATGTTTCAGGCTACCAACGTCCGTACATAGCGCTGTTGACTGAGACCGAGTACCTGGACTTCAGCTATAAGTGTAAGGCTCTTATCATGTAGTAACAGGAAATAATGAGCAAAGGAAAATAAATAATACTGAAACACACTGGATTCTACCTTATTTACCTAATCGTAATACCCCAATATTGACTAAAAAATGAAGGTATGTAGCTAGAAATTTAAGAAACCGTAACATATTGATATTAGCCATCTTACTGCAGTTGTCTCCAGTTAAAGATGATGTGTTGTAAGGAATTACCATAATCTTGCCTCGTTGCACTAATTCATTTATATCTTTTAACTAAGTTAGTTGGTTTCTTCCATCTTAACGGGTTATTGTTTCTTTTTCATGGCCTGCTAGGTTGTTTATACATACAAAAATAGATGATTTGACTGAAAATTTGAAATAACATGAAAACTAAAAAAGATTGATATTGACAATCCCATATTGTTGGAAAGGTTATCAGATTTTAAATTTGATGGTATAAAAAAAATTAGGCATTCCCATTTGAAATAACCAAGTTACCTGTGATTCAAAAATCCTTAATTAATCTACTGATTCTCAAAGTTCAAAAAGAATTCAAATTTGACCATCAGACCTAAGGTGATGCATTTCATGCTTAGTCGCATCGCAAAGTCACAGCCTTCTAAGTTTTATAATCGCTGCAATATTCAGGTTTTTTTCTGATCCTTAATTACACCAAAAGTAGTGATTTGCGCCTAAACGGTTCGTTTAAAATATCATATATGATACATAAATTCATTAAGGAATCCAAATATGCAATAATATATAGGGGGTTCTATGTAAAAAAATGTAAGTTTGATATGAATCACCCTGTATAAACGTCAAATTAAGTGAAAATATTTTAACATCATAGATCTCAAGGCCCCCTACCATGATCAGGTAACAGATTTTTAAAATTCGTTTTAGTAAGCCCACAATCCTCTATCCACTCGCTATTGGCCCACCCTGTATTTAAAGTGTCAAAACGGCATCAGGCCAGACTCATATCCTATACAGGGTTATTCACGTTATTCGTCACGGAGCATTATGGCTAAAGTATTTGATAAAAAAGAAAATAATAATTTCGGATGGATAGACACCCATAAAGCTACATTTTAAAAACATTTTCATGTTATACAGGGTGTCCCAAAAACACGAAATGTATCAAAGTTGTGTTTTTTTAAATGGAACACCCCGTATATCATTGCATATTCAGATTCCTTGGTGAATTCTAGTGTGACTTTATGTATCATACATGGGACCTAAAGCGAACCGTTTAGGTGTAAATCACCATTTTCGGTATAAGTAGATATCAGGAAAAAATTGATTATCGCAGAGATTATAAAATATGAAAGGCTGTGACTTTGCCGTATCACTAAGAATAAAATGCGTCAGCTTTGATGAGACTGTCAAATTTAAATTACGTTTATGCTTGCAGAAATCGGTCGATTAATTAAAGAAACTTCGATCAGCGATAACATGATTTTTTCAAATGGGAATGCCTAATTTTTTTATACGGTTAAACGCAGAATTTGATAACCTTTCTAATGATATAAGGTTGTGAATATCAATCTCTGGTAGTTTTCATTTAATTTTAAATTTTCAACAAATCGGCGTTTTTCAACTTTGCTACCTATAAGCAAGGTAGCAGGCCATGAGATATAAACAAAACATGTTCAGGTAGAAGAAAACAACTAACTTAGCTGAAAAATACACACGAACCAGACTAAAGGGACAAGATTATAAAAATTACTCACAACAAACAAAGTCTAACCAGAAACAACGCCGGTAACATATCTTTGGTCAAAGAGAAGCTGGAGTATGACAGAAATGGGTTTTTTCACGGCCTACTAGCTACTGCGATGTACTAGAGATTGGCAATTTCCAAAACCATTAAAAATTTAGAAATGAAACGACACTTTTTGTTGTTGATATATAATTTTAAACGACACTAGACAATGTTGTAGGCAGTTTATTATTTTCATAATAAAATTTCACATTTAATGATATAAAAAAGTATGCAATTCTGTCAAAACTCAAGTCAAAAGTACCTCTGACTGGAGTTCTGAAAATGCTTCAGTACCTATTAGCAAGGTCGCAGAAAATTAAGAATGAATTAAAATTTGTTCCAATTATAAAACATAACTTAAATGGCAGCAAATTTAAATCTGATTTGTCAGTATTCCTTTTTAGCAATATTGCTAATAGATATTGAAAAATAGAAGGGCTCCAGTTAGAGGTATCGACTTCAATGCAAATTACTACTTTTTTACACCATTACATATGATTGATAGTTGCGTGCTGGAGCAACAGTCGCTGGTTGTTTTTGTTTCGTATCAGGGTTTTTAATTGTCTTGGAAATTTTTAACCTCTAGTAAATTGCGGTAGCCAGTAGACTGTAAAAAATATCTATTACTGCCATACTCCAGCTTATCTTTGACATTAGAGATGTTATCTCAGTTTTTTCTGGGAGTGTTGATTTGTTGTAAGGATTTTTTATAATCTTTTCCCTTTAGACCAGTTAGTGTGTGTTTTTCAACTAAGTTAGTTGTTTTCTTCTACCTGAACATTTTTTTGTTTATATTGTATGGCCTACTATATTGCTTATAGGTAGAAAAATTGAAAAACGCTGATTTGTTTGAAAATTTGAAATTGAATGAAAACTACTGGAGATTGATATTCACAACCTGATATCATTAGAAAGGTTATCAAATTCTACGTTTAACAGTATAAATAAAATTAGGCATTCCTAATTGATAAAATCAAGTTATCGCTGATTGAAGTTTCCTTAATTAATCGACCTATTTCTCCAAGCGTTAATGTAATTTAAATTTGATAGTCTCATCAAAGCTGACGCATTTTATGCTTAGTAATACGGCGAAGTCACAGCCTTCCATATTTTATAATCTCTGCGATATTCAATTTTTTCCTGATATCTACTTATACCAAAAATGGCGATTTACACCTAAATGGTTTGCTTTAGGTCCCATGTATGATACATAATGGCACACTAGAATTCACCAAGGAATCTGAATATGCAATAATATACGGGGTGTTCCATTTAAAAATGTAGCCTTTATGGGTCTCTATCCATCAGAAATTTAATTTTCTGTTTTATTGAATACTTTAGCCATAATGCTCCCTGTCGATTAATGTGAATAACCCTGTATATATATTACATAATAATACTTCTCACATGACTTTTCTATTATTTCGTTTAGACTAGAATTATTATTATCACAGGCATTAAGAAGTTGCTTGATAGGAGATGAAATTTTGAAAAGAGATAGAGAAAAATATAAATAATGAAATAGTGCAATTTTATTTACATCTAACACTAGAGGCTTTACACAATAATTAGAGTAAACCTATCTTAAGACTGCTTTCTTAAATGGATATCTCTAAGCGTTTTTAGTGTTGGTTCTATGGATTGGCAAATTAACTGAATATACCTTGTTAACACAATTGATGGCACCAAATGAATGCAAGCTGAGCACAAGCAATACTATCAGGCGCCCTTCTAACAAACTTATTACAAGTTCATAAATTGTATTAAGATCACAGTATGCATAAGCTGTGAATGAGAGTCTCAAATCCTCCATCTAGTGGCCAAACTACTTAGATATTTGCATGGTGTTGGTACCATCAATTGTGGTAACAAGGTATAATAGTATAAAAGCTTTGGGTGGACGAGTTGAGAAGAGTCAGGACACCTTCTTGTCCTTGGGGTGAGAAAATGCCCTTAAAGGCAGATGAACCAGTAGATACCATCTGGTCAACAGCATGAGGATGCAGAAAGCAAATTGGAAACTACTGCATTAAAGATCTTAAAGATATCCCAAGAGCAACTTGTAAAATGAGTAAATGCATTTTACAAGTTCACAACATGTCTGTTAAGACATTGTGACTATGATGATGATAAAAGGTATTTACAAAAAACCATTTGGAAACTGGTTCTAGCAACCATTTAGTTTTAAAACTTAATAATAATTCATGTGCCTGTCATTTAAACAGAACTGGACAAGTGCTTTTCATTAAAAGCAGCCCCAGATCAGTCCAGGATATGATCTGAAAAAACATCTAGACAACTCTGAAAACAGGGCTATGGATCTTTGATGTGTACATTATAACTTTCATATTATGATGCCATTTATTATAAATCATGAATAATCTTAGTATGTTAAGTTAATAGGGAGAAGGTACCTGAGAAAGTGACATCTGGGCATATAAGGCAAAAATTGTTTGGAGGTATGTAGAACATAAGCCCTGAACATGATTGTGCACAGCAATAGAAACTACCATTACTGATTTAAAAAATTCAAATGTATTTAATTAAAAATTCATGTGATTTCTAATTGAACATTCAATAGTGTTAGGAATGTTTTGCACAAAACATATCATGAAACTGTGAAGTTTTCGTTATTGAATAATTAATGTAGGCATTTCTTATAGCATTTTCGACTTATTGCCCTATCACTGCACCAATTCACACTGAGTGTTAACATTATGTTTGTCTTATATTTGATTGCAAAGCTTGGCTAGTGTGTTGTTTCTGGTTTATCTGTTTATTTGCACTGAAATTGCAATAAAAGTGCAAATTATTGCCAGAGCCTCTGAGCTTGTTGCTATTTTAGTGCATTTTTCACAGCTATCATAAAAAATGGTAACTATTTTATTTTCATTGCTCACTGAAGGCCTTTACAGAAACAGTGAGCCTGTTCCGGATCGATCAGTTATATGTTGAACAGCTGTCAAGTGGGATTTATGATTCCATTGAATTTAATGGACATCAAACAACCGAAAAGTTGGTTTAAGAATAAAAACAGATGATTAAGAATAACAGCTACTAATCATCATTATCAATCACTTTCAGAATGTCAGGATCAGTCATCCTTGTGATTGGGCTAACCCGATCATAGTTTCTGGAAAAGCCTTGAGTGGTCCACTGTAGTAAATTCTTGGATAAAATTGATGTAGTAAGTTGAAAATGCTATTAGGTAATGCAAAAGTACAATGTCAGGAAGAGTGGTATTACCTCTGTACAATAATTAGACAAATAAGAAAGCAGGTATAGTTACTAACTATTGTTAATCTGGTTGGTTCTGAAATTGGAGTTCCAGACCTACAAGGCAACAGTAACCCTTATATTTATGATAAAGGTAATGACAACATAATATGTGTTCATTCATTACAGAGAAGTTTAAAATTTTCTGTATATTATGTTTATCTAGTGGATGAAGAAAATGGTGTACCAGACAGGAATAATAACTTGAACATAAACAATTAATAACATCATATTTTACTACATTCACCTTAAAAAAAATTTTCCTCAATTTATAACTGAAAACTAAGTAAATATTGTTAAACCTCAAATATGCCTATTTATACCATAAAAAATCAAACAAAAAATGCCACCTATCGTTTTTGAGTTGTCCCCAAGTTTACTATATCAAATTATGGCTGAACAACGATAGTAATTGGTTTCATCGAAATTTTTCGTTTCCATACGAGAGAATACAAAGCTACAATGAATATTCAGGTACCTACCTGTGTCAGGGGTCCAGGGTCTGTCTCTGCTTGTCCTGGGGCTTCTACGGGCTCTTGACCGAGCTCTAGAATGGAACTACCCTGGGGCTCGGTCTCGTTCTCGATTAGAAATACCTTCTGTTCCATAGGCTGATCGGACATTTCAGAGGGAGCATCAGATTCCATCTCGATCATATCAAATGAGGCCATAAACACAATCAAGCATTCGGTACTTAAAGAACTAGTAGGAACATTTTGTTGCGATGTTCAGTCAAAAACTGGCATTCCAATTCAGCACATGATTGTTTATAGCAAATATTTTAACACTGATAGAAGTGGAAATGTTCACTTCTCCGTAGACGCCTTTTGGACGGTCGCCATTTTTGCCACCATTCTACATCTACAGCAATCTACAGCAACTACTGGCAGCTACAGTTCTACACCAGTTACACCACAAATCTACAGTCTACAGGTAGGGTTAAGAAAAGATACAATTCCGTGTTATTTGAACTATTTGAGGGCCATGAATGACTTACGTCAATGTCAATCGCCATCTTTTTAGGTTCCAACATGGTTGCCAAATCAACAAAAATTGTGTGCGATATTGCCGGTTATTCTATAGATTGTAGTGTCCGACCATGGCCGACTGTACTCACTAGGCCGGAGCATTGAAATATGGCAACACTGAATAGCGGGCTGAGCTGGGCCGAGCTTTTATTTGTTTTTAAGTCAGTTAGTGTAACCTTCCAGAGTAAAAAGAAGATTGGAAGGTGATTTTTAATGTGTTTCTAATTATTTACCTGCACAAACGAAACTATAAAGGTAAAAAGATGCCTGCAAAGTGTGCAGTACCAGGTTGCACTAGCAACTGTGCTTCCAATAGGACATATTGGGGTGTCCAATTTTCCTCAAGACGAGCATTATAAACAGAAGTGGATGAAAGGTATTCCTTGTAAGGGCTGGTTATATTTATAAGAATAAAGACAATAATTTACAAACATTTTCAAGGATAAGACCTATTTTAAATCACAATGTGGTACCTCATGGACGACTCTACACTAGGCTGGAGCCATAGATGTGGCAACGTGGCTTAGCTGTCAAATAGTGGGCCTATAGTTTCAGAATAATTATTACATTTTATATGTATTAGAGTTCATCTCGGTTAATAAATTAAGAAAAAAATGCTTTTTAGAACTACTACTACTAATACCACTTACATCTGATGTCTGGTTCATCATAGTCAGACACTACAAAATAAAAATAAAGCAACCTGTTTCCTGCTGCCACTTCCACTTCCACTTAAATGAACACTCAATTTACTTTGTAAATTGTCACTTGAGCTAGAAAAATTCACTATTAGGTCACTGTGAAGCCATTCTTGCTGGCCTTGATTCCCTTTCACTATCAAATCTTTTCGTAGGTATGCCCAGATGCATGCCCTCGGTGGCTTGCCCAGATGAGTTCTATTAACTGTATTTTTCTGTGATATTTGGGAGGTCCAGAAAACATGGTAGGTACCACATTGTGCTTAGGTCTTATCCTTTGAAATGTTTGTAAAGTATTGCCTTTATTCTTATAAATATAACCAGCCCATACGAGGAATACCGTTCACCCACTTCTGTTTTTATGTCCCTTATTGGAAGCACAATTGCTAATGAACACTCAATTTACTTTGTAAATTTTAACTTGAGCTAGAAAAATTCACTATTAGGTCACTTTGAAGCCATTCTTGCTGGTGTTGATTCCCTTTTCAATATCAAATCTTTTCGTAGGTATTCCCAGATGCATGCCCAGATGAGTTCTATTAACTGTCTTTTTCTGTGATGTTTGGGAGGTCCAGAAAACATTGTAGGTACCACATTGTGGTTTAAAATAGGTCTTATCCTTTGAAATGTTTGTAATTATTGTCTTTATTCCTATAATATAACCAGCCCTTATGAGGAATACCTTTCACCCACTTCTGTTTATGTCCTTCATTGGAAGCACTAATTGCTAGTGCAACCTGGTACTACACACTTTGCAGGCATCTTTTTATCTTTATAGTTTCGTTTGTGCAGGTAAATAATTAGAAACACATTAAAAATCACCTTCCAACCATATTTTCTGCTCTGGAAGAATACACATGACTTAACCTCAAATCAAAACTCGGCCCGCTGATTCAGTGTTGCCATATTTCACGCTCCGGCCTAGTGAGTGGAGTCGGCCATGGTTCATGGCCGAGCTTTTGTCATTAGTGTAATTCTTCCAGAGTAAGAAATAAGATTGGAAGGTGATTTTTAATGTGTTTCTAATTATTTACCTGCACAAACGAAACTATAAAGATAAAAAGATGCCTGCAAAGTGTGTAGTACCAGGTTGCACTAGAAATTGTGCTTCCAATAAAGGACATAAACAGAAGTGGGTGAAAGGTATTTCTCGTACGGGCTGGTTATATTATTTAGTTTAGTTATATAAAGACAGTAATTTACAAACATTGTCAAGGATAAGACCTATTTTAAAGCACAATGTGGTACCTACAATGTTCTCTGGACCTCCGAAATATCACAGAAAAATACAGTTCTAATAGAACACATCTGGGCACACGTATGAAAAGATTTGATAGTTAAAGGGAATCAAAACCAGCAAGAATGGCTTCAAAGTGACCTAATAGTGAATTTTTCTAGCTCAAGTGAAAATTTACAAAGTGAATTGAGTGTTAATTTAAGTGGAAGTGGAAGTGGCAGCAGGAAACAGGTTGCATTTATTTTTATTTTGTAGTGTTTGACTACGATGAACCAGACATCAGATGTAAGTGGTATTAGTAGTAGTAGTTCTAAAAAGTATTTTTCTTAATTTATCAACCGAGATGAACTCTTAATACATATAAAATGTAATAATTATTATTCTGAAACTATAAAACAATTTACGGTAACCGGACCACTATTTAACAGCTAAGCCACGTTGCCACATCTAAGGCTCCGGCCTAGTGTAGAGTCGGCCATAGTCCGACCGAACTTTCTGTTTTTATTTTGGTTACGGCCTAATTTCGGTAAAAAACGGGTTTCGATTTCGGCTGCCAACCAGAGATACCTAAATACTCATCAGTTCTTGCCATGGATTTAAACGACTCTGAAAACAAAGTTATTATTGTCCCCCTCATTATGTCGGTCTCAGTCCTTACACGAAACCCATTTACACCACACCTGCAACAGTTGGTCCTGTACCAAAAGTTACACAAAACCTTCCAAAAGTCTGTAACTCAAGGCCTGTAGCATTATACGGTCATTACTGAATTCAGAATAATAATAGGTCAGGCGTTGACTTGGCACAGCCTGTCAATACTTGTACTACCGCAACCATGCGAGAAAAAATAAGAATAGGGTACTTGCAGAAAAAAATATTATGTCGTTTACGCGTTCCTTAGAGCCTAGTAAACATGACAAAATCACTTGTTTGGTTTTTTGGAATCGGCTGTGAGAGATAATCCAAAAATTATTTCAAATGCCGGAAAATGCCGCGCAAACAACCTCTGACGTCAGTGATATCCTATAGTGATGGGATGTTGGGATGTAAAGTATTGATATTCGATATCGATAGCCAGTGCTAACCTAACATTTTGACATTGAACATTATAACCACAAAACACAGCCACACACAAAGGTACAAAAGTCAAAAGAATAAAAGTTAAGCGATAGGCCTTTACGGAAACTATGATCGGGTTAACTCGATCAGTTGGATCACTGATCCTGATGTTCGGAAAGTGATCTGGGATCGGTCAGAAATAGGGTAGTTCACTCTTGTACAGTAAGTGATTGCGATCGGATGATTCAAATCAGTAGCTGCTTTATTTTACCATCTGTTTTTTATTGTTAAACCAACTTTTTCGTTGTTTGATGTCCGTTAAATTCATCGAATCATAAATCCCACTGGACAGCTGTTTGACATATAACTGATCTATCCGGATCATAGAGAAAACAAAACACAGCGTTTTATGTTATCTCTGATCCAGATCCAGATCAGTGTTTCCGTAAAGGCCTTAGATTACCAATTCACTTTGTAGGGATGGGCTTGAATTAGATTCTTTGGATTCATTCATAATGGGATGCGCCGAAATAAAATGATGGCTTCGATTAGTTGCGAATCTCGGTCACAAACAGGATGAACTGTGATACCTATCAGATATAAAAATGTATTGCAATGAGCTAGTATCATGATTTTTTTTATGATTGCATATGATAGAGTATGGCATAAGAACCTTCTCAAATTTTTCCGCGATTTTGTTGAGCACGGAAAAGCCGAGAAAATGAGGAAAATATTTGAATTTCGCTAGGACCGTGACGTCACGGTCCTATAGAGGAACAGCCAATCGGAAGACGGATACGTGTGCTGTGTTGTCGATCTACCTGATCTGAACGAACATACGGCTGACGTTTATCGCCTTGTGTTCCGTGATCCAGCGGCCATGATCTGGGTAGTAGAGTCGGCCATGATCTAGGTTAAGGCTCGTGATCTGTGCTCGTGATCCATTATTGACAGCTGACATGTCATCCTATCTATTTTGTGCATCTGCGTGGTGTGTCGTAGAATGTATTTGTTGTGTATATTGTTTTTTCGCTTTTTGTTTATAATCGGTTCGTGTTTCACAGGTAAAGGTAAGGCACACTCATCGAGGTAGAATCCCAAGGAGACGCTATAAGGTTCAATTTCGCATAACAAAAACGGTAGCAGGAGGCGTGGCCAAGTGTGGTAACAATATGGACGCCTCGCCAGAGCCGGATCATTTTCTTATGTAAATAATTTTGAAAATTCAATACAATGATGATTTAAATATGAAGTATTGGGTTGATTTTTCAATCTAATGCGAAATTCGTAGTTAAGTATATGAAAAAAACAGGCTTTGGAGAGACGACATTCATCATCAATTGAATAATACAACTGTATTATGCTGCGATACGTTACACTTTATTGAGATAAAGATTACAAATGCGGTCCTGTACATTGTTATTTTTTTGCATACATACACCTATGAAATGTAATTCCTGTCGATTTCTTCTTATCCATGCCATCTCTGCTAGAGCAACTACGATAAGCACATGAAACCATTATTTCCTTCATGAATTCACTAGAATATCACTTAAAAATAACTGAAAATCTCAGTAAAAACACTCACAAAAAGCAAACACGAAATTGTCAAAGAAACGTCAGCTGTTTGACATAGGTGTCAAGTGTCGAATCAATATGGCCAACCTGCACCTGCTTTCAGCCACGTTATCGCGCCTCCATGGGATTCTACCTCGATGGGCACACTAATGCTGAAATGTGACAACTTCAAAGACAAAAGTGGACGCGTCGATGACAGGCAATTCAGAAAATTATAGGGTTAGGTTTCATTTCATTTGACAGCGTGTTGTCAACCAACAAGGCACAAAACCAATCTTTCACAAAACCTTCTTTCACGTGGCACAGCCAAAAGGTGAAACGGATGAAACCCATAGGGCATCCCCTTACGAAACTGACGCTAGACAGATCATGAAACAGTAGTTTGTTCCGTGAAAATTGGGTCAGTACCGCGATTTGGGAATTTATCGTGGCAACGATGCACTGCTAACGTATGGCGCCTTTCACTGTCATTGGCTAAATTTAAATTCTTCCTTTTAAACTTTAAAACGAAATTACTAGTGAACAAAATGATGCAGGGGGTAATGAAATTCATCAATACACCTATTTTTGTATTCACTAAGGGGTTACAATGATTTAATCATTGTTTCCAGACCCATGATACTAGCCCAATCTCTAGTTTGCAGTTGAATCTCACTGACCTGCGCTGTAGCAGTATCGATAGTCGATATCGATAAGATACCTGTCACGTCAGGAATTTAGGTTTTTAGGTAGAGTGTTTAATTAGGAGCTAAATCAGGAGCAGCCAATTCCGACTTGGTTTGTCGAGGGTCGAACCGTGCTTCTCCCGAAGCCCGGAGATTTTTCTGATCCCAAAAACTACAAGCTAATAACATGTCTGAACGCATGTCACATCTCTTCAGCAGAATCTTGGACATGCGTATCCTACAAGCTGTAAATCCTGTATTTCTCAACAAATATGAACAGAGAACGTCAAAGAAATGAGTAGCTGGCTGCAAGGAGAACCTTTTAGTTGACCGATGTGTCACGCAGGACTCCGTGCAGTACAAGCGAAACCTTTCTAGGGCCTGGATTGACTATCGCAAGGCATTCGACACCACGTCTCATGAGCTCATTGTGCGGCTGTTGGAATGTCTTTCGGTGGATAATCAGATAGTGGGATGCATAAAAGTGATGCCACTCTGGAAGACCCGGTTCACTATAACATCAAGTGAAACTCGGATTCAGGCAGGTATGAATAAAGTAGCCGCCTTTCAGGGAGTTTCCTTGAGTTTTTGCTCTTTTTGCATCTCACTTTTGTCTGTAGCCCTCAGACATACTAAAGGATACAGCTGCCGCATTTCCAATCACCGGAGGCACAAATTCACCCATCTGTTTATATAGATGACTTAAAACTGAAGGCTCTGTCCACAGCACTGAGAAATATTGAAGGTTACAGTTCTGGCACGCCCAATCGCCGGAAAAAGGTGGATTGTTTACAATTTAGGGCAGTTCGCTTATGCACTGGAGCATGTAAGTCATCCCCTTGTAATGCAATCCTTTCTGAAGCTAACGAGCCCCCTCTCTCACTAAGGAGAAAATATCTTGCAAAAAAGAAATCCCCCCCATTACCAGTGTCATTTAGAAGTACAAGTAAATACACTGATCTTATCCCAGTGATAAGTGAATGGGGAAGCGAATGGCGAGACCTTAGTAAAATCAACCAAAGCAACTATTTTTATATACACCCAAATCTACCTCATAATGCGATGAGTGCGACAAAGACTGTGTGGCGTGGGCTTGACGCCCGCAGGAGAACAGTTCATCATGTACCTACCTATTAAATTCGTTATTTGGTTGGGTTCGGTTTGGTGTACGCAATTATATTGTCGATTTGGGGCACCCAGTAGCGTGTCTCCAACGAGTCGAACGCAACCTTGTTTTACGAGGGTTGCTCTGTATCTCCGTCAATCCACCAGTACGCAGACAGCTGTTTCACGCTTATTAGCGATCATCAGTGCATAGTGCAACCCTCGCGTATATCGACTCTCATATATGCAGCAGCATATAGAACCGCGCTCTTCTGGCCAGACCAAGCGGACGCGCCGTGGCGTTCCACCAAGAAGTCTGCTGCTGTCTAGCAGCGATTTTCTTTGGTTTGCCGTTACCTTCGGGTGCTAGATGGCGCACAGGCAGATCTTTTCTGTCGCCTGCTCTCGCAACCTTGTTTGTTTTTATGTAAGAATCGAATTCAACCGGAATATTTATGAAAAATACGAGTGGATGTGCGGAGGTTCACAAATCAATCTATTTTGTTTTATGTACCCAAGTTTATTTAAGAAAGATGCCAGTGAGTTGAATAAACAAATGGTTGGATGATTTATAACACATTACAGCAAGGGCAAAGAATCACGAAAATTCTGTTTCTCACAGGAATGGATGCATCGATTTTAGTGTTTTGCGAAAAGTGAATATAAAGGCCTTTACGGAAACTATGATCGGGTTAACCCGATCACTTGGATCACTGATCCTGACGTTCGGAAAGTGATCTAGGATCAGTCATAAATGTCGTCAGTTCTCTCTTGTCTATCAGTCATAAATATCGTCAGTTCTCTCTTGTACGGTAAGTGATCTCGATTGGGTTATACAGATCAGTAGCTTTTTTATTAAAAATCTGTTTTTTTCATTCTTAAACTAACTTTTTCCTTGTTCAGTATCCGTTTAATTCACGGAATCATAAATCCCACTTGACAGCTGTTTGACAGATAACTGATCGATCCGGATCCAGATCACTGTTTCCGTAAAGGCCTTAAGTGAACAGTTTATATTATATAGATTATGTTTTTTCTGTGCCCACCCTCATTCAGGACCCACGAGCCGCCACTGATATACACTATTACAACGTGAATAGAAATTATTCTACAACCATTACCCAACTTAAACTAAATCATGGTAATTTCCCCTCACATCTCCATAAAATAGGCATCAAGGATTTTTTGCGCAAACGATAATCAAATTTCGGACATAGACCATATTTTCTTTGGTTGCAGAGCAAAGAATCGTCATTCATTTAGTCTTCCTAAATAGAACTAAAATATTAATCTAGAATGACAATAAAAACACTGTGGCATAAAGGCTAATGGCCTAATGCCAATGCTCGAAAAAAGTATGGCCAGAGGGCCAGAGGCACAGGATCACCCATCTGCTTTATATGGATAAACTAAGGTTAGTAAAGCTCAGATCAACCGTTTTCATTTTTACACATAATACCAAAAAATAAAATATCTCGGTTCCCAAACATCACAGCATAGTATCTCTGAGGATGTCCTATATAAAAATGGTTCCCACAAAATTTGACCTTGGGATGATTTTACGGCTGTGAAGTTTGGGTAGAGATGCGAAAATGAAAATATCGATACCGGTACCAACTCGATATTTTTTAGCCAAATAGGCGCGTTTGGTTCGTACAGAGAATTTCGTGCAATTGATTACACCCCTCAATAATTATATAATTATTTTCGATACCGATACCCCTACAAAAGTATCGATAACAGCTTGGAATCGCTGAAAAAGTATCTAAGATAAAAATACTCGATATTAGTGCGGAAGTACAAGTATCGAAGTATCGTTAGCATCCCTACAAAAAAATCATCCAAAAGTGGGGCGCACGTGGAATTGTCGCCAACCTGAGATATTGTGCTGGTTGTTTACTATGCTGTGCCAAATACCATGGGAAATGAAATAAATTATACATATGTTTTCTCCAATGGACAGTTTGCTCTATTAACATTTGTATTGAGACCTCAATTCGCATAATGAGTTTGGAAACAGTTTACAAAAACGTATTATTCGACTGGGGAGAGAATGATGCGAGAGACGAATGAGGCGAAAAGGGAGGGGGGAGGAGCCACAGTCGAGCAAGCGACCATTCAGCTGACGACAGCCTACGGCGTTGTCGGAAGTAGCAGATTATCTCAAATACTTCTCAACCCTTTTCTTGTTCCGATTTATACTGTTTTTCTTTAATAACTATATATTTTAATTGAAAATGTTGCAGTACATGATACAGCAGTATACATGTTATGAAAGGACGTGATGAAGAGTATTTTTATCACCGTCCAGTAACATTATAGGAAAATACTGAAAATAGCAGATCAAGAATTATATTTCAAGCGGAACAAGCCCTATTTATCTCCGCATTCTTCTGCCTCGCATTCTTTCCCTTACCAAACAATATCAACATTATCTCTTTTATTAAAAGTGAAATAGCATTTGGTATCAAAAAATAAAAAAGTTTGTATTATTCAAATTTTAGGGGGGAGGGGCAGGTGACCACTCTTGCCCCTCATAAACGACGCTCATGACCGAGTGCACTTGTGCAAGGACGAGTGCCATTCAGGTTCATAAATATAACTGCCCTGCGGTTACTTGCATCCATAGAACTAGAGTGAACTGCAACTGGAGATCGAAAACAAATGTATGGTGCGAGGCCGCTCAGTAAGATTGGTTTTAAACTTGTGTGTTTATTGGTGTATCATATTGTCCTATTTCTGCATTATAGAGAAGATTATTGATTAAATGCTGAACAGTTGCTTGTGCATAAGGAGTGCGAAGTTTTCGTAATTTTCTAGCAACTAGTTCACCAAATATATCAAAATCGTCTAGTTGTACAGATGTTCCTTGCTGATTCTTTTTATATACTTCTTGTACCAACACATAAGCTTCTTCACTTCTGTTCTCATTACTGGAAAGAAGTCTTTTATTTGGTGTGGTGTATTTTGCTTGTAGGTTTTTGTTTTCTATGTCAGTTGTTTGTATATTATCAATAACTTCCATTTGATCCTGCGGATATTCGGCTTTTACTTGTATTTCTTCGATATGCGAACCCTGCTCGCTGTCGCTGGCTGTATTATGGCGATCTGTTTCGGTTTCTTTCGCCTCTTTATCACTATCTGAACCATGGCTTTCCTGTAACGTAAAATCTGTATTATTAAAAAAATATAAATAAAACTTTAACTATTACCAATTCAATTTAATTCGTATTTTATTTCATACTCCTCAAAGTGAAGACGAATGAAAAAGTTATGGAGGATTTTAAATAGGGCAAAATATTGTAATCAAGGCACCTACATTCAATGGCAGTGGGTTTTATAATAAAAAAGGAACTTTTTCTGCTGTTGTTGACGCAAATCATAATTCTCTGTTTGTGTTGGTGAACACAAGAAACATCAGTAACTCCGAATCACTCCATAGAGGCAGTCATAATATTCTCAATCAAAGTAAAATTACAAATTGTCCTGCTCTAAAAAAAGCCTCTGTGTTGTTGATGCTTAATTTTCTGACCGCTCAGCTATGGATTACAAATTCAATTTCAATTTTAGTAGAACAAGGTTCTCAAGGGCTTATTACAGGCTCATAACACAACAGAGTTTCAAAAATGTTATACAACTCAGTACCGCGGGAATTCAGCAGTGACCCATTGATTCGAAGGTTGAAAGACTTATTGAAACTATGAGTCAATACAAACCTGCCAATTAAATCTCGTGTTTTTAACAATGGCAGCGGCAAAGGTGCGACAAATTGCTTCAATGATCACTTGAATTACATGAGAGAGCCTTTGATCTTCCTATCATAATCTACATAAAAATAATTCCAATGTCGTTAATAGACTGTACGTGGATAATCTTAAATATAATTATAATTATAGATATTATTAACGGCAAACAATATGCGAATGATCGCTATATAAACAAGGCTACTAATAAGCAACTAGCAACATGGAACGTCATAAAAAGTTTTAATCCACAAATCAGAAAAAGAGATGAACCAGCCACTAAATTCAATGAGTAATCGAGGGTGAATTCAATTTGAAAGAGGTTTCATACAATGACGTGAGATTAGCAATAGATTTAAAACTCTTGAAGTAGCTGAAGTAGTCCCCATTTTTTTCCTCTGAAGCGTATGGCGTCTCCATCTCATCGACACCGTATGATTAAATGAAAGTAGAACAATCGTATATCGTAGAGCCGCGTTGAGCCAATGGACGCAAGCCGTTCCAGCGTAAGTCTCATGTCGACAAGAGACATCTGCACCCATAACCATTTTACGGTATACCAAGGTGCTGAAGCTTAGCAAGCCATTATAAAGCCCTCAGTCTCCGACTTCAACACACTAAACCTTAGGAAAGAGAAGGTCAACTCTCACGACAACCCATGCTCTTCTAGATGTTTGTATAAGATTTCATGCAATGGTTTATCTTTGTGAAGCCTTAAATGGAAGTCGAATTCGGCAGTTTCAATGTGGGATTTTAATTGTGCGGGAGCAAGTTCCGTAATGGACTGCTGACATCTCCGCTTGAAGTCGAGTGTAAGGTTGAGCTCCTCGGCTGCTCGTTTCACTGCGCTAAAAAGAAAGGCTCCTTTACCCGCCTTCTCGTGCTCTAGCACAAAGCGGATGAGAGGATCGGTGTTGTTTGTCACATAGCAGGCAGTGGCCAATACTACTCTGTTGTGCAGACGCTCGAACTTCAATAGTCCATACCCTCCAAGGTGTCGCGGAACAGAGGACATGGGATGTAGACTTCACTCCATATTCATCCTTTTGCGGGTCTTCGTAACGGTTTCCTTCAGCTCGTTCACTTTTCAGTGGATAGCACCAAAGGTGTATAAGAACAATGTGACCGCAAGCATGTTTGTGGCAGCGATTTTGTTCTGCCGGACAGTTCTGATGACCAGATCTGCCGGGATCAGTGCAAATACTTGCGGCGGAGACACTCTTTGACCAATTCTACCTCTTCGACGTGACGCTGCGCCACTTTCGCAGTTTTCGCAAGATGCTCCCATCAACGAGCTGTTCCTCATCTTCACTATCTCCACTTCCACCTTTCTTGAGATGAACCAATGCACATTTGTCTGTTCCGGACTCCATTCCGATAGCATGACTGTAATTTTTGTGGTTCTCGTTGGCCGGAGGCATAACGTTTTAAGTCATCCATATAAAACAGATGAGTGATCTTGTGCCTCCAGTTATTGGGCATGCCACAGCTGTATCCTTCAGTATTTATCAGCGCTATCGACAGAGGCAACAGTGAAATGCAAAGAGCAAGAGATTCAAGGAGTTTCCTTGGAAGACACCTCTTTTGAATGACACCAACTCTGTCTGAACCCGAGTTTAACCTGATGTTATAGTAAACCGGGTGTTCCAGAGTGGCATCGGTTGTTTGATACATCCTACCGATTATCCACCGAAAGACATTCCAACAGTCACATAATGAGCTCATGAGACGTGAGGTCGAACGCCTTGCGATAGTCAATCCAGGCCATAGAAAGGTTTCGCTTGTACTGCACGGAGTCCTGCGTGACACATCGTTCAATCAACAGGTTTTCCTTGCAGCCAGCCACTCTTTTCTTTGACCTTCTCTGTTTATACACATCAGAGAAATACAGGATTCACAGCTTGAAAGATACGAATGTATTGGCTGCTCCTGATTTAGCCACAGGTTAAAAACTCTAGCTATATGCCGGTAGCAACTGGCCTCCTACAAACGGACTCGAACTGCGCCAAGTCCAGAGTGTCTGCGGAGAGAAATTTGGGCTGTTCGTAAATGTACCTCCAAAAGGCGTCTACCAGATCAGCAGTCGGCGGGTGCTCTATGGCTGGCGGTGGCTGTTGGGAGAGGCAAGAAGATCTTTCGTAGAACATTCTATTCTCCTCCAGATCCCTTGCCCGTGCCTCCAGCGATCGCTTAGCAGCGATTAGCATCCGTATCCTGTCAATACAATGCTGCTTGACAATAACCAGTACCGCTTGACTGAGTGTATGATTGTTGCGCCACAACCCGTAGGCTATGTTCCATCACACACTGGATACGGGATGCTTCCTGGTGAGCCAACTGGATTTTCGCTTCGATTTGGCACACCCGTCTCTGTGCTCTCTCAACAGGAGAGTCTCTCACTCTCCCCTGTCTAGCTAGCCTCAGAGCCGTAGCGTGAATTACGGAATTGATGCTCCAAATGTCAGAGGCCTCCGATAGATGTCCACCCACAGCCTCATCCTCTCTCTTTAAATCTGCCAGCTTGAAGGACTTCTTGTTGCAATGCAAGGCCATTCGATCACTGAAATCCCGACGACTTCGTCGATTTCATTCTCAGCGGGCCTTTCAGCCTGGTTAAGAGGCTTTCCGTCCGCCGAAGGGGCGGGCTGAGCTGGAGCACGAACATATCCCTGCCTCCGGAGGTACGATACATAATCTCGCAAATTCTAAGAGGCATACATGCGGGACATGTATGCCCTACGCATAGGCGTAGTTAGGTGGGGGCTCGGGGGGGCTTAGCCCCCCAAGAATGAAATTAGCCCCCCAAAAATCCAAAAATAATTCGTTCTGTTAAGTTTATTGTATGTAGGGCGGGGACTTGAGCCCCCCCAGATTCAGGGACCTAACTACGCCTATGGCCCTACGGCGAAGGCTACAGCTCTAGGAGCAGCTCAGCAGGTCATTTCTGAGCTCCGTCATCCACCTAAAATGGTCCATGTCATAGCGGGGGTCGTCAACAAGGGCGATCCAAAGCACCACCACCTAGTACAATGTCGGCTTCCGAGTCCGGCTCACTGTGGTCGAACCCGAAGATAGAGCTAGAGCCCGTCAGGTGGTTAGCCTTAGGACCCCCAGTCGACATTTCCGGAGGCAGCCATCTAAATTGCCTCCTGAGGATGCACATGCGGAAGTTGCCGAATGGTTTGCATCCTTGGTGTCGCCACGCACCGGATAGCCTATTGATGTTGGGCCGCTGGCTGTACTGTCTACGTCTACGGTGTTACGGCAGCGGGGGGTCCCGCTGGCCTACCCGGCCAGACATTATGATTATGATTATTATTTTCATTATTATAATTACCAGTAAATTTTGATATTTAAAAAACAAAAAGTGCAGCCCGGGCTTATGGACACTCGAGGTGATGTTCCATTACCCAGTGATTACTCCTCACACAGTGAGTTAAGCAATGACTGGGTCCGCGTATCGTGTGCTCCAAGCAGACGAAAGGACCCCAAGTATGACCGCCTTCTGCATTCTGGTGGCTAAAATGTGCGCCGCCGTACGGCACCCCGGTATTTTGCGCAGTGCAGAGAGCAGCGTATTCCAGGAAAAAAGCGAGTGGAGGACACACACACACACGCACACCCGCACCCGCACCCGCACAGGCAAACAGGCACACACGCACCCACACATCCACGCACCTACGCACCCGCACACTCACGCACCCGTACACGCACACGTATCCTTTTCAAGTTTTCTGAGGACGGACCCCGGGATTGATTGCCTGGGCGGTAGCCATGAATAAACCACGTTTGGCACACCTGGGCCGCCGGCTAGTACAGGGGCCTGTTCCACTTAGCCAGTAAAGGAAGCTGCCCTATCAACCGGTGGATAATCTCGGAGAGTAGAGTAATGCAAGGTGGCGCCTGGATTAGGACCTTGGAACGTACCGCGAACAAGTCATAACACCACACACTATCAACACAAGAAAACCCACCCACACCATGGAAGCCGAAGGAAAGAAGAATGGCGTTAACGTGCCCAAAAAAAAAAAACGGAACTTCCTAGCTCCAGACAGGAGGAGCGGTTAGAGGTCGTCGTAGAAGACCCAGAGGAAGGAAGTCCTGGACTCAGTCCAATACAATAGGAAACCTTCTCAAGTCTTGTGATGGTCTGTCCGAAGAGGAACCTAAGAGATCCACCAAGGATGACACCACTAAGCACCAAGGCCGCCGAGCAAAAATCTCGGCTTAAAGAGAAGAGGAAACGGCAACGGACCGCAAAGAGGAGGAAAGAGAGGGAGGCGAGACAGCGTCAGAGGGAGGGAGAAAGCCAACAGGCAGAATTCCAACTGTCTACAGCCGTCATAGCCACCCAAAACTCTTCTCAAACCGACCAAAGAGGCCAATCACAAGGCAACCAAGGTCGATGGGAGACGCCGAAAAAGGCACATGGCCGGAGGTAAGGAGAGCGCGGAGAGCTGAGGCGCAGTCTAAACGAAAGAAAGGAAACAGGAAGAACTAACCTGAATCCTCAAGGAATCTTCAGAGTCCAAGGTCACAGGCCCAAGAAAGAACAAGGGCGGAGAAAGAAACTCCACCCAACAGGATAAGGAAGAAGGTGATGGAAGGCAGCGAGAGGACGGGGAGGCCCATCTGTCACCCCTTTTTAGAGGCACAGTGCTACCCAAGCCTAAGAATTCAGCTGCTGGGACGAAAGGAAGACAAGGATTTCGCATCGCGGAAAACCAGGTTGTTTTTAGATCCACAAGATGTGACGGTGCAGTTCTTCCCAGGAAGCAGAACGCATCAGGGGCCACTTGGTAGCGGAGATGCTTGGGGCAATGAGGGACACTCCAGGGAGTCCCCGTGATCCAGAGCTCCGCTTCAGGAATTCAGGGTTGGTCGATCTTGGATAGTTCCTGGTCACGACGGAGGACGAAACTTCCAGAAGGTGGCTTCTAGAAGATTGTCCTCATCTGACCCAGAAAGGCATTACGTTTAGTCCCACTAGGGCGGCGGAAGCCCCACGGTCGAAAAGCGTTGATAGGGAGAGGGTGATGGAGATGCTTGCACTCCGTATCGCTCCCTCAACGTTCAAAACTAGAGACATATAGAGACGACCGGTGGACCTGGATAATGGCGCTTCGTCTTTATGGTGTACCAAAACACCGCCAGGTTGATGGAGGAGTCAGGGTTTACCCTCTACTTCAAGTAGAGATCCTGGCAAGGAGTCAGGTGCGGCCCGTGATCCAGTGACCCCGATAGATCACATACAGGTGAGTCAAATCAATCTCCAGCACAGTCAGAGCGCTACCGCCGAGTTGGTTAGCGTACTGACAGGTAAGTCTAAAGAGAATGTATTAATTCGGAAAACATATTTTTTAGGATTTCAATTAAGGATGTTCGTTCGGTACACCTAGAGTCAAACCAATAGTCGGGCAGCTGGCGGCAAATTTTTATGGGCTGTTAGACTACTGATAATTTACACTTTCTTGTAGATTAGTTTTTTGTAGAAAAATGAAAAAAAGACGTATGTTAGTTAAGCCGACCTGAAATTTTGAGAGCATGCGTAGGTATCTCGCAAAAAAAAATTCAGGGTACTTCACTGAAGTTGAAAATTTGCAAATGGTTGATGAAAGTTCATCACGGAAAAATATGTTAGCTGGTTGGTTGGTGTGGATACAGATTGTCTGTACTTTGGCGTTAGAGCACAAAACCTTTGGTAACAATTTCGTTGGAACATCGGATTCGCTTCCAGTGATTTTGGCAATAATACTTTATTGAGAGCCAGATAATTTTTTTTTTGTATCACCAATACACTTTTGTACTATTCCAGAGTTAATTCGCTGGATAATACTAATGATTTACTTTTTTTTGAACAGAATAAACAGGATGAAATTTTGAATCGCATACGACCTAACATTAGGAAGGTATTAGGAGACACTACTTACGTTTATATAAAAAGCGGTTGGAAATCTTATAAAAAAAATATATTTGCACCGCTGTTATTCATATTATATGAGTATAACTTGAGCTTAAATGCCAAAAAGCTAAGCCGAAGATTCCTTTAGATTAAGTAACATTTAACCTAGGTATAATTATTTTATTGATATCATTTGTGACGTTTGTGTTTGAAGGGAAAAGATTGGTGAGCTGATTTTTCGAATGTTATTAAAACTAAAATCTCATTAAATATGGGATTTCGAGAATAATATACCAAAAATAAAGACCGAATATTTTTTTCTTGGTTCCGGGTGACTATAGAAACAAACTTAATTATATTGCATCAAATAGAAACAACTTGAATATTCGTTCATTCGTTCTTGGACAACTCTTTGGCGTCCTAGAGTTAAATATATTTGGCATATTCTCCCAAAATTTATCTCACAGCCGTTTTAACATTAGAGATGAGCCTTAATATTTTTCGAGAAGGCCTTTAACTAAGAGTTTTATCTGTTTTTTTCGCCATGTAATAGCATCCGTTTTTATTTAAAGCGCAGCTAACGGATTTAATTAGCTAATAATTATTTTTATGTTTAATACTATTTATTGTCATATAAATAAATCTATATCTGTATGTAGCGTTTACTTTTTATCACAATAATCTACTACTACTACTACTACATCATCACGTACGCAACTAAATATATTAAGTCACACAGATCTTGCAACAAACATATTTTTTTGTGATGAAAACTATCTATCTGCAAATTTTCAGCTTCAATAAAATACCCCGAATTTTTTTTTGCGAGATACGCACATTTTCAAAATCTTAAGTCAGGAATCAGGTTAAGTTCCACATTCGATGATAGCTGCGTCACGCGTGGTCACGCCGGGTAGCAGTGGTGCGCTCGATTTCTTTGAAGGTCTAGGTAGGGATTCAGAGCCAATATACAATTTAAAGCTATCATAAAATTCTATACGTTCTGTATTCATTTTTTACAAATAGGTGTACCAGATTTTATTTTGAAATGTAAAGATATATTTTAATGATAAAATATTACTTATCTGAATCATAAACTAGATATATGCTACTAGATATTGGAAGTTATAACTAGTTGAGTAGTTTCTAATGTTTCGTCTACATAAATGTGCAGTCTTTCTCAAAAATGCAAATATGATATTGTCAAATAGCTATGGGCTGAATTATTGGCCATCAGTACAGCGGCTTGGAAAGGGCAGGCAACCACAGGTAAAGTTTCAATGGAAACATTGTATTACGTTAGACCTCAGCCAGAAAAAGTTGAAAGTTGATTTAAAATAGTAAAGTTCTCACATTCGGTCATACTGGAAGTGGAATTAAAATAATCTACAACATTAATGCAGCTCTCAGCTAGTCTTTACGCGGACTACCCAGGACTCACCACGAGTCCCACCCCTCCTCCCACCCTTCTTTTATGTTTAACAAAATGAATAGGAAACTGAAAAGGTGCATGAATACGAAAATGAAACAATAAATAAACTCCCTAAACCTCAAAGGAGAACTTAGAATCCAACAAATTAAATTCAGAATAAGAAGTAGGTTTAAAGTTACTTTAAAGTTACAATAAACAAAAAATATATTCTGCTTAAGAAACCGGAGCAACAGCAACAAAAATGATTGACTAAATTGTCTATGAACGTCTTAAAAATAAACAACAAATAAAAAAGTAAATATATAAATTAAAAAAATAAACAACAAATAAAACGACAACAAATAAAAAGTAAATAAATATACATGTTCTGAATCTCAGTCAGTTGCGGACATATTTAAGCGATGGAAATTCGTCATCACTAGCAGAACTAGAGTCAAAGGAGGCGTCATTGTCACTAGTTGTATCACTGCCAAGGTTAACTATGACTGGCTCTATTACGGAATCTATATGGGGATCTAATTTCCAAAACTTTTCTTCCCCTGCTTTTTCGTGTGATACGCATTTCTCCCAGTTATCTGCAGTTACCGCACCGATTGCTTCATCTAAAAGGATACGTATATCGGCCAACTTAAAAGTTGTATTCTTACGCGCTACTTCATTTTTCACTTGTGCCCATACTAACTCGATTGGGTTTAACTCGCAGTGATACGGAGGCAGTCTTAAAACTGTAAAACCCTTTTCCCTAGCCATTTCATCTACTGCTAATTTTAGCAGTAGATGCTAATTTTATATACCTTTCTTTATGGCACGAGTGACGCATGAGTTGTGACAGTTATGCTTTGAGCATAGTCTTATCGCATTCTATATTTTTTGACAAGAGCCAGTCATAGATATCCGCTTTTTTCCAATTTTGTCAATATGGATTTAAACCAAGATTCAAAAACTACAGCGTCCATATCCTCATGATAATCACCAGTTTCCCGAGATTCAAAGACGTTCAATCCCCCATCCACAAACCCAGATTCGCTGCCAATATGCGTTATTATTAGCCGACGACCTCTGCCTGAAGGGCATTTTAATCCCGTACTTAGGCCTTCAAGATGGGCATGTCTACGACTCGTTATATTCAAATCCTGCCAATACTTAGTAACCGTGTGCCCTTCATTCAACCAAGTTTCGTCCAAGCAATAGATTTTTATTCCCCCGGTGTTACGGATGCTACATATTTTTCTTAAATATTCTCTACGCCATAATACTATATCCTCTCTTTCAATCAATGCGTTGTTCCGCTTTCTTTTTAAATATCTGATATTTATTTCGCGTAATGTTCTCAATAAAACCCGACGAGATATCTTTGGCAGACTTTCATCATTTTTTAATTCCTGTTGGAGTTTTTTTATCGTTGGGAGTTCATTACGGAGATAAAATGAATGGACTTTTCGACGAATCGCATTTTTCACGTCACCATCCAAAACAATCTTTTTAACTCTTCTTTTTTGTTTATGTGATTTTACCACAAATACTACGTCGCGCTTTTTTCCTTCAAAATTCTGAAAATTGTTGCAACTGAGACTTAGTCACATCGCTGCAAAGTTTAACGATTTCCTTCACCAGGCTTTCAGGAAATCGTTTACGTACACCATCATAAACATTCTTCACTATATTGCGTTCACCGGTTGATAAAACATGTCGTTTGGATGCTGTATTGCTAACCGATGTGCCTTGCTGCATTGTTATTAATTGTGTCGTCTAATCTCCCGCGCAGCTTCTATAACGTTACGCCCCTGGCCGAGACTGGGGCGTCAAAATTAAACGCCAAGCCACTGCGGAGCGGCGAATCCACCGGCGAATCCAACGCTCGGATGATCTTGCGGCGTTGTCAAACCGTCAAAATACATAAGCGACATGGCGTGAGCGTAAAACTGGTGTCGGTTTTTTGATGAACATCAAAGAAACATACGTGTGCATTGGTGCTCTAATTCAAGGTTTTTTTGCTCCCCAGAATTTTTTATCACGATACCGAATAGATCAAGCGACTTGAGTTCGCGCAGATATGCGACAGTACAAGTCTGCGATGAACGTTCCGAGTGCGAATATATTGAGTACACTCGCACATCTATAGCTTCCCACAGTATGCGTGTGCATGCCTGTACCGATCTTTAGGCTATGACTAAAGGAGTAAAGGACCTGCACAAAGGGGCAATGCCGAGAGCTCGCATGCCGGCTTTTCAAGTGCCGTTGCCAAGTGTACGTATGTTTCAGCAGTTGTGCTACCGTTGGCATACCAACCAATCATGATTGGACGTGGATTAGGCATATTAGAAATTAAGGATTGCAATTAATGTTTGACTCCACATGGAAAATTGAGAAACATTGTTGAATATTTGCTCACAGATTATGCATACAATAATACCTATTCGTTATCTGAGCATCTAAGGGATTTTACGATTTTGTTATATAAGAGCGTGACAACATTGCGCTGATTTACCGCTAGCGGAGGTATCATCCAATGTGGAATTTAACTATAACCAACGAATTCGAAAACTAACTGACGTAAAGAGGGAAGCGCTGTTACCAGATGGCAATGTGGTAAGAAACAGTTTTAACTACCATGGCTAAAATAATTAATAACTAATTCAAACGGTCGACAACACAATTTTTTCAATGCAATAGTATAAACTACATATTCCAAGGAATATTTCTGAATATTATTTTTTTTTGTCTTAAAATATGTTTATTCTACCTATAAATACAAAAAATCGCTGCTCTCTTATAAGAGCCTATGTTAAAATTCTGATTTTTAATTGTTAATAACTTTCTGAAATGATCGATAACAGGTGTTGATTTTTTTTTTTGGGGAGATAGCGATGTGATTAAACTTAACAAATATGAAAAAAAATAATTTCATCTAATAAACACTTAAGTGAACGAACGTCCTTAAGGGGATTAGGAAGGAGGAACCGACCTTAACTTCATCGTAGGCGGGGAGGACAATGAGCGACCACGAATGTGTATTGTGATGGCCAATGATCTCAACTTAGTAGCATTATTACCACTATTGGAAACCAAGGACATTACAGCCATGGTCTAGAGTATAAGGTAGGCGGAATGAGACGTAAGGTAATGTTAAGTAGTGATTATCTACGATACGATCGTAATATTCTACCTCCAACAGAGGAATTCGAACAAGTAGTGACGTTCGCAAAGGATAGCAACTTGCCAATAATCATTGGCGCAGACACCAACTCCCATCACTTAGTGTGGGGCAGCACAGAGACCAATGACCGTGGTCAGTCCCTACTGAAGTTTTTGGTGAGAACGAACCTCGATGTAGTAAACAGAGGAATTGAGCTGACGTTTGTCAAAAAAATTAGGAGGGAGGTGCTTTTGACATGACAATGGCTTCACAAGGCATAATGAACGATATAGCAAATTGGATATACCCATGTCTGAACACCAAATGGTCAGATTTGAGATAGCTTCCGATGGAGAGCAACTCAAGCCCGGAGAAACCCAAGAACCACGGACTGGGAGACCTACCTTACGGGTCTAAGACGTGATTTGTTTGGATCCCCTCCAAATATATCGACAAAGGAGGAGCTGGTAAAAGCAGTGACCAGCTTAGGAGAAGTAGTAACCCAGTCATTCGAGGCATCCTGCCCGCTCAAGGAGATCAAAGTTAAGAGAGTTCCATGGTGGGGAAAGTCCTTTGAGGGCCTTCGAAGGAAAACCAGGAAAGCTTTTAACAAGGCAACCAGAAGTGGAACGGAAGCTGCATGGAATGACTATAAGGAAGCTAGGAAGGACTTTAAGAAAGAATTGCGACAAAATCAAAGAACTAGCTGGCGAGAATTCTGTGGGGAAATCAATTTCCTAGCAGAATCAGCTGGGCTGATGAAAATCCTGAGTGGCAAAGGCAGAGAAAAAATCGGGTCTCCCAAAAGGGAAGACGGACAACGTCCACCGAAGAGTCATTGAACCTCCTACTGGAAACTCACTTCCCCGGAGACGGTGTCAGACACACCACCACTCATCCAGCCCCTATAAGGCAACCGGCCTAGCTGCAATTTTTCCGGTGCTTTTACAGGACTTAGAAGTCATCCTACCGTGGGTAAGGGCCAGGCGCGGCCGCCCCACAGACCATGACCATGATACAGTGTAGTCTGGCCAGTGTAGCGAATCTGTAACTCTAAGCGACGCGATAGCGAAGCGATAGCGACATATTTCCAACGCTTTCCCTCGTTTCGGTATTCCATAAATGTCTTCGTTCCGACTGGGATATAACGAACGCAGACGAACGTTATAAGCGACAGCGAAAGATTTTGGATCTCGTTTGTCAAGTTTTGACGTTATTGTTGCTGTGTGTCAAAGTGACAATTCGCTTAAATTTATTTGTATAGTTAATTACCAGCAATGAATCGAAGAGAAAAAACTAATCCTTCGCAATGATCGGCATTGCCGGATTTCGCAGAGTCTCATCCAGAGATATTTAAGCCAAGTCGTGAATGCTCGTGAGTCATCGAGCTCCATGCCGAAAGCGTAACGAAGCGTTAAACGTTGGTTATGAAATGCCATCAAAAATCGTTTTCGTAAACGATTAGCTTCGCTTTCGTCTGCTTTCATTACTATAGCGACTGTTACAGAATCGCTATACAGAACCTGCGAAGAGTACCGTGCCACCCCTGATAGTTGGTCCGATTTTTCTCCTCCTTAGAGACGATGTTCAACTCGGCAGGTGCCGAAAACTCTATAACGAACATCGCCTTCTGTAGGTAGTCGAGAAAGACTATATGTCGGGCTTGTTTACCTGTATAAGCTCGATCGTGGGGAACGAGTAGTTCCAGTAAATCCGGGATCTCGTTCTCCACAAAGGACTCTATATTTCCTGGAGCGCATTGTAGCACCGGTGTCACATCGATCCCGTATGAGTTGCTTAAATGATAGTAGAGCACTCGTAAGCCATCCCAACGTACGTCTTAGGGTACAAACATAGTGGAGCGACGAGGCTCGAGATTAGCGATGAGGCTAGCGACGAGATGAAAAACGCGAAGAAACACCTATTCTATAGCGGAGCGATACGTTCTGCGAATTTACATATACAAAAGTGATTTGTTACTCGACTTTCCGTACTCAAATCAGTATCTACAATGTTTTCCGACAGTGAAGATAAAATTTCATTCGATAATGCGGCTTATCACAGAGGAGAGGATTGGACAGAAATTACTGTGCAAACGATTTGGACAGTATCATAGATTATATTTTCTTCTTTTTAGTAAATATCGCATGTTCTGCTAACTTTAGATAAACTCAGCAGAGCAACCCTGTATATAATAGTCATAATTGAAAAATGATAATGCCAGACTAAAGAGCTAATTAAAGCCTAATTAAATGCCCTAATAAGAATTTGAATGCTCCACTTTTACTTTCCACACCGATAGGTGAGGGGAGTATTGTGATTGCGAAAATTTTCGAATTTGAAATTACCGTCCTATTTCTCCAACGTCGTCAGACCCAGACTATTACCTTCGACTCCGTCTCACTTCCTTATCGGTCGTTGCTTGGAAGATATACTGGAGCCAGATCTTACTTCGACTCCTACGAATTGGCTGTCTTTGTCAATTACAACAACACTTTTGGGAGCGTTGGAGCAAAGAGTACGTGAGCCAGATTCAACAACGCTACAAATGGGCAATTAGGGCATTTAATTAGCCTTTAATTAGCTCTTCAGTATGGCATTATCATTTTTTAATTATGACTATTATACAGGGTCCATGTAGTGTGTCATTCTTTGATATCTCGCAAGGTGTACCTGATAGAAGAAAATGTTAAATACAAAAGTTATTTGGTTACTTAAGTCGCATATCCTTAAAATATTCTGAAATATACAGGGTGTTGCGGGAAATTAGGATACTGATCAACTTGTTTTTTTTTATATGGAACTATAACTTTTTTTTAAATTCTTCTAGTTTCCATTGTTGGTCTCTATTTAACCCTGAAATAATTTTGAGATCGATTGCGACGTTGTCAAGTTATAATTTATTTTCTATTAATTTCGGGATTTGCAAGGTCGCAAGTAATACGTCCAAATTGATATATTCTTTTAACTTTTCGCAATAATATTACTTGTATATTAATTGAATATTATTCTGGATGTTACCAACAAGTGCATCTACAGGGTGGTTTTGGCAGAATTTTAAATTACGGCAATTTGATGGCCATTTTACTTTGTTTTTTAAATGTAATAATGTATGTTTTATTTTAAATCAAAATATCCACTAATAACCTATCTCACCTTGTAATATTTTTTTCATGTTTGCGACGTTGCCAAGTTATAAATTATTTTTCCAAATTTTCAAACAAATATCTCCGAGTTTTATTAATAGAACACACTGTATATTTTATTTAACATAGAAGTACTCCCTAGTAATGGTTTAGGGCGTGAACAAGTTTTAACTGGTGTCCCTAAAATAATAAAACAATTTTCCTTCCTCATACTATCTATTTCGAATACCGGGTTAGTAAAAGGTACAAGAACGCTTAAATATATCTCCAAAACTTGCACAGCTGTAATGTTAAAATTCAATAGCTACAGGTTTTAGAATATGCAGGATTCAAAAACTCTAACAGCAATGTTACCAGATTTACCACTCTTATGTTACACGTCATAACTTTGTTATTTTAAACAGAATGCTCTACTTATTTTTATTTCAGTGAATTGCGCATGTTGGATTTAGTAAGGTCTCACAATTTCAAAATTTTGTTTCTATTAATTACTGAGATACAGCAACGCTGCTTTTTCGGCAAACAGTACCGGAACGCTTTAATATCTCCAAAACTGCCACGGCTCAAACGAAAAACATCCATACGGGGGGGGGGGGGTGTTTTAAAATGCAAAATTCAAAAATGCTAACATCAGTGTTGCCAGATTTACTACTTTTACGTTAGACTTCATAAATAGGGCATTCCATTCAAAGTTATGACGTGAGAGGTAAAATTGGTAAATATGACAACACCGATGTTAGAATTATTGAATTCTGTATGTTCAAAAACCCCGAAGTATTGAATTTCACCGCTCCAGCTGTGGCAGCTTGGGAAATATTTAAGCGTTCCGGTACTGTTTCCTGAAAAAGCGGTGATGCCGTATCTCAGTAATTAATAGAAACAAAACTTTGAAATTATGAGATGTGACTAAATTCGACATGCGCAATTCATTGCAATAAAAATAAGTAGAGGATTCAATTTAAAATAACAAAATTCTTACCAGTAACGTAAAAGAGGTAAATCTGGCAACACTGCTGTTAGAAATGTTGAGTTCTGCATGTTCGAAAACCTGCAGGTATTGATTTTCTCCTTTCAGCTGTGCAAGTTTTGGAGATATTTAGGCGTTCCTGTACCTTTTACTGACCTGGTATTCGAAATAGATAGTATGAGCAAGGTAAATGGTTTTATTATTTTAGGAACACCAGTTAAAACTTGTTGATGCCCTAAACGATTACTAGGGAGTACCTCTATACTATACTATAATAAAAATCGGGGATATTTGTTTGAAAATTTGAAAAAATTACATATAACTAGGTATTAGTAGATATTTCGATTTAAAATTAAACATACAGGTTGTTACATTTAAAAAACAAAGTAAAATGACCTTCAAATTGCCGTAATTTAAAATTCTGCTAAAAACACCCTGTAGATGCACATTGCTGGTAACATCCAAAATAATATTCACTTGATATTCATGTAACTTGCTGTATAATATTATTAAAAAAAGTTAAAGGAATATATCAATTTGGACGTATTACTTGCGACCTTGCAAATCCCGAAATTAATAGAAAATAAATTATAACTTGGCAACGTCGCAACCGATCCCAAAAATATTTTAGGGTTAAATAAATATCAATGATGGAAACTAGAAGAATTCAAAAAAAAGTTATAGTTCGATATGAAAAAATCAAGTTGATCACTATCCTACTTTCCCGCAACACCCTGTATATTTCAAAATATTATTAGAATATGCGTCTTAAGTAACCAAATAACTTTTGTATTTGACATTTTCTTCTATCAGGTATACCTTGCGAGATATCGAAGAATTACACACTAACACCCTGTATACAGGATTGCTCTGCTAACTCAAATTCTTATTAGGGCATTTAATTAGCCTTTAATTAGCTCTTTAGTATGGCATTATCATTTTTCAATTATGACTATTAACTACAGGGTTGCTCTGCTAACTTTATCTAAAGTTAGCAGAACATGCGATTTTTACTAAAAAATGTGGAGCATTAAAATTCTTATTAGGGCATTTAATTAGCCTTTAATTTGCTCTTCAGTATGGCATTATCATTTTTTATTACGAGTATTATATACAGAGTTGCTTTGCTAACTTTATCTAAAGTTGGTAGAACATGCGATTTTTACAAAAAATGGAGCATTAGAAATCTTATTAGGACATTCAGTTAGGCATTAATTAGCGGTTCAGTATGACATTATCATTTTTTAATTTTCATCATTATATACAGGGTTGCTCTGCTAACTTTTATGCCCAGGGTGTCCAAGGCTCGGAATGGACTGCCAGAAGATGTATTTATTGGGCCTGCGGCTATTGGCCTATTCAAATCCCGCGTTAATAAACTTCCCCTAACATAAACCCTTTCACAGCAGCCGCGGCGCTCTGGTATTTAGGCTCTGCCTGCGCGATCTGCTCAGTTATAAAAAAAGGTTGATGTGCGATATTTACTAAAAAAAGTGATGCATTAAAGATCTTATTATGGCATCTAATTAACCTTTAATTAGCTCTTTATATAGTATGGCATTATCATTTTTCAATTATGACTATTATATACACAGGGTTGCTCTGCTAAGAATTGAAATTTCTATTAGGGTATTTAATTAGCATTTAATTAGCTCTTCATTATTGCATTATCATTTTTTAATTATGGCCATTATATACAGGGTTGCTTTGCTAACTTTATCTGAAGTTTGCAGAACATGCGATTTTTACTAAAAAAAGAGGCGCATTAAAATTCCTATTAAGACATTTAATTAGCCTTTAATTGTGGTGTCGACAGTATCTGTAGCGCCTTTCGGCATCAGGCTCTACAACGGGTGTCGGGTAGATCTAAACTCATAACCCTATTACAGTATACCAAGGTGTTAATGTACGGTGACCAAGGTGCTGAAGACACCGTCTTGGCAAGCGATTATAAAGCCCTCAGCCTCCGACTTCAACGCACTAGACCTTAGGAAAGAGAAGGTCAATTGCTCAGATAAGCCATGCTCTTTTATGTGTTTGTAGAAGATTCCAGGCATTACCAATAAATTGTTATTATGATTATTACTATCATTATTATAATTTTCATATCTACCTGTGTATTCGATAATCCGCCCATATTCTCACTCGGTCTTGCTTTGTTTCTCTCTTTTAAAAAGCTCAATAGTGAATAACCAAACCATTTCGGAACAAAAGTTTTGTTAGCTCCAGGTTTCTTCGACAACTGATATTGTCTGCGTTCTCTCTGGTACTGGGTATTGATGTTTTTTATCTTTCTGTCCACTTCCTCTGGAGAAGCATCACAAAGCATTCCTATTTTCTTTAGGGCATCTGCCTTTTTATAGCGATTTTTATAATCAGGGTGTCCGACATCCCATAACGACCTGGCTTCTCTATAAAGTCCAATTAATTTGCACGTATTTTCAACACTCCATTTTACTTTTGCACCCGACATAGTAGTTCACCACACAGCAATGGGAGAAACTGAACCACGAATACACGAATATATTTTATTTTCGTCTAGTCAATCGGGTACACATCAGACCCACTGAGTTTCTAGAAATGGAAACAAAACGTCAACACTCGCTTTATCGATCGGCGGCGGCGACGCGCGACGGAAAAACAAAGAGTTGCTTAAAACACCAACAAAACAAAATACACTCCTGGACAAAATTATCGTACCACCACTTTGCTTTTAGATTTTGTTTTTTGGGAAATAATAAAATAGAATAATCAACGTTGTTGAGTGTGCATTGCTTATTAGCAAAAAAAAATCATATTCTATTCAACACAACTTGTTGTGATTTAACTAACTAAATTCATTTGTAGGAAAAAATCAATTTTTATTCATTTTAACTTCGATAAACATTAAAACAATAGCCTCAAGAACAACCATAATGCATTATTAATATCGGGCATTACCACCTCGAGCTGCAATAACCGCTTATTGAAGTCTTCGCGGCATTCCTTTTATCAGATTTTGAAAACTTCTCACGCGCAGCCTGTTGCAGTTCAGCCAATGTTCGGGGAGGAGGATTTCTTTGCCCCGTCTTTTTAACATGTCCCAGACATGTTCTACTGGATTGTGGATTCATGTCAGGGCTGGGTGGGGGCCAAACTAAAGTGGTAATTCCCACGTCATGAAAATATTGAATAACCTCCAAAGTTACGTAAAGCCGAGCATTACCATGCATTAGTAAGAAATCCGCCCCTATGAATGGTGCAAATGGAAATACACGTCCTTCAAGTACCTCCAATACATATCGTCGTGCATTAAGGGCAGATCTAGGTAGAGGCGCTAACTCCATACAGGCATCGTAGGCGATGTCTCCCCAAAACATACGACTTCCTCCAGCAAATGGCTCTATTGGAGATATATGCATTCTTGGCCAAAGCGTTCACCGACTCTTCTATATACTCCATATCGACCGTCTGATGATCGTAAACAAATTCTCGTCTCGTCTGTAAACAAGGCGCACCTCCAGTCATTTACAGTCCATCCCGAGTATTGTCTTGCAAACCTTAAACGACTGACACGGTGTTTGTCTGGTGAGGAGAGGTCCAGTTGCAGGCCTTCTGTTACTTAGATTCGTTGCATGTAGGCGTCTCCTAACTGTACGATCTGAAATATGGGCATGTCGTACTTCCCTAAGCAAATCGTTTACAGTACGACCGTTAGATGTTCTGTTTCTTTTAGAACTTTGAGGCGCACAAAATTGTCATTTCTTTGAGAAGTAGCCTTATGTCGTCCTGTTCCTGGCCTCATTTTGTATGTTCCGGTCTCTCGAAAACGCTGTCTTATAACTGTTGTGTGATGCACGCCTAAAACGCCAGCCACGTAATGTGCACTTCGACCTTCTCCAACTAAAGTTATTGCTTGGACCTCTGCTTGGACCGCTTCATTTTCAGTTCGATGTCGTGAAGGTCTATGTCTGTCCATACTCAATCGCGAAAATGGTTTATGTTTCACAACCGTAATATCACCTTAAAGGGTACGAAGTGCGAATGAAACCGAACATGCAAAATAAGGAATTTCGATAATTCGGAAGAATTTGACCTTCACAATACCAAGATAAAGTGTCTGTCCAGTTCTGCTTTCCTTACCAGAAAAGATAAGTAGCTGTCTTAATTAATACTTATTTTTGCTGAAATGTTCTTACAAAAATAAGCAGTGCACAAAGGGCTATTTAGTCGATCTAGCGGGACAAAATTATTTGTGCTATTATTTATATTTATAATGTGTTATAGTTTCAGGTTGTGACATTTTAACTAATCAAAACATTCTTAAGACCCAAATGATATGACTTGATTTTATTCGCGGTTTATTCCGAAAGTAGATGATACACCTGTCATTATATACATATTCAAATGTGCCTTAAAAACATCTAGGAAGACTGCTCCTCATCTGAAGACATCTCCGTAGTTAAATCATTGTCCGAAGATTCATTATCCAGGACCTTCTTGTTGGGTTCTGCTGGTAACAACATATATAAGTAATTAGATTCAAAAAATGCCCACAAAAATATTTGTCGTACTTGTTGGATTGATTTGATCGTAATTTCTGAAAGCAGTTGGAAGTGGAATCGTTTCTTATCTATCCTGGTACAAGAAACGCTTAGCCAAATATCGTTCAAGAGATGGGCATCCGGATTCACCCTGAGGTACAACTAAATGGTTCAAGTTTACGAAATGATCACGTAAATATAACCTAACCTCACTTATTATACCTAAATAATAGGTATAAATCTGCAAATTATTTATAGTGAATACATAAATACATACCTGCCTGACACGACTCCATAATAAAGTAATAAATAATATAATCCCGATGAGCTACAATACTTGAAAATACGTAATTCTGGAGCAGTTGTTGCACAGAGAAATATATGTACAATCTAATAGTGATCAGGTTTACAGGTTTAGACTTGCAAAAATCGCAAACGCTGTGGAGGAGGAGGGGCGTTATGCGTATTCCGTATACATAATTTATCTAACTTTTGCAAAACGTCATTTGCTCATCGCTGGATGAAGATTTGTGAAATTGAATTATGTCCGCCTAGATCAACCAAATAACCCTTTAGTGCAGTGGTGCGATAATTTTGTCCAGGAGTGTAGTTGCCTGAAGGTGCCGCAAATCGCAGAGTATCATGGGCGTTGCAATGGGAGCTTATAGTAAAATATACATCGTTAAAGGTAAACAGTTCGTTTTCAATAAGAACTTCGAGTTTCGGAGCTATCCCAGTTTTAAATTTTAATTATTTCGTTTCATCCGTTTTGGTCTCAACTTAAGTACTACGTTTACTAACAAGGTTGAAGTATTGCCTCCTAAATTAAATTAATTTTTGCTAATTCTAATATTGGGCCGCAATATTAAAAAGCATGGGAGTCGCCCTAAATTTCACATAATAACAGTTTCAAGGAAATGTGAAAATTAGCCTCAAAAAAGAAGAATAGGATTTCTAACTATAGATATTGAATATTGATAGACAGTGTCAACAGTGATGAAATACTTAAGAGGTATTTTTGAAAAAATCCTACTTTAACCATGCACAGACACACAGACTGCACACATACAAATCTGTTACAGAAAGAACATACTGGGGTCTTGGAGACCCAGTTTCTTTGAGACGGACTGATGACAACACAGTAAAAGGGTGAAAACTGCGCAAATATTCGATACGGTATATAATTTAACCACTTCAAAGATAAAATATATTTAATTTACGTAAATCAATACTTTTTTTATAAATGTGTTTAAATGTGCTAAGTGATACGACTGATACGTTAATCACCAGAAGAATAACGATTTTAAGGCAACTAAATTGAAGGTATAAATTTAACAGATTGAGGACCGGTTTCTCAATGTTCAGTTAAACATTTATCTGGAAGTTAACGGGCCACTGTTAGATAAATTGTTTAAACAATTGAAGGCTAAACTTACGAAGTCACGTAAATCTTATCTGACAGTTGTACCCATAGAAACGCTATCTGGCAGCCACAGCTACCTACCTGACACTTTTAACTGGACATTGAGAACCCGGCTCTGAGTAAGTGCATATGTATATACATAAAATACATAAAATAATATTTGATGAATTTGAATCTGTTAATTCAGAGAAGCCACACTCTACACAAACGAGGTCTCGATGCTCGTCACTATTGACCTTTTTACAGTGGCGAAATAGGTTTTTGGTCTTTCTGTCCATGTTTCTTACACAAAATGAACTATTTTTGTCAGTCAGGATTGCTATGGATCCCAAGGAACTCCTCTATAGCAATCCTAAGAGGTCTTTGAAGCGTCTTAGGCAGCAGCCGGGAACGGATAAATAAATAGTTCTATTTATTTCTTCCCCTAGTTCGGCTTTTGTTACAGGCCGATATCTTTCGTTACTCAAGATAGTGATTTATACATAATCCACAACAGTATGTTGAAATATAGACCATCAAGTGTTGTTAACAGCAGTTATAAAGTTAGCACCTAAATGACCCTGTGGGGTCAGTAGGACCCCAACTTAACTTTAAACGCGTCAGGCACCACTGTCAGTCGCCCATTTCTGCACAACTGACTGCTACCACTTTGAGGTGTGAACTGGATTTGCGTGTAACCTAGAGTATGTATCACAAAACAAATAGATTTTCGCAGGGTCCTACAGATCCCTGTGTGTATTGAGGGTTAATAGTTTTGTAAAGAAAGTCTTTTAGACTCAGCTGTCTTTTGAAAAGACATTTGGATTTTGGGGGGTTTTGGATTGAAATTTACAGATATCACCATATTTCAGGCAATATATTTTGCGGCGTTAGATTCAAAAATATACAAAATAATATGAAAATTAATAATGAGTCAAGACCATTGAAAATAGAAGTTTATCTGCTACATACATTCAGAGTAATTAAGAGTATTTTTTGTTTTATTTATCTCCATCATCTCCATCAAAATCACATTTTTCACATAGTAGTCCATTTTCCTCCTCTACTTTGGCGTCTGTTGACGTTTTTCTATAGCCTTGTAATCTGAGTAACCGTTGTATAGATTGTGATGAAATTTGGGTACCGATATCAATATGCGCTGGGGTCGTATATAATTTTGAAAATCGGTGCACGGGTGGAGGAGCAATTAGCAAAAAGCAAAACATTTCAAATATTCCTCAAACTGCGCTCTTAGGCATTTTAGGGGTTCCTGATGTTTTTTTTACTTTTACTTCCCACACCGATAGGTGACAGGAGTGTTGTGATCGCGAAAATTTTCGATTTTGAGATGACACGTTTTTGAGCGTTTTATGATACCTACATAACGAAAATCCACGTCACTCATTTCCGTCGGCGTGTCTGTCTGTCTATCGGTCTGTTGGCGTTTTTCTAGCCTCATAATCTCAGCAACCGCTGCATGGATTTTGGTGAAATTTGAGCAGCAATATGCTGTGGGGTCTTAGTAGGTAATGCTGCTATAACTTTGAAAATCGGTACAAGGTCGGCGGAGTAATTAGCAAAAAACTGAAAAGTTCAAACACTCCCCTTTCGTTTTTAGGCGTTTTAGGTGTTCCTGATCATTTTCTACTTTTTTTTGGTGGGGTTGAGATTTAGGGTGGTTGGGGGGTGGGGGTTGTAAAATTGAAAAATTTGTTGTATTCGTAATAGACTGTCCGCTGACCTGTGGAGGAAAACCTAGCGACATAAATAGCTTTTTTAGATCCATCCGAACATTGCCTTGCCTATTACAGAAACCAAAGGACTTAGAATTTTTTCTGATGTATTGCGTTAGATCGTTCTGTATTGTGTAACGTGGAAACTGTTAAATTGATTTTTAATGAAATTTTGATACAGTATTAATACCGTAGCGAGGATGAAAATGCGTACGGTTTTTATAAATCGTGCCAGTGGCGGCGCAGAACTAATATAGGGTACCCCATTAGTAGTAGTAGTAGTAGTAGTAGTAGTAGTAGTAGTAGGGAGTGTCTGGCCGAGCAAGCAAGGCGATCGGACGCGTTTTCCCGGCTGTCGCGAACACGTGGTTGGAAACGAAATTTCCGTCGTGGTGGAAGCAGAGCAGTGAAACTTTGCAGAGACGTGTAGTTGGTGATGGCGAATTGAACAGTACCATCGTCGACAAAATCGCGCTATCCGTTCGGAAGTTATGCTCTGATTAAGCCGTTTTTTTGGTGAAAGTGCTAATAACTCTGGTGTTAAAGAACCTAAAATTCTGAATTCTCGCACACGAACATACATAGTTGTGTCGCGTATCTGTACCAAATTTGGTGCAAATCGCACGGTTGGTTTCAGAGATAGCGCGTGTAAACAAACTTTGTTTACACTAGCTAATCGAGTCTCAACGTCGGTGTTGTGCGGCGCCGGTGTTGTTGTTAGTGGTTAAGGACCTAATCTAAGCTATAGTATAAGTTAGAGTAGTTATGGGAACATTGACGTAATGGACAAAATGGATAAAAATGAAAGTTTGGTGAGTTCGGGCAAAGGCGACGCGAGTGAGGAAGGGGTATTCAAGAAGAGCACCATGTTGCAGCGTACACCACCCCATCGTGCCAGAACAGGCTCTTTACCAAGCATTAAGGGTTTCGCTGAGAGGCAACAGGTAAAAAAGTTGCAGACACCAAATCAGCCGATGCTTAAAAGGAGAAGGGAGGGATCCCCCAATGAAGGCGAAGCTGCTAGGGATGAAAAAAGTGCAGAACAGGTGATAGGTGAGTTCATCAGGATAGTAAGGGAAACGACAAGCGATCTGAAAAGACTCATCTTGGAAATCCCAAATACAAAAGCGGACATTAAAAATGGCATTTTGAAGATCCATAAACAGGTACTGGAGCTAGACAACACAGGGTATTCATTCAAATCCTTTCATAACACAGCAGAGCAGGTAAGTCCAGCTAGAAAGGACACATGTAGCATAGGTGTACAAGTGGATATTGCATTAGATGCAAAGGAGATAGAGGATAGGGACGAAAATTTGACCAAGGTAGAGAAAGTACTATCGGAGGGAAAGGACTTCCACGACCTAAGTCAGGTAATAGACCTGCAATGGCCAGATAAGGCATACCAAGTAGTTGGTCTGGAGCGTGGCAATCCTGTGAAGATTGCATCATCATCTGACTTAGGGATACTACTAGATCCACATGACAAAGGGGAAAAGGGGCTGGTCAAGCTAGTAACGGACACCTTTCCTGAAATTGCGGAACTGACAAGCGAAGGACTCGTAGAAGGACAAGTGGATTATGTTGTGAACAACGTAAAAACTGCTTCCAGCAGGAGTGGAAGCAAGAAAGAAAGGTCTACATATATCTTTCTGATGCCATGTAATATAGACAAAAACGGCGTAAATGACATGGAGGCGATATACACCATGCTCCTGCAGTGCAGAGGAAAAATGATGAGCGAGAATAGAAATAGGATTTGCTTGGCTGTCTCAGAAGGTCTGGATCTGCGATATATGCGTAAGATGGCAGAGTTTGTTTTTAGGTCCACGAGCATGGAGGTAAAGCTGATAATTCCTCCAAGGTACCAAGGCAGCATTACAGACACCAGGAAAGCACCTGAGAGACAAAAAAGTAGACAGAGAACCGCAGACTTGGGTACTGTCATAGTTAAAGCAAACGGCAGACAATACGCTGACCTCCTAAAGGATGTCAAAGGAAAGGTGGAACCACACACAGATGGCATCAAGGCGATAAGAAGGTCTAAAGAAGGAGACCTGATCATAAAAACTGAGGGAGGCCGGACAAAAGCTGCTCAGCTGAAGGAAACAATCAGCAAGGGAATGGAGGGTATAAATGTAAGGGCTACATCAGGTGGCAGAAGTAAAATACTTCATATAATGGGAGCGGATGGTATCACGACACTGGATGAAGTTTCTGATGCTATTAAAGGAGCAACAAACGCTGAGGAAGAAGCATTCGCAGTGAGATCAGCACGGGCAGCATATGGAGAAACAACAAATTTTACCGTTGAAGCGGAGGTGGAAGTCGCAAATCTCTTACTGGCAGCTAGAACAATTAAAATAGGGCTAGTAAATTGTGGAATCTATGAAAGAGTCAACCTTAGTAGATGCTACAGGTGCAAAGAGTTTGGCCATACACAAGCTAAGTGCACGGGTCCTGACAGAACAGATAACTGTTTTAAATGCGGTGCCAAGGGACACATGGTGAAAGACTGTCCAAATACAACTAAAGAGTTCTACCTTTCATGCAGAAGGGATGGCCATAGGAACAACAGTACGAAATGCCCGGCATACAGGAGGCTGTTGTACGACCACAGAAATAGACATCCAAATTAGTAATGCCAGTAACATCTACAACAGCCAGTGCCAGTCACCCCAGGGGGACCGTTAAGGTACTGCAAGCGAACCTAGGCAGAGGAAGAGTAGCTCACGACGTAGCCTTCGCAACATCAACAGAGCATAATATCGACCTTCTGGTAGTAGGGGAACCAAATCGTACCATTATAAAGGATCGGAGATGGATCTCTGATAAGAGAAATGATGTCGCGGTGTACTTCAGAAATAGCAGGCTAGTAGTTAAGAGGGTAGAACGCTTTGACGGGTTCCTGGGTCTCCATCTTGAGAATTTCAGTATGTACTGCTGCTATATATCTCCAAATATACCATTTACGGAGTTTGAGGCCATTGTAGACCAAATAATGACCAAAATCACCCACTCCAGAAGTGAATGCATCCTTATGGGTGATATAAATGCAAAAAGCATAGAATGGGGCTCTCCAATAACAGACAGAAGAGGGACCTGTTTCTGCGAATATTTAGCAGCTGCAAATATGGTAGTGCACAATGTTGGGGATAGTCCTACTTTCACGCGGGGGTGCTCTGAGTCCTATATAGATGTCACCTGCTCAACGCAGAAAATCGCTGCAAATATACGAAACTGGAGTGTCCTCGACGAAGACAGCCTGACAGAACACAATTATATATACTTTGAAGTCGTTAGTCAACCCTCGAACAGAATAACACGGGCATGGAGGACAACAAAAACATGCAACTGGGAAAAGTTCAGACAAACGTTGTTGCAGAAACTCAAGAGTCAAGAAGGCATGGCGATAGATGACACCGCAGAAAATTTCAGCAAGATCATCAATACAGCATATAGGGCTAGCACAGAGGTCCTGACTAAAGGCAATGAAGTACCATACTGGTGGAATAAAGATATTGCTCTGCAGAGAAGGGAATGTCACAAGCTACGGAGGACCATCACAAGATTTGCGAAACACGTACAACGCCATTCAGTAGAAGAGATGAACGAAGTGAGTCGATCGTATAAACGAGAGAAACGCAAACTCCAACAACTGATTAGGAACTCCAAGAGTAAGTGTTGGAAGGAGCTATGCGAGAGTATTAACGACGATGTTTGGGGGAACGGTTATCGGATAGCGATGAAGACCTTTCGTTTTTTCGAGCCGTACAGCATTCCTGCCGAAAGGAAGAGAGAGATGGTAGAGGAGTTATTTCCCACCCATGCAGCTGTGGCCTATACTAGGCATACAGTAGTCAATGTGTTGAATTTCACCCAGGAGGAATTGGAGCAGGCAGCAAGTAAGCTTAAGGTAGGCAAATCACCTGGGCTTGACGGCATCCCCCCGGAGGCAGTAAAAGAAGTGGTTAAACTGGCGCCACACTGGATTCTGACAATGCTGAACGATCTGCTACAGTCTCAAAGGTTTCCAGAATCCTGGAAACGAGCGAAGCTCATACTAGTTCCCAAAGGAGGAGGCAAGTATAGACCTATATGCCTTCTCTGGACGATCAGCAAGCTGTATGAGATACTGATACGCACCAGACTTCAAAAGGAGATCGAAGAAAAGGGAGGTCTGTCAGAGCACCAATATGGGTTCAGACAGGGTAGGAGTACGCTCATGGCAGTCGAGAAGGTATTGGAAACCATTAAGCATAGTAGGAAGAAGTGGGGCGTCATCATTACAGTAGACGTGAAGAACGCTTTCAACACGCTGCCCTGGCGGGAAATCATGAATGAGCTCGAAAAGAGAGGTATATCATTATATCTCCGTAACATCATAGGTGACTATCTCAGCAAGCGCACGCTCCAAATCGCGAGAGATGAAGTTCTGGACATCACAGCTGGGGTACCGCAGGGTTCCGCCGTCGGGCCCGATCTATGGAATCTGGTCTACGACGGAGTGCTTCGGATAAATTGGCCTGAGGGCGTGAGTTCCGTGGCATTTGCAGACGATTTGGCAGTAGTAGTTACTGCGCCAGACCAAAAGTCCCTGAAGCTTGCAGCTGACTCAGCCCTAAACAGCATAGACGAATGGATGTCGAATCATTCTCTGGAACTAGCTCCCCAGAAAACAGATGCAGTCATTATCAAAGGTGGCAGGAAAAAGGAAGATATCGTGTTCCATTGTAAGGGAATCGCGGTGCAGCCTAAGAAAACCATAAAGTACCTGGGAATCCACTTGGAAGAAGGAGGCACCTTTAGGCAGCATATTAGGGAAACGGCGAGAAAAGCAGAAGAAAAGGCAGCATCGCTGGCCAGGATCATGCCTAATATCGGAGGACCCACCAGTAACAAAAGAGAGGTCATAAATAGCGTCGTGCTCTCATCTCTCCTGTATGGCGCGCCGATCTGGCATAACATCATGAAACCAAAAAGGTATAGAAGCATGTTCGCGAAGATCCAAAGGAAAATGCTGCTAAGGATAGCCAGCGCATACAAAACGGTATCCTACAAGGCTCTACATGTCATTACAGGGGTTGCGCCTATCGAACTACTGGCCGAGGAGAGAGAAAGGGTCTATCGAAGAAATGATGGGCAGACACCAAAGGCTAAAACTGAAGAGCGCGACATCACAATTAGTTTCTGGCAGGATGAGTGGGACAACACGGAAGATGTCGCACAGTGGACCAAGAAGCTTATACCGGATATTGGAAAATGGATCTCCTGCAAGCACAGACGTTTGGACTACCACCTAACACAGGCTATGACGGGACATGGTTCTTTTCGAGTGTATACCAAAAGAATAGGGAAATCGTCTGACTCCGATTGTATATACTGCCGACAAGAGGACACAGCCGCACACACGCTTTTCGAGTGCAACAGGTGGAAACAACAGAGGCATCAGCTCAAGATAAGCCTGGGTCACGACCTAACAGAGAACAATATGACAACCACAATGTTGTCAAACAGAAGATCATGGGGAATAGTTCAGAAGTTCGTGAGGGAGGTGATGACAGCCAAAGAAAAAGAAGAGAGAACATCAGAAGACGCTATTAGAAGCTCGAACTCCTAATCTCTCGCAGAGGAGGGGAGACGTAGAGCACGAAGAGATGAAGAACTGAGACGGAAGAGAGAAGAAAAGACAGCCCTAGCTTGAAGTTATGTCTCAACGACGGTTCCAGGTTAAGGGCGGTTCGCTGGGGGCCACTGGTTCTGGTGCGTGCACCGGCTATGTCCCAAAAAAAAAAAAAGTAGTAGTAGTAGTAGTAGTAGTAGTAGTAGTAGTAGTAGTAGTAGTAGTGGCGGGGTCGACTCGCGTTGGCCACCCTTCGGAAGTTTACTTCCTTTGGGTGGCGAATAAGAGTCGTCGAGTGTCTGCCTACACGCGTCATATACAGGGGGGTATATGCGGCACCGCTGTGCGCGAGATATGGGATCCAGTACAATAAAAGAAAAATGTTTCCTTTATCTTGCGTCCAAATGGCACTCCAACGATGGCGAGCTGATTTTGGGAATGATGGACCCTGTACAAGAAAAGAAAAAAAGGGCCTGTCATTTCCACTATCGGCGCTCAACACCCAGCAGTGTAACGATCCCGGTTTCCCTGCTGGCCCAAGCTCCTACCCTCTCACCTGCAAAGCTATGCCGTCGGAGATCACACATGAAGAGATCTCTGGCAGGTTCAACCTTGGCGGACAGGTTTGCAGTTTCCTGTACCCCTCCTACCCCTACCACCCTCATATCCCACCCACTACAGCAGCGAAGAAGACGACCACGGCATGGACTATGGATTGGATGATCGACCCACGACACATCTCACGGGGAGTGCCCATGAGAATGGGCTGATGTGAGCTTGCTCTGCCGAAGTGCAGCTGTGGCGATGGGTCAGGGACCAGCCCCTTCGGGCCCTGATCAGGTAGTGTACCATGGGTGCAGAATTCGGAGTTCTGCACTGCCCCGTGCGAGTGCCGGTCTGTCCGCGTATCCCGGGACCGGTAAAGCGATGGCTGGGCCTCAGGGAACTGGGGTAGGAGTGCCGACCGCATCCGAGGGTATACCCGCTCCCAGCTAAATCGACCCGCACCTTGCTACACGAAGCGCTGGCCAAACCAGAAAATGGAGAGCGACAATACGGAGAAGAAAAATGAGGAAGCAAGAGGGGAAGTAAGAGTTACGTTCGACCCGTTCAAGCGTAAAGAGTTGGTGAAGAGATCGCCGCCAAGGAGAGGGTCCTTTTCCCTGGTTGAAGGAAAGCTGTCAATCTCTAGACAGAGGCCTGAAGCTGCCTCTGACGCAACAGAAATTAAAAGGGGAAAAGAAACCGCAGGTACAAAGAGAAGGAGAGAGGAGTGTGAGGAAGCGCAGGAATGTGTGATCGGTGAACTGCGAAGCATATTGAAGAACGTGGAGGACACCTTGAAGCTGATGAGGGGGGTCGTGAAGGATTTTCCTAACACTAAAATAGAGATTAAGACAGGAATAACTGAGCTTTTGAAGCAAGCAGAGACAGCACAGCTTATGTGTGAGAAGATCGAGATCCACCCGCGAGAAGTCAAGACCCTGAAGGTAACAGAACCAAAACAGTTTACATCCGTAGGCACGCAGACAGAACCGTCAATTACGGAGGAAGATTTGCAGCATAAAACTGCCGCTATACGAAAATCCATAGAGGACGGAAATTGTTTTGAGGATTTGGGGAAGCTCCTCGATATGGAGTGGCCAGAGGGTGCATTCCAAAGAGTCAAGCTAGTGGACGAAAATGTAGGAGAGCTGTCCAAAAGAGGTAACATAGCTGTTATCTTAGATCCAAAGCAGGAAGGGAAGGGAATTATAAAAGGTCTTTATGAGAGATACCCTGACGCCAGAGACCTTTTGGATGGAGGCTCCTCCGATGGTAAGATAGAGTTCGTCACAAGCCAGACCAAAACCAGTAGAAGTAGTGGAGATGCACTTGCAACGAGGACGATTTACCTACTCCCTTTAACAATAGACCCAAATGGTGTTAACGACATGAAATTGGTGTACGAGATGTTTGAAGAACTGAAGAAGTACATCTCGAAGAGTCCAAAAGAGAGCTTCTTGCTGTTCACACAGGAAGGACTAGACAGGTCATATGTACGAAAAATTGGAGAATTTGTGTTGCGGGACGGCGACTTCAATATAGACTACATGTGGCCCACTAGTCGAAAGTCAGCAGCGAGACGGAAGCAGAGCTTGCAAGGCAAGAATGAAAACCTAATTATAAAGGCAGGAGAAAGGAGCCGCGCGGAATTATTGAGAGAAGTTAAACAGAAGGTTGACGTACAGAAAATAGGGGTAAATGTAAAAAGCCTGCGTAAAACCGGTACCGGTGATTTAATGGTGACGCTTGAAGGAGGTAAAGGGATGGCAAGTATACTGCAGAAAGAAATACAGGAGAAGATAACTGGAGCAAGCACGCGTACGTGGAAGAACGAAAGAGTCATACATATTACCGACCTAGATGCTTTGATAACACAAGAAGAACTACAGGCTGAACTCTTGAAGGTGTTGGAGGTTGCTGACGGCGACGTATGCAAAGTAAGTAGTCTGAGACCTACCAGAGATGGCAACCAATCCGCCACTATAGTTGTTGAAAGAAACCTAGGAACTAAACTACTGGAAAGAGGACGACTCAAGATGGGTATGGTGTACTGTAGGATGTGGGAGAGAGTTCCGGTCACTAGATGCGTTAGGTGTCTCCTAGCTGGCCACAACTCAAAGGAATGTAAGGGTCCAGACAGGTCCCAATCTTGCTTCAACTGCGGGCAGGAAGGACACAAGTCAAGAGACTGCAAGAGTCAAAGCCAGTATTGCGTAAAATGTCAAAAGGAAGGTCATAGGGTTGACTCCTCTAACTGTCCATCTTACAGAAGAGCTATTGCTGCGGCACGTAGACGCACAAGATGAGTGTTTCCCACACTAAATCAAATAGACCGCGGAGACAGATCAGAGAAGGTAGCCTAAAAATCTTGCAAACTAACCTAGGCAGGGAAAGAACCGCACACGACGCAGCCTTCGCCACACTAGCGGAGCGCGACATCGATCTTCTGGTAGTGGGGGAACCAAATCGTTCCATCATAAAGGATCGAAGATGGGTCACCGACAAGAGGGACGACGTCGCGGTGTATTTTAGAAATAGCGAAGTGGTTGTTGAGAGAGTAGACAGTTTTGATGGGTTCCTGTGCCTCAACCTTGAATGCTGTAGCATATACTGTTGCTATATATCTCCAAATATTTCAATTAGGGAATACGAGTGCATCGTGGATCAGATAATGACTAAAATCGTCAACTCTAGGAGAGAATGCATTCTGCTGGGTGATATCAATGCAAAAAGCTCAGAATGGGGTTCGCCAATATCAGACAGAAGAGGAATCTCTTTCTGCGAATACTTGGCCGCTGCAAATATGGTTGTACACAACACCGGAAATAGTCCAACATTCATGAGGGGATGTTCGGAGTCCTATATTGACGTCACATGCTCTACGCAGAAACTTGCAGCAAGTCTGCGCAACTGGAGCGTCCTTGATGAAGACAGCCTGACAGAACATAAATATATATACTTTGAGATCGGAAGTCAACCCTCGAGCAGAAAATCCCAGGCAGGGACGAAGGCAAAAGTATGCAACTGGGAAAAATTTAGACCGGCACTTATGCAAAAACTCGAAAGTCAGGCAGGCAAAACGACAGACGATATTGTGGGAAACTTCAGCACGGTCATGAACGAAACATATAGGGCTAGCCTAGAAGAAGTTCGCACCAAGGACAATAAAGTACCATACTGGTGGAACAACGATATCGCCCAGCAGAGAAAGGAATCCCATAAAGCACGGAGGACCATCACAAGATTAGCGAAACACAGACACCTTCATTCCGACGAAGAGATCAAAGAAGCCTGCCTGCTATATAAAAGAGAAAAACGCAAGCTCACACAAATGATTAGGGACTCTAAGAAAAAGCGCTGGGAGGAACTCTGCGAGTCCATAAATGATGACGTATGGGGGGACGGCTACCGGATAGCCATGAAGAGTTTCCGCTTTTTCGAGCCTTACAGCATTCCCGCAGGAAGGAAGAGAGAGATCGCTGAGGAACTATTTCCAACGCACGCAGCGCTGGGTTACAACAGGCAACGCGATGGCAACGTGATTATGTTTACGGAGGAGGAACTGGAGCAAGCAGTAAACAAGTTAAAAGTAGGAAAATCACCTGGGCTTGATGGAATCCCTCCGGAGGCAATAAAGGAGGCGGTTAAATTGGCACCAAAATGGATTCTTACCATGCTGAACCACCTTTTAGAATCTCAGAGGTTTCCAGACCCTTGGAAACGGGCGAAGCTCATATTAATACCAAAAGGAGGAGATAAATATAGACCAATATGCCTTCTTTGGACAATTAGTAAGCTTTATGAAATACTGATTCGCACTAGACTCCAAAACGAAATCGAAGACAATGGAGATTTATCAGACCATCAATATGGATTCAGGCAGGGTAGGAGTACGCTTATGGCAGTCGAAAACGTATTGTCGACCATCAAGCAGAGCAACAAAAAGTGGGGCGCCCTCATCACCGTGGATGTTAAGAACGCGTTTAATTCACTGCCTTGGAAGGAAATAATGAGAGAACTCGAAATGAGAGGCATATCAGTGTATCTCCGAAATCTTATAGGTGACTACCTCAACAAGAGGTCAATCCAAATCACAAGAGACGAGGTTCTGGACATCACAGCCGGGGTACCGCAGGGCTCTGTCCTTGGGCCCACCCTATGGAATCTGGTATACGACGGAGTGCTCCGAATGAATTGGCCTGAGGGCGTAAAAGCCGTGGCTTTTGCCGATGATCTCGCAGTGATAGTTACAGCGCCAGACCAGAAGACGCTGATGCTTGCTGCCGACCTAGCCCTGGACAAGATAGACAAATGGATGGTAAATCATGCTCTAGAACTGGCACCACAGAAAACGGATGCGCTCATCGTCAAAGGAGGCAGAAACAAGGAGGGTATCATCTTTCATTGTAAGGGGATCGCCGTGCAGCCTAAAAAAACAATTAAATACCTAGGAATCCACTTGGAAGAAGGAGGCACTTTCCGAGAACATATCAGGGCTACAGCAAGGAAGGCTGAGGAAAAAGCAGCATCGCTGGCCAGAATTATGCCCAACATTGGGGGACCTTCAAGCAACAAAAGGGAGGTAATAAACAGCGTGGTTCTGTCATCCCTTCTCTACGGTGCGCCAGTTTGGTGCAGCATAATGAAGACCAAAAGGTACAGAAATATGTTCGCCAGGATTCAGAGGAAAATGCTACTGAGGATAGCTAGCGCTTACAAAACCGTGTCATCAAAAGCTCTGCACGTCATTACGGGGATTGCACCAATCGAACTGCTGGCGGAAGAAAGGAAAAGGATCTATCGGAGAGAAGACGGACAAACATCAAAGGTCAAAAGCGAAGAACGTGAAATCACAATCAGTACCTGGCAGGAAGAGTGGGATAGAACGGAGGAAGTGGCACAGTGGACCAAAAAACTATTACCAGATATTAGAAAATGGGTGTCATGTAAGCACAGACGTCTCGACTACCACCTGACACAGGTTATGACCGGACATGGATCGTTCCGAACATATACCAAAAGAATAGGGAAATCTCCTAACGACGAGTGTGTATACTGCGGGAAAGAGGATACAGCATCACATACCCTTTTCGAGTGCGACAGATGGGAACAGCAGAGGCTGCAGGTCAAACTAAGACTGGGACACGATCTGACAGCAAATAACATGACAACGACAATGATGGAGAGCAAGAAGGCATGGGGAACAATACAGAGGTTTGTGAGAGAGGTCATGACCGCCAAAGAGAAAGAAGAAAGGATAACAGAAACCGCTACGACAAGCTTGAACTCCTAATCTTCACGAAAGTGGAGGAGGGGAGATGTAGAGCGCGAAGAAACTAGACAGAAGAGAGAAGAAAAGACAGCCCCCAGCTTGACGTTATGTCTCCACGACAGTTCCGGGATAGGGGCGGTTCGAAGGGGGCCTCTTGCCTGGTGCTTGCACCTGCTACGTCCCCACAAAAAAAAAAAAAAAGTAGTAGTAGTAGTAGTTTTTTTTTTGATTATAGAGGGTTTAGGAAATCCACTTGATCGCAAGGTCAGAAACACTCGCACACCCGGAAGTGTGAGAGAGAGTCTGCCCGCCCGACGCTGAACCAGCTTGAGTCCTCTGATCACATGTCCAACAGACGCAGACGCGTCCATCCGACATGCCACCACGGCCCGACCGGCTAAAACCCGTTCCCTCTTTTCATACCTGAATTTCTCCAGACAGGGAGTGTTTCTTGACAGACACCGCTTCGGTACCGCTTTCGCATTTCTTCAAAACGATGCTGCCACCTTAAATGCACAAGGAAGCTCCTTTATTCCGTGTCATTTGTGAGTCACCTACATCAGAGACGGTTAGACGCTCTGTGTGTTCTGGTCTAACTTTTTCTCTTTCAAAATCTCCTCAATGTAAGCTGCAACTTGATACCAAGACTCTTCACTTCTGAGAATTTCAGTCATTAGTCCCTCGGGGGACAATTTTGTCCCAAGCCGCTGTTCTAGCTGTTGTCGTTTATCACTCCATCTTTCACATCCGAAGAAGGTGTGTCGCGGATCATCTTGCTCAGGGCAGTAGTCACACTGAGGTGAAGATCTCACTCCTATTTTGAATAGGTAGCTATTAAATAGCCCATGACCTGTGAGGAATTGGGCAAGATAATAATTAACCTCCCCATGCTTCCTGTTGTACCACAGATCGATATTAGAAATAAGGATGTGAGTCCATCTAGCGACATGCGCATGTTCTTCCCATCGCTCTTGCCATTTACAGACAGTTATCTTTCTAGCCTCCGTGCTGTTGATAACTTCACCTCTTTTTCTGCTAGTGAACAGAAACTGTCTCTCCTTAGCCAAAAGGTCTATTGGAGGGACGCTTGCGATTACTAGTATCGCATCCTCTGAGACGGTGCGATAAGCGCATGCCACTCTCAGTGCAGCTGTTCTCTGTACCGAAGCTAAGCGTTTTCGGTACTTCTGCACCTGAAGCGCGTCTGCCCACACTTCAGCTCCATAAAGCATTATGGAGTGTGCAACGCTCATAAGAGTTCGCCTCTTACTTGACCTGGGTCCGGCAATGTTCGGCATTAGTCTGGATAGAGAGGCAACTAATTTGGCCGCTTTATCCGCCGCAGTGCATAGATGCTTGTAATGCGTCAGTTTCGCATCGATTTGCTCCCCAAGGTACTTCACGGTGTCCTTGGCTACGACTGGTGTTCCATTTAGGACAACTCGCAGCGGTTCAGGAAACCTTCTCTGCCTCGTCAGCACTACAAGTTCTGTTTTGTTCACTGCTAGTTCGAGACTATGCGATTTAAGCCAGTCTTGTACGCGACCAACTACCAGTTCCACCCTATCCTTTGCCTCGTCGGGATCTTTTGCCAATATAACGGCAGCAATGTCGTCCGCGTATCCGATGAGTCTTGCCCATTCGGGAAGGTCCATTCTCAGTATCCCATCATACATGATGTTCCATAAATCGGGACCGGGTACTGAGCCCTGTGCGACACCTGCAGTGACATTCGTTCTACGAATGCCTGCCGTTGTTTGGTAAACAAGTTCTCTCTTGTGGAGATAATCGTTTATCACCCTGAGAAGATACGCAGGCACACGAAAGTGTTCAAGAGCTGCTAGAATGTCCTCCCACCTTGCCGAATTAAAGGCGTTTTTTACGTCTAGCGTGACAAGTATACAGGAGTTTCGTGACCTGTGATTACCTGTCCACGCTAAGCTTGTGTAATCCATGACTTCTTGGATAGCATCTATCGTTGAATGTCCAAGTCTAAAGCCATGTTGTCTCTCAGAGAGGTCACCGGCCTGCGCCACTGCTGTCCGTAGACGAATCCTGAGCAGTCTCTCGTATAGCTTACCAGCATCATCCAACATACAGAGAGGCCTGAAAGATGAGGGAGTAGTAGGTGGGCCTTTTCCCTTATCTAACAAGACCAATCTTTGAATCTTCCAATTCTCTGGGAAGACGCCACTTAGCAAACACGTGTTGTACATATTAAGGAGCATGGACGGGCATTCATTTGCAATCAATTTAACCACTTCAACAGGAATTCCGTCCGGGCCAGGGGCTTTATGGCATTTCAAAGAAGCTGACGCTGTTTCCAACTCCTCTATAGTGAAAAGAGGGATCTCAGAGTCCACCCTCAATGTGTGTCTCGAAACAGTTGGGTGTTGCGGAAACAAGGCCGCCACGATTTCATCCATCGATTGCGGATCAAGTGGAGCAAGTGGCCCTTGCTTTCCTAAGCGTTGCGTTACGATCTTATATCCCAGCCCCCACATATCTTCGTCTACCTCTTTACACAGTGTCCGCCAGCAGCGTCTTTTGCTCGAGCGGATTTCTTTCCTAAGTTGTTTCCTGGCCAACCTATATCGTTCTCTTGCCTCACTGGTTTCAGTTCTTCCTCTTGCTCGCTGAGCAATCCTTCTGAGTTTCAAGGCAGTTTTGCGTAAGATGTCGATTTCGTTCGTCCACCAGTACGCTGGGGCCCTTTGTGGCATCCTCTTTTGTTTCGGCATGGACGCGTCGCAGCAGGCGGTAATGTGACGCATTGTCTTATTGACGAATGTCTCTACTTCGTGTCTGGTTGGTCTCCTGTGCCTCTCTGGGACGGGTATACCTTTTTGTTTGTATAGACTGTCCAAGAATCTGGCGCGGTTCAGTTTTGATACAACCCAGCCAGCGGTGAATGTGGCGCTAGATGATTGGCGATTTGAGCAGGACTCTATCGAGAACTTTATGTACTGGTGATCACTGCCGGTAAAGTCCTCAAGAACTTCCCAGTTATTTACGAGAGATGCTAAGGGAGCAGAGCAGAAGGTGACATCGATGATGGTCTGACCGTACCCACTTCTTCTAAAAGTGGTCGTTGTACCATTGTTAAGCACAACCAGATCGAGCCTAGCAACCATATCAACGACAGCTCTACCTCTGGAGCAGTATCTATCCATGCCCCAGTCGGGAGCCTTCGCGTTTAGGTCACCAGCGATCACAACCTCACCATCCATGTCGCGTATAGCGTCTTCCAGGTGTTCCAGCTTCCTATGGAAAATCTCCATGCCTTCGTTTGGAGAGAGGTAACAGCTAACGTAGGTCACGCCCCGACAGCGAACCCAGACAAAGCCATCACCAGTCCCACTGCTGGTTAGTAGTAGTAGTAGTAGTTTTTTTTTTTTTTTTTTCTCCTCTCGTAACGTTCTTTACCACACCGTCGTTTTGGTACCGCTTTCGCATTTCATCAAAACGAAGATTGGTGACTAAAAATTCATTCCTGTAGCTCGACTGATTTCACCTAAGTCGCCTGGTCCATTTTCTTTTCCCTTAGAACCTCCTCGACGTAAGTTGCGGCGTGATACCAAGAATCCTCATTGATGAGGATTTCGTTCATGAGTTCTTCTGGGGACAAATGAATGCCAAGCCGCAGTTCGAGATCGCGTCTTTTATCATTCCACCTTGAGCATTCAAAAAATGTGTGCCTAGGTACATCTTCTTCTTCCGGGCAGTAATCGCAATTCGGCGAAAGTTTTACCTTAATTTTAAACAGGTAACTGTTAAAAAGGCCATGTCCTGTAAGAAACTGGGTGAAGTAATAATTTACTTCACCATGTTTTCTATTATACCACGGTTCTACGTCCGGGATGAGAGTATGGGTCCATCTAGCGGTACGTGTTTGTTGTTCCCAGAGCTCTTGCCACTTACAGAGAGTGATATTTCTGGACTCTGTTTTGCTAATAGGATCGCCTCTTTTACGACTTTCGTACCGGAGTTGTCTCTCTTTGGCCAGAAGTTGTATTGGAGGCATGCTCGCAACCACCAGAACAGCATCCTCAGAGACAGTTCGATACGCACATGCTACTCTGAGTGCTGCACTTCGTTGAACGGAAGCTAATCGGTTCCTATATTTTTGTATTTCTAGTGCACCTGCCCATACCTCGGCTCCATACAGCATTATCGAATGTACCACGCTCATGAGGATGCGCCTTTTTCCTGACCTGGGTCCAGCAATATTGGGCATTAGTCTGGACAGAGCGGCTACTATTTTTGCTGCTTTGTCAGCTGCAGCACATAGTTGTTCGTAGTGCGTCAGCTTCTTATCGATAAACACTCCAAGGTATTTGACAGTATCCTTGGCTACAACTGGGGTCCCTCCTAAGACAACACTGAGAGGTTCAGGGAATTTTCTCTGCCTTGTCAATACCACCATCTCTGTTTTGCTTAATGCCAGCTGAAGGCCATGAGCGTTGAGCCAGTTGTGCACACGGGACACTATCAGTTTCACCCGATCCTTCGCCTGCTGAGGGTCTCTTGCCAATATAACGGCAGCAACATCGTCCGCATATGCAATGAGCTTTGTCCATTCAGGTAGGTCCATCCTTAGCACTCCATCATAAACAATGTCCCATAAATCGGGGCCAAGTACCGAGCCTTGCGCAACTCCAGCAGAGACATGTCTGCTGCGAGCTCCCGCAGTAGTTTGATATACCAGCTCTCTGTCATTGAGGTAGTCGCCTATTATCTTGAACAGGTACGCAGGAATATGAAATTGATGTTCAAGTGCCTCTAGTATGTCGTTCCACCTTGCAGAGTTGAATGCGTTCTTAACGTCAAGTGTGACCAGTACACACGAGTCCCGCGTTCTGTGGTTGCCACTCCACGCTGAACTTGTGAAGTCCACAACTTCCTTGATTGCATCCATCGTTGAGTGGCCGGGCCTGAAGCCATGTTGTCTGTCCGAGATGTTTCCGGCTGATACCACTGCTGTCCGAAGTCGACTCCTGAGCAGTCTTTCGTAAAGCTTCCCGACGTCATCCAGCAAACAAAGAGGTCTGAACGAGGCAGGGCTAGTAGGTGGTTCTTTTCCTTTTTCTAGAAGTACTAATCTCTGCATCTTCCACCTTCGTGGGAAAACACCACTCAACAGACACGCGTTGTACATATTTAATAATATGGTCGGGTGCTCATTGGCCAACAGTTTAATAACTTCAACAGGTATCCCGTCTGGGCCAGGGGCTTTGCGACATTTTAGAGAAGCGGCTGCATTCTTCAATTCCTCTACAGTAAATAGAGGAGTGGTCCCTTCCAGCGACACTGTGCGTCTTGTAGTGGGGGGATGTTGCGGGAACAGAGCGTCCACAATGTCTTCCATTGCTTGCGGATCTCGAGGAGGAACCGGTGCCTGCTGTCCTAAGCGTTGTAACACGATCTTGTACCCTAGTCCCCACACATCCTCGTCTACCTCTCTACACAGTGACCGCCAGCAGCGCCTTTTACTTGCGCGGATTTCTTTCCTCAGTTTTTTCTTGGCCCATCTATATCTTTCTCTCTCTTGCTCGGCTCCAGACCTTACTCTTGCCCGCTGTGCGATTCGCCTGAGTTTTAGGGCATTTTTACGTAGAGCATCAATTTCGCTTGTCCACCAGTACGCTGGGGCCTTACGGACTACTCTCTTCCGCTTGAGCATGGACGCATCGCAACAAATTGCAATGTGCCGCATCGTCTTGTCGACAAGCGCCTCCGTTTCACCTCTTGATGTCCCTCCATGAATTCCTAGCGTGTCGAATTTATTAACGCTGTTCTTGAATTTGGTTTTGTTCAGCTTTGTTACTATCCAACCGGCCTGAGTAGTCGTGTTGATTGGATGTCGGTGCGTGTTGTTTCTAACTGAGAATTTAATGTATTGATGGTCACTGCCTGTGAAATCCTCCAGTACCTCCCAATTATTTACGAACGCTGCCAAGGCAGCCGAACAGAAAGTGACATCGATTATGGTCTGCGCGTAGCCACTTCTCCTAAAAGTGGTTGCTGTACCGGTGTTAAGCACAGTCAGATCGAGCCTTGCTGCCATGTCGACTACAGCTCTGCCCCTAGAGCAATATCGATCCATCCCCCAGTCCGGTGCCTTTGCATTTAGGTCTCCAGCGATCACAATTTCGCCTTCCATGTCACGAATGGTATCTTCCAGGTGTTCGATTTTTCTGCGGAAAACTTCAATACCTTCATTTGGTGAAAGATAACAGCTGACAAATGTCGCGCCATTACTTCGCACCCAGACAAACCCATCACCACTGCCACTATCAGATATTTGAAACCTGTCTGTACTCCGGACCCATATTGCTGCGGTGCCACTGCGATCGGTGAACCAGTTCTTTCCCGTAAAGTTTTCGTACTGCTCGGAAATAATCAGAAGGTCTGCTCCATGCTCATAGGCCAGCTGGATCAGTAGGTTTTGTGCCAGCTTAGACCTACCTAGATTTCCTTGTAAAAAGGTCGTCATAGTATTGTCGTTGGGACCACCAGTCTACGAACGTCTTGCTCATCCGTGTGGATAGTCGGTTGACGGGAGCTTCGAGAGGTTGATCCCCTCCTCTTACGGTCAATTTCCCTTCTAAAATGGGGGCATCTCATCGAATCCGTCCTATGGCCATCAACTTTACATTTTGAGCAATGTGGCCGCTTTGCGCATTCCTTAGCCTTGTGCCCCCTCTGGCAGCAGTTGAAACAGTGGTCAGAGAGGTCTTCCCCACCGCAATCTTTGGTTGAGTGTCCCATATCCAGGCACCGCAGACACCTTCGAAGGCGTACCCACTCCCTCACTTGGCATGAAATCAGGCCGATCCTGACCGTGCCTATCCGGATCAACTGCTCAGCTGAGGTTCTTGGCGCTGTAATAATTGCTGTTTGATTGCCGTTTCTCGTTGGCCTAAGTTCCCCTACCTCAAAGTGGCCCACAGTGTTAGGGCCAGCAGCTTGTTCCAGCGCAGCAGCGATCTGCTCTTTGGATGTAACTGCATCAATATCCGCGACATGTAGTGTTATCTCTCCTTTTCTTACAATCACTTCGGAGTCCGTTATCTGTTGTTTTATGGCATTTCCCAGAACCTCGGCCATTTCCTTTCCCTCTGTGTTGAGTAAAAGGTCACCTGCTGCGGTTTTCCTAATACTCTTAACGGATACGCCCATTTTGTCAACATCTACCTTTTCTTTCACCGTCTTGAGAAGTTCAGCATAGCCACGAGATCCAGCTTTTACAATTACGTTTCCTTGTTGCTGTCGTTCTTTGACAGCAACATTTCGTGCGGCCGCTCTGCGCTCCTCTTCGGGTCTCCGCTTGCTGCGGGAAAAATACTCCACTTTGTCGCATCTGCCGCGCATTATGAACTCCACGATTTTCCGAACGTAAAGCCTATCAAGACCATCTGGTGTGACTAAAGCTAGGTCTCGTGGCTGCGCTGACAGTAATTCCTTACTAAGTGATGCAAACAAGTCGAAAACACCCTGCATATCATTTACACCATTTTGGTCAACGGTATATGGGAGGATATATACCGTTGTCCGATCCCTTTCTGCGTCCCTTTTACGGCTTGTTCGGGTTTCGTTGATCACGAACTCCACCTTTCCATCCGTACACCCGTCTGCTAGGATCTCCTTGATTTCGGGGAACCTCTCGATAGCGTCCCGGACTATACCCTTTTCCTGATTATGTTTTGGATCCACAAGCAGGATGATGTTTTTCTTTTCCGCGATCTTGAAGGGGTTCCCTTCTATCTCCTTCACTGTATTAAACACTCCTTCTGGCCAGACTTTATCTAGGATCTTGGCTAGATCTTCAAACCGTCCCTCTCCTGTGTTGATAGAGTTTTCGATCTCGATCCTGGCCCTCTCCTCTCTTTCCTGTTCTTCCTGTCTTCTTTGGTCCAATGGAATCGTTTGGACTGCCATGCTTACTTGTTCTATTAGGTCTGTCTGTGTTCCCACGCATATTCCTGGAGACCCAACAATTCTGGCAGATTTAGCATTCTGAGAAGTCTGTTCCATCTCAGAGATTAGCTCCTCTATTTGGTAGTCCATTCTGTTGATCGCTGTCTTTATTTCCGACTTAGTGTTCCTGTTATTCTTTAAATGTTCTTGTGCTTCCTTTGCTACGTTACGGAGCCTATCTAACATACCCTTAATTTTCTCCCACGTGTCTAGACCGTCGTCTTTCGCTCTTCGTCTCTTGGAGCTCGTGCTTTTTTCGCTACCAACCGAACTCACAGAACTTCGACGAGATCCTGGTGGCGACCTGTTTAGCGAACTACGTCTCGCAAACGGGTCAGCCACGCTCATCCACTCATAATTCGAAGCGGTTTTTTCTTCAACTCTCCCACTGTCAGTAGTCGATTCCAGCATCTCAGCCTGACTTTCCACCGAGAGTGCTGAACAGTCGCTGGCTAACGGTCGGGTGGGGCCTGTTCGCTCACCCACGATCCCGACCGGAACTGGGGATCCGAACCCCTGCTCCGTAACTGAAATTCCAATTTTTTTGTCTTCCATGATTATATAATTAAGATGAGAATTTGTCCGAGTCATTGCCGTGTCGTCATTTGTTGGTACCAGATCGCTATGTGTTCCTTATCCAAGATCTCCATTTTCTCGCCAAGACGTCGTCAATTTTAACCGTCGGCTCCATATCCATTGCCAGGTCGTCGTCGTCATCCGTCCTCCCCCCCCCCAGACGCAGTAGTCACCATGGTGACTATCTGGATCATTGCATAATGGTATCAGCCCATACAACAATGACCCAGTAAAGACATAGCCGCATCCCTTCTATGTCCTGCCTACTTGGTCCACGAGTGCCGAAGCACAACTATGCGCGCGCATGCGCACATAGCCCCCCATCAGCCATAGGGACGCACCGGGTTGGAGTTAGGCTCTCCTAGGTTTGTCTGTCTTTCTCAGGGTGTGATAGGCCTCCTAGTAACACAAGGGGTTCAGAGGCCATCCCCGGGGAAGCTGAGACTCCCCTCCCGGAGTAGTAGTAGTAGTAGTAGTAGTAGTAGTAGTAGTAGTAGTAGTAGTAGTAGTAGTAGTAGTAGTAGTAGTAGTTTTTTTATTATAGAGGGTTTAGGAAATCGGCTTGATCGCAAGGACAGAAAACACTCACACACCCGGAAGTGTGAGAGAGAGTCTGCCCGCCCGACGTTGAACCAGCTTGAGTCCTCTGATCACATGTCCAATGGACGCAACCACGTCCATCCGACATGTCATCACGGCCCGACCGGCTAAAACCCGTTCCCTCTTCCTTACCTCTGATGCTATATCTCCATCTGCACCGGGCATCATCGTGAACGATATTCTTCGCAGTGCAAGATGAGGTAATGATTAAAACCCACTTATGAATAACTTTCAATCCCAATCCTCATTTATCCTTGAAGGCGCTCCTCTTTCTCCTTTGCAGAGAGTATTTTGTTGACCATCTCATGTATGATGGTCCATGCCTCTACGCTGGACAACATCAACGGGACCATAGTCTCTGGGGTCAGCTCCCCATCCAGTTTTTGACTTGCCTCCTCTCTGTACGCCCCCCATCGGTCGCACAGAAACAGGGCATGCTCGGCCGTATCTTCCGCCTCGCAGTGCAAGCATCTTTCGTCCATCACCCGTCCTATCCGTTTCCTATACACTCGAAAAGGCCCGTGCCCAGACAGTGCCTGCGTTAGGAAATAGGACGTCTGCCGATGACTGCATTCCGCCCATTCTTTTATCGACGGTATTAGTCGTTTCGTCCACTGTCCGACATCAGTGGTCTCGTTCCATATGCTTTGCCAGCATATGCTGTCAGCCTTTTAGCCTCAGCTCGGCTTATCGCATTGCCAGCTTGACCATGGCGGATCAGTGTCCTCTCTTCGGCCAGCAAGTATAATGGTGAGTAGTAGTAGTAGTAGTAGTAGGCTTTAGGCGTGGACGTTCGACGCTTCAGGCTATTCAAAAAGCATTAGAGCTAACTGCTGGCAGCAGAAGAGAAACCTGGTCTATGCTGATAACAATCGATGTGAAAAATGCCTTTAATACTGCTAGATGGGAGTTAATCATACAGGAACTTGAGCGCAGAGGTAGCGCGCAATACATCGTCAATATAGTAATAGACTATTTCAGAGAAAGAAAGATACTCATTGAGGCAGCTGAGTCCATGGACGTGTTTATGGGTGTACCTCAAGGCTCCGTCCTGGGCCCAACTCTATGGAACATACTATATGATGGTGTATTGAAGCTAGAGCTACCTGAAGGAGCCACAACCGTAGGTTTTGCAGATGACTTAGCATTGGTAGTAACTGCTAGAAGCGAATCAGAATTAATTGAACGCACAGAGGTTTCACTAGATCTAATCGAACAGTGGATGAAGGACCACGCTCTAGAGCTTGCACCGGAAAAGACAGAGGCAGTAGTCATCAGAGGCTCAAGGAAAAAGCAGGACAGCATGGCCTTTAGGTTTCGGGATGCACACATCAAGCCTGCCAAATACGTCAAGTACCTGGGTATAATAGTGGATGAGGAAAAGACTTTTGGGCAACACATAAAGAGAGTAGTCAATAAAGCGGAGCAGACAGTTACGAAACTGGCAAGAATTCTGCCTAATATCGGCGATCCAACGAGCTCAAAACGGTTGCTACTGTATAACGTGGTACAGTCAATCGTAACTTATGGCGCACCTATTTGGCACACAGCACTAAGGAAAGACAAATACAAGAGCATGCTTATACGCCTACAACGAAAGATGCTCCTCAGGGTTGTTTGTGGATATAGGACCATATCAGCGAAGGCTCTGCAAGTGATCGGCGGTATCGCGCCTATAGACCTACTGATTGCTGAAAGGTCAAGGTTGTATGACAGACCAGACGGAAATACTGATGCTGCGAAGCAAGCAGAGAGGCAAATAACCTTAGAGAAGTGGCAAGCGGATTGGAACTCGACCGCGTCGGTTGCCCAGTGGACTAAGCAGCTCATCCCGAACATCCAGCCGTGGCTCGATTGCAAACATAGAGAAGTCGACTACCATCTGACACAGTTCTTGTCGGGGCACGGGTCATTCAAACACTTCACCAAAAAGATCGGTAAGAGCAGTGACGACAAATGCTTCTACTGTGGAATCATGGACGATGCACAGCACACCATATTCAAATGCGCGAGGTGGTCACACACCAGGAAGGAAACATCTTTGAAGCTCGGCATAGACATTGAATCTCTTGAACCCGATGAGCTAATCACACTGATGATAGATGACAAGGCAGCATGGATAACAGTCCAGAAACTAGTTGCGGTTATTATGGCAAATAAAGAAAAAGACGAACGTAGGCACCAGGGTCAACAGTGACAGTAACTCTGAGAGTTTTAGTTACACGTATGGGTGGCTGAGTGTGTTGTGTGTGTGTGTGTGTGTGTAATGGTGCGTATAAATGTGTGTACATATAGGTATCTGTATATATAATGACGTGGGGACCAAGGACGACGAAGCAGTACAAAAACCCGAACTCCTAATCTCCACTGCGGTGGAGGAGGGGAGACGTAGGGCGTAAAAAGAACTCGAAAGAAGAAGGAAGAAAAGACAGCCCCCTCCTGAAGATATGTCTACGCGATGGTTCCAGTGTTAGGGGCGGTTCAGGGGGAGCCTCTTCCCAGGTCGCGGCCTGGGTACGTTCCCCAGAAAAAAAAAAGTAGTAGTAGTAGTAGTAGTAGTAATAGTGATGACTGTTGTTATTGTTCTCCTAACCTACAGATGGAAGCTTTTAAGAGTCAGATAGACGTGATCATGGAGCATGCAAGAACTAGCTCACGGCAGTATTTGATACTTGGCGACTTCAATGCTAAATCTTCACTTTGGGGTCCACAGCCGACAGATAATAGAGGCAATTATTTAGCTGAATGGATTGCTGAGCTGAATCTTGTTGTACATAATTCCGGCGATAAACCAACGTTCCTGAGAGGCACAAGTAGATCATTTATAGACATAACCTTGTCATCCCAGTCTCTGGCAACGAAAATAAAGAAGTGGGCAGTATCAGATACAGAGTCTATGAGTGATCATTCCTTCATCCTTTTCGAAATCGAGGACCAGAACCGAAGTAGGAATGCTAACAGACAGGTGGATCGGGGATCTATTTAGAACACTCTTGCTGTGGAATTTAGAGTTACAAGGTGATGAAAAATCCGCATCGGAAGCATACAGCGTTATCTTGAAGAAAGCATATGCAGATAGTTGTAAGGTTATCAAGCGCAAGAGCTCTACGATGCCATATTGGTGGAACGAAGAAATAGAGTATAAGAGAAGGGACTGCATACGTAAAAGAAGGCGTATGACAAGATTATCAGCAAACAGACTTGCTTCAGAAGAATGCAGAAACAACGCTAAAGACTCTTATACATTAGCAAAGAAGGAACTGAACAGGGCTATAGCAGCTTCCAAGAAAGGTTGTTGGGAATCAGTTTGTAAAAACATTAACGAAGACATCTGGGGTCAGGGATATAAGATCGCTTTGAAGTCCTTGAATCTTCTTAGCCCATACGACATTAATGTTGAGAAAAAAAGGGAAATCGTGAGCGAACTTTTCCCGGCTGTAGACGACCGGTGGAATTTCGTGCCGCTAGGGAAAAACGTAGTGCCTCTCACGGATAGTGAGCTAAAATGTGCACTTCAAAAGATGAAGAGGGGAAAGGCGCCCGGCCTCGATGGAGTACCTACAGAAGCTGTGGCTGTAGCTGCCGATGTATCTCCGGCATGGCTCTTGAGACATCTCAATGGAATTCTGGCAGATCAAGAGCTGCCCGCAGAATGGAAGTTGGCTAGGCTTGTCCTCATACCGAAAGCACCTAATCATAACGGTGAGATTAAGCATAGGCCATTGTGCGTTTTGAATAGCATAGCCAAACTGTTTGAAGCTATTATCAAACACAGGCTTGAGGTGAACATTGAGGACAAGGGAGGGATGTCCCAATGGCAGTATGGCTTCAGAAAAGGTCGATCAACACTCCAGGCCATTGAAAAGGTCCTAGGTATGTATAAAGGAGACCGAAAGGCTAGATTTGTAGTACTGATCACTTTAGATGTCAAAAATGCGTTTAACACTGCACGTTGGAGCATCATTTTAGATAAGTTGCAAGAAATGGGCGTTGAACAGTATCTCATCAAGATAATAGAGAGCTATTTTAGGGGTCGAAAAATTAATATCGATCGTGGTGAAGACATCGAGGTCACAATGGGAGTTCCGCAGGGTTCAGTATTGGGACCGACTCTGTGGAATGTATTGTATGATGGAGTCTTGCAACTAGAGATTCCTGATGGTGCGACAACTGTAGCGTTTGCTGACGACCTTGCCTTGATTGTAGCGGCTAAAGATGAGCAAGAATTGACCGTGAGGGTGAACGAATCTCTATTTCTTATAGATAGGTGGATGGAAATGCACTACTTGGAATTGGCACCTGAAAAAACCGAAGCGGTCTTGCTTAAAGGAGCGCGGATAGTAGACGACGCTGTTGAATTTTCATGTCGCGGAACTACTATTCGGCTTAAACAGCATGTCAAATACCTTGGCATTATGATTGATGCTAATGGAACATTTGGAGAGCACCTGAAGAGGATGGCATCAAAGGCGGATAAAAATGTTGCGGCTTTGACAAGAATTCTGCCAAATGTGGGAGGACCAAGCAGCTCAAAACGCCAACTCCTCTATTATGTCGTGCAATCCATTATAACATATGGTGCACCTATATGGGGTGTAGCGCTGTCAAAACTCAAGCACCGTGGGACACATGAGAGAGTTCAGAGGAAAATTTTGTTAAGGGTTGTGAGCGGGTATAGGACTATATCGACCAGGGCTCTACAAGTTGTTAGCGGGATCGTGCCTATACACCTGGTGGTGGACGAACGGAGGAGACTCTATAATAGAGATGATGGAGCTAGTGACCTAGCAAGAGACGAGGAAAGACGGGAAACTATTAGGCAATGGCAGAGTGAGTGGGATGAGACGGTACACGTGGCGCAGTGGACCAAGCGATTAATACCCAATATAGAAGACTGGATAGCCTGCAAACACATGGCTGTTGATTACTACCTGACACAGGCCTTGACAGGACATGGTTGCTTTGCAGTGTATGTAAACAGGATCGGGAAGGCAACAGATGACAAATGCATGTACTGCAGCGAGAGGGATGATGCTGCGCACACGCTTTTCGAGTGCAGTAGGTGGGAAGTGGAAAGACAGAGAGCCAACCTCAGCCTTTGCATCACGCTGACTACAGATAACTTGATCAGCACGATGTTGAAGAGTGCAGATAACTGGAAAGTGGTCCAAGCCTACGCTAAAGAAGTACTGATGAAGAAGGAACGGGATGAAAGAAGAGACCAAAGGCGAGATGATTCAGCCACTGAGCCATAAAATCCGAACTCCTAATCCCTGCCTCGGCAGGGGAGGGGAGATGTAGGATGCAGAAGAGGCAGAAGTGAAGACAGCCCGTCACTCCGTTGTATGTCCTGATGGACGGTTCCAGAGTGACAGTTGGGTGGTTCACGGGGGGCCTCTTGCTCCGATTAGCCAACGCGTCGGCAACGTCCCCCGGAAGATAAAAAAAAGTAGTAGTGATGGGGAGGCGAAGCCAGTCAAGTAGGCCACCTTTGGACCTTTTTGCCAACCCCACTGAACCAATCACTGAAAAGACTAAAATTCTACACCCTAGAAAGCTCCTTGTCGAACCTACCAGACCGCCTGACGAAAGTCAGTATGTCCGACCATTTCGCTGAATATAGTGGCTCCTCCCCAAACTCCGTCGTGCCGAATATCTCAACCCTAAGGTTGCGATAAACTGCACACCTGCCCAGGAAGTGGAACGCTGTCTCGTCCTCCTGCCAGCATCTGGAGCAAATGGGGTCCCCTACCACTCTCATAAGTGACAAATGTCTATTCAGTAGGCAATGGCCAGTAAGAACCCCCCACCAGAAGGTTGAGCGTCTTTCTGCCTTTATTCAAAAGCCATAGCGTTCGGCCCTTATCAGGGCCTGCTATGAATCTTTTGGCTTGCCTGCAGTCGTCTCCCTCTAACCAGACTTTCGCCAGTTCCTTGTTGGCCCAGTTGTCCAGGGCCACATTGAGCTGGCGTCTGCTAATTCCCAGCATAGGTTCTGAGCCGATACAGGGGCTGCTGGCCCCTATCCTAGCTAATCGGTCCGCTCTCTCGTTGCCCGCTACACCAATGTGTCCGGGGACCCACAGCAGGGTTACCTTCTTATGGCTTGCTAATTTCTGAAGGGCGGCCGAGCATTCTTGAGCCAGAGCTGATCTGGCCCTCGGAGCTGCCACCGCTTTCAGAGCTGATTGGCTGTCAGAGCATATATATGTGCTCTGTTCAGAGCACTGTTCGACTTCCGTCGAGTATGCCGCCATCAATATCGCATACACTTCCGCCTGGAAGACAGTCGTGCAGGTTCCCAACGCGAAGCTCCGCCGCACTTCTTTACCCTCCAGGCAGAAGCCCGCTCCCCCGGATCCTGACTCCTTTAAGAGCGATCCGCCCGTGAAGCATACCAGACTATTGGGCGGAAACTTGACTTTCCCTCTCATCCAGTCGTCTCTTTCCGGGATGACTAGTGAGAGTCCCTTACCTAAATTCAAGATGTCTTTGGCTTTTTCCACCCTGAATGACGATATCGGGATATTACTCTCCTCGAATCGCTCTATTCTGGTGTGGCCAACTAATGGTTCTCGTATTACCCACGTTCCCCCGTCACGCATTCTCAGGCAGGCCGACATCGCCTCTCTCTTTATCCAGAGGTGCAGAGGGGGCAAGCCCAAGAGTACCTCCAGGGCAGCAGTGAGTTTGTCCTCGAGGCACCTGTTATGCTCATTGCTGCCAGCCTCTGAATCTTTGTGAGCTTGAGCCTAACAGAGACCTTCTCTACGCACGACCACCAGACCGAGCAGCCATACTGGATCCTAGATCTTACTACTACCGTATATAGCCAGTTTAGAACCTTTGATTTGAGGCCCCAGGTTCCGCCGACTACCCGACGCAACTGCCCCATGGTAGCTATAGACTTTTTATACACATAGTCGATATGCTGTGCCCATGTGATTTTATTATCTATTATCACCTCCAGGTACTTGACCTCCCGTGTTAGGGTCAGTGGTACACCGTGAGAGTGAGGGCTTTGAAATCATCTATTTTCTTCCTGTGAGTGAATAGGACCAGCTCAGTCTTCACTGGGTTGATTGAGAGTCCTGATTCGCCACACCACCTATCCAAAATGTTGCACGCCTTCTGCATCCTATCGCAGACGACGCCCAGGAATCTACCAGAGACTAACACCAGGCCGTCGTCTGCGTAGGCCTGCGTGTAGAAGCCGGCCGAGCTAAGTCTCGCAAGGAGGCCATCCATAACAAGGCACCAGAGGCGAGGGGAGAGGCAGCTGCCCTGCGGGCAACCCCTACTCACCCCAACCTCGAGCTGAACCTCGCCTAATGTTGCACTAGCCTTGCGATTCTGAAGTGCCGACCTTACCCAGCAGACCAGAGTGGGTGGAACACCCCTGATCTGAAGGGCGGTGCATATATTAGCTGTTCGTGCTTTATCAACAGCTCCCTGTACGTCGAAGAATACTCCCAGAGCCACTTCTCTGTGAGTGAAGGCTCTTTCTACTTTTCCTACTATAGCATGCAGGGCCGTTTCCGTGGAGCGGCCCTGCCTATAGGCATGCTGATTATCATGGAGGGGATAGGTAACGAGGGTTTCCCCCACCAATTATCTGTCCACGATCTTCTCCAATGCTTTCATAAGAAAGGAGGTAAGACTGATTGGTCTATAAGACTTTGCTGAAGAGTAGTCGATCTTCCCTGGTTCAGGGACGAACACCACTCTTGCTGCTTTCCAGGACGACGGTACGTATCCTAGCGCTATGGAGCTCCGGAAGGCTGCCACGATTTGTGGCAGCAACTCCTCCAGACCTCTTTGTAGTAGCGCGGGGAATACACCATCAGGTCCGGCTGATTTAAATGGACTAAGCTCGCCCTATTGCCCAGGAGACCGATCCGTCGGTTATCATCCTCTCGGCCAGGCCATCGTCCCCTATCAAGAGAGCCGACTCAGCTTCTGGAGACAGTCCGCCGGATTCTTCCGGGAAATGCGAGTCGAGGAGGTATTGGAGAGATTCCTCCACCGATGTAGTCCATGTACCACCCTCTTTCTTGAATGAACTAATCGTTTGTCTCTTCTCGCAGCTGAGCAATTTCATTAGTCTGACGGATTCTGAAAGGGACTCCAATTCTCCACAGTAGTTCCGCCAGCTTGCTCTTTTGTTGCTGCGTAGCTCTTTTTTGTACTTTCTCCTTGTCTCTCTAAAGGCATCCGAGGAGGCTTCATCGCCTCTCTTTGTAGCCCTGTTAAGAGCCCCCCTTGTGGCCCCTCGGAGTTTATTTAACGTCCCGGACCGCCAGGGTACTCTCCCAGGAGCCACAGCCCTCAGTGGGCAAGATGCCTCAAATGCAGTGCGGATAGTCTCCTCCAAGTTGGAGACACCGCGCTCCACTTCTTCTATTGTGTTATACCATCCAGCCGGTTCCCTAAGGTTATTTATTTATTTATTTATTTATTTATTTATTGGTGTTAAAATACACTTACGTGTTTACACAAGTCACAGAGTTCAAGATTATTCACAAGTCGTCACTTTTATAATAAAGTTATTTAAAATGCACAGATAATTCTAAATAAAAAGAACAGACAGACGCACATTGTCAAGATACATTATGTAAATAAAAGAACAATATATACACTATTATAAATAAAATTTTATGAAAAACCGATATAAACCTATAAAAAAAACAAACAAACAGACACACATTGACAGAAACAGTGTGTAAATTAAAACAAAATATACAGAACCACAACTTAGATTCGCTGAAATTATGGCTCAGAAATTCTTCGTAGGTATAAAACGCTTTGTTTAATAGGTATGACTTAAGCTTTTTCTTAAACAACTCATGACTCAGATTTTTGAAAGATTCTGGTAAAATATTATAGAATTTGATGCAATAGTAGTTGGAGCCATTTCTAGATGTTTGAAGTCGTTGTTTTGGTATATTTAGTTTATGCATATTCCGTGTAGGATAGCTATGAATGTCACTAAGGGTTTTGTATAGATGCAAGTTGGTATGTATATGGCATAAACAAACAAATATATAGAGAGAGGGTAGTGTTAATATTTTTAGTGTAATGAAGGCATCTCTACAGGGTTGCGTATATTTCAGTCCTGTATCGGACGCAGCGTCTTTGGAGAGCAAAAACTTTGGGCATATGAACCGAATGACCCCAGTTCAGTACTGCATATGACATTTTTGACTGGAAGTAACCGTGGTATGTGGTTAAAAGAACGTCATGAGAAACACAGTTTTTTAGATTTCTGATTATAAAAATGCATTTCGCTAGCTCAGAGAGAGTATTGTTAACATGGGCCTCCCAGGTCATATGTGTATCTACCCACACCCCTAAAAATTTTACTGACTCTAAGGAATCAATGTTATGTTTACGCAGACTGATTATCATCGATTGTGTTTTGGAATCATTTAATGTCAGCTTATTTGCCAAGAACCATTTTTCTAAACTTTCTCGAAACATGGCATTTTCACTGCATAGTGCTTCTATAGATTTTCCGCTATGTAACATTGTCGTGTCATCGGCAAACAGTATTAGTTTCATTGCAGTATTGCAGTTGGGAAGGTCATTAATATAAATTAAAAATAAGAGTGGCCCAAGGACCGAGCCCTGTGGAACGCCAGTAGTAACTACTTTTTTCGCAGAAGTGGTGTTGTCGAAATTGACGTACTGCTTCCTGTTATGTAAATAAGATAATAGCAGTTTGATACTTTTTTCGTGAAAGTTATAGTATGATAGTTTTTTCGATAGGATATCATGTTGAACACAATCAAAAGCTTTTGAAAGATCAAAAAAATTTGCCAGACAGTAGGAATTATTTTCAAAAGCCACGTTTATAATCTCTATAAAACTATCTATTGCCAGTGAAGTAGATTTCCCTGATCTAAAACCGAATTGGCAGTCATTGAACAAATTATTTACTTCAAAGTATTCATTGATCTGATCTTTTAAGATAATTTCAAATATTTTAGCTAAAACAGGTACAAGCGAGATCGGTCTATAATTTGACAAATCGTTAGCATCACCCTTTTTGAAAATAGGAACAACTCGTGATAGTTTGAGCGAATCAGGAAAAATACTTGCTGATAAACACATGTTGAACAATTTAGTCAGTGGGAACAAAATTAGATTCTGAATTGTTTTGATAATTCTAACAGTCAATTCGAAAGCATCAGCGCTTTTTGAATTTTTTAGTTTAGTGATTGCCGTCCTAACTTGGTTATACGAGACTTCTTTGAAATTAAATACTTCAGTATGAATTACCGCGTTTAAATAATCTAGAGGTGATGTCGCAGAAAATGTAAGTTGATCGCTTAAGTCCTTTGCTATGTTTACAAAATACTCGTTGAAATCATTTGCGGTTAGTACATTAGTTGACAATTTAGCTTTTTTAGGCAAATTACTCTTAACAATGTTCCATACAGCTAGATTTTTGTTTTTTGCATTGTTAATATAGCGGTCATTAGCTTGCTTCTTAGCATTTTTTATTTCGCGTCTATATTCATATTTGTAAGTGTTAAGGCCAAGCTTGGTAACAATTTGAGGAAAAGCTTTGTGTGTTTCAGATAAGAAGTGGTAGTATTCTCTCATGTCACGGAGGTGTTCGTTAAACCAGTTGAATGTGAGGTTATTATTGTTTTTAAGAGCCTTCGACTTGATGGGCAAATTTGCGTTTACTGCACTACTGATGGTGACTGCGAATTTTTCAAACTTTGATTCTAAAGATAAATGATCGTTTTTAATAAAATTCCAGTTAATATGTTCCACACTATTATATAAATGGAGAAGACCCTCCTCGGTGATAGGACGGTAATTTGCCTTCTTTACTATTGGATGACTAGGTTGATGTTTAACGCTTAGATCAATACCTAAGTGATCTGAAAAATGAGTTTCAATTACTGACAAACTTTGTTTAGCTTCAGGGCAATTACTAAAAATATTATCTAGACAGTTTGCCTTCCGAGTTCCAACAAAACACATAGCGTGCAAAACATAACTTTCGAACAAATTAACAACTTGTAATGCTTGATATTGTTGTGTATTAAATTTGACATTAAAATCTCCAGTCACAATCACTGTTTTCTTATAGTTAAGTTTGTCAAGCATCATAGACAACTTTAGCAAGAAGCAACCAAAATCGCCATCCGGAGATCTATAAATTGTAATCAGTTGCATGTTGTTTATTTGAACACCAGCTACTTCAAAGTTAACTTCGTCCGATAGATTCAGTAAGTCAATTGGGAGAGCGTGGGCAGCAAGCGAATCGCGAGTGTAAATAGCTACACCCCCTCTCTTCTTCTCTGTCCTACAGAAGCTAGAAACAACTCTATATCCACCAATGCACAGACTATTCAATTTGTCACTTTCTAACCAATGTTCATTAAAACACAACATGTGATACTTGCTTCTCATACAGAGCAACTCAAGTTCGCCTACTTTGTTATGCATCCCTTGTATATTGAGGTGCAATAATCTAAAGTTGTCACCGCATCCAATGACTGAGTCATGTGTTGTTTTACAAAAATTTGTCTTAACATGTTCTTCAATACTTTCAAGTCTACAGTTACTCCTAGATCTACTATTGCCCGAGTCTTGGATTTGAATCTTGTTCGAGAAAAAACTGATTTTGTGGATGTGTAGTAGTTGTACTAACTGTTTTCAGAGCAATGGGGGTTTTTACATTACAATGGATAATACTTCGAACAAATTTAATTATTCTTAATTTGCTAATATTCGTACAGCGTTCCCAATGAAAAGATATCGAAGAATTTCTGATGTTTTTTTTTGTAAACACTAATTTTTTGACTGATGTTTTTCATAATGGCTTCATCGGGACGACTGTCTGTTTGGCAGAGCAAAATTAAATTTGTTAGACGACCAACTGGCAGAAGAGCGTGTAGACCTTTGTTCAACGAGCTCATATTACTAACATTGTTTGTATTAAACATCATAATAACGTAATCGTTTTGACCATAAGAAATCGTAGACCTGAATATATTTTTTGTGGCATGTTCGAAGTCAATGTTGGGCAGTACAAAAGCTTCTATGGCGAAACTAGATTTGTCAAGATACAGTTCTAAAAGATTTCTAAAATGTTTGGCATATTGATCACCATATATGAGCACTTTGTGTCTTTTCATTTCAGTGTTCGTCCTTCGAATTGGGCTAGGGCTAGGTTCAGTTGGTAGCACAGCTGGATGACTCTTGGTGGTTAAGCTGACTTCATCCATTTCTTCTGTCGTTTTAGATAATGAATCTAAAAATTCGTCTTCCAAGGTGTTCACTGTTTCCATTTGAGGAGAAGTTGAGCTGGAACTTGACTCTAGGTTTGATATTTGCTCGTCATCAGTATCTTTTTGCGATACAAGAAATATATTGAAATCGGACGTATCTACCCCAAAGGATTTCTGCTGCTTGATGTCTTTTTCGGCATCTATTATTGCCTTTAATTCGGTATTTTCTGAGGAGATATGAAGTAAATTTTTCTCTAGTGATTTTATCTTAGAACTGAAATCCTTAATTTCGTCATTATAACTACGTTCAATTTCTATAACATCATCTTCAAATGCTTTTGCACGTTTTTTCAGACTGACTATTTATTTATTTTTTTCTTCAATCTCTTGTTGTAATTCTCGGATGATTTCTATATAATTATCTTTGTCGTTGACGTTCTGCTCATCCTTATTTTTACAACTTAGTGAGCAATATATAACGTGGTTTTGGATAATAGTGAATCCATTCCTTCTATTACAGCAACTTTTGTGAAAAATGTTTTTGCATGTTACACAGACATAGTTAGAAGATTCCTTGCTTTTACAGCATTCAAAATACGTAGGCATTTTACAGGTGCTGGAGTCCCTGAGAAATAATTCTTGAACGCCTATGTTTGTTTCAGCTAAAAGTCTGTACAATCGAACGAATTCGAATAGGTTGAATTCGTTGGTACAATCTGAGCTAACAAATTCCTCAGGTCTAAAAAATTGATACGTTGATTTTTTGCAAAAATTAGACGTAGATAAAAATTCTTCCACTGTGTATCCAAATGTTTTATGCTTGTATTGCTAGCAAAAAAGGTTTCGCTATATTTACCTCTCAGCGTCTGGTTGGTTAGCAGCCAGGGAGGCGTTGCAAGTCTCCCAATCGGTTGCTCTAAGGTTCCGGCATTGGGCTGCCTCGCTGAGTACTGAATCTATCTCAAATCTAATCATCCTGTGATCAGACAAAGATATGTCATTTTTTACTCTCCAGTCTGTTACTACGCGAATCAGATCCGGAGAAGCTACCGTGATGTCGATAACCTCTTTCCTAATCCGATTCGCGAATGTGGCTTCTGTGCCTTTGTTAAGAATCTCTAAATTACGAGATGCTATGAACTCTAATAGGGCTTCGCCTCGACTGTTTATGTCCGAGCTACCCCATACTAAATGATGCGAATTAGCGTCCATTCCAATAAGGAATGGCAGCCCATTGCTATTCGCGAAATCTATTATATTAACTAGGTCTGTAGTCGGGGGTAGACTCGCGATATCGTACGGAAGGTACACGCTGCCTACCACTACCTTAAACCTGGTGTCACTAACCTTGAATTCCAGTACGGCGACCGCCGCATCTCTGGTCCCTAGCTGAGGCAATGGCGTCACCTGCAGGTCCCTAGACGCGAGGATGGCCGCCCTGGGGGAGTCTAAGTTGCCTGATACAAGGCTGAATGTACTGACCTCCAACCCGCGGATTTGCTCCCTGTAACAATAGGGCGCGGCGCGCGCGGCACCGTTGCTGCGGTGGAGATTAATTTGACTTACCCACAGCTGTGTCATAGTTTGCCACCAGATGGACCCTACCAGGCACCCCTCCCACGAGCAGCCACCGTGTGGACAGCCACAGTGCAGAGCTCATAGAAGAGGGACCAACCAGCCCGTTCTAGCAGCATAGTCTCCTCGTTACTAATCGAGAACGTGATGACGTGATCACCCTCTCTTTCCTCGCTCATTGTCTCCAGATGCCTCCAATCTCTTATATTGAGATCAGGGTTCTGGAGACTAAGAGTCCTAACCAGCCGCTCTAAATTTGGCTGTCCCTGACTCTTGACCCGGACGCCCACCGCGACCGGCCATCATGGAGCGTCCGCAGACCGTACAGGCCTGAAGACATGGCCTCAAATGTCCAGGGGGGGCAGTCGGTTTAGGAGCCAGTCCCGAGACGTCTCATCGTAGGCTGTGACTACGAACCAGCCCGTGTCATACAGCCCCGAGTTCAGGAAACGGAGGATAGGGGCTGCCTCTTCCTCCATTGCCTGGAGTGCTCTTCCTACGACGTAGGACCTAATTTGCTCCGCCTCGTCCGGGAGCACCAGTCCGTCAGGTCTGTCAGACCTTATGACGACCTGTAGCTCTCTACGGACTGCAGAGCCGTAAGAGGTCGGTTGTGATGACCCAGCAGCCGGCCGCGAAGACCCACCCGCAGATTCCCTCAAAAGAGGGGATATGCCAGATGAAGTCGACGCCCCCTGCGCTGGCGGGTACTCGCCCCTGACCTTCTTATTCGCCCTCTCCGGCGGTGTCGTCAGGTCCTGTCGCGATCGCTTGGCACTCTCCGGTGGCCGTCCGACCGCTGCTGCCTTAGGGGCGCGAGCGCCCTGCGGCTGCTGGACTGGAGGGCCACCGGTACCGCCTTTCCTGCCCTGGGCACTGCTCGATCCCCTCTCCCCACCATCGCTCCGCCGGGCGCCACCCTGGGGTTTGTTGCACCCCCGCGAAACGCCCGCCCGGACTGCGAAGAGGTTTGAGAAGTCGCGGCCACAGGATCTCCTCTCTTTGATGTCGGCTCAGTTGGCAGCACGGAGGGCTGCTTATTCACCGCCCGGTCCGCTGCCCTCTTCACCAGCCCTCTACTATAAAGGCCCGGTCAAACAGAGGGCGGTCTAGAACGCGGCGTTCCGGCGTTCTAGAACGCCGCTTACAGCGTTCCGTTATATTGAATTGGACTGGTCAAACAGAGCGCCTCCAGACCGCGGCGTTACAGCGTTCTGAACGCGGCGACACGGCGTTCTCTAACGCCGGGTTACAGCGTTCTGTTGTTTGTACCAAACAGGTCTGCTTGACGGGTTGAGAAAAAGCGTTACGCCAATGTTTGTCAAGATGTCGAGTGATTCAGACGTAGATGACCTTATACTTTTTTTCGCATTATCACGTTCAAATAAACGAAAACGGTTATGGCTGCATAATATTAATATGAAGAGAAAGGGATATGGAGAGTATCATCATCGTCTGTGTCAGGAACTGTTATCATTTGAGGATCGATTTTATAAGTACTTCCGCATGTCCCGAGACTGCTTCGCCGTGACAGAACGTCGCCTACTACGATGGATTGAGCTCTTTTTGACGGGTTGATACTGAAACAGACCGCGGTGTAGAATGCGGCGTCAGGGCGGTCAGAACGCGGCGTCAGGGCGGTCAGAACGCGGCGTAGGGCGGTCAGAACGCCGCGTACTCTGGACGTCAGATAGACCAATTTTCTTCAAGATGTCAAGTGATTCGGATGTAAACATGTTTTTATCTGAACTGTTTCTCGTGTCATAAAAACGAGGATGGTTTCAAACAGATTCAATCAACTCCTCCGTCATCCTGATACCGAGAACGCTGGGCGTTCTTTGCAAAATCTGTATCGAAATATAGCGCGGCGTTCTACGTGCACTACGACCGTTCATGCTCTGTTTGACGGGTTGATACTGGAATAATACAATACAACAGAACGCTGTAACGCGGCGTCCTAGAACGCCTAACGCCGCGTTCTAGAACGCCCTCTGTTTGACCGAGCCTTAAGAGGAGGCTGGCTTATGGCCCCCTCGGCTTGAAATGTAGATGAGTAGTATATCAAGCGGGGTACTGCAGTGTTGGTAACCCCCCTACCATCCACATCTGAAGAAGTGAGTCTTGAGGAGTCTTGGTCGACGTCGTCGACAATGACCAGAAGGTGGTCAGACCAGACCTTGCCGCCGCCGCCGCGCGTACCATGCGTTCACGATCACCGCCGAAGAGTGCAGGTGACGTGACGCTGAAGACGAAGAAGGGCAAAGTTCAAGGTCACTCCCAAGAATGCAAAAGAAGTGACGTCATGCCGAAGAGATCTGTCTGACGAGACAAGCCTAGCCTGGCCTCGCCTCGCCGTTACTCTATTCTAAAGACAGTACCTATAACAGCAGTACCTGTATACAAGACATGTACGTACGAATAGTTTCGGAAAAGCGAAACCCAATACCTGTACCCATTAGCTTAATGTATTCGAATTTGCTTTGCCATGACTCTTCTCTAAAACACACTATACACACACAGTACAGCATTACCCTGTATACAAGACATGTACATATAACTTTGTAACAGTTTGTTGTTAAATAAGAATCCTTGAATGTACACGCGTGTGTGATAGGAAAAGCAAAGGTAAAAGTCTGCCTCGTGCGTCAGTAATTTTAGTGCAATTTAAATTAATTGATCACACATTTTAGTATAATTATGGGCCATCATTGATAAAGTGTCGCAGTAAAATGCAGGCATATAGATAAAACATAAAAGGCTGGTTTACATTGGCATAAATAGTAGGAACTCTACTGCTAATTATACTAATGTAAACTAGCCTTAAAATATATTTGTACATAAAAAGGGGAATAATTATTGCAAACTAATCAATTATTATTATATGGAAGCTTTAGCTGGGCTTGAAATGTAAAAGTTGATTTCAGTAAGTGTTTGGATTCGGTAAAGAGTAGAAGAATAAAACAAAAAAATGGGTGTCGTGAGTTATGCTTTAAGAGTGGAGAAGGACTTAGAGAAAGAGAGGAGAGATATTCAGGAGAGGGAGAGAAGAGGCGTTGTGAATCAGGAATACGTAGGAGAAGAGTTGTCGCTAGTAGAATGATACGGGGTGAGCTTCCAGTACCAAGGTGGTTTATGGAGTATATCGAGGGAATGGATTTAGGAATAATTAATGACTGGGATAGAGGAATGTTAGAATTGGTACTGGAGAACGCTAACGCAGCTGATTCAGAAGGTAAAACTTACTAACACCCTTTGTTTCTATTCATAATAAACTGTCCATTTTGACATGCAAAAGAAAGACCTAGTGGTATAATACCTTTTTTAAGGTCATCAGAACATTGCCTTAACTATTACAGAAATCACGGGACTTAGAATTGTCTGATGTATACATACGAGTATTGCTTAGATCGTTCTGAATTTAGTAACATGGAAATTAAAAAAGAAAAAAAAACTGAAAATATAAAACGGAGAGACTTAGGAAAGTATTTACTAGTTTTTTTGTGTTTTATGTTTTTTGAGGACATACGAACGATTACTTAGTTGCAGGGGATCTCAGATTATAGCTTCATACAAAGGGAATATAATAAAATGATATCACTGTTATGTGTGCGAAGTACTGAGTCAATCAACTTGACTCCATTTTTTGTTTTAATGAGTAATAGTGATAATTAATAACTAACACTGTATATTATTCTTTTATTCATTTTCCAGGGTAGGGAGTGTTTTTTGGATGAGAGTTTTGAAAAAAATTAGGACCTGTACAGAGAATTGACATGTATGGAAGTAACTATATCATATAAGACACATGAGCAATTTTTGGATGAAGATGTTACAACATGAGGAGGCAACAGAAAGTGTCAGAATGGTTTCAAGGTAGAAAATGGTAAAAAATAAAACACACTAACACTGTATATCTTTGTTTATTCATTGCAACCATCTAAATTAGTAATCAGTTTCCAATTATATAGTAAATGTACGTTTTCTAATGCACACGTTAAATTGTTATACAAATGCTTAAAAAAGTGTCTGTATTTGAATGTCTTTTTGAGAGTAGCGAGGCTCGGACATCCTGCATCATACAGATCGGTGATGTGATTAGTGATAATTCTCTCCAACCATTGCTTCTTTTGGTGCCCTTTGACGAAAATTGGAGCATCTTGTACAAAGTCCTTGATGAATGTTGTTATTTGTTCATAATATAAAAAGTCTTCAGCGAAGGAGACAGAAGATCCCAGGGCAGTCCATGCAAGTTCTGTATGGTCCAGTTTATGTGCGCTTGCTTGGAATTGCTTAGCATATCAAATACACAAGGTATTTGTATTAACTTATGCTGCCAGTAACCTGTTACAGTATTCATAATTGCAATTTATTTGCAAATGAAGTTGCAGCCACTGGTAAATCCTTGAATATCAATTATAAACATTTTATTTGGTTATGATTACCAAGTGTATGTGGGGTGTGTGTTACTTATGGCAGATCTTCTAGTGTACTGACCTGATTTATGTTAAACTATGTCCTTTTTATTTATCCAGCTGTCTTTTGAACTTTTTGCAATTGTTGTTTGTAGAAGGTTCCAGAAATATGTTGGTTAGTTTTATCTTTCAATAAGTATGTAATGGGATTAGTCAGCTTTATCTTATGAATTGTGAAAATTTCCGTTGACCAATTTGGTTGATATTTTTTATCAAAGATGCCTCTCACCTTAGAAATACGTACATGATCACCAACTTTCAATTTTGACTTTAAGTCTACAATTTTTAGGCGATTATATACAGTAGATAATAATCGTTTTTCATCTTTCTTTGTGACATCTGCAGGTTTCATTTGTATAGTTCGGTGTTTTTTATTGTTATATTGTTTAACAATTTTAGGTAGAATATTTAACCATTTATAATTACCTTGTAAACTGAACTCTTTCCACATCATACTTTTCATTGTTCTATTCACTCTTTCTACAATTGCTGTCTTTTTTTCACTGAAGACATTGTAATGATTAATATTATATTGTTTCATTAGATCCTTGAAGTTTTTATTGAAAAATTCTAGTCCCGCATCAGTTTGTAGATTTCTCGGTGTTTGTTCTTTTAATACAGTTTTCATAGCTTTTGAAACTTCTTTACCTGTTTTATTTTTCAACGGTAATGCCCATAAGAATTTCGAAAAGCAATTAATTACAACTAGTATATATTTGTATCCCTTATTTTCTTTTGAATATGGTATCATTTCTACGAGATCGGCTTGAAAGAGATCATTTAGGGACTTTATAATTGTTTTCCTTCGTGAGAAATTTTTTCGTGCTTGCTTATGTATTTCTTCAACAACTTGCCGTTTAGCGTTGGTTGCAAATTTTTTTGACATTCTTATTCAATATAATTACCTTCTTTTAGCTCTTCTATTATGGAATTTATCTCGTTAATATGCGACGTATGACCTGCAGCTCGTGACGCTACCAGAAGGCGTAAGCGATTTACAATTTCGTTAATATCATCAAAATATATATAATCCTTTTTATTACCAGTAAATTCCATTGATATCAAATTGCTATTATCACTGGATAGTAGCCCATAACCTTTCGATGTAGAGGGTGCTATGAGTTCTTTATACTTTTTCAATTTACTTCCATCGACTTGAGTATTAGATCTGTAGTAGCGTTTATGTGCGTGAGTCCTGGTTACGATCTGCCTGTAATTTTTAAGGTCTTCGTTGGGTCTTTTTTTGAATAACAATTCATATAAACCGTGAGTACCCTTATATCGTTTACCTATGACATAAACATCAGCGTCTACGAATTGTAGTTGAGAATCACCAATCATGAACTTTTCAATATCTTTATTAAGTCGTATACCATATTTATGATCAAATTCCTTATTAGTAGTATCATTATACATGTCACTTATATATTTTCTGGGTAATACATCATATTGTTCCAAATGTTCAGTAAACGATTTTTCTGCAATGTCATCAAATCTATTTTTTTCGCTGCTGCTAGTAGCAATATTATAATTATATTCAGATTCATTGTCTTCATAGTCAGAATTTATATCGGCTATAATTGATTTTTTTAAACTACTAGGTTCATCATTATTGTCATCGTCTTCGTAATTATTACGAGTAGATAACTTTCTTTTTGTAGTTGATTTGAATGATAATCTTCTTTTATGTGGAAAATTAGAGGTACTCCATACTGTATCACTATCAGCACTACCATCTTCTCGTTTTGTTTCGTGTTGTTGAGATTTTAAATCTTCTGGTACTGTACGTGTGCTGGCAGTAGTAGTACTAGTAGTCATGCCAACACTACTGTTTGGATTTTGAAGTTTAGTTTCAATATTTTTTAAATGCTTAGTGATAGGATTGTATAGGGTTTCTTGTAGCATTTCGCCATATTTTAATTGTCTCAATTTAGCTCGTATATTATTACGTTTTAATATTAATAGTTTTTTCAGATCTTTTTCAGTTAATTTTTTTATCATGTTCGTTCTATCCAATATTAATGCGCTTTTGTCGAACAGATATTGATCAGGTTACGATCAGATGTTGGACAGCGATTGATCCGTTATGGTTGAATGAGATCGAAGTCGTTAAATATAAATAAAATGATCTATACCTTTTCTATATCTACCATTATCAATGTTACAGTCTTTGAATATCGTTAGAAAATCGTACGGATCTGTCCAGCAAACGGCACATATTCTTTTAAATTCATCAAATGACTGTATATCAGTACCGACATGATCATTATAAATATGTTTCAAGTTTAAGTCATCCTGCTTGAAAACAATCAAGACATTAGCATTATCTCTGATTAAATGTTTAGGGATTTTTGCATAAGTTTGACATAAATAAAAGGAATCTATACTGTTGTGACGACCCATGCTGAAATATTCTCTTATAACATCCTGATTTGTTCATAATATATCGTCAAAAATAAAAATAGAATTTGGTTTTGCTTCTGAAGGATGAAGAATGTTTTCACTGGCATTAAATGGGAAATATTCAATTCCTTGTATCGGTTTTAATAATTTTGCTAAATATACGTATTTCGGTTGGTATAGGGACTTTGAGTATATATAAATATTTTCAAATTTTAAACCGTTTTCATGTTCAACCAAATTAATCATAAGATTCGTTTTTCCACAATTAGAAGGTCCTACTATAATACAGCGTATTGTTGAAGGAAACAACACACCATGTCTGTTGAATGATTTATCGTTAAATGTATTTCGTTCAATTTCTAGGGTAGTTTCTTGCTTGACGATTCGCATTTTTAATTACATATACATATATACTAGACGAGAACTTTAATAGTAATGCTAAATAATGGATATATAGCTTACTTAAATACTAATATTGTTAGAGTGCTTATGTGTGTATGGATATATGTGCGGGGGGGTGGGTGTGTGTGTGTGTGTGGTATACACAATAAGACACTCTTCTCCAACAAAGTATTTATTAGACCTTCCAAAACAATATTTATTTACTCTATACCCAGTAATAAACAGCAACAAAAAACAACACCATAGATAACAATACAGGCAATACAGGGATACTAATAGTATAATACAAACCACCCCTCATCTTCGTTCTCTTGGTGTGGATGTTGATGCAGCGGCTTCAGCGCCCAGTCTCCTCTTCTTCCTTCTCCTTGCCCTCAGCTTCCTGGTTATCGTTAGCGGTTGCAGGACAACAATTACCAAAAATGCCACGATCAATCTCTGCAACGATGTCAGAGGAGTTAGCCGCTGCCGCTGCGGTTGAGTAACATCCTTCTCCTTCTCAACCACTTGCGGCTGCTGCTGTTCTTCATGATCCTCGGGTGATGTTGTACCAACAACAGCCGCTGCCGTCGCGTCAGCTTCCTCCACCTCGTATAAAGTAGCATCATTTATGACTACCCGTTCATCTACGATATAGTCGAACTCCATGGGTTCCACTTTAATCTGAAAAAGTTGTTTGTTGTTGAAAATAAGCATAATTTAGAAGAACAAAAAAAAATTACAACTCATAGTACGGTCAGCTGTTGTTGTTGGTATTTGTGTTTGGAGTTATTGGTACATCAACAATACTTTCATTACATAATAGATCGTCTGTTTCGGTGTGTGAAATAGTACTGGTAATTGTAGTTGTTGTTGGTGTTACAGTAGTAGTAGTAACAGGATGGTAATCCGTATGATGATTGTAGATTGATTTGCTACAGAAACAAAAGTACATTTGGCAAATGTCACACCATTGTGTTCCTATGTACCGTTGACGCAGTCTTTTCACTTTGTGGCTGTTGTTGTTGCAGTCACTGTTATTTTTGAATCTGTCTTTGTCAGTAAAGACATTAGTCCAGCGTTGTTTCAGCTAAAACAAAACAAAAAAAATCGAAATATAGGTAATGGTAAGGTTTTTTCCGTGAACAATTTAACTTACACACACACACACCCACACACACACACACACACCCGCACACACCCATACACACACATTTCTGTCATTGTGCTGCTCATTAAATAGGGTGAGGTGTATGTTTGTTGTAGAATCAGTTAAAGACAAGGTGATATTTTTTTATGTTATATAACCCCATGGAAGTGTGTCTGTATAAATGTAATTAACTATCCGTTTATCATCGTATGGGCTAAGAGCAATTTTGTTTTGTACTGCTGTATAAACTTGATGTTTCTGCGCAATTATTATACAGGGTGGCCAATCGGGTGACGATAATAATTTTTTTTTAGATAGCCCGTACCGAGACCTATCCAAAACACCCCCATGTATGTGTACCGATTATTGATAGTTTTCGAGTTATAATTTTTTTCTTAAAACTCAGAGATTTTCCAGTTTTTCCAAGAAATCGTCAAAAACAAAAACAATAATGCTTTTTGGCTTTTATTTTTTTCTGCAATTATACTCAGTATTGAGCCTATTTTAATATCCAATAAAGAGAACCTGTACATCCGACCAATAATTAAGTAAATTTTGGGCCCAAAGTTTGAAATCCCTGTTTTTAGTCAGGAGACCAAAACCTTCAAAATAAAATTAAAAATACTTATGCCTGGTTCTGGAGCTTCAAACTAACCTTAAAAGCTTTGCAAGACATTGCACTTTCGAAATAATAATGAAAAGGTAGCACTTATGGGGACATTTTGCGCCGTACGTGAGTGTTAAAGGCAAAAAGGTGATAATTCACGAATTTCCAAAATTATTTAAAAAACTGTTATTTTGCTTTATTATGACAAATTAAAGAAAAAAAACTCGTAACAACTAATAAACCCGATAATCATTGATGTTTTGATGACTCTTAATAAAAAAAACTAATACCCAAATTGTGATTTTTGCTATGTACTATTGAACTTCTGCTAAATTAAGTTGTATGGAAAGTTAACAAAGGAAAGGAATAATAAAACAATAATCTGACTTCCAATTTTATGGCAAAATTACCTGGGAAGCGATGTCGTAGCACACGCCATCCCTTTCTTTCCGAGTAGCTTTTGTCTAGCTGATGTCGGCGAAGCGCAATTGTGTTAAACAATTTTTGGTAATAGGCAAGGCAATGTTCGGATGGACCTAAAAAGGTGATTTATATCGCTAGGTCTTCCTTGAAAGGTCAGTAGACAGCCTATCATGAATACAAGTTATTCAGTTTTTCAACCCCCCCATCCCCCAAACACCCAAATTCCACCCCCATCCAAAAAAACGCAGAAAATGATCAAGAACCTCTAAAACGCCTAAAAACGAAGTCTGAGGAACATTTGAAATTTTTGTTTTAATTACTCCGCCGCCCAGGTACCGATTTCCAAAATTATAGCAGCATTACCTACTAAGACCCCATAGGATATTGCTGCCCAAATTTCATCACAGTCCATGCAGCGGTTACTGAGATTACGAGGCTAGAAGAACGCGTACAGACAGACAGACCGACACGCAGACCGACAGACAGACCGACAGGCAGACCGACAGACAATGACGGAAATGAGTGACGCGGATTTTCGTCATGCAGACATTATAAAACGGCCAAAAAACCTATTATCTCAAGATCGAAAATTTTCACGATCACAATCCTCCCCTCACCTATCGGTGTGGGAAGTGAAAGGGATGGCGTATGCTACGATAACGCTTCCCAGGTAATTCCGCCATGGAATTAAAAGTCAGACTGTTGTTTTATTATTCCTTTCCTTTGTTAACTTTCCATACAACTCAATTTAGCAGAAGTTCAATAGTACACAGCAAAAAGCACAGATATTAATTTTTTTTATTAAAAGTGATTGAAACATCAATGATTATCGTGTTTATTAGTTGTTATGAGTTTTTTTTCTTTAATTTGTCATAATAACGTAAAATAATAGTTTTTTAAATCATTTTGGAAATTCGTGAATTATCACCTTTTTATCTTTAACAGTCACGTACGGCGCAAAATGCCCCCATAAGTGCTATTTTTTCATTATTATTTTGAAAGTGCAATGTCTTGCAGAGTTTTTAAGTTTAAATTGGAGCTCCAAAACCAGGCATAAGTATTTTTAATTTCATTTTGAAGTTTTTGGTCTCCTGACTAAAAACAGAGATTTCAAACTTTGGGCCCAAAATTTACTTAATCATTGTTCGGATGTACAGGTTCTCTTTATTGGATATTAAAATAGGCTTAATACTGAGTATAATTGCAGTAAAAAATAAAAGCCAAAAAGCATTCTTGTTTTTGGTTTTGACGATTTCTTGGAAAAAGTGGAAAATCTGTAAGTTTTCAAAAATAAAATCATAACTCGAAAACTATCAATAATCGGTACACATACATGGGGGTGTTTTGGATAGGTCTCGGTACGCGCTATCTAAAAAAAAATTATTATCGTCACCCGATTGGCCACCCTGTATGTTGTTGTACTTCAACTTGTGTATTTTGAAAGAGACATTTATGGTAATCTTCAAAAGTAATATCTTTCAACGTAGATTTTTGTACACCTTTAGCTTTTTTAAATGATATGTAATTTTCTCCTCTACTACTAATAACATCACTACTTTTTTCATCAGACAAAATCTTGAATTTATACATTTTTGACCCCAATCCAATGAAATGAGTCATAATTTTACCAGCATTTTCATCTTTCATGAGCCCTAGCACCTTTTTGTTCATTTGAGGAATACCATACACGTTATTTGGTTGATAGTCAGATGTATCGAATTTGTGTATATCCGTTTTGATGTGAGAATAAATGTCATCAACAAAAAAGTGACAAATTAAGCAGTCAGTGTCCGTATATAAAGTTTAGCTTGATTTTGGAATTTTGGTTTTATATAATTATAATGAAAATCATATAAAATAGTCTTAGATATATCTAATATTGACATACCAACATATATTGGTTTACAAAAGTTAACCTTTAAGCGTTTCATTTCAATGATAACGACATCTTCAGCTAAAATCATACAGCTGTGGAAGTTTGGTTGAGAAATATAATAATTTGCACCGTAACGACCTGACCATCTTGTTACTATTCGAACATCTCTGTATTTTCTAGCATTTTCCATTGTCTTACCAAACACTGCGTTTATGAACATTTTGAATAAGTTTTTATCAAATATTTTTCTAGCCATGCTGATTGTTTGAACTTTAAGCAACGATGAATTTTGGTGAGCCGTACCCCCAGTTTAAGTGCTTGTTGGAGACTTTTATAATGCACTACATATTTTTTTTATTATATAAGGTGGCCATTAACTTCGAAACGTTCTGTTCTGATATAGGTGGCACCATGCGTTCAGGAAGCAAAGGTAAATCTTTATGAGTATTAAATAGTTCGTTTGGGTATTCTAAATCGACTTCCAGTATATACCTATAATCACTATCATCAGGACAATTGATTATATTTTCATTATATATATTGATCTCAGATACCCATTCAAAATTCGCATACGGTAAGGGTGCGCACATCCCCCGACCGTACAAGGTATTTATATCGAAATACATTAGATAAGACGTAGGTAAATCAGGGCTGAAATTTTCACCCATATACTTGTTGTTTGCTTCACCGTATCTATTACTACATTGAGATAATCCACCACGAATACCCTTCTCAATGAACAGTGCCATATTAATATCTGTTAATAATTCCAATTTCACATCGGTTATTTTTAACATTGCATCAAATGCTAGACCAGGAAGTGTGTAATAATGCAGACTATCTAAACCGTAAGTTTTCATGCACATTGATCGGAAATTTTCGAAAATATCAGCTAGAAGAAGAACGTCAGTTTTAAGATAGAGTTCTGCATATTCAGCCAAACTTTTTATATTGAACGTATCCCAAACGTTACAAGCATGCCTATACTCTTCGATAGATATACCAGCATTAGAAATACTACTATAAAATGCCTCTATTGGTGGTAAGTGGGTATCTTTTAATTTTTCCCAATTGTCTAGATACTCATAAGGAAAAACACCCTTTCGGGTAACCAACTTAAATTGTGTATCGTCTGTCTGAAATTTTTTGCTTATAGTTTTTTGCCCATTATCTAGATACGATGATAGCTTTTCCAATTTGTCAGCCATGAATCTAAATGAATCAATAAATCTATAATCTATTTTGGTGTTATCGATGTGTTTTGTGAATGATATAAATTTTTCCTTATTGAGAGGTAATAAGCTGATTTTTCCTTTCACCCTAGTACAGAGCCCTTTGACGAGAAAGAAATATCATAATTAGACAAATTATGAAAAACTACCAGTATAGTTAATTTACCATTATCTTTAACTTGTAAATTACACGTTTGATGAGCAGCACCTCTATATTTTCCAGTAAAATGACAACGATCTTTGACTTTTATTTCATGGATTGTAAAAGACTTTGAGCAAAGGTGACACGTTGAAGCATTAGCAAAATCTTTTTCATCATCATCTGACATTTCTATAGATTTACAAGTTTTTTTTTTCGTATTGAATTTAAATCCTTAGCAATAGTTTCCAATTGTTTTACAAACCACACCTGACAGGCACGACCGGTGTAGCTTTCGAATTTTGACAGTGAGTCATCATATGAACATTTCAGGTAGTATGCAATACTAAATGCTTCATGTTTCTGATACTTTTGCATTTTACCTTCAGATTGATCTTTATCATTATATGAAGTGAGAATGCTCTCCAAATCGGCATATATAACGAATGCACTGGAATTTTACACTGAAAGTTTTTAAATTTCAATATGCTATTTTCTTTATTTGGTAGAATAACTTTGGTTTCGCTCAAATTCCTACAATCTTCCAGATGCCGTTGTAAATAAATATCACTACTAAAATGATTCAGACAGCGTTCACAAATCCATTTTTTGTTTCTAACATTTCCTAATTGTTTAAAAAGCAAGCGAGATAAATTTCTAATACAAGCATAATGAAAAATTGATCCTTTTAGATTTAAACCACTACAATCATCACTACTAATGACTTCATCTAAAGTGTCTCTCTCAATATTCGTATGAGTTGAAAGCATTAGTAAATTGACTTTACAAGAAAATTCTGTTTTGGTGATCAATAATGGTAATATTTCCTTGTTTTGTACAGTAAAAATATTTACAGCTATTTTGTTCATCAATTCAAATTTCGATACATCTTTCAAACTCATAGGAAATTCTATACCATCATACCGTAATACTCTACTGAAATGGGGATACACATGACATGCAGAACAGTTTACCTTACTATTTGTTGAAAGCCTTTTTTGAACTTTTCTTATATCACTGATATTGTAGGTACCAATGGATCGCATTCTTTGTATTAAATCTTCAGGGTTATTGTAGTATAAACTGCATACGACTGACCATAAAAAGCAATAGGAATCATCATTTTTGATGTTAATAACACTTTTAGATTTCTTTATGAATTCAGGAACCTCAATATATGTTGATATGCCTATATTAATGGGAGTATATTGATTTATGTTAACTTTAAGATGGAGTATGCGTAACAATGCCCATCCAGAGTCTTTTTCTTGAAAATCATCAAATTTTTTTAATATTTTTTCAATAATATTTATTTTATACCAATTCTTTAGGTCAGTGTTATAATCTATAATTTGATTGTTAGTAGTTAAATGTTTTAGCGAGGTTTCAGCAGTCTGCGGTTTTATAAATTCTCCACAAAATGCAGCATTCACTTTTATCTGAGATTTTTTGAGTTGCTTTCTAACTTGAATGGAAAAACTTTTGAATGCATTTTTAAGAAATAATTTTGGATCTTTATATTGCAAATTTACAATAACTCCGGATCTAATTCGATTTTTGAAACATGTCTGAGTGTTTTGCCAAACAAGGTAGCGTTTATTTTTCGTTCTATCAAGCTTTGTAAATTTTCTAAATAACATTTCAAAATACTGACATTCGATTCTATCTTAGAAAAATTTTTTATACACCCAAGTTTTTTATACATCTATTAAGCAAAATAATATTTTTACGAATAAAGGTAATACATTTCAAAATATCACCCCTTGACTTCACAATTCTACTAACCACCTGTACCTTTTTAACAGCTTGTGATGAGATTTCATCAACATTTGGTTGTGTTTGTTGACTCATCTTGGTGGTTGATTCACGGATCTACTGCACTGCTGAGCTAGAACAAACTAAAAACCGTAAGTGTGAGTAGTCAGTCTTTTATACTATAATTATTTACCACCACTCAGACTAATAGTAGAAGATATGCTAAGTGGTATTTTTATGTTAATTACACAGTAAAAAAATGTAAAAAAACTTTATCATTTACCTATAGATAATGACGAGCAATTATGCTAAAAATTATCGATACGAAATACGACACGTGGCATTTTTGCATTGTGTTAAATAGCGCTTAATTATACTAAAATTACTGATAAAACAGACACGAGGCAGCATTTTACCTTGAATGTATTTTTTTTATGCGCGTGCATTCAAGGATTCTTGTTATCGACGTCATCATAAATTTTACTGAATTATCAGTGAAAAAAAAACCGATACGAGGAATCACTTAACATATATGTAATTATTCAGCGCAATAACAAATTTCCTGTCACATTATTAGACTAATTACAGCTCGTATAAAGAAAATACCTGTTCAGGAACTTCATTTCAGTTTTATGTGAGCCGTCTGACGAACAGCACCGTGTTTAAACAACAATGGCCACTGTACCATCCACAATTGTTGTTTTTACTGAAGATAAGAAAAACTTCCCCATAAAATATGCAGCGGTTGTAATGAAGCAGTTATTTCAGTGAGTACATAAACTTTTTAATTTTTTTATGTCAGCTATATCATTTTTTTTCCCTTTATTTTTTTATATATGGGGTACGTGAAATGGTAGCTCGTGGTGATAAAATTTATATATCTCTAACATATTCACCAAGGGGTAAAACTCTGAAAAGAAAATTTGGTAATTTGCCTGTAAAGTACATGCGAGCAAAAATTGATAAAGAAGAAGAGTTTAAAATCTTGGAGAGTGTAGTTAAGCGATATAATTTTAATCTGCTTAGTGAAGAACTAGAAGATATGGAAAGAAACATAATCGAATCGTCTGCAGCGATTCCCGAGTCTTCTGGTATTAAACGGAAAAAACGATACCTGGAGCTACCACCTTCTGGTGAAAATGTTAAAAATATTTATAGCAGTAGTAGTGACGATGATGATGATGATGATGATAATGACGACAACGAAGAAGACGAAGATGATGATCTGTGTAGTTATGACAGTGAAGAAATATGTCGATTGTTAAATGTTGCAAATAAATCGTCACCAACAGTCGCAGTAGCAGCACCAACTACCGATTTAGTAGCAACGTCCACCGCAGCACCAGCAGCTCCAGGAGGAAAACGAGGGGGAGGAAGTGGTGAAGGACGGGGACAAAAAAAGAAAAGAAAAAATTCACCAACAAAGATAATTCCTTCTAATCCAACTCAAACACCTCCAGTAACATCCGATTTGCTATCATCCTTCCTAGAAGTAGGGCTGGAAATCTTACCACCACCACCAACATCACCAGCACCATCACAGTCAACCACCGAGCAATAAGATGAAAAGGAGGGAAAAGGAATAAACAACAAAAAAAACAGGTGCGATTTTTTATTTTTTTATTTCATATTATAATAATACATTATAATTTTTACTCTAACCTAAATCTTTGAGCATACATTGTTTTTCTATGACTAACATCCAAAATAGGTTCAATAATTTGTGACAATTGTTCAATTTTACGTTTAAAGTGCATCCTATCGACAACAAAATTTTCCCAATATTTACTTCTTGAGCATTTATACGCATACTTCCAAACAACAATATAATGAACTCCGTTTTTATTTTCATTGAAACGTACCTTTTTCATTTTAAGAAATTGTAACTGTACTACTTAATGGATTATATTTCACGAATCGATCGTGTAATATAAGACAATATGCAGTAGTGTTTGCTGTTATACTCGGTCGTTTCAAATTCCAATCTGATATCAACAGAACCAGACTTTAAACTTTCATTTTGTCTGCCGCAATCAATAACATAAAGCGGTGTTTTTTCTCTGAAACTTGTAAGGTCTTGACACGGTTCACTGCTATTTTTATAATAATACGATTGTTGGAAATGTGCATACATTTCATACAAAATAGTTGTATAATTTTTAGCTATGTTGAAAGATTATAACGGTCAGGATACAAAAAGTAAATAAATTATACAAAATAGTTGTATAATTTTTAGCTATGTTGAAAGATATACTGTCATAGGGATATATTTCAGAATTTAAAAATAATTTGATATTACTTAAATTACAATGATCGAATTCACTCATATTTTTTTGAGAATTATTTTTTCGATTAGTCTGAAATGCAACAATAACAAATCGAGGTTTTTCCAGTTGATTCGTTGCCTTAACGTTCCACGTATGTTTGGATGTTTGTTGTAGTAGTGGATACTCGTGTAGCTCCCAGCTTCTAAAGGCCAATTCCAGATCTCTTCACTTCTCTATGTACCTTAACAAATGCAGCTTTTCTGAATCGGCTAACTGAACGTGCGGAATTCGCCATAGTATACGATAAATTTCTAAATGAGGCTTTTCATCTGCTACAGTTGACACAATTGCATTTACATCATTAGCGCTTCTTATCAACACCAATTCTTGTCTAATATTGATTAATATTTTTTTAAAGTCTTCAAAAAATCCCATTAAATTTTTTAGTAGAACATTTACGCTGAAGTTCCCATTAATATTATGTATAACAGGATTTTCCTTATTATTCCAACCTGCATACAAATAACTGCTAGCTTCATTTTCTGTAAACGACACTAATCCTTTAAGTGTGGATGTTATCCCAGGATTTCGTACTCTGTCTAGAACTATTCCTGCAATTTCATATCGAATTTCTTCGAATAGATAGGCTACAAAATTGTTTATCGTTTTCAAAGTTTGTGAGAATTTTTGATCCTTTTGACCAACCAGCTTTCCTTCAATATACAGTGTACTATTACACGGTAATGTGTATATGACTTGCGTTTGTATGGGAATTCTTATTTCATCAGAATTATTGAATGTTGTATTTGCGTACGGTGGATGACTATGCATCTCACAATTGGTAATGGAATTATCTGCTAGCACATGCTCACCAACATTAAGAATATTAAAACTCATTTTCCTTCTTCTATCTATATCACACAGTTACACCTAAAGCGGATCAGCAACTTTCGGATGTTATAATAAATTGATAATTTTATACGTAAAAATCTACTGTTCTTTTTTGTTTGTTTGTTTTTTCGTTGATGGTGATTCACTTTTTTTGATGATCTTAAAACCGAGCAGCTGAAGGAACTGACTATTTTCAGGTGTTAGTTCTTTCCGTGATTGCCTGCTACTGAGACTTTCATCGGCATGCGTATCGTTTTTTATATGAACACTGTGACTGGAGCCTGATGGCAGCACTCTAATATTATATACAAATACCATATTTTATAGTTCCTTCAAGTGTACTCTTATCGTGATGACTTCTTCTTTGAAATTAACCAGATTTCCATCTTGATCTACTACTTTAAGTAAAATTTCATCGATGTAATTAGTATTCACAGGAAGATAAATTACATTCCACACTTTCTCTATAATACGGTATCCACTCGGCACGTCAGGATAGAACATATATAACATATGATCAGCACGATCATTTCTGAATGAATTTCTTACCAAGTTACATTCAACACATATTGCGTTAACCTTAGTAATGTTGATAGGATGGTCTGAGACATGTAATTTGTTTGGTACAAGCTGTTTCTTCTTAAATCCAAACATTGCACCTATAGTGTCATTTTTCGTAAAATCTATAATTCTATTACTTTTTATTTCAAAATGTAATGTGTTAAAATTCATTCTCATGTAAAGATAATCATCATCTTTTTTATCATCTGTTTTTACAATCACATTTTGTTTTAATTGTTTTTGTTGTTTTTTTTGCTCCTGTTCAATTTTCTGCAAATTGATCTGATGTTCTATATGATTAATGATGTCTTGTATCTCATAACTGCCTTCAGAAAATTCTATAACTTGATTACCAATATGAAACTTACTATTAGTCTTATCTACATTGGGTATTGTATTAAATGTTACAAAATCGATCAGACCTACTGCATACGTTTTGCTGTTATCTAAAACATTTGGGGGGTAAATTTTAGCTGACAACACAGACTCTCTGCCTGATAAAGTAAATGTATACATATTTCAGATATAACCTGATAGATGGTCGTAAAACAAATGAATAAACACATTCACGTCACACAATATTTATTCATCAATGAGAAAACGTAAACACAGTTGACCACAGTTCACAGTATTAAACTTTTGGAAAACATTATAATTGAATAGTATTCTACAAGGTCCTCCAGAATTAAAATATAAAATTGCTTCAAGTGGAGGCTCTAAATTTCCATATGTATCGAAATATGTCACTAAATGACCCTTTTTCTTGTACGCCGTCCAATGTGTACCTAATCCTGAAAATGTATCTAAGTTAATAACACCTCGTTTGTTGGTTCTTATTGTTTTTGGTAGCTTATCACGCATGAAAACCCCTCTGAAATACGGTATTTTTAAACGTTTAGCATACCTCTGCAGTTCAATATTTGTCAGTGGATGATCATTGGGAATTTTAATTGATAATCTTCTTTTTCTTCTTGTGGACATTTTATAACTAACGGATTTGTTACTTGGGATATGGATTTAAGTAAAGTCCCATTCCTGTTTTATAAGGTTTAAGAAATATCCCTTTTCCAAGCGCAACAGCTTCCATCATTTTATTGTGACGTTGAGATTCTTGCAGTTGCTGTTTAGCAGCTCTAGCATCGTTGATAGCCTTTGCAATTCCAGCAGCGCCTCCAGAAAGTGCACCCAGTGCAGACAATCCAGCAAAAATTGGAATAAGCGGTAATATGCCTCCTTTTTTCGGAATCTTCACTATATGATTTGCAGGCTTTTTTACACCGTTACTGTTTTTCTTTAACTGTTGTGCTTTCCTTAAGGCTACCAGAATTGCATCGTTAAATGTAGTCGGTTTTTGAGATATCATATGTTTTTTATGCGACTCGTTGCCTTAGAAAAGGGAATCTTCTTCGTTCCTTTTGTATCTCCACCAACGAGTTCCTTTCTTCTTACACATTTCTTTTTTTTTCAAAGTAGTTACTTGTCGTTTCTTTTGTCGTTGTTGTCTTCTTTTAGGTTTAGCATTCTTTCTGCGTACCATTTTCTAACTGATGATAATCACCTAAAATGCTATGTATTTATAATCTTCACTTCACTCCTATAGTATCCCACTATCATCACCATTATCATGATAATCATCTGAAACCAACTCTAGCTTCCTTTTTCTACTATTAGATCGTTTTGTCATTTTTTTTTGTTTTTTGCTATCGGTTTTGCAAGGGAGTGGTATATGATCATTTGGAGAGTATTTTCGCTTTTTCTTCACATTATCATCATGATTAGAATCACCATTAAGTTTACGTTTTCTATTATATGTTTTTTTAGGAAGTATTGGGTCGTTCATATCTAATTTCCCTTTTTTCACAGTTTTTTTTCTGAGCTACCTTCTTATTTTTTTTATTGTAGTGGGAGTGGTAGTAGCAGACACCGGTTTCCATGGCTTTTATATTATTATATCTTCTTCTGTATCTGAATCTGTTTTAGTTTTGGATCTGGTCTTTTCACGTTTTCTATTGATTTTTACTTTTACATTCTCAACCTTAGAGTTCAACTTCTGTTCAGGTTTCATCGTTTCACTCTTTGGTTTCCTTTTATCAGACTGCAGCTGCTGCTGCTGCTGCTGCTGCTGCTGCTGCTGCTTCTTATTCACCTTGACATCCACATTTTTAGTCGTCTGTAAGACGATTTGTAGAGAATCTTGAGCAAGTTTTTGAGATTCTTCTAAATGTTTCCTTAATTTTTCTAAATTCTTTAAACATTTGTTCATTTGATTGGTATTTTAATTTAACCCCATTCCAAGTTTGACTTTCGCTTTCATAGCCCCCGACACAGCTAAAGCTGCTAATTTTTCCTTCCAAGATGAATCCTTAGCACGAAATCTATCTGATGCTTTTTTTGCTAACACCTTATCAGCTAAATGTCTTTTATTCAAATCCTTTTCTGTGGCATAAAAGATATCGTGTTCCTTGCACGCTTCATCTAATCCATTCACACCGGGATCATTTCTAGCTAATCGCTCATCAAGATGTGCCCCGGTCCACAGTAATTCATTCCTGGTATACGCATCTCGAAAGGTAAATTATTTATAGCTGAATTTAATAAACCATCACCTGTTGCATAATACTTCATCCTATGCACGTATTCATATGTGTATTCACATACAATACATCAAGAACACACACACACACCTAAACTAATCAGATTTCCATAGCATTGCTATTTTTATACAAAAATTATTCATCCAAATTTAGATGATAATGGTGCTGGTAGTAAAAAAGAAAAAAAGTCCACCACCCACACAAGCAGCACTGATATCACAAAATTTATATAGATAGATAGATAGATAGATAGATAGATGAATCTTTATTCTTTTGATCATCACAGATGATATAGAACATGTCATAGTCCGGTTTACATATCTTAAAAAAAAAATAACAGTGATTATCTAATATTATGATTATAAGCGAGGATTGCACTCACGATGTCAATCAAAATGTCGTCGAATAAATAGAAGATATATGATATGATTAAAAAAAAAGTCATAAAACACTTAACACTTGATATACACAAAATTAAAAAAAAAACAACAGAAAAAAAAACAGAAAAATTTAAAACTTGTACATGTCTAAGTTAGGTTTATCTATGTATATCTTGAAAAAAATTGCAATGATTATATAACATGATGATAAAAAGCGAGGATTGCACTCACAATGTAGATAAAATGTCTTCAAATAGATATCTAGTATATGATACGAGTAAAAAAACCATCGTAAAACACTTAACACTTGATATGCACAACATTAGCAACAACAACAAAAACACAAAAAATTTAAAACTTGTACATGTATCTACTCATAAAAAAATTATTAATGAATTAGAATGTCTCCAAGATACTCAGCGGTGGAGTAGTATGCTTTCCTAATTAAAAGTAATTTCAACTCTAGTTTAAACCTCGTCTCAGACATGTTTTTGAAACAGTTAGGTAATCTGTTATACAACTTGATTGCCATAAGCTTTGGACTATTTTCTGTGTTAGCAAGTCTATGAGAAGGGACAATTAATGTATTACTATTTCGTGTTGAGTAGTTGTTGTGACAGTTAAGTCTGCAGAAGTTGTCAATATTTAGCTTCACATACATCAGTAGCTCAAAAATATATAATGATGGCAGAGTCATGATACCTAGCTTCGAAAATATTTGTTTGCAGCTAGTTCTCTTATTGACGCCAACAATCAACCTCACCACCCTCTTTTGCATAATAAAGATTCTCCTTGCTTGACTACTTCCCCCCCATACTGCTATACCGTACGATAGAGTTGACTGGAAAAATGCATAATAGTATGTCATCAGAACATCTTTATCAACGATGAAACGTAACTGACCGATGCAATAAGATACTGATGCCAGTTTTTTGCAGATAATGTCTATATGTGCCGTCCACTTACAGTTGGCCATAATGTGGACACCTAGAAATTTAGCTGTCTCTACCTGTGCTATTGACCCATTAAGAGATCTGACTAACAAAGTACAGTTAGAGGTGTTGCGTCTACATTCAAAATTTAAAAAAGTTGTTTTGTTTTGGTTGAGTACAAGGCCGTTGTCAATAAACCACTGCTCAACTCTCAGTAATTCGTTGGTTGCTTTTGATGTTACCGTTGTCAGATCTTCCCCATCAATAATTAATGACGTATCATCAGCATACATGACATATTTATTACTGCAAAAGTCATTTACAAATATGATATATAAGAGAGGGCCAAGAATTGAACCTTGTGGTATGCCTACATTAGTTTGAAATTTTTGTGATCTTACTGATTCAACTTCAACATATTGTTTTCTGTTAGCCAGATAGTCTTCAAACCATTTAAGAGGAAGTCCTCTTATACCATACATTTCAAGTTTCCTTAAAAGTATTTCATGGTCAACTAAATCAAAAGCTTTGCTTAGATCAATAAAAATTCCCAAACATTTCTTACCCTTATCAAGCTCATCAAATAACATATTAATGAAATGTATTACTGCTTTTCCCGTTGATCGTCCATTCAGAAAACCAAATTGATAGTTATTAAATAAATTATATTTGTCAAAAAATTGTACTATCGACTTAGCCACATATTTTTCAAATATTTTAGTGAAAGGGCTTAATAAAGAAATGGGCCTAAAATTATCAACATTTTTAGTATCCCCTTTTTTATGTACTGGTAAAATTTTGGATACTTTCAAACAATCTGGTATAATTCCTTCGGTAAGAGAGCAGTTCAGCAGGTAGGTCAATGGCTTAACAATTCGAAAAATACACTTCTTTACCAGGTTTGTACTAATTTGATCTTCACCTACTGAATTGGAGTTACGCAGATTCTTGATGATGTCGATGAGGTCGTGTTCTACAGCTGGTTTGAAATAAAAACTATTTGAGTTCATTGATGGGTATCTTAGACACTTAGACTGTAAATGTTTTCGGGAATCTAGAGAGGCTTTTGAGAAACAAGTATTGAAAGTTGTAGCAATAGTTTGTGGATCAGAGATAGTGGTATCATTGACCGCTAGTGAGTAGGTATGTCTGGCATGTGTTTTGTTTTTAATCAAACTCCATGCGGCCTTCGACTTATTATTTGCATTTTTGATTATTCTGTTGTTGTAAAGTTTTTTTGCTTCTTTTAATAGCTTCCTATATGTTTTTTTATAATTATTATAGTAAGACCTAATACTAGTGTTGGTTTTTGTAAGGAGAAACAGATCTTTTAATTTTTGCCCTGATATAAGAAGACCTTTAGTCAGCCATGGTTTCCTACGGTTTGTATTAGAAGACACATTTCTAGTTTTTAGTGGGAAAGCTGTATCAAAATAGTACCTGAAAGTCTCATAAAATATATTAAATTTCGTAGAAACGCCACCTGGAGTATCATAAACTTCCTGCCAGTCCTCATTTCCTAAAAGTTCCAAGAAAAAAGATATATTCTTTTCATTATTAGTCTGCCTATATTTATATGACGTTTTATTTCTTTTTTGCTGTTCCTGGCTGTACCTGATGTTTATTATTTGACCTAAATGATCACTTAAGTTTCCATTGATAACTTCTGATTTAAAGTTGTTTTCCTGTAAGTTAGTACATATATTATCCAGACAATTAGCTTCCCTAGTAGGTGCTTTTATCGTTGGTATAACTGCCCAGGTGTTGAAAAGATCAAGTAGGAGATCTAGCTTATCACTATGTTTCAAAAAGTTGATGTTAAAATCCCCACAAATCAAAATATTAATATTTTTAAAAATATTTGTCAAGTTGATAAGTGTGTTGTTAAGATGATCTAAGAATATGTTAAAATCCGAGTTCGGAGTTCTATATACAGTTAAAACAATTATATCTAATATTTTGCAATGTATTCCAACACACTCAAATTCTTTTTCAAAAGACTGTATTTGTAGCTTTTTAAAATGAATATTTTCCCTGACATAGATACCAACCCCTCCGTGTTTAAACTTTTCTCTACAAAAGAAAACTGCCATCTTGTAATTGGTCAGTGCAAGTGAAGGTAATTGCTCAGTCACGGCCCAGTGTTCACTAACACAAAAGATATCACAGTCGTGCACCTCTAAAAATATTTCCAAGTCCAGAATTTTGTTCGATAAACATTGAACATTTTGATGTATAACATTGAGATTATTTGCTAATTTTTGAGTATGACTTTGCTTAGACACGAAAAAACTTATCTTTTTGTGCTATGTTTTGACTGAAAGTTGTTTTAACGGTTTTTAAAACTAGCTTAGGTACCCTGCATGGAATTGTTAAATAACGTTTCCTGATTATGTTGCTATTAACTGATGTTGATCTGCTATATAACTCTTCAAACGAAATAGACACATTTTTTTGTAAAAGCTTATAGCTATCAATTTGTTTTTCTATAAATCTTCCTACGGTTTTATCTTTATGCGAGCTATATCTAATTAATATTAGCAAATTGGTAAATTTTCCTATAGGTACTAACCGTTTCAAAACATGCCTTAGAGTTTTGAAATTTGAAACATTACATGAGTTGAACATAAAAATGACTAGATCGTCTTGACCACAATGCCGAGTACTCTGAAATACTACTTTACAGATTTCAATTATATCTGCACCTGGTTTCACAGTACCAGTTATGTTATAATTACATTTTTTAAGAGCTAAATCTAACCTCGGAGCTATAGAAACTGCAAGTTCATCACCAATAATAACAACGTTTTTTCTTTGGAATATAGGCTCAGTATGTGTCATACCTAACCCTGTTGTTTGGGTTGTACCTTCATGTTCTGTGCTGTCCAATGAACGACGATTTCCTTCACACTGATCTTCATTATATACAGTTTCTTCGCTCAAAATCATGTCCTGATCATTAGATGGTGGCGTAGATTTTCGATGATAATCTTCCACTCCTTTGGCACTACTGCGTTTCACCTTATTGGCCTGGAAGGTCTGGGCAATGGATAGTAAACCATTTTGTTCTTCCAACGTTCCAATAGTGGTAACCATTTCTCTGTTGATTTGGATCAGGTCATCTCTTTCTTTGATGATTCTTGCACTATTTGCAATATGATCGTCAATCTTCATTTGCAAGTCTTCATTCATTTGTCTCAGCATTCCAATTTCTGTGTGTAATTTACATATTACTTCTTTATGCTTTTTTATTTCACCAATGTGGATGGCTTCCATTTCTGCTGCTTCATCTTCCAAGTCAGTAATTCGTTTTTCAATTCTATTTGAATAGGTTGCCCTATCCGCGTTGTCCTTGTTCAAATTCTCTATAGTTTTGTTGAATATGCAGTATTCATTTTCATAATTAAACTGCAGCTCTAATATTTCCTCTTCTTTTTTACCCAGGATACATTTTAATTCTTCATTCTGATCCTGAAGCTTACTTACTTCAGAGTTTTTTTGTTCCAGAATTTTCTCACATACTGTAGAGCAACAAATTTTGGGTCCCTCGAGGTGTCTGATCTTTTTTATTCTTGCTGCACAACTGCTATGAAAGGTACCAAAACATACAATACACGTGTAGTAGTTGAACACTTTGCCACAGCATTTAAATTTACTCTCCATCTTGAAGGTTTGTCAAGTTAGTTGTGAGTGTATGGCCTCCTTTAACTCTGATATCGGAAAATTCCTGATAACAATACAATGCTCTTGTATGTTTATGTTTCTTGCATACTTATTAAATTTGTCAAATTGATCCGTTCAAATCACTACCGAAAGGTGTACCCACATGTTACATATGTACTGAGGTACTAACTAGAATTTTCACTTGAATAGAATTCACATAATTTAAGATTTTTGCGGAGCGATATTAGACACGCTCGTTCTCTCGGTGACAGCCGTACACCGTATAAGCAAACAATATCTCATAAATTGTCATTCATTTATATCCAGCTCTACGAGACAGACACACACATAATGAACAATGCAAGTCTAACAATTATTGCAGCATTATTTTTAACATTCGTTAATTGTTATCACAACGATGTTAGATATCCATATGTCATCGTGAAAGATCAAATATTCTACATCGAAGATGGAACTTTTTATTTATACGAAATAGACAGATATGGTGGAACTGAGTTAAAGCCATATCCTGCATTCCATTTTTCAGGTCAAGAATATGAAGCAGGTACACCGATTACAAACTACAACAATCAAACAATAGGATTCGTCATTGGACAAGACAAAAATTATTATCCCATCACGATGAAGAAAGATACTCTAATGCACTGCGGGCACTACTCCATACATCAATTGGCCAAACAAGGATACATTAATTTCAGAAGAAAAACTTACTCTGTTGACAGTCTAAAGGCAACATTCCCAAATTTAGACATTTATTCGCATTGTTTTGTATACATATAAGTAAACTCTAAGTGTATACCGTTTCTATTCTCTCTCTCTCCTGTTTTATAATATTTACATTCAATAAACTATCAGTATATTGCCTGTTTTTATTACTTCTCCTAATTTAGGTTTTTTTTATCATAACTATTTTTTACACAAAAAAACAGCTAACCTTCTCGTATGTTATGCTTTCCTAATACCACAGCAACAAATACTTGTTGCCGATTCGTTGAATTTATCGACAACGATACAGCCAAATTCGAATACATTCAGCTAATGGGTACAGGTATTGGGTTTCGCTTGTAGGTACAGTCTTTCGAGTAGAGTAACGGCGAGGCGAGGCCAGGCTAGGCTTGTCTCGTCTCGTCAGATCTCTTCGGCATGACGTCACTTCTTTTGCATTCTTCGGAGTGACCTTGAACTTTGCCCTTCTTCGCCTTCAGCGTCACGTCACCTGCACTCTTCGGCGGTGACCTTAAACGCATGGTACGCGCGGCGGCCGCAAGGTCTGGTCTGACCACCTTCTGGTCATTGTCGACGACGTCGACCAAGACTCCTCAAGACTCACTTCTTCAGATGTGGATGGTAGGGGGGTTACCAACAGTGCAGTACCCCGCTTGATATACTATTTAGATGGTACTTCCGGGACCCCTTTGTCGTCCGAAGTTCCATCTACAGTGACCGGGGCCAGCCGGGGCTGGAGATGCAGTTGCCATCTCCGCCACCGCGGCGCCCATGCCGGCTGCTCTCTTCTTTTTTTCTTTGCCTGTTCTTCCAGTGTTCTTCCTCCTTGCTTTGCCCCGTAGGTGCGCTGGAACGAATCCCTCCTCGTCACTCGAAAGTGGAGGCAGAGATGTCGGACCAGCAGCACCAGCCGGCAACCGCAGGAGGTCATCTTCTTTGTCTGAAGGGACACAGGGGGAGCTCTCGCTAATTAGAGGCTCCTCCGTGCCCTCCATCAACTCAACATTGGAGGTAAGGTCCTCCATTGGGCGTTGTTGGGATGGGACTTGGGATGGGGGTGGGGATGGTAGTTTGGGTGGCACATTGCTCGTTTCTTCTTTTTCTTGTCTATCCATTTTAGTGTTTCAGATTTGGTTGTGTGTGTAAGTGTGTGTGTGTGATGGTGCGGGTGTGTGTGTGTACACCACATACACACAATACACACAATACACACACACACACACACACACCATATCACACACATTTCTGTCATTGTGTTGCTCATTAAATAGGGTGGGGTGTATGTTTGTTGTAGAATCAGTTAGACAATAAGGTGATATTTTTTATGTTATATTACCCCATGGAGGTGTGTCTGTATAAATGTAATTAACTATCCGTTTATCATCGTATGGGCTAAGGGCAATTTTGTTTTGTACTGCTGTATAAACTTGATGTTTCTGCGCGATTATCATGTGTTGTTGTACTTCAACTTGTGTATTTTGAAACAGATATTTATGGTAATCTTCAAAAGTAATATCTTGCAACGTAGATTTTTGTACACCTTTAGCTTTTTTCAATGATATGTAATTTTCTCTACTACCACTTTTTTCATCAGACAAAATCTTCAATGTATACATTTTTGACCGCAATCCAATGAAACGAGTCATAATTTTACCAGCATTTTCATCTTTCATAAGCCCTAGTAGTTTTTGTTCATTTGAGGAATACCATACACGTTATTTGGTTGATGTCAGATGTATCGAGTTTGTGTATATCCTTTTTGATGTGAGAATGAATGTCATCAACAAAAAAGTGATAAATTAAGCTGTCAGTGTCCTTATATAAAAGTTTAGCTTGATTTTGGAATTTTGGTTTTATATAATTATAATGAAAATCATATACAATAGCCTTAGATATAACTAATATTGACATACCAACATATATTGGTTTACAAAAGTTAACCTTTAAGCGTTTCATTTCGATGATAACGACATCTTCAGCTAAAATCGTACAGCTGTGGAAGTTTGGTTGGGAAATATAATAATTTGCACCGTAACGACCTGATCATCTTGTTACTATTCGATCATCTCTGTATTTTCTGACATTTTCGATTATCTTACCAAACACTGCGTTTATGAAAATTTTGAATAAGTTTTTCTCAAATTCATTCATACTACGTTTACGTAATTCGATATTGAGAGAGACATATTTTTCTAACCATGCTGATTGTTTGAACTTTAAGCAACGATGAATTTTGGTGAGCCTTACCCCCAGTTTAACTGCTTGTTGGAGACTTTTATAATGCACTACATATTTTTTTTATTATATAAGGTGGTCATTAACTTCGAAATCTTCTGTTCTGATATAGGTGGTACTATTTGTTCAGGAAGCAAAGGTAAATCTTTATGAGTATCAAATAGTTCGTTTGGGTATTCTAAATCGACTTCCAGTATATACCCATAATCACTATCACTATCACTATCATGATTGTATTTTCATGATATATATTGATCTCAGATACCCATTCAAAATTCGCATACGGTAAGGGTGCGCACATCACCCGACCGTACAAGCTATTTATATCGAAATACATTAGATAAGACGTAGGTAAGTCAGGGTTGAAATTTTCACCCATATACTTGTTGTTTGCTTCACCGTATCTATTACTACAGTGAGATAATCCACCACGAATACCCTTCTCAATGAACAGTGCCATATTAATATCTGTTAATAATTCCAATTTCACATCGGTTATTTTTAATATTGCATCAAATGCTAGACCAGGAAGTGTGTAATAATGAAGACTATCTAAACCGTAAGTTTTCATGCACATTGATCGGAAATCTTCGGAAATATCAGTCAGAAGAAGAACGTCAGTTTTAAGATAGAGTTCTGCATATTCAGCCAAACTTTTTATACTGAACGTATCCTAAACGTTACAAGCATGCCGATACTCTTCGACAGATATACCAGCATTGGAAATACTACTATAAAATGCCTCTATTGGTGGAAAATGGGTATCTTTTAATTTTTCCCAATTGTCTAGATACTCATAAGAAAAAACACCCTTTCTGGTAACCAACTTAAATTTTGTATCGTCTGTCTGAAATTTTTTGCTTATAGGTTTTTGCTCATCATCTAGATACGACGATAGCTTTTCCAATTTATCAGCCATGAATCTAAATGAATCAATAAATCTATAATCTATTTTGGTGTTATCGATATGTTTTGTAAATGATATAAATTTTTCCTTATTGAGAAGTAATAATCTGATTTTTCCTTTGACCCTCGTACAGAGCACTTTCACTAGGAAGAAACTATCATAATTAGAAAGATTATGAAACACTATCGGTACAGTTAATTTACCATTATCTTTAACTTGTAAATTACACATTTGGTGAGCAGCATCTCTATATTTTCCAGTAAAATGACAATGATCTTTTATTTCATGGATTGTAAAAGACTTTGAGCAAAGATGACATGTTGAAGCATTAGCAAAATCTTTTTCATCATCATCTGGCATTTTTATATATTTACAATTTATTCGTATGGAATTTAAATCCTTTGCAATATTTTCCAATTGTTTTACAAACCACACCTGACAGTCACGACCGGTGTAGCTTTCAAATTTCGACAGTGAGTCATCATATGAACTACTATATGAATTTTAGGTAATATGCAATACTAAATGCTTCATGTTTCTGATACTTTTGCATTTTACCTTCAGATTGATCTTTGTCATTATATCATGTGTGAATGCTCTCCAAATCGGCATATATTTATAACGAATGGAACTGGAATTTTACAGTGAAAGTTTTTAAATTTCAATATGCTATTTTCTTTATTTGGTAGGATAACTTTGGTTTCGCTCAAATTCCTACAATCTTCCAGATGACATTGTAAATAAAAAATAAATATCACTACTAAATTGATTCAGACAGCGTTCACAAATCCATATTTTGTTTCTAACATTTCCTAATTGTTTAAAAAGCAAGCGAGATAAATTTTTAATACAAGCATAATGAAAAATTGATCCTTTTAGATTTAAACCACGACGATCACCACTATGATTACGATTACCACCACTACCATCACTAATGACTTTATCTAAAGTGTCTCTCTCAATATTCGTATGAGTTGAAAGCATTAGTAAATTGACTTTACAAGAAAATTCTGTTTTGCTGATCAATAGTGGAAAAACTTTTGAATGCATTTTTAAGAAATAATTTTGGATCTTTATATTGCAAATTTACAATAACTCCGGATCTAATTCGATTTCTGAAACATGTCTGAGTGTTTTGCCAAACAAGAAGGCGTTTATTTTTCTTTCTATCAAGCTTTGTTGGTAAATTTTGTAAATGATTTTTCAAAATACTGACATTCGATTCTATCTTAGAAAAATTTTGTATACACCCGAGTTTATATTTTATACACTTATTAAGCAAAATAATATTTTTACGAATAAAGGTAATATATTTTAAAATATCACCCCTTGACTTAACAATTCTACTCACCACCTGTACCTTTTTAACAGCTTGTGATGATATTTCATCAAAATTTGGTTGTTGTTGTTGACGCATCTTGGCGATTGATTCACGGATCTACTGCACAGCTGAGCGAGCACAAACTAATAACCGTAAGTGTGAGTCGTCAGTCTTTTATACTATAATTATTTACCACCACTTAGACTAATAGTAGAACTCCGATATGCTAAGTGGTATTTTTATGTTAATTAGGCAGTAAAAAATGTAAAAACTTTATCATTTACCTATATGCACCCTTGCATTTTATGACACACTAATGACGAGCAATTATGCTAAAAATTATCGATACAAAAACCTGACACGAGGCATTTTTGCATTGAGTTAAACAGCCCTTAATTATACTAAAATTATTGATAAAAACAGACACGAGGCAGCATTTTACATTGAATGCGTTTTTTTATGCGCGTGCATTCAATGATTCTTGTTATTAACGTCATCATAAATTATACTGAATTATCAGTGAAAAACAAACGATACGAGGAATAACTTAACATATATGTAATTATTCAGCGCGATAACAAAGTAGTAAATATGTCTGTCACATTATTAGACTAATTACAGCTCGTATAAAGAAAATACCTGTTCGGGAACTTCATTTCAGTTTTGTGTGAGCCGTCTGCCGAACAGCACCGTGTTTAAACAACAATGGCCACTTTACCATCCACAATTGAGGTTTTTACTGAAGATAAGAAAAACTTCCCCATAAAATATGCAGCGGTTGTAATGAAGCAGTTGTTTCAGTGAGTACATAAACTTTTTAATTTTTTTGTGTTCGTTATATCATTTTTTTTCCTTTTCTTTTTTAGATATGGAGTACGTGAAATGGTAGCTCGTGGTGATAAAATTTATATATCTCTAACATATTCACCAAGGGCTAAAAATCTGAGAAGAAAATTTGTTATTTGCCTATAAAGTACATGCGAGCAAAAATTAATAAAGAAGATGAGTTTAAAATCTTGGAGAGTGTAGTTAAGTGCTATAAATTTAATCTGCTTAGTGAAGAACTAGAAGATATGGAAAGAAGCAGGATCGAATCGTCTGCAGCGATTCCCGACTCTGGTATTAAAAGGAAAAAACGATACTTGGAGCTGCCACCTTCTGGTGAAAATGTCAATAATATTTATAGCAGTAGTAGTGACGATGATGATGACGACAACGAAGAAGACGAAGATGATGATCTGTGTAGTTATGACAGTGAAGAAATATGAGATTGTTAAACGTTGTAAATAAATCACCAACAGTCGCAGCAGCAGCAGCAGCACCAACATCAAGAACTACCGATTTAGCAGCAACATCCGCAGCAGCAGCAGCAGCAGCTCCAGGAGGATAACGAGGGGGAGGAAGTGGTGAAGGAGGAGGACAAAAAAAGAAAAGAAAAAATTCATCAAAAAAGATAATTCCTCCTAATCCAACTCAAACACCAGTAACATCCGATTTGCTATCATCCTTACTAGAAGTTTTTTTTTCTTCCGGTCTTTGTATACACCCCTTCCACGAAACCATCGTGCAGACATAACTTCAGGTCGGGGGGCTATCCATATTTATCCCTCACTCGTTATTAGAGCGGTTTTCCAATAGTCGGCATCTCTGCTGTCTTTTTGTTTCTAGAACTTTACGCGTGAACGCAGCTACTGCATTCCAGTTATTATTGGACTCCAGCATTAAGTCAATGACATTGTCCGGGGTCATTTTGTCCCGGAGTAGAGACTCACATTGCTGTCTTTCATGATGCCATGCCCTACAGTGAAAGAAGGTGTGACAGGCATCATCTCTTTCACCGCAATACAGACATGCGTTCTGCTCTGCCACGTGGAAACGATGGAAGTATGCCTCAAAACATCCATGCCCAGTAAGGAGTTGGGTCAGGAAGAAGTTCACCTCTCCCCATTGCCTATTAACCCACTGCCGAATGTTTTTAATCAGCCGCCAGGTCCAACGGCCTATATCTGCGGTATCCCAGGCATTTTGCCAACGCTGTAGTAGCTGTTCGCTTGCCTGGGTCTTCGGCATCCCACTCCATCTGTCACAGCGTTCCAGTATCTGGAGCTCAATGGGTGGGAATCGGCGATGACTGTGACTGCGGCATTCGACACAGTGCGATACGCACTACATACTCGTAATGCCATCTTTCTTCCTGATGATTCCAGGCGTCTACGCAGCTTGCCGTTATTTAAAACGGATTGCCATATAGGCGCTGCGTATAAGAGGCCTGAAAGGGCTGCACTACACAGCACCTTTCTCTTGCTCGGCCTAGGTCCATCACAGTTCGGCATCAACCTAGCTAAAGCCATTACCATGCTATTTGTCTTCTGTAGCTTTATGTTGACATGGTCTGCAAAAGACAGCTTGGTGTCTAGCCAGACCCCGAGGTACTTCAAAGATCTTTTCGGAGTTACCACAGTGCCCGTTACATTGAAGCTAATGGGTAACATTTTCCTTCTAGGGGTCAACATCACCGCCTCTGTTTTCTCAGGAGCAATAGTCAACTGATTTTCCGCCAGCCAGTCGACTATTTCCTCTATGGCACAGTTGGTCTTGCTCATGAGCTCCTCCTCGGTCCTTGCCACAACCACAATGGCTAAATCGTCGGCATATGCAATGCTAGTGACACCATTGGGCAAGGTCAACCGGAGCACCCCGTCATAGAGTACATTCCACAAGGTGGGGCCTAAGACAGACCCTTGAGGGACACCACTATAGACATCAACCTCAACAGTCCTGTCATCCGTGTCCCGCATCAGAATCTTCCTATTGCTCAGATAATCCACGATTAATCTGAGAGTGTCGTTCCTCACTCCTCTATCTACCAGAGAGTATATGAGTCCTTGCCGGGGTGCTGTATTGAAGGCATTCCGTATATCGATGGTGACCAGTGCACAAAGTTGTAACTTCCGGTTCACCACCACAGCCGCATCCTTCGCCAAATTGCAAACGTGATTGATAGCATCCAGTGTCGACATGCCTCGCCTGAAGCCAAACTGCCGGGCGCAAATTGTCTGTTCGACATCCTCAAGCAGTCGTTCCAGAATCATGTACTCCCGCAGCTTCCCGGTCGTATCCAGTAGGGATATTGGCCGGAAATCTGCTGCATTCATGGCAGGCTGGTTTTTCTTCCGCAGCAGTATAAGGTCTGCCCGTTTCCAAACCTCGGGGAATTTTCCAGTATGGAGTACCTGGTTCATCACCCTCAAAAGTACCTCTGGAAAGTGGAGCGTTACTAATTTCACAATCTCAGAAGGTATATTATCAGGACCTGGAGCTCTATTTGGCTTGAGCTTATCTACAGCAGATAAAAGCTCATTGATTGTGAATGGCTCTACCTCAACAGTTGTGGGATTTTCCCATGTAACTGGAGGCATGTCAGGAAATAGGTCCCCAACAATTTCGAGCCGTTTTTCCATGGGAATCGCTAGGTTTGGAGAGGCCAACTTCAACCTGGTAATCGTGATCCGGTATCCGTTACCCCACACATCGTTATTGATGTCCCGGAGCAGCTTTAGCCAGCATCTTCTCTTGGAGGCTTTAATTTCCTGGCGTAAAGTCTTCCTACATGTTTTGTAGTGTTCCCTCCGGACTTCGCGCTCATGTAGGGTTATAGTCTGTCTACAGTAGGCACGCCTTGCGGTTACACAACTTCTACGAAGCTCTGCAATCTCTTGTGTCCACCAGTAGACCGGCTTTCTCGTCCGAGTGTGTCGTCTTACGGGCATGGACATGTTGCAAACGTCTGTCAGTGATCTCGTCAGCTCCTCCGCGTTGTTTACGAGGTTATTAGAGATCTTCTCGCCAAATAAGGTACTAAAAGTACCTTTGTCCAGCAGTTTCAGCACCCAGCCACGCCCAGAGGCAGAGGAAGTTGAGCGTGAGGGGGAGCTATACTGAAAGCAAATATAGCGGTGTAGGCTAAGGCTTTCATTTTGTAGTACTCTCCAATTTTGGATTCGAGCACAGCATCCCTCAGAGGCAAAGGTCAGGTCCAGAGTACTTGCTGAGGTTCCCCGAACAAAGGTTGGAGTGTTGGCTGCATTCACAACCACCAATGCCAACTCTGAGAGCCATTCAGATAGCATCTCCCCTCGTCTGTCTTATAAATGCGTCCATTCTGTAGACTTGGCGTTAAAGTCTCCACATATCGTCCCCTATCTCACGAAAAGACGTAACTGACAAAAAATGAAAAAATGAGATGTCACTGGAAGGTGTCCCATTTTCATAGCTTTTTTCTCACGAAGTATCATAACTGTATCCCTTGCTGTATCTAAGCAATGGTGCTAATTGCTTTTCACATTTCTGAAAATCCACGACAACGTTAATGCAGTCAATGTCTTAGTTTCTTCTCTCTCTTGGAAAATGTATTGGATACTAGTTACGCCTGTACGTGAGATTGGGGACGATATAATGGCACTCTTGCTACTAGCGGTCAAAACCTCTCTTAGTTGCTGTAGGCCGTTTTCTAAGTCAGTAATATCTTCATTAGGGGAGAAGTAGCAGCTATATATAATAACTGTACCGACATCTACCCATACAAATCCAGGACCAGATCCATGTGCAAATACGGATATTGCTCGGTTTCGGATAGTTATAGCGGCGTTTGTAAGTTGGTCCGTATACCAGTTAGGTGATGATCTGACGATATTTTTATTTGGTTCAGCAACGAGTAGGATACCTCCTTCAGTATCGGCTGCCGTAGCTTCCATTACATCGTGGGCCTGCCTCCCCCTGTCAACGTTGATTTGTAATATGTTGAAGGCTAGGCATTAGTTGTCGTCCTAGGGATGGCTTTACATTCCTTGCGACCGACCTGGTGGGTATCCTCTTGGCACACCGGGCAGAAGGAGCGTCCTGTACAGTCACTTGCCTTGTGACCTGGTTGGGCACATCTCAGGCAAAGTCCTGATCTATCCATACCAGAGGATTCCTTCTCGCTGTGGCCTACGTCCCAGCATTTACGGCATCTACCCCACGGCTGACGGACCTGTACTCGACACTGAACTAGGCCGATTCTGATCGTTCCCAGTCCAGCGAGCTCACCGTTTTATTAACCGCTTCCAGTACCTCGTCCTGGGTAGTCACCTCATCGAGTTCCCGTATATGTAAAACTGTCTGTTTAGTCGTCGTTGTCGCTGTGACCCCGTGTACTTTGGTGTTAATAGCCGACTGCAGCTCTGACGCCTTCCCTTTCTTAACTTCGAGTAGGACATCGCCGTTTCTAGTCTGCCTTACCTTAGACAGTTCTACATTGATCTTATCGAGGTCCAACTCATTCCTAATGCCTCTTCGCAAATCAGCATAGGATTTACCTTGTCCCTTTATGATAACAGCGTCTCTCTTAGGGTGCTTATCCTTCTTCTTTTCAGTGACGCCTTGGGCATCTTGCTTAGCAGGCCGTTTTTCCACAGGTCTATATACATAGATCTGCACGTCGGTGTCCCGGAAGACGAACTCCAAAAGTTTCTCCATCATGTCCCAGTTATAAGTAGGGACATAAGGTATGGCCAGTTGTTTTTTCTCATGCTTTAGTGCAAGTTCCCTAAGTTTTCCGAGACAGTTGTATATAACTTCTGTGTCGGCTAGCTGCAGGGGATCGGTTTCCGCAAGCATATGGAAGACATACCTTGTCTTACTTTCCATCTTGCAAAGGGATTGTAATAGTGTTTGCCATATAGGCTACACCTCCCAAAGCTTGTTCTTGGGCTTTAAGGACATCTAAGCCACCATACTTGTCCCTAAAGCGCCTGGAGATACCTTTGGTCATACTAAGGTCGCATGTTGTTATGCTAACAAGGTCTTGCTCCCATGGTGCCTGCATGCCTGTGACATCCGAGAGTTTTTGGAAGATAGCCCTAGGCCATCGCTTCTCCGCGATTTGTTGAAAATCCGAGAAACTAGTCGCTTTCGATATTTCGGTACGAATTCTTTGGGCCTCTTCTAACTCCGCATCCTTGGCTGCCTGGTCTTCCGGTTGCAGAATATCGGCTTGTATGCCAATGCATACCGATGCAAGTTCTGTCTGCGTCTCTTGGTGAGACTGCTTGACATTTGCGCTAGACCGCAGTCTGTCCCTGTTCAGCCGTTGTAATTTCATGGCCAAAATGAGGATATCCCCTCCCGTTCTTTTTATTTCCGACTTGGTGTTGACCGTGACTTTCAGGTACTCCTCTAGTCGTCTGGCCTTCTGGAGTAGATCCTGGATAGTCTCTCCCAATTCGTCCCTTCCCATCTTGGCGGTGGGTTCCTCCTGCTCAACTCTCTTCCTCATAGGGTGAGTTCCCTCTGCAGGCTGTCTCAAACCTTCAACGTCTGGCAAGGACATAGTCCTTGCTCTAGGTGGTGATCTGAGAATCACATCTCTTCTCACAAAAGGGTCTACTGTTTGGCATGCTGCCGTATCTGTGCTCTCTCTCCTACGCTCCATCTCCGTTTTTAAATTTATGTCATCCATCTTCAATCCCACGAGTAGCTAGGGAAATACGAGGTCCGCTACCACAGCCCCGCATACGGTAGTAAGGCAAACTACCCCGACGGGTTGCCTGGCCCGCCGGGTATCGCTCGAGACACACCTTGCCCCCTGTGCCATGCAGGTCCTCGACACGATGGTGTTACACCTTGAGCTTGGGGGGATTTGTTCTTAGGGTTTACTCCCCAGGACAACAACACAGACACAAGAACGCATCACAAAAAACACGTAAAGGATGGGTAAGTTTGGGTGAGGAGAGGTTGTGATAGGACTACTAGGTAATTAGGAAGAAAATAGGTACCGAAGAAGCAGCCGGGAGTTTGCTTTCCCAACCAACAGGAACACACGGTTCTCCACCTCACCGACGCCAACTCAACGCCGTACGCGTGTAGCCGGCGCCGACACGGCAGGAACCCATGCGCCGAAGGCCGAGAACCTCTTTGGTTCCACATGATCCGCGAGCAACTATTTGTTATTCATTGCAGTCCCAGAGCGGGGGAACTTATGCTCTGGGGATCCCTATCAGCCATCGGGACGCGCCAGGTAGATCGTGAACAAACCTCCGACGGAACCTTCTCCACAGGATTTGGGCTGAGCCAGGTCCTGCCTCCTGTGGGAAAAGCTCCGCCGCTGGATCCTTACTAGAAGTAGGGCTGGAAATCTTACCACCACCACTACCAACATCACCAGCACCGTCACAGTCAACCACTGAGCAATAAGATGAAAAAGAGGGAAAAGTGATAGACAAAAAGAAAACAGGTGCGATTTTTTATTTTATTTTTTATTTCATATTATAATTCTTACTCTAACCTAAATCTTTGAGCTTACATTTTTTTTATCATTAAAATCTAAAATAGGTTCAATAATTTGTGACAATTGTTCAATTTTACGTTTCAAGTGCATCCTATCGACAACAAAATTTTCCCAATATTTACTTCTTGAGCATTTATGCACATGATTCCAAACAATCATATAATGAACTACATTTTTATTTTCATTGAAACGTACCTTTTTCATTTTAAGAAATTGTAACTGTACTACTTAATGGATTATATTTCACGAATCGATCATGTAATATAAGACAATATGCAGCAGTGTTTGCTGCTATACTCCCGGTCGTTTCAAATTCCAATCTGATATCAACAGAACCAGACTTCAAACTGTCATTTTGTCTGCTGCAATCAATAACATAAAGCGGTGTTTTTTCTATGAAACGTATAAGGTCTTGACACGGTTCACTGCTATTTTTATAATAATACGATTGTTGGAAATGTGCATACATTTCATACAAAATCGTATAATTTTTAGCTATGTTGAAAGATAAACTGTCATACGGATGTATTTCAGAATTTAAAAATAATTTGATATTACTTAAATTACAATGATCGAATTCACTCATATTTTTTTGAGAATTATTTTTTCGATTAGTCTGAAATGCGACAATAACAAATCGAGGTTTTTCCAGTTGATTCGTTGCCTTAACGTTCCACGTATGTTTGGATGTTTGTTGTAGTAGTGGATACTCGTATAGCTCCCAGCTTCTAAAGGCCAATTCCAGATCTCTTCCCTTCTCTATGTACCTTAACAAATGCAGCTTTTCAGAATCGGCTACCTGAACGTGCGGAATTCGCCAGAGTATACGGTAAATTTCTAAGTGAGGCTTTTTATCTGCTACAGTTGATACAAATGCATTCAAATCATTAGCGCTTCTTATCAACACCTATTCTTGTCTAATATTGATTGATATTTTTTTAAAGTCTTCAAAAAATCCCATTAAATCTTTGAGTGGAACATTTACGCTGAAGTTGCCATTAATATTATGTATAACAGGATTTTCCTTATTATTCCAACCTGCATACAAATAACTGCTAGCTTCATTTTCTGTAAACGACACTAATCCTTTAAGTGTGGATGTTATCCCAGCATTTCGTACTCTGTCTACAACTATTCCTGCAATTTGATATCGAATTTCTTCAAAAAGATAGGCTACAAAATTGTTTATCGTGTTCAAAGTTTGTGAGATTTTTCACCCTTTTAACCAACCAGCTTTCCTTCAATATACAGTATACTATTACACGGTAATGTGTATATACTGTATATGTCTTGTGTTTGTATGGGAATTCTTATTTCATCAGAATTATTGAATGCTGTATTTGCGTACGGTGGATGACTGTGCATCTCACAATTGGTAATAGAATTATCTGTTAATGTGTGAATATTAAAACTCATTTTCCTTCTATCTATGACACATAGTTACACCTAAAAGGCGAATCAGCAACTTTTGGATGTTATAATAAATTGATAATTTTATACGTAAAAATCTACTGTTCTTTTTTGTTTGTTTGTTTTTTCGTTGATGGTGATTCACTTTTTTTGATGATCTTAAGTGGGATAGGATCATTTGGGGAGTATTTTCGCTTTATCTTCACATTATCATCATTAGAATCACCATTAAGTTTACGTTTTCTATTATATGTTTTTTTAGGAAGTATTGGGTCGTTCATATCTAATTTCTGTTTTTCACAGTTTTTTCTGAGCTGCCTTCTTATTTTTTTATTGTAGTGGGAGTGGTAGTGGTGGTGGTAGTAGTAGCAGACGCCGGTTCCATGGCTTTGATATTATTATTTCTTCTTCTGTATCTGAATCTGTTTTAGTTTTGGACCTCGTCTTTTCACGTTTTTTATTCATTTTTGCTTTTACATTCTCAACCTTAGATTTCAACTTCTGTTCAGGTTTCTTTGTGATCGTTTCACTCTTTGGTTTCCTTTTACCAGACTGCTGCTGCTGCTTCTTATTCTCCTTGACATCCGCATTTTTAATCGTCTGTAAGATTTGTAGAGAATTTGAGCAAGCTTTTGAGATTCTTCTAAATGTTTCCTTAATTTTTCTAAATTCTTTGAACACTTGTTCATTTGATTGGCATTTTCATTTAACCCCATTCCAAGTTTGACTTTCGCTTTTATATCCCCCGACACAGCTAAAGCTGCCAATTTTTCCTTCCAAGATGAATCCCTAGCACGAAATCTATCTGATGCTTTTTTTGCTAACACCTTATCAGCTGAATGTCTTTTATTCAAATCCTTTTCTGTGGCATAAAAGATACCGTGTTCCTTGCACGCTTCATCTAATCCATTCACGCCAGGATCATTTCTAGCTAATCGCTCATCAAGATGTGTCCCCGGTCCACAGTAATTGATTCCTGGTATATGCATCTCGAAAGGTGAACTATTTATAGCTGAATCAAATAAACCATCAACTGTTGCATAATACTTCATCCTAGGCACGTATTCATATGTGTATTCACATACAACACATCAAGAACACACACCTAAACTAATCAGATTTTCATAGCAGTGCTATTGTAACATACTGTATATTATGGTATTCGTGTGTTGTGTATTAGTTGTCATGCATGATTTAAAGTCAGAGTGTTAGGTTAGATCTTTGAAGTGTAAATGTCATCGAATCGTCTAGAGTTTTCTAGAATGACGGATTGGCATTCTCGAATGTCATCGAATGCTGTAGATGGTTCGATGGGGTGTATATAAGGCGCCACGGGTAGCGTGGCAGTTCAGTTGAGTTGAGTTCTAGGTGAGATAAGGTTAAGAGATATTGTATTGAGTTGTGAAGTAAAACAGTGAAAGTTACGTCCAGTTTGATTCTTTGGTGAAGAAAAAGAGGCCGTCGTGACAATTGGTGTCAGAAGTGAGATTATCCATCGAATCAAGCCAGGAAAAGGAAAGAAGAAGTGAGTACAGCGTCAGTTAATGCCAGTTACAAGAGCTATGGCGTCAGAAATGAGTGCATTGATGGCTATGATACAAGAAATGAAGGCAGATATGAGAAACAGCTTCGAAAAGAGTGAAGAAAAGTTGAAGCAGCACTAGGACGAGCAAGCAGCTGTTATGCAAGCGACCGCTATGAACCTGGAAGAGAAGTTAAAGCACCTCCAAGAGGGCCAGGCAGCCGTTATGCAAGCGACCGTTGTGAATCTTAAAGAAAAGCTAAGGCTCCACCAAGACGAGGCAGTCGCAGGTTTGAAGAGTGAGCAGGAACTGGTAATGACTCGGTTGGACGAGCAGAAGCGCCATCAAGACGAGGCAGTCGCAGACTTGAAGAGTGGAGAGGAACTGGTGATGACTCGGTTGGAGGAGCAGAAGCAAGCCGTAAGTCAGGTATTAGAAAGTCAAGATCAGCGTATCAGTGCAATAGAGATACACGTTGAGGAACAGCTACAGCAAGTGAAAGATCAGATCAAAGAAATGGTCAAAGAGGAGCTGCGATGGTTTAGTGCAGGTGAGCGTAGTTTAACAGCTGCAGCACCCGCTTTTACTGATAGACACAGTGGCGTAGTAGCAAAGCCCTATCCATACAGTGGAAAAACGTCACGGGACATTTATCACATGCAATTTGAAAACATCGCACGCATGAATAACTGGTCGAATGAAGAAAAGGCTTGTGTGCTGACATCAATGCTCAGAGATTCTGCGGCAGCTATTTTGGAAAATCTCTGCTCGTCGGATTTACATGACTATGATAAGATAACGTCTGCACTAAAGTTACGTTTTGGAGAGCCACACTTAACAGAGCTGTTGCATGGTCAGTTGCATAACCGAACACAATAACCCAAGGAAGATTTAACCACATTTGCATACGAAGTCCAAAGCTTAGCTAAACGAGCATTCGTCAGCAGTCCCATCGAGACACAGGAATACGTCGCTGCTCGTCAGTTTGTCGAAGGAATTGCAGACCTGGACGTTCAGAGAATCGTAAGACTGTCCAGTCCCAGGACCTTACAAGACGCTTTGGTCAAGGCTCTAGAAATTGAAGCTGCCATAAAAGCCACGCGAATGACACGGAGGGTGCGCTCTGTAGAACAAGATGATGAAGTAGAAGTTAGGGCCACATCGTTCGTTCCAAGAAGAAGAGGTGGTACCTTCCAAAGAAACCCAGTTCACAGAAATCCCGAAGGAGCTGAGAAGTTTACGTGCTGGAGATGTGGGCAGAAGGGGCACCTTAGAGTAGGCTGCCGGATACAGGTCGATAAGATGCAGATGGATGTAGAAAAAGCAGCAGATGAATATGCAAGCAAAATGAATTCTTGCAAGGCACAATAAACTTAATGAAGGAGCAGTTTGACAGAGACACGAAGAATTTGCTGAAAAAGAACGAGGAAACTATCGCTAAGCTTCAAGGACAACACAGAGTAGCCATGAGGGAACTTACAGCAGACCGGGATAGCCTAAAGCAGTTGCTTCACTCTCAGAAACGAGAATGTATGGATATTAAGAGCAAGTTTGAAAGGGACAAAAAGAATCTGTTGAAGGAGGATAACCAACACGAGGCAGCCTTGAGAAAGGTCAACGAAAAACACGACAGAGAAGTTTCTGCTCTGAAAAATGAAATCAAGAGATTGAAGGCTTTGGATCAGCTCAAGAAAGCGGAGGATAGATGTGACCAATTTAAGGACGAGAATGCGATGCTGAAACTGAAGATCACCCAGCTGGAGGCTGAGAACGCATCCTTAAAGAAATACCTGGACTACGCGATTGTGCAAGCCAAATGGATCGGTATCAAGAAGGACGAGTCAAAGTTGAGAGAAAGGTTGGCGCAGCTTGAAGCAGAAAACAAGAAGCTGAAAACAGATTTGAGCGGCGAGGTCGATGATGCGAAAAAGCGAAAGGAAGATTTGTGTAAAGCAAGAGAAGTTGATAGTAAGACTAAACAGCGACTGATGAATTTGGAAAATGAGAATGCTCGACTGAAAAAAGAGCTGGAAAACGCATTGACTGAAGTAAAGTATGGTAGCTCCGAGATGAAGCATATGAAGAATGAAAACAGTAACGTGGAGCAGAAGACTACACAGCTGGAAATTGTGATCGATAAGAAGAAGAGTGAACTGAATAAGGTCACTGAGGATACAAAGAAGGGTGTGTCCGCAATATCAGCGAAGCCATTTTACGATGTAAAGTTAGAACAGAGATTGGCGCAACTGGGGAAAGAAAACCCGAAGAGCAGAGGTTGGCGCTGCACTCAAGGACGCATCATGGGGTTTTGACCAGACCACGCAACTCAAAAGCGAGAATGTTAAGCAAAAGAACAGGATTGTGCAGGTGGAAGACGAACTCAACAGGCTCAGAGAGGAAGTGGAGAATAGCCTGGGTGATGGGAAGAAGGAAGTGTCGAGAGTTGACAGCCGACAAGACGAAAAGGCCCAACTGAAGAGGGTGATAGCAGAGTTGGGAAAAGAGAACGCTGCTGGAGCTGAAAATGAGAATCACAAGTTGAGCAAAGGGTATCGCAGTTGCAAGGTGATCTGGTATGGTCTTACAACACACGACAGAAAGAAGGGTAGATGTCAGAAGCTTCAACATCATTTGGAGGGATCCTACTTGGAGACGAACCGCCTAAATGACTTGGTCTACAGGTTATGTACGGGAAGTGGAAAACCGAAGGTCGACAATACTGATGTCTGTGGTGATACAAGAATCGAAGTTGTTCGTCGAGGACGCCGAACGCTAAGGGGGGAAGAATGTAACATACTGTATATTATGGTATCCGTGTGTTGTGTATTAGTTGTCATGCATGATGTACAGTCAAAGTGTTAGGTTAGATCTTTGAAGTGTAAACGTCGTCGACTCGTCTAGAGTTTTCTAGAATGACGGATTGGCATTCTCAAATGTCATCGAATGCTCTATACCCTGTTACCCGATACTTTAAACTGACAGCCGTGTCAACAGCGAACAGCTGTTCGGCTAGTCATAATTAAAAATACTCCAGATTGAGTCTTGACGAATCAATTTTAAGCTTTGAAGGAATATAGGGCTGTACTGAGTCCAAGTACTACTAATGACGAGAATTGACACTTGGTGACGTTTTCGTCTATGCTGTGAAGTCTCTATGCTTATTTTACATTTTTTTCGGAAAAGCCGGCGTTTCTTTCAGTATATCAGTATGGCTGATCTGAATGATGATGATTACGCTTTAAATAAGGTAAGAATATTACTAATACGCTCTTGAACGCAGGATTGCCAATCAACACCACTAGTAAAAAATTAAATTTGAGATACACTTCTTCGTCAGCTGATACCTATCAAATAGACGTCAAGCCAGTTTAAAGTATCAGGTAACAGAGTATAGATGGTTCGATGAAGTGTTTATAAGGCGCCACGGGTAGCGTGGCAGTTCAGTTGAGTTGAGTTCTAGGTGAGATATGGTTAAGAGATACTGTATTGAGTTGTGAAGTAAAACAGTGAAAGTTACGTCCAGTTTGATTCTTTGGTGAAGAAAAAGAGGCCATCGTGACACTATTTTTATACAAAAAATATTCATTCAAATTTAGGTGATAATAGTGCTGATAGTAGAAAAATAATGTCCACCACCCACACAAGCAGCACTGATGTCACAAAATTTATATAAGCAAACAATATTTGATAAATTATCATTCATACATATGTTCATTATGTGTGTCTACGATACAGACACACATAATGAACAAAGCAAGTCTAACAATTATTTCAGCATTATTTTTAACATTCGTTAATTGTTATCACAACGATGTTAGATATCCATATGTCATCGTGAAAGATCAAATATTCTATATCAAAGATGGAACTTTTTATTTGTACGAAATAGACAGATATGGTGGAACTGAATTAAAGCAATATCCTGCATTCTATTTTTCAGATCAAAAATATGAAGCAGGTACACCGATCACAAACTACAACAACCAAACAATAGGATTCATCATTGGACAAGACAAAACTTACTATCCCATCACGATGAAGAAAGATACTCTAATGCACTGCGGGCACTACTACATACATCAATTGGACAAATAAGGATACATTAATTTCAGAAAAAAAATCTACTCTGTTGACAGTCTAAAGGCAACATTCCCAAATTTAGACATTTATTCGCACTGTTTTATATACATATAAGTAAACTCTAAGTGTATACCGTTTCTGTTCTCTCTCTCCCATTTTATAATATTTACATTTAATAAACTATAAGTATATTAAGTACCTGTTTTCATTACTTCTCCTAATTTACGTTTTTTATCATAACTATTTTTTACACAAAAAAAAACAGCTAACCTTCTCGTATGTTATGCTTTCCTAATACCACAGCAACAAATACATGCTTGTTGCCGATTCGTTGAATTCATCGACAATGTTTCGAATACATCAAGCTAATGGGTACAGGTACTGGGTTTCGCTTTTCCGAAACTATTACAGTCTTTCGAGTAGAGTAACGGCGAGGCGAGGCCAGGCTAGGCTTGTCTCGTCAGATCTCTTCAGCGTTACGTCACTTCTTTTGCATTCTTCGGAGTGACCTTGAACTTTGCCCTTCTTCTTCTTCAGCATGACGTCACTTCTTTTGCACCCTTCGGGGTGACCTTGAACAGCTGTACGGCGCCGGGTCCGACCCTCTGGTCATTGTCGTCGACCAAGACTCAAGACTCACTTCTTCAGATGTGGATGGTAGGGGGTTACCAACAGTGCAGTACCCCGCTTGATAAACTGCTATCAGTGTATATTTGGCAAGCTAAATTATGTTGCTCTAGCGTGTTTCTAATTATATTGTTGTTTAATAGCGGATTTTCTGTATACTCAGGGTATATTATGTGAGGATTTTCTAGGATAACAGAATATTCTGACCGAAAGAAAGGACGTTGTTTAAGTTTATTCAGCTGGCTGCTGCAGTCTGCTAAGTTTTCGAAAGCTTGTGCAAGTGGCGGAGAATTTTTGCGTGCCCAATATCTGTTCGTTAGATTGGATGTCGTCCAATTACGACCTTACTGAGTAGTGGTGTATCATCGGTATAGAAAGAACTTAAATATTCGGATTCAAAAGTGCATAAACCAGGGAGGAAGACAAGAACAATTTCTTTAATCAAAATTATCTTATTGTTATTCATAGTTGCTATTATTTCTGTTTTTTCTTGTTTACAATGTCTTAAATAAATTCTATTTCGGTTGAGTTCGAGTTAGAAATGTTTTATACTTAGAAATAATGTAACATACATTTTTATTACTTATTCCACCATATTATTAACGAACTAGGTTAGTTGTTGACTAAATTAGCTTAAGATAGATAACAGTTATACACAAATCGCAATGACTTACATAATATCACCATATGTCTGTAAAAAGATGGTTGTAGGAAAATATCGATTTTGAGTTTTCACACCCTCACTCAAGGTCTTGCTTTAGTGAGATACCAATCTAATAACTTTTTGTAATGTATATTTGACAGATGAATAAATATTATTTTTTTCATTATTAAAAATTAAAACCAAAAATTTAGAAAATTTTTTTATTTTAGAAAATTAATTAATAACTTGACAACGACGTCGAAAAACATATTGCGTGGTGAGATAGGATTTTAGTAGATACTTCGATTTTTACACAGTATCATTACCGCTGCGAGGGTGGAGAATGTTTATGATTTTTCGAAATCGTGTCAGTGGCGGCGCAGCAGTAATAAAAAAATAAAAACAGCTCAAACTTCGTTTTTAGGTTTTTTAAGTTTGCCTGATCACTTTCTACTTTTTTTGGGTTGGGGTGAAAAAATCATAAACATTTTCCATCCTCGCCATGGTAGTAATACTGTGTAAATGTTTCATTAAAATCAGTGTAATAGTTTCCACGTTACAGGATACAGACCGATCAGAAGAAATAACCGTATGTATATTGAATGCATCTGAAAATTCGAAGTCCTTTAGTTTCGTAATAGACAAGGCAGTGTTCGGATGGACCCAAAAAAGTGTATTATGACGCTAGGTCTTTCTTTCACAGGTCGGTGGACAACCTATTATTAATACAATAAATTTTTCAGTTTTACAACCCCCCACCCCCCAACCACCCCAATTTCACCCCACCAAAAAAAGTAGAAAATGATTAGGATCCCCTAAAACACCTAAAAATGAAGTTTGAAGAATATTTGAAATTTTTAGTTTTTTGCTAATTACTCCACCGCCCATGCACCGATTTTTAAAATTATAGGAACAACACCTACTATGACCCCACGGCATATCGCCTCCCAAATTTCATCGCAATCCATGCAGCGGTTACTGAGATTACGAGGCTGGAAAAGGCCAACAGACAGATCGACAGACAGACCGACCGACAGACAGACAGACCGACAAACAGACCGACGGAGATGATGGACGTGGCTTTTCGTTATGTAGACATCATAAAACACCCAAAAAGCGTATTACCTCAAAATCGAAAATTTTCGCGATCACAATACTCCGCTCACCTACCGGTGTGGGAAGTAAAATCAAATTAACTGTCGTTTTAATAGCTATAACTTTCATTTCAATAATTTTATTCAAAAACTTAACAACGCTACGAGCAAAAGAGTGATTTTTACAACTTAAATCAGGATTTATAATAAGACAAGAGCAAATTCAGCTGTATATATTTATACAGTCATCATTCCATAGGTCCCCCGTAACACTTACGGCTTTCAGATACCTGCAACAGATGTTTCCCACTTTATTTTTTATTAGACTGGTCTTTTGTGGCTACCTACATTTTTGCAAGACTCTTATCATAGGTATATCGTTCTTCTAGGTATCTATAATGTGTATAAGCATTGATTAAAGTATTTAAAATGTGTTAATCAATGGTATAAGTTTGTTAATGGTACAAATTTCGGTGTGCTTGTACGATTTTTTTAAATTTCTGGCAGCAATCTCTTGATCGGCACGAATAACCCTGAAGGAACCTAAATTTTTGCAAATCTATATCACAGCTACATTTTTCTCCTACGTGTCTACACTTTAGCACAGTATATGTATTAGACCAGTGGCGAATCTCCACCGCAAAATGCACGTACGCGTCGCGCCTACTGAGTTGCCATCCAGTAGGCGATATGTGGCGATATTGAGTATGTTCCAAACCTCCGACGTGCCGTCGGTGTCGAAGTAAACGCGCGCTCGCAGATCAACGGTGTCGCTTTTGAGATTTGCCACTGGTCTAATACATTGTGACTTTCATCTAGAAGTTTGTTGGTAACACAAATTTTCGTTTGGCTTGTAGACTTTTTCAGGTTCCACGTATCAATCGCTCTGGCGGTGAGACTCACACTGTAGAGCTCCGAATTTTTGCAAATGTGTATCATAACCATCATACCTATGTGCCTCGCCTAGATACTCAAGAAGTTCAGACGTTTGTTGATGGTACAAATTTCTGTTTAGCTTGTACGATTTTTTTTTAGTTCCAGGTATCAACCTCTTTGATGAGACAGGTAGCAAATGTATGTATATATCGTTCAAGGTTAACAACAATTTGTAAAACAGTTACAAAGAAATGAATGAATATCGCAATGCAAGTTGTTGGTGTTACGCTTGTGTTGTGTGATACTGGGTATTCAAATATTAACTACGTATTTGTACCATTGCCTTAATACTACACCCCTGTCGGAAATTAGTCTTTGACTGTAATCTATTACATACATATTTTCTCCAATAATTATACATTTACGTTACCTTCGTGAATCAACTTCAAACAAGTTCAATTACCATCATTTGGAATTTCGCTTGCTTTTGCTACTGATATTGGTCGACTGTGATCTCGCGATTTTCTAACCTGAATTTGAAGCTAACTTCACGTGCGTGCAGTGACAAACTTCTTATACTGTTTTTCGTACACTCATGTTGTGCTACAACACTGCATCTGCAGATCTGCAGCAGCAGAAATTAAGTCTTGAGCCCAGACTGGAATAAATGATTTGCATCATCTGCTCTGCTCTGCGCTTACTCTTCTTGGTAAGACGAATATTCGCAACTCGATTCATGTTATCAGCAAAATATAATTCGTTTCAACAAAAAATAAGCAAACAAAAAATCACTACATTTGATAGATCGTTTCCTGTGTGCAGAAAAATCAACCAGTTTCCTGAGTATTCCCTTATTCAAACATTGTTGACTCTCATCCGGACCCCTTAAGGCAAGTTTAAAAGCACTGCAAAACAACATAGGAAAAAATGATCTATTTCAAAATGTCATTTTTTTGTTTGTCTATTTTTTGTTGAAACGAATTATATTTTGCTGATAACATGAATCAAGTTGGGCCCAAGACTTAATTTCTGCTGCTGCATATCTGCAGATGCAGTGTTGCAGCACGAAATGTACGAAGTTTGTCACTGCACGCACGTGAAGTTAGCTCCAGATTCAGATTAGAAAATCACGAGATTACGGTCGACCCGTTCAGTAGCAAAAGCAAACAAAATTCCAAATGATGGTAATTGAACTTGTTTGAAGTTGATTCACGCAACGTAAATGGATAGGTACATTACGAGAACATCTTCAGAACGCTGCCATTTCTAAGTGATGAAGGATCGTCGAGCGAACTTTAATTTTAAGCTATAACTTGTTGTGATGAGTGCTAAGTAAAAAACTCTTAGAAATAACTTCAGATGATACTAGCTGGAGAAACCTTTAACTAATAACTGTTGTAGAGGAAATCAAAAACTCTTTTCAAAAACTCTGGAGGATGCAGATGCAGCATCAACAAACCGAGGTAGGATTTTCGTATAACAAGTTCTTTTTATTTTAAATTTTGTGCGCCCTCCCCCCATTTAAAAAATTGAAAACCGCCACTGCATTAAATAAAACGCTTACTACAGCTTAATATAAGTTCAATAAACTGTTCTTAGTTGAAGCTACACGACTTACATATAAATGTTTTTACAAACAAATTGAAATAAATAGAATAAAGAAAATGCAATAAGAAGCATGTATATCCCCACCGTATTCACTGTCTCCAAACTCTTAATAAATATTATGTGGAGAGCCTTACAGCCACATACAGCAGACCCCTTTATAGATAGACACTGGTTCAAGATCAATGCCACTGATACTCCCAGTAAAACTTTACTTGAAACACTTTTCTAGAAAACGTGTCTATTAATGGTATATTCTTTGCAATAAATAAGTGAAAGATCTCTCTATTATCATAAATTATATTATTTAAACGTGTAAAAAAGCTATACAAAGTCTAATTTAAACTTAACAGATAGTAAATAGGAATGTCACCAGTTTTATAATATAAACTAAGATATCTTCAGTAAGGTAGACCGATTTAAGGTATGAGATTCCAGTTGCTTAATCCTTGCGATTCTGTACACAGGTTCATAACGACTGCCGCATTAACTGCCCTTTTCTGAGCTGCAAGGCACATGCCTGCAGCCAGGTTGTAGATTGGTGTATTATTCTGCAACAAAAAGTATGCAACATCAGAATTTTTACATGAAATGGAGGTTCCTCTAATCGCATTAAGAATGAAGTGAAATATACTAGACTGGTTTCTCTTCACTAGTTCAGCAAATGAAGGCGAGAACCATTATATAACAACAGAAGCAATGCATCATATTAACAGCCTATCGAATGACTACTGGAAAGATTTTGGAAAGTAAATCAGTTTATCCACGAGCAAGGTCGGATCCAGTGGGAGGGTGTTCATACCCCGCCCAAAAATAACCTAAATCCACAGACAAAACTTTTTTAGATATAAAATTATTCTATTCTAACGTTCATGATTATCTAATTATTATATAGTGGAATATATCCTCTTACTTTTCAATACAGAACATAATTAGCAATCGAGTGAATGGCTTTATGGTGTGTTAGTGTGAGGTGGTTCAGTTGCGGCTAAACGGGTGTATGCGGTTCAGAAACGCATAGCCCGATACGTCGTGAATGGTTCCTTCACGAAATCTTGCAGAGGAGTTTTCAGATCCTTAGGGGGTACTTCCTCAGCCATCTGTTTTTATCTATGAGCTGTTGGTGAAGATTCATAAAAACAAACATAGATTCTTGAGGCATTCCGATGTGCACGCATAATACAATATTACAAAATAATTATGTAGTATTGTATAGGCGTTTGAACATCACAATAAAAGAATGTCAGACCCTAGGCCTGAGGTTGTACAATTTTTGGAAAATTCAACTAACTATTTGAAACTATAAATGACGAAGTGCAAAATTGACCTGCCCATTTTGAATTATCACTTGACCCTTTGGAAAATACAGCTGGAAAAGGTGTAGTGGCAGCAGTTCTAAAAGAGAGTGGACACAAGGAAAAACTTGTATTTTTACTATTTTTAATGTTAGAAAACAAGAACACGCATACTAAATTAATTTGTTTCATTTATCTGGGCGCTAGGTTGGCACGTTCAATATATAACAAATAACAAGTTGCCACATCTAGAGCAACTATCAATCAGGTACCGGTGAAACCGGCTCCAAGAGAGTTATTTTAGAAGGCCAACAAGGTGATGCTCCGCAGACCTCATTCTACCTTCGCTTTGCTCACCGATACTAGTTTGACACCAATACTTTAATGTGTTCGAGAACGCTTGTTTTATTTCAATATCACAGCTGCTTGATTTGAAAATAGTTAAGCTGTTGTTTAATTATTATTTATTTGTACTGTTCGTACAAACCTTGCTAGCTCGAAGGCTATACCTTGTATGAGGTCTTAGCAAATGAAAATACATAACACAAAAAATTTTCTAACCTATGAGCTGCGAGTCGTTGATTCATTGCCGCATTTTTTTCGCGTCTCACTCATAGATATCCCCTTGCTCTTCTTGCATTCGTCTTCATAGATCAATATTAATACTGAAAGCTCCTTAGGTATTAATCAAAAAGTTAGAATTCTTAATGCTTCAAATTTTGACATAATGTTTGACATTGACATGAAAGTAATGATGTTATAAGCATAGTTCAGATAGCTACGAAGTGGAAAGCATATGCTTTATAATAATGATTCATCATTATTAATTTGATTGATTTTCACATAAATTTTCCGTTTCATATGCAGGTGACAAGAAGGTTTGGATGAGAGAGAGATGTACGGATCACATAGGACGGAGATAAATGTAAATTGCAATATAATATAATTATTAATCCCGCTAATTAAATAATTTATTTTCAGTTTTGGCATTTAAAATAATATAATTATTTATAAAAGCATAACAACTACCATGGGTGTCGTTATTGTAAATTTTAGGGGGGGGGGCAAGGGCCTAGGTGACATGATATAAATATTTTATTAAGATTCAGGTCACATAATACATGCAGAGATAAAAACAAGATTATTCTTCTGCTGGGCAATGAGAAAATCAACTGAAATTTATAGAATATACATTTCATTGATAATATAGGTACAAAAAACAAGAGGACCATGTGCATGCAAATATTATAACAAGTTAAAAGATACAGGTAGAAAACGAGACCAAATTATGCATACAAAAATAAAAATCATTTTTTTTTCTGCTGAGCAATTCAACAAGACAATAAACTGAAATTTATGAAATAGACATTTTGTGGATAATATGGGTACAATAAACAAGAGCACACGGTAAGTACAAATCTTAAGACAAGCTAAACTGATTTTACCCCCTTTAAAATGTAAAAACAAATTGTACAAGCAAATACAACGATCTTTATTTATCATAATTTGCACATCAGCCTTACAATTTTAACTAATTTATATGTATAAACAATGGATTAATAATACCCAGTTACACTGATTAGTAGTGAAACTAATTCTAACATAAAAACTAATTAATGTTGGCTTAACGTGAAGGTTGGTATTGTTTTGCATTCGCAAGTTTTTCAATGTTAGGTTTAGTTTCACTTAAAGCGCATCTCAAGTCATGTTCCACATTGAGACGATTCCTGGCCTATGTTTTGAGTAGGATAACTACTCTCACATCTATAGGTGGTGGCAAATGGTATTAGCATTTTTAAAGCTCTGCTAGCTAAAACAGAATATTCGGCACCTGCTTTGAGCCAAAATGTGCTCAGAATGCGCAGTGCTGTGTAACTTTTTTCTGTATTTTTTTATTTTACGATCCTAATTATTAGGTTCCTCGTTACCCCGGTGAAATAGCTGATTTGTCCCCGCGGGGGTAATTACCCCCAGGTTAGGAACCACTGTACTAAAGTGTCTGTTGAGAGATTCCACTGGTTCCAGGAAATGGTGAAGACTGAACTTCAGTATGGATGTCTGTTTGCTCCTTTTTTCTTTTCATTGGTGGTGATGGATTACTGATACCCTGTTTGGAGCCTTGACATTTCGTAAAAAAATATCCAAGGCCACGGAAATATTCAAAAAATTTGGGAGAATAGTTAATAAAAATAGTTTAAGAGAAAAGGCAACCGATTTCATGAATACCACAAATATATTATTCAACTTTCCTGTGACATTGACATAAGTCATTCGTGTTTCCCTCCAAATAACACGGAATTGTGTCTTCTTAACCGTACCTATTTTGTGGGACCACTGCCCTGTGGCAGCATGGGGAGGGGGGGGAGGACAAGCGTTACAGAATGAGAAGAAACAGGCCGATGTGACCATGTTGCAAAAATAGAGGCAAACATAACACTAATAGGAAACTATTCGCTGCAAATGTATGAAGCCATTTAAATGAACGATATTCGCCGTGAATTGGACGCGGTAGAACAATCACTTGGCCAACGCGTTCACTGGACTTGACCCACTTGATTTTTTTATGGGGTACAATGAAACAAAGTTTATGTCGACGTGCCAAATACTCGCGAGGAGCTTATTAAGCAAAATTATTCAAGTCGGTAATGAATTACGGAATGACAAAGCGATGATCAGTCGCTCTACGTAACATGTGTCAGTAAGAGCAAAAGCATATTTGCAACACCAAGGAGGACATTTCGAACAATGGTTGTAAACTTTGTTTCTTTTTTTCCCAAAATAAATGTCGTGACCATTAAGTATCTTGTTTTATTGCCTTCCCAACTGCCGAATTAGACAATAAAGAGTCCTATTCAAACTATCATCTTTTTTTTATTCATGTTATTGGCCCATCATGTCTTCTAAACTACTTTACTTAAGGCTAAGCTGTGTAACTATTTTTTTTTTGAAACTTCATGTAATATCGCTTAGAAATGAAAAAATGTAGAGTAACGGCTTAGATTTTTGTGAAAAAAAAAACTGAAAACAACGCAATTATAATTATTTTCTTTTAACATTTTTTTTGCCCTGATATGAAATGAAATTTGGTAAATGTTTACCATTAGTTCATTACTTATTTTGTGTTCGTAGGACCTCTACATAGGTAGCTATGGCTAAATTAGTACAACACTCGTGCATCAATTAAAGAAAAAACAAAATGGCTGCCATTTTATTATGGTGGGAGAAAAACTACTTTTGAGGGGTGATTTGTCGATAAAAAATAACGTATTTTATCTGTTTTATTGCCTTCTCAACTGCCGAATTAGACAATAAAGAGTCCTATTCAAACTATCATCTTTTTTTATTCATGTTATTGGCCCACCATGTCTTCTAAACTACTTTACTTAGGGCAAAGCTGTATAACTATTTTTTTTTTTGGAAACTTCATGTAATATCGCTTAGAAATGAAAAAATGGAGAGTAACGGCTTAGATTTTTTGAAAAAAAAAACTGAAAACAACGTAATTATAATTATTTTCTTTTAACATTTTTTTTTGCCCTGATATGAAATGAAATTTGGAAAATGTTTACCATTAGTTTATTACTTATTTTGTGTTCGTAGGACCTCTACATAGGTAGCTATGGCTAAATTAGTACAACACTCGTGCATCAATTAAAGAAAAAACAAAATGGCAGCCATTTTATTATGGTGGGAGAAAAACTACTTTTGAGGGGTGATTTGTCGATAAAAGTTAACGTACTTTATCCCCTCAAAGGTTCCGACACCGATGACCAGACACATTGTATATTGCTGAAAAGAGAAACGACATCTAAACTGATAATTATATGATTGTCAGGGAGCTTTAACCTAATAAATTGCCCCGAGGCACCAAGAGAGTCTTTAAGGGGCTGGATACACACATTTATACATACGTATTTGTCATGTAAAATACGGACTCACAATTTCTCGCATAACTCACTCTATTTTCAAACTACATATACAGAGTCGGCAGCCTTTTACTCCCCATGAACGTCTACTGTGAGTAAGAGAAAGACCGTCTGAAGACCGTATACGAGACCGTGTGTAAGAGAAAGACAACAAAGTCAGCTGGTGATACACGAAAATATAGAAAGAGTACGCGAATATCTCATCCTGCTTCTAGTCGTGGCCATCGCGGCGGCAGCGGCAACGGCGGCGGCGGCGGCGGCCGGTGGGCTTAGATACAACGTTGTCGCGCATTGAGCATTTTCTTTGAACTAGGATTTTCCGTTTTGGATCGGTATTTTAAAAAACTAAAAACAGAAAGGAATGCGTGAATGTGAACTCGTCATTGTAAAAATCATTATTGTCGTATAGGAGGTGACACTGTTCGATCGATCCTACTTCAAATACGCATTTTTTTATACCATACGTTTCATGCCACAAACTGCAATCACAAAACTTTTCAAATCTGAAAATCCAAAAAATTCCATACTGAAATTACTGAACACCTGTGTGACACAAACTAGAAATAGAGAGAGTAATGAAATTCGTTTCTGTGAAATTCACAATTGAGATCTGTGAATTTGTTGAATAAGTTTATTTTAAAATAAATTGAGGCTTGCCGCACTTGCGCATGAAAACAAAAGTAAATTGACATCCTGTAAAATTACATGTAAATCCGGTTCTTCCCATTGTTTGCCATGTTTACACATGGTATTACCATAAAACCTTGATCGATTAGGTAATTAAACTCCGTTGGTTCAGAAAAATCAAGAATGATTTCTTGTTCGAATAGGTTCGGCAACAGTGCAAACCTGTTTTGTGCGTCGCTGCGTCGTCTCGATGCAGTGTTGCCAGATTACACGATTAATCGTGTAATTACACGATTTTGGTCCCTATTACACGATTACACGAATAAAGGGCAAATTCACACGATTTTTGGCGTTCGTTAAAAAAATAGCACTGTTGCCAAACCTGGTCGAGCAGAAATTTCTTGTTGACTTTTCTGGACTTGGAAGTTTAATTGTCGATCAAGGTTTTATCGTAATAGGTAGGTATCTCAGGCACATAGTCAGGGTTGGGTAAAATATTCAAGGGGTTGAAACAAATTTAAACAAACATTTTATGGTTTCTAGGTATCCACTATCTAAGTTCTAAGTGTTACTCATAAAATTATTGACAAATAAACAATATTAAACATTATTTGTAATAGTACTACTAACTGTGATACATCGGGAAAAGCTAGATGTACCAATCTGCAGTTTATGCCAAATTTCCTTGTTTTAGTGTTGACGAAAATAAGAAAATTCTAACAGTTGAATTTATGTACACATTTACTAGCGTTATGTTGCTTACAGTTTTTGCTCAGAGAAGAAATCACTTTTTGTTTCACCTTTACGGCTTTATACCCAAGTAGATTATAATGAATATTTTTTTAGTTTAGTTGATAATGGATTTTGATTTTCAGATTTGAAAAGTTTTGTGATTGCAGTTTGTGGCATGAAACGTATGGTATAAAAAAATGCGTATTTGAAGTAGGATCGATCGAACAGTGTCACCTCCTATACGACAATAATGATTTTTACAATGTCGAGTTCACATTCATGCATTCCTTTCTGTTTTTAGTTTTTTAAAATACCGGTCCAAAACGGAAAATCCTAGTTCAAAGAAAATGCTCAATGCGCGACAACGTTGTATCTAAGCCCACCGGCCGCCGCCGCCGTTGCCGCTGCCGCCGCGATGGCCACGACTAGAAGCAGGATGAGATATTCGCGTACTCTTTCTATATTTTCGTGTATCACCAGCTGACTTTGTTGTCTTTCTCTTACACACGGTCTCGTATACGGTCTTCAGACGGTCTTTCTCTTACTCACAGTAGACGTTCATGGGGAGTAAAAGGCTGCCGACTCTGTACAATATTTCAGAAGGGGATAGTTAAGACCTTAATGAATGACAAATATTTTCGATTTTCTCAAAAAAGTTTTTTAATGTGCAAAAAAACTCGCAATGAAAAATCATATATTCTATAAATGCTTGTAATTTAACAACCAAACACGATATCAAAAAAAAGGCTAAATAGTTGCACAAGCGCAAGCTTTCTTCTTCAATTTGCTCTTTGAGTCATTACTGTAAGTTTAAAGGTAACGTCAGGAGCTTGGAAATGCGAAATTCATTTTTATGGCGACCTTTGGACCTTACCTTTAGACCTTTTGACTTTGCCGTTGGATTTTTGGACTTATCTCCCCTCATCACAGACACACACACTGGAGAAAGGGAATAGGCCGCCACGCCTCCTCGCTAATACGGGAATACGTCTTTTCTTGGATTTTCAATTTCGCGCGCTATACCCTAGACCCTTAAGGCAAAAAACAAACTGAAGCGTAAATATATTTTCGAAATATATTTTCGTAGACAGCGAACTTACAGAAGAAGAGAGACGTACGAGTATACAGAAAAAGATGAGGGATGCTGCGATGGAAGAAAAAGCTAAGGTAAGGGACTTCAAAGCCAGATTCCAAAAACTAATACTAAATGGAAAGACCATGGTATAATACCAAAAAGCGAACAAAATTAAGACAAAAAGCAAAACCCAGGCTATAATGAAGGAGGTAGGAGGCTAACAAGGAGGCTAGCAAACAGGTCAAATGAAAAGGATCAAGAAGATCTCAATATGGATGGAACGAAATTAAGGGAAAACTCTCGGGTTCAGGAGACTGATGACCTCCTCACCTTAACCAACTCATTAAAGAAGTTGATTGAGTTGTTTTCATACTATTTTTTTGATTATTAATAATACGGGAATACGTCTTTTCTTGGATTCTCAATTTCGCGCGCTATACCCTAGACTCTTAAGGAAGTGTTCACCTTTTTGGTGAGGATTGATATATTAGTAATATAACTAAAGAAGATATAGCCTAAGCAGCATCGGGCCATGGGACTTACAGACAAAATAGGTTTATATATCTTGGGCAGTGCGTAGAACTTTGGCAAAACAGAGTTATTGGTTCTTAGGCTGTTCAGCAGGTGACGACGCGCTTCGCGGCTTGATGTTTCGTCAAGACGAGTGATTGGCATCATCAGAAGCTGTCACCTGTTCGGCGCATTCGGAGATACTGCCAACCACTCGTGTTGGCAAAATATCAAGCAGCGAAGCGCACCGACGCTGGCTGAATGGCCTAAAAACCAACAGTTCATCGGATTATGGCCGCGAAAGTCTTACACAATAAAAAACAGAGTTATATGAGTCTAAATTATCAATATTTAGGTTACTATCTCTTAACCTAGTATTCCTGTTGCAATGGAATATGCAGAGTTGCCTTTTATCAAGGGATTAACTCTCAAACTCATAAGGATTTTCAGCGAGGTAAACTGTAAAATTGCTTCCAAACCGGTCCTTTCAGACTTCACCCTAACACTCCCTATGTGATGGGGGTGGTAAGTGATCCGACGCGTACACTCTGTGGCGAGGAGGAAGAATCCTCGGCACACATTCTATGTCGTCGTATCACAGGTAGACTATACTCGGTTCAAGGGATCTTGATGGCTAGGATTAAAGAAATGATGGCAGATATGAAAAACAGCGTAGAACAAACAGCCGAAATGTAAACCAGCTAAGAACAGAGATTAGAACAAAGTGCGGCCGAGACGAGAACAAATGTGCAAGACCTGGAAGAAAAGTTGAAGCTCCACCAAGATGAGGCAGTTGCAGGTTTGAAGAGTGGGCAGGAACTGGTGATAACTGGACTGGTGGAGCAGAAGCAAGCCATGAGCCAGGCATTGGAAAATCAGAACCAGCGTTTCAGTGCAATCAAGACACAAATAGAGACAGTAACATCACAAAAGGACGTTGAGGAACAGCTCGCGACATCACAAAAGTACGTTGAGGAACAGCTACAGCAAGTCAAAGATCAGGTCAAGGAAATGGTCAGAGAGGAGCTGCGAGAGCTTAGTGCAGGTGAGCGTATGTTAGCAGCTGCAGAAACTGCTTTACCTGATAGACGCGCTCTGTATAACAAGATGATGAAATAGAAATCAGAACCACATCATTTGTTCCAAGAAGAAGAGGTGGTACCTTCCAAAGAAATCCAGTTCGCAGAAATATTGAAGGAGCTGAAAAGTTTACGTGCTGGAGATGTGGGCAGAAGGGGCACCTTAGAGTTGGCTGTCGGCATGCATGTGACAGAGAAGTCAAGAGAGGCTAGTACTAATACGGAAGATGAGTCGGAAAACTAAAGCCGGCCAGTTTTTGGGGACAAAAACTGGCTGGCCATCATTACGAAAGCCCCGTGGTCATCGGAATTGAAGTTAATAAGATTTAGAAGAGTCCAGTAGTTGAGGGTTATATAGAAAATATACCATGCAAGATGTTAGTCGACACCGGAGCAAATAAGACTATTATAAGCCTTAACATATACCAAGAAATTCGAAGGAAGTCGCAAAGCAGGACCACGCAAACGGATAGAATGTTGCAGAGTTCTGGCTAAGTAATAAACTTCCACCTGTAATACCTTAAGTATTGAGGATTCGGAAGAGATTTCATTTAGCTGCCGAACTGTTCAACTAGAGCAAATGAACATTGTGTCACCAAGAAATTTTACAATACCACCACAGAAAGAGATTGTTATCTCTATATATTGTCACAGGCACTTAAACATAATCTTACCCCATGCATTTTTGAACCAGAGCCTACGCTAGGTTGGAATAAACTTATTTTATTAGCCAGAACCATAACGAAGTCTTCAAATATGTTAATAAGGGCCGTGAATGTATCCAGGAATTCAATACAAATCAAGAAAGGTACGCCACTGGGTAGACTAGAACCTGTAGCCTGGATCCGAAGGTTTGATGGCACGGAAGAAGAAGATGATGATGATGACTTCACCGAAACCTCAGATAATCTACGAGATTTGTATGATAGAAGCTGTGAGAATTTGCGACCCGAGCAGCAGCGGAAGGTCCTGAAGCTATTAAGAGAATCTCATCTGATTTTCGCTAGAAATAATGATGCCCTAGGACGAACCCATCTGGTATGTCATAAAATTAATGTAGGAGATGCCCAGCCAGTCAAGCAGCCGCCAAGAAGAATTCCATTGTCTAGGATTGATGAAGTGCAAAATATGGTAAAAGATATGCAGAAACGAGGAGCGATCGAGCCATCATCTAACCCTTGGGCCTCCCCGATAGTTCTTGTTAGAAAGAAGGACGGAACAACGAGGTTTTGTGTGGATTACAGGCGGCTCAACGATTTGACCAAAAGGGCATTTACATTGTGTGCTGGGCTATGGCAGTTTATGGTAAAGCCTTTCGGTCTATGCAATGCACCCAGTACCTTCGAAAGGCTAATGGATGTTGTACTACAAGGTTTATCTTGGAAGACAGCACTGGTATATCTCGATGACGTCATTGTGCTTGGAAAGGATTTTGAAGAAGGGCTATGCCGACTAAGACAATTTTTCCAGCGGCTTAAGGAAGCGAACTTGAAATGCCATCTTTTCAAAAAGGAAGTAAAATACCTCGGACATCTGTTCAACAAAGACGGAATCCGGACGGATCCGGAAGGTGCAGGCTGTGAAGGAATGGAAAGTACCGTCCAACAATCACGAGGTACGAAGCTTTTTGGGACTGTGCAGTTATTATCGCAGATTTGTAAAATACTTCTCCACCATCGTCAAATACTATTTGCCTTAACTGAAAATGGTGACAAGTTTTATTGGGACTCCATCTGCCAAGAAGCCTTCGACGCATTGAAAACAGCTTTCACCTCCTCACCGATACTAGCTCATCCTACAGGGGATGGAACTTTCTACTTTGACACAGATGCTAGCCATTATGCTGTTGGAGCTGTCTTATCTCAAGAACAAGATCGAAAAAGTAATTGGATAGTACAGTAAAACTTTGCACATAGCCCAGAAAAACTGGTGTGTGACGCGAAAAGAGTTGTAGAGTGTGGTGAAAGGGATCGGAAATTTCCACAACTTATTGTACGGAAGATTTGTCGTGAGAACCGATCCCTCAGCTTTGCAGTAGTTAATGCAGTTCAAGAATCCAGAAGGCCAGCTTGCTCGATGGACTGAATACCTCCAAAGCTATGACTTTAAAATACGTCATCGTCCAGGAAAGCAACACTGAATTGCCCATTCTATGTCACCTGTGATGAAGACTGTAAACACTGGTCGAAAGAAGAACAACAAAAGAATTCGATATAAACACATTAAGAACAGAAGAATTTGAATTGGAAGGAACCAAGATTTCACTAGAAACCTTCAAGCTAGCTCAGTCACAAGATGCTGAGTTAGGGTTAGTTATTCATTTCAGATTAAATGGAAACAAGCCCAATCAACAGGAAATAAGTGCTATGAGTGCTATCACTAAAGTCTACCTCGCACAATGGGACTCACTAAAAGGTCGGGAGTCACCTCTTATATCGAATCTGGGAGGACACCGATGACAGACATGCTAAAGAAAAACTTGTAGTACCCAGGAAATTATGGAAAACAATTATGGAACAATTAAATGATAGTAGCAGTGGAGGTCACTTTGGCATTAGTAAGACACTGCCGTGTGGGTCTCGGGTTGAATGGTCCCAGGGTTTAATCTGCCTGTCGTAAGAGGCGACTAAAAGATTGGTAGTCCTTGCCTTAAAAGGGCCTATGGTGGTCACCGGCTGTGAAAGCAGGCGTATGAACCTACATAGTGAGGAAACGGCTGAACCTATGTCAAGGACGGTTTCCCGACTGCGAGTCGTAAAAGGCGACTAAAAGGAACCGAACTACTGTCGGTATAAGCAGTAACCTCTTCTCAACCAACAGCTTTGGGTGGACGAGTTGAGAAGAGTCACGACACCTTCTTGTCCTTGGGGTGAGAAATTGTCCCTAAAGGCGGATCTCAGAGTAACAACTGAACATAGAGGTAGTAAACAACTAATTTTAATAGGTCGACATCTTTTCTTACGTTGTCATATTGACTACCAGATACGGCAATCATAATTGTTTACTATCGTCTTAATTGTATAGTATTCAGAAATATTCCATTCTACGTCAAAAAAGACGGTATTTTGATGGTTCAGGAATGATTACAGCAAAATCAATAGATATGTTGACCTCTACTGCGTTACTGCATATTTCTTCATCATAAACGCAAATTCTGAAGTCTTGCATAATTTTGAGGGGGTGGCAACGCCGCATGCCCTCGACTGTCAAACGTTTGCTTTGCTTATTGTTTGTGCGTCTTTTATGCTCGGTCACCAAAATCAAATTTGCTATTTGTTGGTAACTGTAGTGAAGCTTTAGGCCTTGCTGCGCTATATTCGAGTGTAGTTCAACCGTTGTTCGAGATGGATCTCAAAAAGTGCAGTGTTTGTAACATGGGTTGCCTTGGAAGAATTTTCAGGTTAGTTGATGGTTAGTTGGCATTACACACTACACAGCATTGTTTACAATTCAACTGTCACTGCGAGGTCACAGCTGATTAATGTTTGGAGGCTGAAGTGTCAAAGATGATGGCTTTGAGCACGCCATGCTGAAGTGATCTGTTTACTACCTCTATGTTCAGTTGTTACTCTGAGAGGCGGATGAACCAGTAGATACATCTGGTCAACGGCATGAGGATGCAGAAAGCAAATGGGAAACTACTGCATCAAAGATCTTGAGTCTGCACTTGAATCTCTTTCGAATCGAGAAATGGTCCTCATTTTAGGCGATTTTAACTCAAAGGTTGGTCAAACCATTGATGATGAACATCTTAGGGCACATATTGGTAAATTCGGTCTTGGTGTCAGAAATGAAAGGAGTCAACGTCTGCTTCAATTCTGTATTGACCATAATTTCTCAATTGCCAACACTATGTTTTCACAACATCCATGGCGCCTGTATACTTGGACCTCTCCCGACGGACGATTTCGTAATCAAATTGATTACATTTTAGTTCGTACACGGTGGAAGTCATCCATTAGCCTTTGTAAGACTCTACCAGGCTCAGACTGCGGCTCTGACCATCAATTACTTCTGTGCGAACTTCAGTTGAAACTGAAGGTATGTCCACGTTCTAAGCGGATAATAAGGATGGAGATCGCTGACCCTTCTTCTTTTCGGTCAAAATGTTCAGAGCTTTTTCGGGATGCCTCTATAACAGATATGTCAAGTTCAAATCATATATGGCTATCATTAAAAAATGTGCCAGATAAGCCAACCAAAGGGTAGCACTGAACCAAGACAACAATGGATTAGTAGCCACACACTGTTATTGAGGCACGTAGAAGCCTTAAGATTTCAGATCTGTATTCAGATACAGAGCAAAACACATATAGACGGCTCTCACGCGAGATTCAAAGATTATGCCGGAAAGATAAGAACTCTCATCTACAGCAATTGTGCAGGGAAATAGAGATGCATTCCAATACTAACCATCCGAAAGAGATGTTTTTTAAGGTCAAATGCCTCAGCCGGGATTTTAAACCCAAATCTCGGGCTGTTAAAAATCCTGAGGGAGAGCTAATTACCAACTTGCATGAGGTTATTGAGGTATGGCGAAATTATTGCGAAAATCTGTACCATGAGGATGGCCTTCACGCCCTCTTATCGGATTTTGAACACGAACCGGATATTCTTTTGTCTGAAGTGGAACATGCCCTCAACAAGCTAAAAACTAACAAAGCTACAGGCATTGATGTTATTTCTGCTGAAACGTTGAAATGCTTGGGTGACGACGGCATCTCCCTTTTACATAATATTTGTAAGAGTGTCTGGTCCTCCGGTGTTTGGCCAGATGAATGGTGCACATCAATTTTTGTTCCACTTCATAAAAAGGGATCTCCAACAAATCCAGACAATTATCGCCTACTTTCGTCTACGCCTACTCTCATGCAAGTAAGGTTCTACTGTATATTTTACAATCTCGTTTGGAGGGTTTTATTGGCTGGCAAATTTCTCAGGCACAGGCAGGTTTCGTGAAAGGACGCGGTACGCGTGAACAGATCTTAAACTTAAGACAAATTATTGAAAAAGCCAGAGAGCATTATTTTCCGGTTTTTATCTGCTTTGTGGACTATTCTAAGGCGTTTGATAACGTAAAGTGGCCTAAACTGTGGGAAATCCTCATCTCTATGGGAGTTCCTTATGACCTAGTGTTTCTCATACAGCAAATCTACGAGTCTAATTCGGCTCGTGTAAGAATTGATGGTAACCTGTTCAGTCAAACTGCAACCAGAAAAGGAGTTCGTCAGGGATGTGTATTATCTCCGATGTCGTTTAACATTTACTCTGAATTTGTGATGAGACAGGTATTAGACAACTGGAATGGCGCTGTAACTATTGGCGGAAGCAAAATATCCAACTTAAGATTTGCTGACGATACAACCCTTATTGCAGCTTCTCAGGAAGAACTAGTAGCTCTATTAAACATCTTAGAACAACGTAGTGCAGAGTATGGGCTTGGTATTAACTAAATAAGACCAAGGTTATGATCGTAGATAGAGAGCATGATAATTATCGAGAAATAAAGTCAATAGGCCGTTGTGAAGTAGTTCAAAGTTTTATATACCTCGGTTCTTTGATCGATAATTCTGGTAGCTGTGAAAATGAGATTCGATGGCGAATTCAACAGGCACGTGTGGCCATGACAAAGATTACTAAAATATGGCGCGATAATATGGAGAAACTTGTAGTTCAGGGTCATGCCCCGAGTGGGCGGCGCCGTGGCCGTCCCCCTACACGCTGGGTGGATACGACGAAACAGTTGCTGGATATGAGTGTCAAGAGCGCCACTAAACTGACAACAAATCGCGAACGATGGCGAGTTACAGTGCTCAAAACTATTGATAATATTCGTGTCGGCAATACTCTAGCTCCGACTTAATGCATTTTAGGAGTTCACAACATGTCTATTAAGACATTGTGACTATGATGGTGGAGAGAATCAAGGAGAGATATTACTGGGTTGGCTGTCGCGAAATATGTCGAAAATTGCTGTTCTACATGCGATGTCTGCAACTCAAGAAACGGTCCAAGTACTCGTCAACGATCACATATGCAGCAGTACAATGTTGGCTCACCGTTTGAGAAAATCGCCATAGGCATTTTGGGCCCTTTGCCGGAAACCAGCCTTTGAAACAGGTATTTGTTGGTTGTGATGGATTATTCTTCTAAATGGCCAGAAGCAATTCCTGTGCCCAATCGAGAAGCAAGCACAGTTGCACAGGCTCTTTTAGAACACGTCGTTTCCAGATTCGGAGTTTCTAATGAACTACATTCAGCCCAGAGACGTAGCTCTGAATCGGAAGTCTTCGTACAGCTGATGAGAAAACTCGGAATTCGGAAGACTAAGACAATTGCTCATCTTCAGTCCGACGGTATGGTGGAACACAAAGATTCCTCTGGGAATTTTGGCGTATAGATCAGCAGTGAACGAGTCGACTCGGTTGAGCCCTGCGAAGATAATTTCTGGTCGAGAACTGCAGCTGCCTCTGATGGCAGTAGTTGGTGTAATTTTATTTGTTTGAAAAGTTCTCTGTGAGCTTTTTGGAATTGTGTTGAATTGTTTGTCTTAGGATTATCACGAAATTGCAGATAGTGATAAGTTCAGGGCATTTCGAGTAATTAGCAGTGTGTTCACCATTGCAATTACAGCATCTCACCTTAAAATTTTCCTTATTATACTCTTCACAACTTGAAGTTTCATGATCTTTACCACATTTTACGCAACATGGTAAGTTACAACAATTTTGATAACTCTGACCAAACATTTGGCAACGGTGACATTGTGTGTAATTTTTTCCTTTTGAAAACATTTGCCATTCTACTTTGATATTTGAAACCACATCAACTTTCCAGGCATTTTGAATATTTACATTTTTTTGTAATGATAGAAGGTAAGAATAAAACTTGTTACTTCTACCTACTAATGGTGTACAGTTTGTAAGCACTATATTCTTCCTGAGAAGATCTTCTTTAATGTCGTCCAAGTCCATGTTTGGCGCACCCTTCATGACAATTCTCTTTACTTTATCTTCCTCTTTAGTATAGGTATGATGTGGTGTCTTACTGTTATCAACTCTTTTCTCAGGACGTCAAACTTTTCTATATCAGAGATACTAACTTTTGCGTTATTTTTATTAAATTTGACGTTGAAGTTGTCACTCTGTATGATGCTTGGCGCACCCTTCATGACAATTCTCTTTACTTTATCTTCCTCTTTAGTATAGGTATGATGTGCTGTCTTACTGTTATCAACTCTTTTCTCAGGACGTCAAATTTTTCTATATCAGAGATACTAACTTTTGCGTTATTTTTATTAAATTTGACGTTGAAGTTGTCACTCTGTATGATGCTTCTCATTTTATTAATAAAGGTCTTATATTCTCCTATTTCCCCGTTATAATTATGGGAGGAACCCTTGGTTTTCTTGTATTATTACTAGTAGTAGTAGTTGGACTACGACTGTTTTCTTCGCCATACCTGATATTTGTCATGACGCCGAAGGTATTAGTAGTCTTGACGGGTGTTGGTACACAACTTGTTGTAGCTCTGGAGGTCTTTCGTTTTTTCAATGCTATGAAATTGTCATCGTCGGTCTCTGGAATCGACAACATAACGGATCCTTCGCCGATAGTCCTTTCAGCATGCCACTCCATTTTTGACATTGATGCCTTCACTGGCGTCACCTCACTGACTTGTTCTGGCTGTATCTTCAAGGCTCCCTCCATGAAAGGGGGGTCCTTGTCAGTACCTTTCGGTCCCTTAACGTTTGTTTCGTTTGATCTATACCTTTTAATTGGAATATATTATGAGAAACTTTGACTAATGTTTTGACAACTTGACACGCGTTGTACTCAGGGTACTCCAATTCGAAGTTTCTAGATGGTTCGATGAAGTATATACAGGGTTATTCACGTTATTCGACACGGAGCATTATGGCTAAAGTATGTGATAAAAAAGAAAATCATAATTTCGGATGGATAGAGACCCATAAAGACTACATTTTAAAAATGTTTTCATGTTATACAGGGTGTCCCAAAAACACGAAATGTATCAAAGTTATGTTTTTTTTAAATGGAACACCCAGTATATTATTGCATATTTAGATTCCCTGATGAATTCTAGTGTGACTTTATGTATCATACATAGGACCTAAAGCGAACCGTTTAGGTGTAAATCACCATTTTCGGTATGAACATATATCAGAAAAAAATTGAATATCGCAGAGATTATAAAATATGGAAGGCTGTGACTTTGCCGTATTACTAAGCATAAAATACGTCAGCTTCGATAGGACTGTCAAATTTGAATTACGTGTATGCTTGGAGAAATCGGTCGATTAATTAAGGAAACTTCGATCAGCGATAACTTGATTTTTTCAAATGGAAATGCCTAATTTTTTTTTATACGGTTAAACGTATAATTTGATAGCCTTTCTAATGATATAAGGTTGTGCATATCAATTTCTGGTAGTTTCCATTTAGTTTTAAATTTTTAAACAAATCGGTGAATTTCAATTTTCCTACATACAGGGTGGCCAATTGGGTGACGATAATAATTTTTTTTTAGCTAGCCCGTACCTAGACCTACCTAAAACACCCCCATGTATGTGTACCGATTATTGATAGTTTTCGAGTTATGATTTTTTTTCTGAAAACTTAGAGATTTTCCAGTTTTTCCAAGAAATCGTCAAAAACAAAAACAAGAACGCTTTTTGGCTTTTATTTTTTTCTGCAATTATACTCAGTATTAAGCCTATTTTAATATCCAATAAAGATAATCTGTGCATCCGAACAATAAATAAGTACATTTTGGGGCCAAAGTTTGAAATCTCTGTTTTTAGTCAGGAGACCAAAACATTCAAAATAAGATTAAAAATGCTTATGCCTGGTTCTGGAGCTTGAAACTAATCTTAAAAACTTTGCAAGACATTGCACTTTCGAAATAATAATGAAAAACAAGCACTTATGGGGACATTTTGCGCCGTACGTGACCGTTAAAGGTAAAAAGGTGATAAATCACGAATTTCCAAAATGATTTAAAAAACTATTATTTTGCTTTATTATGACAAATTAAAGAAAAAAAAACTCGCAACAACTAATAATCCCGATAATCATTGATGTTTTGATGACTTTTAATAAAAAAACTAATACCCAAATTGTGATTTTTGAAGTGTTTTTGCTATGTGCTATTGAACTTCTGTTAAATTAAGTTGTATGGAACGTTAACAAAGGAAAGAAATAATAAACAATAATCTGACTTCCAATTTCATGGCAAGTACCTGTGGGAAGCGATGTCGTAGCATACGCCATCCCTTTCTTTCAGAGCAGCTTTTTGCGAGCTCATGTCGGCGAAGCGCAGTTGTGTTAATCAATTTTCGGTAACAGGCAAGGCAATGTTCGGATGGACCTAGAAAGGTGATTTATATTGCTAGGTCTTTCTTGACAGGTCAGTAGACAGCCTATATGAATACAACAAGTTTTTTAGTTTTTCAACCTCCCCCCCCCCTCAAACATCCAAATTCCACCCCCACCCAAAAGAAAAACGCAGAAAATGATCAAGAACCTCTAAAACGCCTAAAAATGAAGTTTGAGGAATATTTGAAATTTTTGTTTTAATTACTCCGCCGGCGCCGCCCATGTAGCGATTTCCAAAATTATAGCAGCATTACCTACTAAGACCCCACAGCATATTGCTGTCCAAATTCCATCACAGTCCATGCAGCGGTTACTGAGACTACGAGGCTAGAAAAACGCGTACAGACAGATAGACCGACAGGCAGCCCGACAGACAGACCGACAGGCAGACCGACAGACAGAACGACGGAAATTAGTGACGCGGATTTTCGTTATGTAGACATTATAAAACGCCCAAAAAACCTATTATCTCAAAATCGAAAATTTTCACGATCACAATCCTCCCCTCACCTATCGGTGTGGGAAGTAAAAGGTATTTCGTGTGCTACGATAACGCTTCCCAGGTAATTCCGCCATGGAATTAAAAATGAGATTGTTGTTTTATTATTCTTTTCCTTTGTTAACTTTCCATAAAACTTAATTTAGCAGAAGTTCAATAGTACACAGCAAAAAGCACAGGTATTAATTTTTTTTATTAAAGCTGATTAGAACTTCAATGATCATCATGTTTATTAGTTGTTACGAGTCTTTTTCCTTTAATAAAGTAAAATAATAGTTTTTTAAATCATTTTGGAAATTCGTGAATTATCACCTTTTTGCCTTTAACAGTCACGTACGGCGCAAAATGCCCCCATAAGTTCTATTTTTTCATTATTATTTCGAAAGTGCAATGTCTTGCAGAGTTTTTAAGATCAGATTGGGGCTCCAGAACCAGGCATAAGTATTTTTAATTTTATTTTGAAGGTTTTGGTCTCCTGACTAAAAACAGAGATTTCAAACTTTGAGCCCAAAATGTACTTAATTATTGTTCGGATGTACAGGTTCTCGATAATGAATCTTAAAACAGGCTTAATACTGAGTATAACTGCTGAAAAAAATAAAAGCCAAAAAACATTCTTGTTTTTGTTTTTGAAGATTTCTTGGAAAAACTGGAAAATCTCTAAGTTTTCAAAAAAAAAAATCATAACTCGAAAACTATCAATAATCGGTACACATATATGGGGGTGTTTCGGATAGGTCTCGGTACGGACTATCTAAAAAAAAATTATTATCGTCACCCGATTGGCCACCCTGTATAACCAACGTAGCAGGCCATGAAATATAAACAAAAACCTGTTCAGGTAGAAGAAAACAACTAACTTAGCTGAAAAATACACACTAACTAGACTAAAGGGACAAGATTATAAAAATTCCTTACAACAAATCAACTCTCCCAGAAACAACTACGATAACATCTCTAAGGTCAAAGAGAAGCTGGAGTATGGCAGTAATAGATATTTTTTACAGTCTACTGGCTACCGCAATTTGTATTGTATTGTATTGTATTGTATTTATTATCTTGTGATCATACATGTATGATATAAGACTAGTCATAAATAAATTAAAAATTAAAAAAAAAAAAAAATTAAATAACACAAACAGATAAAAATGAAACAAACAATGCGAACAGATAAATAGACAGTACAGTAAATGCACATCTGTGGAACAGAGAAAAAAAACAGATAGAAACAAAAATAAAAGCAGTAATAAAAGCAACGTAAGCTACATTCTAAAACATGAAACTAAAAGTTATGCGCCAAAAAAGTCGTCTATCGAATAAAAACATTGTTCCACAAGAAGTTTTCGAAGACGTGCTTTAAAAGACATGATAGACGTCAGGCATTTCATTTCTGCAGGTATGCTGTTGAACACCTTTATGCAGGCAAATACAGGGGATTTTTTGAATAATGCTAATGTATGCGATGGTATACTCAAATCATTACAAGCTCGGGTGGTATAGCGAACATTGAGATCGTTATTTCTGGTGAATTTGTGTTTGTTCTGAAATACAAATATTGCGCACTTCAAGATGTAAATGGAAGGAAGCGTCAATAGTCTGTATTTCTTGAACACTCCTCTGCATGATTCTCGGTTCGGAATGCCGAACATTAATCTAATAATTCTCTTTTGGAGAATAAAGATTCTGTTCAGCATTCCTGCCTGGCCCCATGCAAGAATGTTCCTCGATAGATGTGAATATACCATCGCATAGTAAACATTTAATAGCGCCGCTTGTGTTACCGTGCGCTTAAGTTTTAAAATTGCAAAATACGCCTTATTTAATTTTTTACAAATAGAGTCCACCTGCATTTGCCAAGTGAGCCTGGAGTCCAATGCAACTCCTAGAAAGTTTGTCCAGTCAGATGTTCCGTGACTATTTTGGCGCTTTGCCCTACTCGTAGCAAAGTGCACTGTGACAGTCTTGTTACTATTGAGAATCAGAAGATTCTGACAACACCATTGTTCCATTTCATCTTGTACTTTGCCGATATTTAATGCCAGTTCCTCAGATGTACTACCACTAACGACCACTGAAGTATCGTCAGCGTAATTGATCATGAAACCGGGAAGGTTCAAGTCATTTATGTACAAGATGAATAACAATGGTGCTAATACCGAACCTTGGGCAGCTCCAGTGTTTATATTGTAACAAGCTGACACAGGCTTTAACTTTTAGTTGCCTGTCTGTTAGGAAAGATAGTAACCAATCTAGTATAAATCCCCTTATACCTATAGTATACAGTTTTTCATTCAAGATTTCGACATTCATAATGTCGAATGCTTTAGACAGGTCGAAAAACACTCCTGCAACCCATTTACCTTGATCTAATTCTTTATAGATATAACTTACGAATTCGTATGTTGCCGTCTCTATTGATCTGGACTTTCTAAAGCCGTGCTGAGAGTCTGATATTATTTTAGAATTCTCAACGAAGCTCTCGATTCTATTGAGCATCAGCTTTTCAAAGATTTTAGAAAAGACAGATAAAATAGAGATTGGTCGATAATTGTCAATCTGCGAAGGATCACCTTTCTTAAATATAGGTATAATTGTAGCTAGTTTGAGCAATTTAGGAAACACGCCCTGGTACAATGACTTATTGAAAAGTAAGCAGAGTGGAGACGCAACTTCATCACAGACACTTTTAACAACACTGGTAGATACACCATCGCTGCCAGTCGACTTCTTATTTGGGAGATCAGCTACAATGGCTTTAACTTCTGCCTCGGTAGCCTCGGTGAAGAACATTGACTGAGATCGCTGATTCTTGGGTGCTGCACGAGGTAACGGTTGACTATTATAGACTTCATTTAGTTTTTCCTCTGCAATTGTAGAGAAATATTCACCGAATTTATTTGATACAGTTACGCTGTCCACTATCTTGTCTTCTCCATTAAGAAGTGCTATGGTTAAAGGCTGTTTTTCACGTCCCAACTCACGATTCACTATTTCCCATATTGTCTTTGGCTTATTTTCAGATCCTTCAATTTTCTTACTTAAGTAATCCTGTTTGGACGCAGTTATCAGTTTCCTGTGTGTCTTCTTTTGCATTGTATATCGCTGTCTAAGTGCTTCGTCCTGTTTGTTGGCTTTGAATATATTGTGCAGATTTCGGAGACACTCACTAGATTTTTTAATTTCTTCGGTCACCCATGGGTTAGAACGTTGCTTTCTATTCCACGAATATGTTTTTTGAAGACATGTCATATCGAGATGCCACTGGAAGGTTTGCATGAAGTCTTCAAACGATTTATCAATGTCATCGTCCTCTATCATATTCCACGTTTCAACGGATAACCTAGACTTAAAGTTTCTAAGGTTGATTTCGTTTAAAAGTCTCACGTTTTGAGATGTTTTGGTATTATTCACGTGAACGGTTTTAGAAGAACATGAAATGGACAACAATTGAGCCGAGTGATCAGAAATGTGTGGGTCATGTATTTCACAGTTGATAAGTTGTGGATCTATGTCTGTGATCATATAATCTATCGATGAGCTTGTCATTTGTTTATTTTTGTTGACCGATATTCTAGTTGGTTCATCAACAAAGTTTGCTAGGTTGAACGAATGTAGGATATCCTGTAGGAGAGAAAAGTAAGGTGTTCGGTTCGCACTATCGATGTTTAGATCGCCACACACTATTATCTTATTATTTCTTTCTGATGCCATATTCAGGATGGTGGTAAGATTTTTAAAGAATATATTGAAATCTCCTGATGGCGGGCGGTATATACAGATGACTGTGAATTTGGCAGCACAATTATCTGCATCAGCTTCTATTCCACAGCATTCAATGTGTCTTTCTATTGAATTGTTCTTTACATAAGGAACATCTTTAAAAATTCATTTCTTGCTTAACAAATATCGCGCATCCTCCATGAATGGATTTTGTCCTACAGAATTGTGATGCAAGTTTAAAACCATGAATGTGAGCAGTACAAATGGCATCCTGATTGAGCCATGTTTCTGATAGACAGAGTATATCTGGGGAAAATTCTGACGCAAATACTTCAAGTTCGTTGTACTTGTTCATAATACTACATACATTTACATGGATTATCTTGAAGATGATACTTTCTGCGAGGCGGCTTTTCGAAAATTCGGCGATGTCCTGGTTGATGCCTTGGTTGGTGCTAACCTCCGACCTAATGACTGTGATTGATGCTGGCGTTGGTCCCTATTGGGCGATGGTGAAATGTTATTCGTACACCCACTAGGTGACTCAAAAGGGTTATCTTCTACTGGTTTATGATCATCAGTAGACATACAGCGCTGAGCTGGTGTCGAGCCATCGGAGACATTATTGGTTTCATATACAATGTCTTCAGTAGAGATATCCGTACTTTTATTTTCAAGAAAGATTAAAGACTTAATTTCCTTACACAGTTTGTGCTTACCAGCATTGTTGAGTAAGTTGGAGTTTTTCTTAAAATGGTAATGGTTTAGGCAGTCCTGCAGATTCAGCATGTTAGCGTCGTTTTCTTCACATATAGAACGAATTTCGTTATTCATTTTTCTGATGATATTATTAAGAACTGGTCTATGGCTTTGCCACTCAGGGATAGATGAGAATGTGACATTAGTGTTTCCCATATTTTTAATTATTTCAGATAAATAAGGTTTTTTGATTTTGAGTACACTTTTGGGTTTTAGTACTCTCAATGGTCTGGGTGCTTTGATGTGTGATCGTCGATTTGCATTTGATTTTTTCAATGATTCCCTTGAGGTGTTCAATGGTTTTTTCTTTGTTGTTCAGTTCTTGGGTAAGGTTGTCAGCTGTTTCCTTTAGTTGGGTAATAATATTGGTGAGTTCCTCGTTTTTTACTAGCTCGGTAGCAAGCTTATTGCGTACATCTAAGATTATATTATCTTGCGTTAGGGTGTCATCTTCTTCAGGGCTGTCTACTTTGATATGTATATAGCTGCTGTTGTGGTTTCGGCTAACTTTTTCAGTTATTACCTTTTTTGATTTTGCCTGCTGCCGGGTATTCATCTTATTTCCACTTTCAGAAGAATTTGGTAACTTGCGAAGGCTTGGCAACATTGTAGACAAAACTCTTGCATCCCTCGCTGTGGAAGCGAGGTTATTTAGTGGAATGTCAGCATTTACTTACTTTTATTCTCACAATTATTTTTCTCCTTACGTAGTCCTTGTCTTACGGCATCACCAGAGACAAAAATTACTAATTGTTACACACAAATCTCATACATAATTAGATGAATTTCGCGAATCACTTGACGCAGCGATGCCACTGCAGGATAAAAATTTCCAAGACAATTAAAAACCCTGATATGAAACAAAAACAACCAGCGACTGTTGCTCCAGTACGCAACTATATCAATCATATGTAATGATGTAAAAAAGTACTAATTTGCGTCGAAGTCGATACCTCTGACTGGAGCCCTTCTATTTTTCAACATCTATTTTAGCAATATTGCAAAAAAGGAATACTGACAAATCAGATTTAAATTTTCTGCCATTTAAGTTATGTTTTATAATTTGAACAAATTTTAATTCATTCTTCATTTTCTGCGACCTTGCTAATAGGTACTGAAGCATTTTCAGAACTCCAGTCAGAGGTACTTTTGACTTGAGTTTTGACAGAATTGCATACTTTTTTATATCATTAAATGTGAAATTTTGTTATGAAAATAATAAACTGCTTACAACATGATCTAGTAGTTCTTATTTTATTTCAAAATTTTGAATGGTTTTGGAAATTGTAGTACATTGCAGTAGCTAGTAGGCCGTGAAAAAATCCATTTCTGCCATACTCCAGCTTCTCTTTGACCAAAGATATGTTACCGCCGTTGTTTCTGGTTAGACTTTGTTTCTTGTGAGTAATTTTTATAATCTTGTCCCTTTAGTCTACTTCATGTGTATTTTTCAGCTAAGATAGTTGTTTTCTTCTACCTGAACAGGTTTTTGTTTATATTTCATGGCCTGCTACGTTGCTTATAGGTAGAAAAGTTGAAAAACGCCGATTTGTTTGAAAATTTAAAATTAAATGAAAACTACCAGAGATTGATATTCACAACCTTACATCATTAGAAAGGTTATCAAATTCTACGTTTAACCATATAAAAACAGTTAGGTATTCCCATTTGAAAAAGTCAAGTTATCATTGATCGAGGTTTCCTTAATTAATCGACCGATTTCTCCAAGCATAAACGTAATTTAAATTTGACAGTCTCATCAAAGGTGGCATTTTATGCTTAGTAATGCGGCAAAGTTATAGCCTTCCATATTTTATAGTCTCTGCGTTATTCAATTTTTTCCTGATATCTACTTATACCGAAAATGGTGATTTACACCTAAACGGTTCGCTTTAGGTCCCATGTATGATACATAAAGTCGCACTAGAATTCACCAAGGAATCTAACTTTGATACATTTCGTGTTTTTGGGACACCCTGTATAACATGAAAATATTTTTAAAATGTAGCCTTTATGGGTCTCTATTCATCCCAAGTTATTATTTTCTTTTTTATCAAATACTTTAGCCATAATGCTCCGTGTCGAATAACGTGAATAACCCTGTATAAGGCGCCGCGGGTAGCGTGGTAATAGTTGAGATGAGTTGTGGTTAAGAAAAGTTTTAGCTGAGATAGGATTAAGTGTTTCTGTATTGAATTTTGAAGTAAAGAAGTGAAAAGTTCGTCCTGTTTGATTCCTGGTGTGAAGAAAAAGATTTTGCAAATACTTAACTTATAAAATTGATGGAGTTTATCCTGAGAGGGGTGCTAGCAGCACTAGCCGCGTTGACCTCATAACCCTTGAGCATCGACGAATATATCCATCACTGGTCTTTTTTTGTATAAACTCGTAAATATGTAATTTAATTCATAGCTAGAGCTCCTTAGTCAGGTCAACATAAGTGTACCGGCTTTTCCGTCACGTAATCACTTGATTTTCTGGATCACAAAAGCCAGAAGGAATATTTTAATGAACTCACCATTTAGCAATATGTTCAGGCGTTTCAACAGAATTTGTAATTACTGTGAAGTACTTTGTGTTTCTTTGAGCGAAGTTGTCAGTCTAGCAAGTACACTATCAAAACAGAGATATGTTTTGTAATTTGTTTAGTTCTGTTATGATGTATCAATCATAGTCACAATGTCTCGTAAAAACTCATTTTACGAGCTTCTCTTGGGATATCATTAAGATCTTTAATGCAGTAGTTTCCCATTGGCTTTTTTCATCCTCATGCCGTTTACCAGATGTATGTTATGATGTATATTTTATAATATTTTTTTTGTTGAGATAACGTGTTATTTCTTTTGAGAGTTATATACAGGGTGAGTTTTTAGTACCGGATCGGTCGATAACTCCACTACTGCAGAAGATAGCGAAAAAAGTTGTATATAAAAGTTGTAGCTAAAGACATGCTCCTTTCAGAAAATATTTTGATTTATACAGGGTGTTCCATAACTATGTAGTGATACAAACATACATTTTTTAAATGAGACACCCTATATATTATTTAATATTCAGATTCTACTAATGATTCCCGTTATTAAAATTTCAAGTTATGTAACATTATAAAGGGTATTTCAAAAGTTATGACAATTTTTATATCCAAATCGCTGTCAAACGAACGTACTGAATATGAAAAAGTAACAAATCAAACATTATTTTTTTATACGAGAAGATAAAAAATATCCTCTAGTTTTAAATCCGACTGTTAAAAAAGCCGACAACGCATATTCGTATACAGGGTGACGTAGAATGCATAATTTAGGTTTTCTCTTTTTTTTAAATGTAACCTTCAATATTACTTCCCACACCGATAAGTGAGGGGAGTATTGTGATCGCGAAAATTTTCGATTTTGAGATAATACGCTTTTTGGGCGTTTTATGATGTCTACATAACGAAAACCCACGTCACTCATTTCCGTCGGTCTGTCTGTCTGTCTGTCTGTCTTTCTGTCTGTCTGTCTGTCTGTCGGTCTGTCTGTCGCTTTTTTTCTAGCCTCGTAATCTCAGCAACCGCTGCATGGATTGTGATGAAATTTGGGCAGCGATATGCTGTGGGGTCGTAGTAGGTAACGTTCCTATAATTTTGAAAATCGGTGCATGGGCGGTGGAGTAATTAGAAAAAAACAAAAAAAATTAAATATTGCTTAAACTTCGTTTTTAGGCGTTTTAGGGGTTCCTGATGATTTTTTACTTTTTTTTGGGTGGAGGTGAAATTGGGGTGGTTGGGGGGTGGGGGGTTGTAAAATTGAAAAATTTGTTGCTTTCATGATAGACTGTCCACTGACCCATGAAGGAAGACCTAGCAACATAAATAACTTTTTTAGGTCCATCCGAACATTGCCTTGCCTATTACAGAAACCAAAGGACTTAGAATTTTTTCTGGTGTAAACATACGAGAGTATTGCTTTAGATCCTTCTATATTGTGTTACAAGGAAACTGTTGAATTGATGTTAATGAAATTTTGACACAGTATTACTACCGTGGCGAGGATGGAAAACGCGTATGGTTTTTATAAATCGTGCCAGTGGCGGCCCAGAAATAATAAAAAAAGTAAAAATATAAAAACAGCTCAAACTTCGTTTTTAAGCGTTTTAGAGGTTCCTGATCATTTTCTGCGTTCTTTTTGGGTGGCGTGGATTTGGGGTGGTTAGGGGGTGGGGGGTTGAAAAACTGAAAAATTTCTTGTATTCATAATAGGCTGTCCACTAGGCTGTGAAGGAAGACCTAGCGACATAAATCAACTTTTTAGGTCCATCCCAACATTGTCCTAGTCTATTACGGAAACTAAGGGACTTAGAATTTTCTGTATACATACGAGTATTTATTGCTTTAGATCTTTTTGTATTTTGTAACGTGGACACTATTAAATGGATTCTAATTAAATTTTGACACAGTATTATTACCGTGGTGAGGATGGAAAACGCGTATGTTTGTTAAAAATCAAAAAACTAAAAGTATGAAAACAACTCAAACTTGGTTTTTAGATGTTTTAGGCTATCCATTGATCTCTGAAGGAAAGACCTAGCGGCATAAGACAATTTTAGGGGGGGGGGGAGAGGCTGCCGATGATTTGGTTGCAAGGGGATCTCAGACTAAAGCTTCATGCTATGGGAAAATAATAAACTGATATCACAGTAATGTGTGGGAAGTACTGAGTCAATCAACTTGACTCCATTTTTTTTATTATACCAAAGAATTGCTTTAAATATGCTCTTTCATCTTTGTATAGCACTTGTTGTACCTAAATCCATCAGTTTCCGAGATATTTCGGTTATTCTGTAAATTTAAAAAATAACTTCTCTTTGTGTACTGAAATGTATTTATTTTGAGAAAGTACTATACAATTTGTTTTTAATTTAACGAACAACTAAATTATAAGGTCTTAATAGTGTTTGATGAAGTCAAAACGCTGAATCATCGAGATAATACAAGCCAAGTATGCTGAGGAAACAATTTTGTAGGCGTGATGCATAATTATCAAGTAGATTTATCAGGTAGGCTTTGAAAAATGAACAGTTTTCATAACTTGCTCAATAATTTCGTACTGTGTGAAAAACGAGCTTTAAATTAATTTTTCCATCGAGGATATTTAGGAGAATCTTTGAGAAATTGCCTACTTGCTTCTGGAATATATCAACTATCAACAGGAATATCCAGAACGGAGTCACTCTAAAACTACTGCGTTTAAAAGATTGACGAATCGTCCTATTCGGACGGTGTCGTTTAATATTCCATAGGCTACCTGATAGATCTGCTTGATAATTATGCATAACGTCTATAAAATTGTTTCCTCAGCATACTTGACCTATATTATCTCGCTTATTCAGTGTTTTGACTTGATCGAATACTATTATTTTTTAGTTGTTCACTAAGTAAGGATAAAATTTGAAAGTATTTTCTCAAAATAAATAAATTTCTGTAAACAAATAGAAGGAATATTTAAAATTTGTAGAAAAATCGAAATATATCAGAAACTAATGAATGCAGCTATAACCAGTGCTATACAAAAATGAAAGAGCATATTAAAAACAATTCTGTGGTATAATAAAATATTGGGGGTTACATTTAAGAAAAGAGAAAATCTATATTTTGCATTCTACATCACCCTATATATGAATTTGCGTTGTCGGCCTTTTTTTCAGCCGGTTTTAAAAATAGAGGATATTTTTTATCTTTCCGTGCAAAAAAATTTGATCCATAACATTTTCATAATTATACAGTACGTTCGTTTGACAGCGATTTGGATATAATGGATATGTTATAACTTTTGAAATACCCTGTATAATGTTACAATACCTTATATTTTAAGAACAGGAATTAATAGTAGAATCTAAATATGAAATAATATATAGGGTGTCTCTTTAAAAAAATATGTTTGCATCACCACGTAGTTATGGATCACCCTGTATAAATCAAAATGTTTTCTGAACAAGAAGCATATCCTTGGCTACAACTTCTATATACAACTTTTTTGCTATTTTTTACAGTGATGGAGTTATAGACCGATCCGGTACTAAAGACTCACCCTGTATAATATTGTCCTGTTAATGTGTTGAAAATTGAACAATAAAGCTATTATCTATCTATCTACTTATCTATATCATGTAGAAATGTTACTGATTTTTTGTTCAACAGTTGAAATCAGCTTTCTTGTTGTGTTTGTATTCCTCACCTTGTCACACAACTTGCAGCAAACTTGCTTGCCAAACTAGTCAATGTCTATAATTCCATTCAACCCTGCGACTGAGCTATGTGTTGCTAGAATAACCTAACAGTCTTACTTTCAGGTTTCAACGGAGTTTTAATATTCAGAGTTTTTCCCAGACTTTGCAGCTTTTGACAAACTTTTTAGGGAACAGCCTTCGAACAGTGTTTTCTCATCATTTTTTAAGCTCCCGTGACGATTGACACTATTTAAATACGATCAGTTCACCAATTATCTAGCGGTCTGTACTTAGTGACTGAACTACTTGAAATTGTGTGTTCAATGAATATATGATTAGTTGTTACAGATAAAGGTCTGGTTCTTTTAAATAATAAGTATGTTCAAAGTTTTTCTTTCTTACCCCTCCCTTATGTTTCCATTCTTGATCTCCACCCATTTCATGACATTTGTACAAAATAGGCGTTGATTTTCCTGACTGCAAACACAAAAGCTGAGCTAGTACTAGTTCACCTTTATCAGTTTCACACCAGCTTTGAGCTTTACCTTTTTTGCAAGGTCTAAGCCTCAACTGACTACCTGAAACAACACAAAAATTGGAATTAAAAAAATGCTATACACAAAGTATGTTTCGATAAAGAATCACCACATATATTTAAAAGTTATGACAAGTGTTTCGACAGACAGTGCCTTTATCAAACAGTGATACTAAACCTAAACTATCTTGGGGATACAAAATAAAAAGTAAAGGGAACGCTTAGTAAATGCTAGTCCTTTGTTACAGGAAAACCTTCGGAAATATTTAAAAGCGGTAATTTAGATCCGTTTGATCGCCGATCGGGTTATCTTAGAATTTAAGCTTATTAATTTCTAGTGTTGACAATTTAATTTATGTCCTTTTTGTTCAACGTGTAATATTTTAAGATTTTCGTTGAAATGATGGTTTTTGGAGATCAAGCGACTGGCATAATTTAAATTACAAGGTTTGTGAGTAAATTATTTTTGTGTTCGGTAATACGATTTCGAAAATTAGTAGTACTCAGAGTAGTAGCTGTAGTTAACTTTAGTGAAATATACAAAGGCACATTTTAAAGCACAGAGTTCAGCATCACCAAATTACAGGAATTTGGATTACTAGTCTTCCACTCAACCTTACACTGGTTTTCTAATCAACCGTATGTTTTAAGACCCGCTAAGTTTTTCTACTTTGATGCGACTGATACTTTTGAAACTATGTCTATGAGAAGACGTTTTCAAAAAGACAACAGCGCCAGTTTCAATGTTATCTGGAGGTATGCTCGAGGGGTGAGGGGGTGAAAACTCTGCTTCGCGAATATTTTCGAAGAATATCGTCGTTTTGGTAAGTGCTGTCGAAAAAAGTTTCAAATGACTTATGTGACATGGAAAGAACAAAATTCTGCACAATTCTGCTTTTTAGTGTGCGACCAATAGTTTCCATTTTAAAATCCCCCAAAGTAAGGGGTTGATTTGTGATTTTCACTAAAATCATAATTTAATCGCGGATTAAGACGAAGAACATTGTCAAAAAGTTCTGTAATGTTTTTTTTTCACCCATCGAAATACAGGAATCATAAGACTATCCAGTCCCAGTACCTTACAAGACGCTTTGGTCAAGGCTCTAGAAATTGAAGCTGCCGCAAAAGCCACGTGAATGACACGGAGGGTGCGCCCTGTAGAACAAGATGATGAAGTAGAAGTCAGGGCCACATCGTTTGTTCCAAGAAGAAGAGGTGGTACCTCCCAAAGAAACCCAGTTCGCAGAAACCTAGAAGGAGCTGAGAAGTTTAGGTGCCGGGGATGTGGGTAGAAGGGGCACCTCACAGTAGGCTGCCGCTTACAGGTTGATAAGATCCAGGTGGATGTAGAAAAAAACAGATAATATGCGACAAAAATGAAATATGTGCAAGGTAAGCAGTTTGACAGAGACATGAAAAATTTGCTGAAGAAGAACGAAGGAACTATCGCCAAGCTTCAACAACAACACAGAGTAGCCATGAGGGAACAAACTTACAGCAGACAGGGATGGGTTGAAGCAGTTGCTTGACTCTCAGAAACGGGAATGTGTGGATATTAAGAGTAAGTTTGAGAGAGACAAAAAGAATCTATTGAAGAAGAACGAACAATACGAGGCAGCCTTGAGAAAGCTCAACGAAAAACACGACAGAGAAGTTTCTGCTTTGAAAAATGAAATCAAGAGATTGAAGGCTTTGGATCAGCACGCGATAGCGCATAAGAGATGTGACCAAGTTAAGGACGGAAATGCAATGCTCAAACAGAAGATTACCCAGCTGGAGGCTGAGAACGCATCCTTAAAGAAAAACCTGGACAACGTGATCGTGGAAGCCAAAAAGACCGGGGTCAAGGAGGATGAGTAACGATTGAGAGAAAGGCTGGTGCAGAATGCAGTAGAAATCAAAAAGATGAAATCAGATATGAGAGACCCGCTCAAAGATGTGAAACAAGATGAAACAGCGACTGGAAATTTTGAAAGATGAGAACGCTCTAGTGAAACAGAAGCTGGAAAATGCTTCAGCTGAAGCACAGGCTGGTAGCTCTAGGACGAAGCAATTGAAGGATAAGGATGATAATAAGATGAACCAGAAGATTACGCAGATGGAAAGCGAGGTTGATATGCCTAAGAAGGAACTGAACAAAGTCATTGATAATGCAAAGAAAGGTGTATACGGAATATTAGCGATTCAAGATGACGATGTAAAGATGAAGCATAGATTGGCCCAACTGGAGAGAGAAAACGCGAAGATAGGAACAGGGCTTGACGTTGCGCTCAAGGACGCGGCGTCATGGGGCTCTGATCAAGCAGCGCAATTCAGGAGCGAGAATGGTAAGCAGAAGAACATGATTGCGCAACTGGAAGATGAACTCAGCAGGCTCACGGAGGAGCTGGTGAACAACCTGTGTGACGAGAAGGGAGTGTCGAGAGTTAACAGTCATCAAGACGAAAAGGCGAAACTGAAGAGGATGATAGCAGGGTTAGTAAATGAGAACGCTGTTGGAGCTAAAAAATGAGAATCACAAGTTGAGCAAAAGGTATCGCAGTTACAAGGTGATCTGGTGTGGTCTTATAACACACGACATACAGAATGGTAGATGTCCGGAGCTTCAACATCATTTGAAGGGACCTTACTTGGTGAAGAAGCGTCTCTAAGACTTGATTTACACGATACGTACGGAAAGTGGAAAACCGAAGGTCGACCATACCGATGTCTGTGGCGATACACGAATCGAAGTTGTTCGTCGAGGACGCCGAACGCTAAGGGGGGAGGGGGGAAGAATGTAACGAATGTAACATCCTGTATATTATGGTGTTGGTGTATTGTATTTTAGTTGTCATGTATCATGTAAAGTCAAAATGTTAGGTTAGATCTTTGACGTGTAAACGTCATCGAATCATCTGGAGATTTGGGGAATGACAGATGGGCGTTCTAGAATGTCATCTGGATGTCTCGAATCCTCTAGATGTTCGATCAAGTTTATACAGTGTGTCCGTTTAGTGTGTAATTCTTCGATATCTCGCAAGATATGCCTGATAGAAGAAAATGTCAAATACAAAAGATATTTGGTTACTTAAGACGCATATCCTAAAAATATTTTGAAATATACAGGGTGTTGCAGGAAAGCAGGATAATGATCAACTTGATTTTTTTAGATTAAACTATTATCTTTTCTCAACACAATTTAGTTTCCATCATTAATCTCTATTTAACCCTAACATATTTTTGGAATCGGTTGCGATGTTGTCAAGTTATAATTTATTTTCGGCAAATTTTTGGTTTTGCAAGGTCGCAAGTAACACGTCCAAATTAATATTCTTATTATGCAGATAATTACTTGAATGTCAAGTGAATATTTTCTGGATGTTACTAATTACTACATTTTACTTTATTTTTTAAATTTAACACCCTGTATGTTTCATTTCAAATCGGAGTATCTACTAATACCCTATCTCGCTCCGCAATACTTTTTTTCGAGTTTGCGGCATTGCCAAGTTATACATTATTTTTCCAAAATATAATAATAATAATAATAATACCCCGCGAGGGGTTGCTAGATCCCCTCAGTGGCGCCTCCCCAAGGTGGCGGATAGGGGAACGCCTCCCAGATATGGGTGGTACCGGGGAAATCAAATACCCGGGGCGGACCAAAACTAGCTCAGTGGAATAGCGTCTGCATCCAGAGGATCGGCTATTCCACAATTAATAGGACACGACGGATCTCCATGTGAGGAGCGGTACTCCGACAGCGTCTGTTCTTCATGTTAGAAGCGGCTGTTTTCATAAACCCCCAGGAAGCCGCCAACATCAACAGGCTATTCGGTGCGTGGCGACACCGAGGGGTATACCGAAGCCAAAGGATGCAAGTCGGTCGGCAACCTTCACAGGTCCATCCTCTGGAGGCAATTTGGACGGCTGCCTCCGGAAATGTCGGCTGCGGGCCCTAAGGCTAACCACCTGACGGGCCCTATCTTCGGGTTCGACCACCTCGAAGGAAAAGCACCCACACCGAGCCGGTTTCGGAAGCCGGCGTTGGGCAAGGTGGCGGTGCTTCGATTTGCCCTGATGACGACCCCCGCAATGACATGGACCGTTTTAGGTGGACGACGGAGCTCAAGGATGACCTGCTGAGCTGCTACGAGAGCAGTAGCCCGCGCCGTAGGGGATACATGTCCCGCATGTATGAGAGGTGGTGTGAAATGCACCCAGAGCATAGCACGCTTACCTCTCAGAATTTGCGAGATTATGTATCGTACCTCCGGAGGCAGGGATATGTTCGTGCTCCAGCTCAGCCTGCCCCTTCGGCGGACGGAAGGCCTGTTCACCAGGCTGAAAGTTCGCCGGTAAGGCCCGCTGAGAGGGAAATCGACCAAGTCGTCTCACCTGGGGATTTCAGAGACCGAAGGGCCTTGCATAACAACGGAAGGTCCTTGAAGCTGGCAGATTTAAAGAGAGAGGATGAGGTTGTTGGTGAACGTCTATCGGAGGCCTCTGACATTTGGAGCATCAATTGCGAAATTTACGCTGCGGCTCTGAGGCTAGCTAGACAGGGGAGAGTGAGAGACTCTCCTGTTGAGAGAGCACAGAGACGGGTGCGCCAAATGGAAGCGAAAATCCAGTTGGCTCGCCAGGAAGCATCCCGTATCCAGTGTGTGATGGAATATAGAGCGGCTGGGAAGCCTTTTACGCGCCGAGTGCGCCAGATAGCCTACGGGTTGAGGCGCGACCATCATACACTCAGTCAAGCGGTACTGGTTGTTGTCAAGCAACACTGTCTTGACAGGATACGTATGCTAATCGCTGCTAAGCGATCGTTGGTGGCGCGGGCGAGAGGAATGGAGCAGAACAGAATGTTCTACGAAAGACCTTCTCGCCTTTTCCAACAGCCGCCTCCAGCCATAGAGCAGCCGCCAACTGCTGATCGCGTGGAGGCCTTTTGGAGGGACGTTTAGGAACAACCCAAACCTCTCTCAGCAGACACTCCGGCCTTGGCGCAGTTTGAGTCCGTTTGTAGGAGGACTCCTAACTCGAATGTACTGCGTCACCCGATAAACACGGAAGAAATTCTTGACGCCTTACGAGGCGCAAAGAATTTCGCAGCTCCTGGCCCGGATGGCATAAACACCTACTGGTGGAAAAAATTCCCCAGTTGCCACCGGCATTTAGCTAGAGTTTTTAACTCGTGGCTAAATCAGGAGCAGCCAATTCCGGCTTGGTTTGTCGAGGGTCGAACCGTGCTTCTCCCGAAGACCGGAGATTTGTCTGATCCCAAAAACTACAGGCCAATAACATGTCTAAACGCGTATTACAAGCTCTTCACCAGAATCTTGTACATGCGTATCCTTCAAGCTGTGAATCCTGTATTTCTCGACGTGTATGAACAGAGAGGGTCAAAGAAAGGAGTAGCTGGCTGCAAGGAGAACCTGTTGATTGACCGATGTGTCACGCAGGACTCTGTGCAGTACAAGCGAAACCTTTCTATGGCCTGGATTGACTATCGCAAGGCATTCGACAGCACGTCTCATGAGCTCATTGTGCGGCTGTTGGAATGTCTTTCGGTGGATAATCAGATAGTGGGGTGCATCAAACAACTGATGCCACTCTGGAAGACCCGGTTCACCATAACATCAGGTGAAACTCGGGTTCAGACAGAGTTGGTGTCATTGAAAAGAGGTGTCTTCCAAGGAGACTCCTTGAGTCCCTTGCTCTTTTGCATCTCACTTTTGCCTCTGTCCATAGCGCTGAAAAATACTAAAGGATACAGCTGTGGCACGCCCAATAACCGGAGGCACAAGGTCACCCATCTGTTTTATATGGATGACCTAAAACTTTATGCCTCCGGCCAACGCGAACTACAACAATCGCTGAGGGTAGTGCAGGAGTATAGTCATGCTATCGGAATGGAGTTCGGGACAGACAAATGTGCATTGGTTCATCTCAAGAAAGGACGAAGCGGAGATAGTGGAGATGAGGAACAGCTCGTTGATGGGAGCATCTTGCGACAACTGCATGCCGGAGATACTTATACCTACCTTGGAGTGGCGCAGCGTCATGTCCAAGAGGCAACATTGGTTAAAGAGTGTCTCCGCCGCAAGTATTTGCACCGACTCCGGCAGATCTGGTCGTCAGAACTGTCCGGCAAGAACAAAGTCGCTGCCACAAACATGCTTGCGGTCCCATTGTTATTATACACCTTTGGTGCTATACACTGGAAAGTGAACGAGGTGAAGGAAATCGACACGAAGACCCGCAAAAGGATGAATATGGAGAGAAGCCTGCATCCTAAGTCCTCTGTCCCGCGAATATACCTCCCGCGACACCTGGGAGGGCGTGGACTATTGAGTTTGGAGCGTCTGCACAACAGAGTAGTACTGGCCACTGCCTGCTATGTAACGAACAGCACCGATCCCCTGATCCGCTTCGTGCGAGAGCACGAGAATGCGGGAAAAGGAGCCTTTCTTTTTAGCGCAGCGAAACGAGCAGCCGAGGAGCTCAGCCTCACACTCGACTTCAAGCGAAGGTGTCAGCAGTCCATTACGGTACTTGCTCCCGCAGAATCAAAAGCCCACATTAAAACTGCCGAAGTCGACTTCCTCTTAAGACTTCATAAAGATAAGCCAATGCATGGAATCTTCTACAAACATCTAGAAGAGCATGGCTTGTCTGAGCAGTTGACCTTCTCTTTCCTAAGGTCTAGTGGGTTGAAGTCGGAGACTGAGGGCTTTATAATGGCTTGCCAAGACGGTGTCTTCAACACCTTGGTATACCGTAAAAGGGTTATGGGTGTAGATGTACCCGACACCCATTGTAGAGCTTGCCGACAGGCGCCAGAGACGCTTATGCATCTCTTGTCGGCGTGTAAGACGTACGCTGGGACGGCTTACGTCCATCGGCACAACGCGGCTCTACGAGTGCTCTACTATCATTTAAGGCACTCATACGGTATCGATGAGACACCGGTGCTGCCATACGCTCCAGGGGATATAGAGTCCGTTGTGGAGAACGAGAGATGCCGGATTTACTGGAACTACTCGTTCCCCACGCTCGAGCTTGTACAGGCAAACAAGCCCGACATAGTCCTTCTCGACCACCAACAGAAGACGATGTTCGTTATTGAGTTTTCGGCGCCTGCCGAAGTGAACATCGTCTCTAAGGAGGAGGAAAAGCGGACCAAATATCAGGAGTTGCTCGGACAACTTCGCAGGCTCTGGCCAGACTACACTGTAAGTCTGCTGGTTATGGTCATTGGATCCCTAGGTGGAATGAGGAATACGCTGCTCTCTGCACTGCGCAAAATACCGGTGTGCCGTGCGGCGGCGCACATCTTAGCCGCCGGAATGCAGAAGGCAGTCATCCTTGGGTCCCTTCGTCTACTTAGGGCGCACGATTCGCGGACCCAGTGATTGCTCACCTCACGGTGTGAGGAGTAGTCATTGGGTAATGGAACAGCAGCTCGGTGTGTCGGAGCCCGAGCTGCACTTTTTTGTTTAACATATATAATAATAATAATAGTCATCTTTATTCATTTGATTTGAAATGTGAATTACATAGTGTTGGGATGATGAAAAGGCGAAGTTCAGCTATCATTCAGAAGAATGGCTGGTCTTCCACTTAACCCTTATTATAAAATTATGATTACGTACTAGACATTCTTATACTAATAGAGAAATTATACTTATACAAAAATGGTGAAAATATAAGAATTGGAAGTATAATGCAGTATGGTAATTGAAGAAAAGAGGAAGAAGGCAGAAGAAGAAGAAGGAAGGAGGGATAGAACGATAGAACAATCACATTGTAAGGAAGCTAGTAATAAAGCGTATTAACAAATTTGTTATTGTGAAAGAATAATCAGTCTGATGTTGTACTGTATTGGGACTTCAAATTCAAATATCAAACAAACGTATCCCTGTTTTTATTAATTGAACGCACTGTATATGTTATTATACATGGAAGTACTCGCTAGTTATGGTTTGTGGCGTGGCAAAGTTTTAAATAATTTTCTTAAAATAAAAAACCGTTTTTCGTACTCATAGGCTATGATTTTCGTATATGTTTATTGCATAATATGATCAATTTAATAAATCCAGAAATTGATCTAGCAAGCGAGTGTCACACTGTTTGGTTACTAGCAGATTGTTAAATTGTTATGGTTTCCAGCTTAATGGGGCGCCTGCACACTTTCACAGGAATGTTCGTGCTCACTTAGATGTACAATTTGACCAGTGTTGCCAACTTAGCGGAATTTCCGCTAAATTTAGCGGAATTTGGTTTAAATTTAACGGACAAAATTGGCGATAGCGGATAGCGGAATTTTTGACGGGTTATGAGATTTTCTTAGCTGATTTTCATCATCATCATCATCATCATCATCATCATCATAGTCACAATGTCAGACATGTGAACTCGTAAAATGCATTAAGTCGGAGCTAGAGTATTGCCGACACGAATATTATCAATAGTTTTGAGAACTGATTTTAGCTTATTAATTTTCAGATAAGAACTAGACATATGAGGAAAATCTAATTTGCAAGCTTTCTGCCAGACTGGGAAGTAGAAAGTGTGGAAAAAGATGTACAAAAGTATTTAAATCCTAAACGATATTTGGGCTTCCAGTTTGAAAATAAGATAAATAAATTAGTTCAAAACAAACATATAACAGCTGCTGATGGAAAAACAGTGAGAAAGATGTCGCGATTTCCTGATCGATTTGTATAACCAGTTAAAACAACGTTAGCCTGATAATATAAAACATTTAGAAAAAATATCATTAAGTTCGCTCCAAAATGTACTAAAACAACAAAAAGATAATGGAAAATCTATTAAGTCTCCTACAGAATTTAAACATGCCCGAAAACATGATAGGTTTGATTAAACAGCAATACACCAACATAAAGTTTGTTAAATGGGAAAATACTACTGACACAATTAAGTTTTGGTCCGAAGTGTGGCAATATCGAGACGCGAGTGGAGAAAACCCTTTTAAAGAAACATGTGAGTTTGCCTTGGGCGTCCTTGTTTTGCCTTGCTCCAAATTATCAATAATTATTTTATGTTAATATAACTTTTTTTTGGCACCCTTAAATTTATGTTTGACCTGGAACTACTGGGGGGGGGGGGTTAGTATGTTTAGCGGAAAATAATCCAATCTAGCGAATTTCAAGCCTGTACTTGGCGGAAAATATTTTTTACTATTGGCAACAATTTCAAGAAAAATGAATAGGTCGTGGAGGTCCAATAGCTTGGCCTCCTAGATTTCCAGATCTAACTTGTATGGATTACTTTCTGCGGGGCCATATCAAGTCTTTAGTTTATCGAATACCTGCAACCACAAGGGATGGCCTGAAGCAACGAATTCGGATTCAAGGGTACATAAACTAGAGCGGAAAACACTTTGAACAATTTCTTTAATCAAAATTACCTTAGTGCTGTTCATTGTTGCTATTATTCCTGTTTTTTCTTGTTTACAATGTTTTGAATAAATACAATTCCGTTTGAGTTTGAGTTATAAATGTCTGATCCTTAGAAATAACGTAATATAAATTTAAAAACATAATTTCTCTTACTTATTCTACCATATTATTAACGAACTAAGTTAGTTGTTGACTCAATCAGCTCAAGATAAATAATAGTTATACACCATATGGCAAACTGTGTCTGTAAAAAGATAGGTGTAGGAAAATTTCGATTTTCGAAGTTTTCGCGCCCTCACTCAAGGTCTTCGCTTAGTGAGATATCATATTTGATAACTATTTGTAATATATACCCACGATGATTAAGACAAACAATATATCGGAATTGGGCAGTGGTAGCGAATTATAATTTTGTGGGTATAGAGCAAATAAATACATGGTAGTGGTAACATCCTTTAAGTAGCTGTAGCTCTTGAACTAATTACTTTAGACCCCAAGCTTGCTAGTTTGTTGGAATTGTTTTATCGGGAGGAATACAAAAAGTCACAAATATACAGGGTGTCCCATTAAAATTTTTGAATCGGACGTCACGTGATCAAAAACAAATACCTCATTGTGTGACACAGTAATAAGAAAAGATACTATATTTGCTCTAGTTAAAAACCCCAAATTATAATTCCCTATTACTGCCCAGTTCCGATATATTGCTTGTCTTAATCGTCGTGGGACGTGTATTTGAGAGATGAATAAATATTATTTTTACGATTATTAAAAATAAAACAGAAATTTAGAAAACTTTTTTATCTTAAAAATTAATTGAAAGTTGAAAAGCATATTGCGGGGTGATATAGGGTGTTAGTAGGTACTTCGATTTTAAGTAAAATATACAAGGTGTTACATTTAAAAAAACAAAGTAAAATGACTTTCAAATTATCATAATTCGAAATTCTTCAGAAAACCCCCTGTAGATGCACATAGTTAGTGTAACTTCCAAAATAATATTCACTTAACATTCAAGTAACTACCTGCATAATAATATTGAGCAATTTTAAAGAGATGCATTAATGTGGACGTGTTACTTGCGACCTTGCAAATCCAAAAATTTACTGAAAATAAATTATAACTTGGCAAAGGCGCAACCGATCCCAGAAATATGTTAGTGTTGAATACAGATTAATGATGAAACGAGGTTAAAAAAAGTTAATCGTTCTATTTAAAAAAATCAAGTTGATTATTATCCTGCTTTCCCGCAACATCCTGTATATTTAAAAACAATTTTAGGATATGCGTCTTAAACAACCAAATAACTTTTGTATTCGACATTTTCTTCTATCACGTATTACTGCGAGATATCAAAGAATTATTACACCTTGTATAAGGCGCCATTTGTAGTAGTAGTAGTATTAGTAGTAGTAGTAGTACTTGAGTGGAGTTGTAGCTGAGATAAGGTTAAGAGATATTGTATTGACTTGTGAAGTAAAACTGTGAAAGTTACCTCCAGTTTGACTTCTTGGAGTACAAAAAAAGCGGCCGTCCTGACAATATTTATTCTCATTTTTCTAGGCAGTTGGGTGGGCATGTGCCCTTCAGTACCAACCGCCACTGTATATGTGATATTATTTCATTTCTCTTTGTCAATTAACTAACTACCAACAAGATACTAGGTAATAACTTGTAGGTTTTTACTTACCTTTAGTTCTATGATCTATAGCACTCTGCAGACACAAATTGCTGTTGACTAGCTGAATCTGAAACTGATCTACATAGTTCCTCCTTCTGGAATGCCAAGGTTGGTATTTATCCAATTCTACTTGAGACCACTTCTTCTTTAATCTAGACTCGTCGTCGGTGGGTAAGGCCAGCTCAGGATAGATGTGTTTCAGATACCAATCAAAGTCAAAACACTTTAATTCTTGTCTCAATTGCATTCTGGATGATATGTCTCCATATTTCATACTTCTGGCTTCTGGACGTTGTTTTAAAAAAAAGTCCTAGAAGAAACTGACTACAGAAAAAAACAACAATTGTGAGAAAGTTTTAAATTCAACAACAACACTTATACGAACTTGAAAATTCTTTGTGGTACTTATGCAACCTGTAAAATATTATATTATTAAAAAATATGTTTGTTTGAAAATAAATCAAATCGATTGTTCAATTCAATAATCAATATTATTGTTTATCTCACCTTGTATTCGTCCATCCAGACATGAGCTACCCTCAAAGAGTTATACAACATAGTATCCTCCCCATCAGGAGATCCATATGGTCTTCTATGTCTGAAAATATGACCCACACGACTGCAAGGAATTAGCTCCAGTGATCCCCCGCACATCCAAATCTGGGGATGATATAAATAAAAAGTAGTTTTATTATATTTAGGCAATATGACCATTGTTTGACTACAGTGGCGCTGGTGCATAAAAGCCGCGGATCGACAAAACACCCCTAATTTCAGCAATTTAGGTTTTTAATTTTTTTAGAATATCCTTTAACAAATAAAACGGACACAATTGGGGTTTTTAATAAAAAAAATGTTTGTGACAAATGGAAAGATCATATTATATAAGTTTCATAACAAAACTATTGTTTACGAAATAATTCAAATGTTATACAGGGTGGGCCAATAGTGCGTGGACGGAAGATTGTGGGCTTACTAAAAGATATTTCAAAAATCTGTCACCTGATGATGGTTAGGACCCTTAAGGGCTATAACGTAAAAATATTTTCACTTAAATTTTGACGTTTATACAGGGTGATTTATATCAAACTTACATTTTTTTGAATGGAACCCCCTATATATTATTGCATATTTGGATTCCTTGGTCAATTCTAATGTGACTTTATGTATCATACATGGAACTTTAAACGAACCGTTTAGGCGCAAATCACCATTTTTGGTATAAGTAGGTATCAGAAAAAAATTGAATATCGCAGCGATTATAAAACTTAGAAGGCCTTGACTTTGCGGTACGACTAAGCATGAAATGCGCCACCTAAGGTCAGGCGGCTAAATTTGAATTCTTTTTGTACTTGGAGAAATCAGTAGATTAATTAAGGAAACTTCAATCACAGATAACTTGATTTTTTCAAATGGGAATGCCTATTTTGGTTTAAAGGATCAAATGTAAAATTTAATTACCTTTCTAACGATATAGCATTCTTGATATCAATCTTCTTTAGTTGCTTTCTTCCATATTAACGAGCTTTTGTTTATTTTTCATGGCCTGCTAGGTTGCTTGCATGCAGGAAAGTTGAAAAACACCGATTTGACCGAAAATTTGAAATAAAATGAAAACCAAAAAATATTGATATCAAGAATGCTATATCGTTAGAAAGGTAATCAAATTTTACATTTGATTCTTTAAACCAAAATAGGCATTCCCATTTGAAAAAATCAAGTTATCTGTGATTGAAGTTTCCTTAATTTATCCTCTGATTTATCCAAGTACAAAAAGAATTCAAATTTAGCCGTCTGACCTAAGGTGACGCATTTCATGCTTAGACGTACCGCAAAGTCAAGGCCTTCTAAGTTTTATAATCGCTGCGATATTCAATTTTTTTCTGATACCTACTTATACCAAAAATGGTGATTTGCGCCTAAACGGTTCGTTCAAAGTTCCATGTGTGATACATAAAGTCACACTAGAATTGACCAAGGAATCCAAATATGCAATAATATATAGGGGGTTCCATTCAAAAAAATGTAAGTTTGATATGAATCATCCTGTATAAACGTCAAAATTTAAGTGAAGATATTTTTACGTTATAGCCCTCAAGGGTCCCTACCATGGTCAAGTGACAGATTTTTTAAATATTTTTTAGTAAGCCCACAATCCTCCGTCCACGCACTATTGGCCCACCCTGTATAAAAAAAATGATTTTTGAATCTAGTACCATTTAGATTCTCAGCTAATCGTGAAAATGATTACTTGTGTAACTAGTTTATATTTGTTGCATGATAGATGATGACTGAAGTTTGGTGCTCAAGACGAAGTCTATGATCGAAATACATATTGTAACACTGTATATTATGGTATTCGTGTATTGTGTATTTGACGTGTAAACGTCATCGAATCGTCCAGTTTTCGGGAATGACGGATGGGCATTCTAGAATGTCATTGGATGTCTCGAATTCTCTAGATGGTTCGATGAAGTGTATACAGGGTGTCCCAAAAGTCAACGTCAAGCCACAATGGGGTGACAGGATTGGTTGTAACTATCATGAGAAAAATCAGGAAAAAAGCTATCCCATGCAGTTTGAAAATTATGAGAATTTAAAAAAACCTAAAAATTTGGTCAAATTATAACAATTTTTCGGTTATTGTGGATAACTTTTATTATTTTTATTCATTTAACCTTTGGAAGCGTAACCCTAAATAACATTTCTAGAAGCACAGTCAAAAATAATGACTTATTTGCACCAAGTTTTCTAGAATGAAGACTATTAGTTAAATTATGAATTTAAAATTTTAAAGTTTGTCAACTTTGAAAGACCCTCCTTTAAAAAAATGCACTAAAGTGTCTTGGCAAGTTCCATTAAAAGTTGGCACATTTAACCAGGATTGTAAAATGGTACAATACTTGTTAGTTTCATACTAAAAAAACGCAAAACGTAAAAAAGTAAAAACCTCAAGTAACCCGATTTTTGCTAACCCATTTCGCTCACATCAGATGTTCATTATTCGCACAAGCTTTCGGTAGATTCTTAATTTTTCGTAAAATCATGAGGGAGATTGATAATGAACATATTTGCTATGAATCAGCGAGACAGATAGTGACGCCACTTTTAGCAAAGTCAACAAAAATAAGTAAAATTAATAAAATAATGAAAAATGTTGACCTAGTTTAGTTTAGGTTTATTGGAATAAAAGTCAAGCAATAAATGTTCAAATTGTTTACCATCAGCCTCAATACACATCCTACATCTTCTTAAAAAAGATCTACTTATTAGCCAGGCATATCCTCGAGAGTTGCTGTCTTCAGCAGTTTGAGAAATTCGTTTACGCAGCTTGGCTACGCTCTCAATGGGCATTGAATAAACTTTTTCTTTGAGAACACCCCCATAACAAAATTCCAGGAGATTTAAATCTGGGGAACGGGCTGGCCACGAGATAATGACTGAACGCCCACCTCCACCTCCAGGATATTTTTGGTCAAGGAAACCTCTTACTTGCACTGCGTAATGCGCTGGGCAGCCATCTTGTTGATACCTCATGTGGCGACGATCTGTTAAGCGGTCTACAGACGTTGATGCATGCTGCGATTCAAGTATCGACTTTTACGTTTCATAACGCAAGTAGCAGCGTGTGTGGTACTGAATCACGAATTTGGTATCAGTGGCGGCTTGCAGCGATGCAGATTCTGGAATCCTATTATGGTCGGTGAGCCATGTCGCCGAGCCGCTGATGCAGTGATGCAGGTTTCAACGTGTATAGTATTGCGTCGATGCAAAGAAATAAGCCCACTCCCTATTCTTGTGTTGCATGAAACGTGCATGAAATATCAAGTCGATTCAGGCATCGCAACAGGTTTCGATTTGAGTAGGAACTTAATGCAACTGATGCAAGTTTCATGAAACCTTGAGTCGATTGAGGAATCGCAGCTCACATCAACGAATCAACGTCTGTAGGGCGCTTTAGTGGTATACGTCCTCTAACAAAGTTGGTAAATTTTATCGTAAAAAATGTAGTTAATTCGTGCCATTCAAATTCTTAGGCAGCTCAAAAGGCCCAACAATTTTGCCGTTTAAAATTCCGGTCCACAGGCTTACTTTAAGGCGATACTGTGATCCGTCTTCTCGCATTAAACGTGCCCGGCTAATAAGTAGATCTCTTTTTAAGAAAATATAGGGCGTGTATTGAAGCTGATAATACATAATTTGAACTTTTATTGTAATAAAAAATGTTATTTCCCTATCTGACTTCTAATCCAATAAACCTAAACTAAGCTAGGTCAAGATTTTTAATTATTGTATTAATTTTACTTATTTTTGTTAACTTTGCTAAAAGTGGCGTCACTATCTGTCTCGCTCACTCATCGCAAACATGTCCACTATCCACCTCGCTCATCATTTTGCCGTAAAAGTAAGAACCTACCAGAAGCTCAAGTGCGAATAAAGAACATCTGACCGGAATGAAATGGATTAGCAAAAATCGGGAGGATTTTATTTTTTTACTCGTTTTATTTTAGTATGAAACTAACAAGTATTGTACCATTTTACAATCCTGGTTAAATGCGCCAACTTTTAATGGCACTTGCCAAAGCACTTTCATACATTTTTGGGGCAATTGTATCATTATTTTTGACTGTGCTTCTAGAAATGTTATTTAGGGTTACGGTTCCAAAGTTTAAATGAACAAAAATAATAAAAGTTAACCACAATAACCGAAATATTGTTATAATTTGACCAAATTTCTAGGTTTTTTTAAATGCCGATAATTTTCAAACTGCATGAGATAGGTTTTTTCTGATTTTTCTCAAGGGGTCTCAAATGTGCAACTACGGCAGATAATCCAAAAAGAGGAAGAAATAATTAAAACTCTCAAAACAAAAAAAAAACTAGAGTACCCGGGTCATCTTATAAGAGGACCCAAATACATTCTACTACAAAACATTATGGAAGGGAAAATCAAGGGCAAGAGAAGCCAAGGAAGAAGAACCTCTTGGCTGAAAAACTTTAGGGACTGGTTTGGGATGACATCAAATCAACTATTTAGAACAGCGGTAAACAAAGTTAAAATTGCCACGATAATATCCAACCTCCGCTAGGAGATGGAACTTGAAGAAAAATAACTTTATTCACTTACCCTAAATGAAAGCTCTAAATTTTCTCCACCCCAGATATTCATCCCAGCATCATATTCCCCTATATCTACAAAGTAACTTCTATCTATAGCAAAAAGGCCACCTGCCATTGTTGGAGACTTCATGGGCTTCACAAAGTCCTCTTTGGTTACAAGAGTACCTGAAATCAAATTTATTTTTAGTTTTCGGTACGATATATTTGTGTAGAAAATATGTTTTTCAAAAAGGAGCCCCTTTTGGGATAGTGCATATAATATTAACCTCTACAACACCGATGTTAGCGTTTTTGAATTCTGTATGTTCAAAGACCCCCAAGTATTGAATTTCACCTCTCCAGCTGTGGCAGTTTTGGAAATATTTAAGCGTTCCGGTACAGTTTCCTGAAAAAGCGGTGTTGCCGTATCTCAGTAATTAATAGAAACAAAATTTTGAAATTGTGAGATCTTACTAAATTCGACATGCGCAATTCATTGCAATAAATATAAGTAGAGGATTCTATTTAAAATAAATTAAAATCGGGGATATTTGTTTAAAAATTTGGAAAAATAATTTATAACTTGGCAACGTCGCCAACGCGAAAAAAAATATTACAAGGCGAGATAGGGTATTAGTTAAAATAAAAAAATACAGGGTATTACATTTAAAAAAACAAAGTAAAACGACCTTCAAGTTGCCGTAATTTAAAATTCTGCCAAAAACACCCTGTAGATACAAATTGCTGGTAAAATCCAAAATAATATCCACCTAATATTTAAATAACTCGCTGTATAATATTATTGAGAAAAGTGAAAGGAATATATCAATTTGGACTTATTACTTGCGACCTTGCAAATCCGGAAATTAATAAAAAATAAATTATAACTTGGCAACGTCGCAACCGATCCCAAAAATATTTTAGGGTTAGATAGAGATCAATGATTGAAACCAGAAGAATTTAAGAAAAAGTTATAGTTCCATATAAAAAAATCAAGTTGACCACTATCCTACTTTCCTGCAACACCCTGTATATTTCAAAATATTTTTAAAACATGCGTCTTAAATAACCAAATAACTTTTGTATTTGACATTTTCCTCTATCAGGTATACCTTGCGAGATATCGACGAATTACACACTAACTGGATAATAATAAAGTTAACCAGTTAGTCCTTCAAGATAAGTTGAATTCGTTGATAATGTTGGGTCACAAATTGATTTTAATAACGTAACTGTTAATCAGCAACACGATTTTCGTCAGGGTAGGTCAAGCTGTACTTATTTGATACTTTATAGTGATTAATTATGCAGTTCAATAATTGAACCTTAAGGCTGTATGTAACGATCCTATTTTCCATCCTAAATATTTGTCAAAAAATAGGACAAGAAATAGGATGGCTGCGATTCACTACTGCGCACTATTACAACTAATTTGTTCGGATATTTAGGACATTCTCTAAATATTTGGGCAAACTAGGTGTAAAACTGCGTGATGAATTTCTGCGCATCTTTTGCTGGTGGCAGTTGCAGGCTGAGGTTATGAAGATTAAATATTTTTAGTTTGGATGTTTTTGTCTTTTGTCGAACAGCAACCTTCTTCGCAAAAAAATTAACCACAACAAGCACAAATCCTTGAAATAAAAAACAACCACAAATATCAGGTTAGAATAAGATCACAAACTTGACAGTTTAGAGATTTTCTACAGAATATTAAAATGAAATCCATGCGTTGGAGTGGCTTATTGACAGCACGACAATGACTTTGACAGAAACGATAATTGTCAACAGACAAATGACATGACTGTGCTACTAATGCGCATGCCCTTGTCCTATATGTGTAATAAAGTATTTGATAATGGCATACAAGGAAAATAACTTATCATTCTCATTTTCCCTACAATTTTTTTTCCAATATGCATGATGGAAAATAGTATCGTCACACACAGCCTTTACCTACAGATAGATCTCGTATCTTTGAGAGTACCACAGGGCTTTCATTTAGGCCTGTTGTTGTTTAACATATTTATTAACGATCTAGCTAGTGCAGCGGATAGTGAAATCCTCGGTGAAATCCCTGTTTACAGATAATATGAAGATTTTCTTACAGTTGTAGAGAACACATCTCATGCCAAATTGTTACAAATGGACTTAGATCGCCTCTAACATTGATGCGATGTTAATGTTCTTTATTTAAATGCTAAAAAATATTTTAAAATAACGTTCAGTAGGTCTCATTCCTTAAAGCATGACAATATACAATTCATGACGAAGTATTACAGAATGTCGATCAGAGGACTTATTATTTTTTTATGGTCAGTCTCCCGCAAAGGCTGAAAGCCTATGGCGCTGTAGAAGCGCTGCGAGAGGATAAGTGTCGGTTCGTGTTAGATTTGAAACGCTGCAGGTTGTAGCCGTCGGGATACAAATTTCCAGGCAGCTGATTCCACAGCGTCGAAGTTCTCCAAAAGAAGGAATGCTGGAGGAGACTGATTCGGAGAGTAAGGACTTCGATCTGGTAAGGATGAGCACGCAGAACTTCTCTTAGTGTTCCTGGTTCGGACGGCCTTTGGTGTTATAATCTAAGAGAGCTCACTCGAACATCTTCCGTGATAGAATCTGTAAAACAGGGATAGGTCAGCCACCCTCCTTCGATGTTCCAGGCTATGGAGGTCCTTTGTGAGGTTAGGCGTATCGATTAGTCTAATTGCTCTTTTCTGGATAGTGTCGAGAGTGCTTCGGAGCGCATCCCCCCACATGGGAGCAATACTCCAGCGACGGTCGGACAGTGGCTTGCCTAGTTCCATGCACGACTGTCATCTGCGAAGCTGTAGATTGGATTGGATGTTATTTCCAGCAGCTCGTTGATGTACAGCAGAAACGGATAGGACAGATCCCAGAGGAATACCGGCGTTCATTGAAAATACGTCTGATGAACAGCCCTCCGCTACAACAAACAGAGATCGGTCGTTCAAAAAGCTATTCAGCCACTGGCGCAGGCCAGGTGGTAGTCCATAAGCGGCAAGCTTGACCAGAAGTCCCTCATGCCACACTCTGTCGATTCGTCGTCTTTCGATATGTCAAGCGCAACAACACGAGATTCGCCATGATTGTCTGTTGCTCTGTTCCACAAGCGAGTGACGTAGGCAAGGAGGTCACCTGTAGACCTGTGCTTACGGAAGCCATACTAGCGATCATTTATATGTTATTATTGTCCAGGTATTCCAGGAGCTGTGTGTTAATGACAGGCTCCATAACCTTAGACATGATGCTGAGAAGAGCCACATGGTGGTGGTCGGAGTACTTTCTTGAAAGTCTACAGTAAAATTGGCTGTGAAGAGCTTTCCCAGATGTCTGCTTTTTCTTCAGGAGCAGAAGCGATGGACTTGTCCTCTCTGTTCAAGGAGGGTATTGACGAATAGGAAAAGTTCTGACTAACAGCCTTAGCTACAGACTAGAATGTTCTGGAGGAACTAGAACTTTTCGATACAAGATTAAAGTTCAATTTGCATATTGAAAGTATCATCAGCACAACGTTCAAGATGCTAGGTTTTGTAAATCGGAATGGTGTTGAATTGTCATTTTATTCATTTAAAATTTTGTAATGTTCACTAGTCCATTGTTTACTGGATTACTGCAGGTCCCTCTGGCCTCCAAGTTACGATACACATATTTTTCAATCGGAGCATCTACAAAGATTTTTTTTAATTTGTTCTTCAAAATGGGCTGCATAAGAGAAGAGTATACTAGTAGTTATACTGATAAATTTCTCTATATGAACATAAGTACGCTTGAGCGACGTGGGAACGAATTCAACTTGTTTTTGCTATATAAAATAATAAACAGCAGTACATATAGATTGTTTCGATTTATTAGAAAAATATACTTGAATGCTGACAGGTCGAGTTCGATTGAGGTCCAGTCAGCACAACCCTGGCGCGGTTCTGAATTTGATTCTGCCCGTGTGTGTCGGACAAGCTGAAATGCCGGCAAAGGCTGCATTCTGAATTACATGATTCAGTTTTTTCCGTTCTTACAACCCGAATGCACGGTGAAAATTTCGAATTGCATATCAGGTTAGTTTCCGGATTCGGGTTGTAAGAAGGGGGGAAAACGAATCTCGTGATTCAGAACGTAGCGTTTGCCGCCACTTCAGCCTCTCCAACGCACACGAACGGAATTCAAATTCAGAACCGCGCTACGGTTGTGCTGACTGGTCTTGAATCGAATTCGACTTATTCATCTGCTCTACCTAACCTAACAAAATCTATGTGGCTGAAAATTTGATAATGGCTGTAGAAAAATGTCCATGCATATGGACCGCCAATAATGCGGACTATCATAATAGAGATGTAAAAGGTTTGGTTTGGGAGAAGATTATGCAGCTCGTGCTCGTAATTTTGCTCTTTTGAAATAGAAATTACTCGCTGTTAATCTCTAAGTATTCAACGGGTCTATCGAATAACCACGATTCCTCTTCTTCTTCTTAAGCGCCAGTAAAAGCGCAATAGCGATGTATTCGTTGTCGAGTCGTCGTCCATGTTGTGATTTCACGAAAGCATTTCTTAATAGCGTTTCCGCTTGTCTCACGGAATTCGTATACTAAACGCTTGACCAGGAAACCGAATTCGGAAACCGTACATTTGCGGCCAGCCTTAATGATACTTTGTGACATTCGGTACCTAAATAGTTTGGTTACTCTGTGAGTAATGTTCTGTGTTGGTTCTGATTTCATTTGTAAGGAGAAGGAGTACCATACAAATATCGGTAAAGCATAATGCCAGAATTAGTGTTTCAGATATTTTATAAAATTTGGTAGCGCTACTGTTATGCTGACTGGACTTGCATCGAATTCGACTTATTCGTCTTCTATACCTAACCTAACAAAAATCAAAATGTGTGGGGCTAAAAATTTGATAATGGCTGTAGAAAAATATCCATGCATATGCACCATTAGTTATGCGGGCTACCATAATAGAGACGTAAAACATTTAGCTTGGGAGAAGATTCTGCAGCTCATCAAATGATTTTATCGACATTCTGTAACATTTGAAGGATTCGTCTAGGTGTGCTCGTAATTTTGCTCTTTTTAAATAGAACTGACTCTCTGTTGATCTCTGAGTATTCAACGGGTGTACCCAAGATCCCAATAACGACGATTCCTATTCTTCGTTTTCTTCTTTAGCGCCAATGCAATATAGATGAATTCGTCGTCGTCCATGATGTGATTTCACGAAAGCATCTCTATCCGTTCTGGACGTAAAAACTCATAATAACGTTTGCGCTTGTCTCACGGAACTCGTAATCTCAATTCCTGATCAGGAAACTGAATTCGGGAACCGTACGTTGCGGTCAGCCCAATTCTAGCTATATGCTGAGTCAAAATTTGTATGATACGCTTACTCCTAAACACATAAAACCAGACATTAGAAGGGTTAACTACGATTTTCGCCAGGCGGTCATCTTTGTGAAGTCATCACGTCACTAAGTTACTGAGTTTTACGAATTATTATAGCAAACATATATATGCTACTTTCATGAAGAGCCTTGTTCTCACGGTGGTAGTTGTTGCGATAGTTGCTGTCATGATAGCAACTATCACAAAAAATGTCACCGTATAGACATCGTGATAGTCACTATCGTACTGTCGCGACAGTGCTCTCGTTTGACGAGATTGTTGAGAGTATACTGTGTAAGGCTTTCGCGGCCATCGTCCAATGAATTTGTGGTTCTTGGGTTTTTAGGCCCGCGTCGTTTAGCGTTAAAGCTTGACGTTTCGCCACCACGAGTGGATGGCATCTTCAGAAGCTATTTCACTTCGGCGACTTCCAAAATACTGACGGCTGGTGGATCTTTACCTGTATTTATACCTGCTAATGGTGACGTGGCCCAACCAGGTAGCGTTGGTAGCCACGCCCCTTCGCGTTATGGTAGTGTCTTCAGGTCCTTTAGGATGGGTATCCATGTCCGGTTGACTTTCTGTGTTTCTTCTTTCCTGTTGAAATTATTATGATGTTTCTGTATTTCGATGGCTTCTCTTTGAAGTCTGGCATGGTATGAAGACGTAGCGGCAAGAACCTGTGTTTCTTCAAACTTGATCCTGTGACTTCCCTCCTGAATCGCATGTTCAGCTACCGCTGATTTGTCCGTATGGCCTAGTCGACAGCTAGCCTTATGTTCTGCAATTCTTGTGTTTATAGATCGCTTCGTTGTTCCTATGTATACACTCCCACATGTGCATGGTATGCGATATACCCCCGGAGTTGTGAGTGGGTCTCTTTTATCTTTCACCGTTCTCAAATATTCCTGTATCTTTCTTGTGGGCTTGTAGATGGTCTTGACGTTTTCCTTTCGTAACATTTTTCCTATTCTGTCTGTTATTCCAGGCACATAGGGTAGAAAAGCTTTTGCTATCGGTTTAGGTTCTGGTTTTGCCCTATTTCTTCTCATTGTCCTTGTTATTTCTTTTTCTGTGTAACCATTTGCCTTAAGAGCATTCTTTAGATGTTCCAGTTCGGTGTCGAGTTCTTCTGGTTCGCACACTTTTCTAGCCCGTTCTGTCAAAGTTCTAATAATTCCGTACTTCTGAGATGGATGGTGGTTTGATTCTTTATGCAAATACCGGTCAGTATGAGTTGGCTTTCTATATACCTTGTGCCCTAATCTAGCTCCTTTTCTTGTTAGAAGAACATCAAGGAAGGCGAGATTTTTGTTTTCTTCTACCTCCATGGTGAACTTGATGTTTTCATGCACGCTGTTCAGGTGTTCTAGAAATTCTTCGGGCTTTTCTCTTCCGTGATTCCATATGACAAACGTATCGTCCACGTATCTGAGCCATATCTTGGGCTTGTATTGAGCGCTCTTCAAGGCTGCCTGTTCGACCTTCTCCATTACAAAGTTCGCTACCACCGGGCTTAGAGGGCTTCCCATGGCTACACCTTCAATTTGTTCGTACATGTTGGCGTCCCAGACGAAGTAGGTTGTCGTTAACACGTGCTTGAAAAGGTTTGTAATGTCTTCCGGAAATATGTTCTTGATGTGTTCTATTGCATCGTTTAATGGCACCTTTGTGAATAATGAGGTAGAAGAAAACAAAAATCTCGCCTTCCTTGATGTTCTTCTAACAAGAAAAGGAGCTAGATTAGGGCACAAGGTATATAGAAAGCCAACTCATACTGACCGGTATTTGCATAAAGAATCAAACCACCACCCATCTCAGAAGTACGGAATTATTAGAACTTTGACAGAACGGGCTAGAAAAGTGTGCGAACCAGAAGAACTCGACACCGAACTGGAACATCTAAAGAATGCTCTTAAGGCAAATGGTTACACAGAAAAAGAAATAACAAGGACAATGAGAAGAAATAGGGCAAAACCAGAACCTAAACCGATAGCAAAAGCTTTTCTACCCTATGTGCCTGGAATAACAGACAAAATAGGAAAAATGTTACGAAAGGAAAACGTCAAGACCATCTACAAGCCCACAAGAAAGATACAGGAATATTTGAGAACGGTGAAAGATAAAAGAGACCCACTCACAACTCCGGGGGTATATCGCATACCATGCACATGTGGGAGTGTATACATAGGAACAACGAAGCGATCTATAAACACAAGAATTGCAGAACATAAGGCTAGCTGTCGACTAGGCCATACGTACAAATCAGCGGTAGCTGAACATGCGATTCAGGAGGGAAGTCACAGGATCAAGTTTGAAGAAACACAGGTTCTTGCCGCTACGTCTTCATACCATGCCAGACTTCAAAGAGAAGCCATCGAAATACAGAAACATCATAATAATTTCAACAGGAAAGAAGAAACACAGAAAGTCAACCGGACATGGATACCCATCCTAAAGGACCTGAAGACACTACCATATCGCGAAGGGGCGGGGGGGCTACCAACGCTACCTGGTTGGGCCACGTCACCATTAGCAGGTATAAATACAGGTAAAGATCCACCAGCCGTTAGTATTTTGGAAGTCGCCGAAGTGAAATAGCTTCTGAAGATGCCATCCACTCGTGGTGGCGAAACGTCAAGCTTTAACGCTAAACGACGCCGGCCTAAAAACCCAAGAACCACAAATTCATTGTTGAGAGTACTCTCACATCAGTTTTTGAACTAATGCGCCTACTATCACCGTGCATACAACACTGACCATATGATAGTTCATTTCAAATTTCTCTGTCTAACTTTTTGAGCTTTTCTACGTTTGAGTTTAAAGATTTCAGAAATAACAGCAGCCACTGCCTGCAACCATGTCCGCCATATTGCTATTTCTTACTAGTCTTGCTCTGTGATATCTGTGTTCAGTGATTTCTACTATCTCAATACCCTTTCGAAGTGTAGACATTTAACTATCACGCTGGCTATCATGAGAGTACTTTCATGATTACACTTACTCCCCAGAAAGATCATCTATTGTCTTTCTATGAACTGTGAACTTAGCATTCGAATGATTGATTGAGAGTCCTGATTCGTTATAACACTTCTGTCCAAAATGTTTCGCTGACACACCTAGAAGACTGCTCGAAAATAGGCCGTCGTCAGCTTAGACTTATTACGAGATGATGACTGCATATCGAGATCCACCCTATTATTTCCGCTCTTCTGCTATATTCAAAAGAATAAAATTGAAACTAAGAATGTTCATGGATATCAAAATAAAACTAAGAAATTAATCTTCGGAAACTCGGAAAGAAAACTCAGAATATAGCAAATTAAGTCCAGTAACTCTAGAAAAATTTCCGGTTGATTTGAACTTACTGCACTTGTTATCGTGGCAAACGAACCACTGATTAAAAGAAAAAACGCCGAGACACGTCAAAAGATTTATTAAGGTGGATAACTTTTTAACCAAAAACTACTTCACCCCCTTGTACCCTCCACCCCCCAGGGTCATCCCCTTAAAAATTCTAAATAACAAGGGTATCTAGTAATATCTCGTTTCAAAGGTATATCGAATTCCTTTATTTTGACTTTTGAATTTGTTCAAATAGAAAACAAAAACACACTAAATTATTACTCTATATTGCTATAAGTGTTCAAAATGTTGCGCGCTACCGCCCAAACAATTATATAGGCGATGTTTAAACTCCTGACGGACATTTGCAAAAAACATATTGTGGGATATCATGGCTGCTTTCGATGATGCGTTGACGAAGGTCATCCAAATTTTCAGGTTGGCGACTAAGCACAATAGATCTTAAGTAGTCCAATAGAAAAAAGTCTAATGGCGTCAAATCAGGAGATCTAGCATGCCATTCTATGGGCCCTCTTCGCCCTATCCATTCATCTGGAAACGCGTCGGCTAACCATTCCCAAACCGGAAGAACATAGTGAGAAGGAGCGTGCTCTTGCTGGAAATAGATTCGGGCCTTATCAAGTATAGGATTCTTCGATTTGGTTTTTGGGTTTCAGTGATAAGCGGATTGATAGTATTTCCCAACATACGCAAATTGATGTCTCCATTTGAATATCCATTAAGAAACAATGACCCAATCTTTTTGTTTCTTAAAATGCCTGCCCATCATATCATAATTTTTTGGGAGTACCGGGTATCCCCTTCTACAAAAGCATGAGGATTTTCATTGCTCCAATATCTGCAGTTATGCTTATGAACAAATCTAGTTAGATAAAATGTGCATTCATCAATGAGGTAGATATTCTTTACATGAATGGTATTACCATCAATCGCTGTAGTAATTATTGTTCACAAAACTTAACTCACCGATCGAAATCGTCTTCGGTTAATTCTTGCACTATTTTCATTTTGAATGGATAACATTCATGGAGGTTAGTAACAGTGTCTATGAAGCCAAATGAAATGTCAGTCGGATCCACAAGTTTGCATAATGAAGTGATAGGATTTATGCCAAAATGACCCAAATCTTCAACTTGAGCGGCTTCATCCAGAACTTTCCGTTTCTTATTTGCAACATCCCTACCCCCGGATGTCTAGCGTTAAACGGAAGGGCAGCACTGATTTTGGGCATCATAAATTGCAATCATTTCCACTGTTTTTGCAACATTTTGAACACTTATTGCAATAAAAAGTGGTATCTTCGTGTGTTTTGTTTCCTATCTGAGTAAATGAAGATACATGAAGATTTGTCTAATTTTCTCGAAAACGATTCGACCGATTTTGAAAAATCAAACGTTGAAAAGAAAAACTTCGGCATACTTTTGAAAAAAGCTATTACTCGATACTATTTGTCATTTAAATTTTTTAAGGGGATGACTCTGGGAGACAGAGGGTACAAGGGGGGTGAAGTAGTTTTTGGTTAAAAAGTTGTCCCCCTTGACAAATATTTTGACGTATCTCTGCGTTTTTTCTTTTAATCAGTGGTTTTCGATAAATCCGTGGGGGGAAGTTTTCAAATGAATGTGTATGTGTATTATGTATAAAATTGTAGAAACAATGCACACTGCTAGAATGATCGATACACAAATATACATAATGTTTCAGATTGCGTTTACTTTATCGAATATCGAATGAAATATTAATTTTCAATTTCAGCTATAAAAAACTGAAAACTAATATTAAGTTGTCAAACCAGCGCATATATGCAGGTACATATTTGTTGTTGAAATTATTTTTCCTGTATTTTATGACATGAAGTACAGTTGACGTGCTTTGTGTCTAGCGCTAACTTGTGACATAGCCAAATCTAGATTTGTGCATGTATGCATGGGGTCATGTATTTCATTGATTCTCTTTAGGTGTTGCAAAACAATGTCAAAGTAACGATGAAGTAATTAATATGTTCAGCAAGAAATAAAACATGCAGGATAATGAAAACTGAAATGCAAAATAGATATTTTTTTAACGCAAGAGAAAGTAATCATTTATATTTGTCTGTATCAAACGTTCTACCTTTGATACAGAATAAATGGATACCTTTTGGTAAATTTTCCCATTTGAAATGCAATCCCCAGTTGAAGCCGCCCCTCACCAATGGGCTTGCAGTGTACTGAAAAGTATCAGGATTTATGATGTCAATGATTGGCATTACGACATTAGATTTCTTCTCTTTTATCCTCTGAAGTAGAGGTCTTAACCAATCAACATTCACCTCTATGTGACTATCCAGAAATACCAAAACCTGTAATCAGAAATAAAGGTTTGTTGTTTCATACATTAACGAAGGTGTCTTGATCTAAGATACCTAATTATTACAAAAATATTTTCACGGATGGTGATTCACTAGCAAACTTATAATAGATGAAATCCATAAATAGTTCCAATTGAGGTTTTGAATTAAGAAAAAAAGTACTCATAAATGGAAAGATCATACAAGAGTTTTATAACAAAACTGTTTTTGTTTTATTTTTTTTGCAATAATTCAAAAGTTATATCTAAATAAAATGGGTTTTTGAATCGAGTACCGAAAACACGCCGACAGCTCCCGAACCCGTGTGACGTCACCATGGCGATAAGGATGCTCCTTTGACCAACGACGTCCTACTCCGATACTAGACTCTAGATTCCCAGCCAATCGCGAAAATACGTACTGCTAAACTGATAACTAGTGTATATTTGTTGCAACACAGTCGATGAATGAAGTTTGCAGCTGGAGACGAAGTCTACGATCGAAATAAATATGTTTTTGAATGTTTGAAGTTGAAGTCAGATTACAGACTCCAGTTAGTAAGTACCTAATCAAATGTTTCGTTGAAAAGATCTCCTCAATCGAAGGATGGCCCAGTGGTTAGAGAGTCCGCTAGTGGATCTCAGGGTCTTTGGATCGAAACCCAGGCCTTCCAACTTTTTTTATTTTTTTTATCAAAATTACTGATGTGCTTTTTGCACTTGTTACGCACATTTTTTTCTAGAAAAAATGCCATAGTGACGTCACACGGGTTCGGGAGCCGTCGGCGTGTTTTCGGTACTCGATTCAAAAACCCATTTTTATTTTGATATAACTTTTGAATTATTGCGAAAAAAAAAAGTTTTGTTATAAAACTTATGATCTTTCCATTTATGACAAAAAAAATTTTTATTCAAAACCTCGATTAATGTTTTCTTACAGATACGTACTCAGCGCAAAATTTCCCCTGCCTGGCATGTTCAAAATTATTTTATCGTAACTTAGTCAATTCTCGCAAAAAGATTTAGAGCTTCAGTAACAACTGACGCATGTGGAATTCAAACAAATTTATTGCATTTTGTGGATAACTGAAAATAAAGACGTATCAGTCTTATTCATTGCGTTTCATTGGACCATGTTGAAAGCCAAAATTTGTTGAAATATGAGTTTTCCCTGAGGTTTCGGTCACCTTATTTATCAAATTACAGAATAATTTGTGTTTTCTATCTATATTTTATGATTTACATATAATCAGATGTGGTTTTAGTTGCTAGTGAAGCGCAGTGAATAATAATAGTGATTAGCAATCATAACAATACTATTTATTTTCTCCCTTCATATTCATGGATCGTAACAAAAAATAAAAATGAAGTCATGTTGATTGACGTCAGTACTTCTCACACCTTACGGTGATTCCAGTTTATTATTTTCCCATAGCATAAATCTTTAGTCTGAGATCCCCTTGCAACGAAATCAAGACCCGCCCGCCTCCAAAAAAATTGTATTCTGCCGGTAGGTCTTTCTTTCATGGGTCAATAAATAGCCTATTACGGATACAATAAATTTTTCTGTTTTATCCCGAAACCGTCTAAAAACAAACGATCTAAAGCAATACTCGTATGTATATTATCTCAAAATCGGAAATTTTCGCGACCACAATACTCCCTTCACCTATCGTTCTGCGAAGTGAACAGTTAAAGAGTATTTCGGTTTTATCCAAAACGATTACTTCCTCTACCTCTACAAATTACCACCTTTATCGCTTGTAGTAGCAGATATTTTCATGGCGGCTTTTGAACAAGCAGCATTAAATAACAGCATTTTAAAGCCCAAATGCTGGTTCCGATATGTTGATGACACTTTTCTTAGTTATGTAAACTCACTTCATGTCAAGGTAAAATTTACAATACAATTAGAAAAAGATGGATGTCTTCCTTTTTTGGTTTCCTGTCGATCAGATGGAGGCTTAGGGCATTGGGTTTACAGGAAGCCCACACGTATGTCATACCATCATCCAGTACAGAAGCAATCAGTAATTAACTTACTTGTGCATAGAGCCGTCTGATTTCAACTCTCTTAAAAGCGCATATAAAAACAGCCCCTAATAGCTATTCAAACCGTGATGAATGAATGAATGAATGATAGAATGAAAGAGGGAGAGAGGCTACCTGGTGGCTGGAACCACGAGTGCATAGGCCCTCCAATACATTTTTTACCATGTCCAAATTGCTTCAATATTACAGATCCGTTAAGAATTAAATTCCTCTTGATACGGAAGGTGTACACAAAATACCGTGAGACGGTATACATAGTTATACATAGTATACATAAGTTGATCTTTTTTTTTTAACTGTGTATAGAAGTCGTTAAAATAAACAAGTTTTTCAAATAACTTTTTTCCGAAAACTGAAAAATAAGCGAGATACAAAATAAAAAAAGTGAATATGGGCTTGGGTATCAAAACGAATCTAGTCTGTTTATGTTTATGTTTTTCGCTCTGATTTTAGTCATCAATCATGCATTGTACCTGTCAATTAGTGCACTAGTCACTTTGAGTTTATCTAGTTCATTTTAAATTGGTAAATCCTAATAAATGTTGTTTCATAATAATGTGCCACTTTTAGGATTTACCAATTTAAAATTAGCAACGATAAACAAAAAGTGACTACTGCACTATCTGACAGGTACAATGTTTAATCGATTTGACTAAAATCCGAGCAAAAAACTAAACATTAACAGACGAGGTATGTCTTGATACACACGCCGGGATATACTTGAAAAATAAGCGAGATATAGAAGAAAAAGACGTAACCAGTCTGTTAAGGTTTAGTTTTTTGCTCGGAGTTTTGTCAAATCGATTAGACATTGTACCTGTCCGATAGTGAAGTAGTCTTGTTCATCGTTGCTAATTTTAAATCGGTAAATCCTAAAAGTGGCACATTATTATGAAACAACTTTTATTAGGATTTACCAATTTAAAATTAACTAGATAAACCCAAATGACTAGTGCACTAACTGACAGGTACAATGCCTGATCGATCACAAAAATTAGAGCGAAAAGCTAAACATTAAACAGACTAGGTACGTCTTGATACACAAGCCCAGATTTACTTTTTTGGTTCTATATCTCGCTTTTTTCAGTTTTCGGAAGTTATTTGAAGTTCTCTCTTGACGGAAATGCTCAGATTCTTATCCGTCTAATAAGATGTGGATTTTGCAACCACACCTCTGTTTTCTTTCCGATGGAACATATTTAGTGAACAGTTTCAACAATATGCCTTTTTAATATTATCCCTTGTTATTGACATTGGATCGACCTTCAAGGTCCAGATTTAAGTCAAATACAAGTTGGTTTGCTAGGTAAGTTACCTAAACTTCAGTCGTCAGTCTTTCTGTGTAACTCGGTTTTATTCTGGTACTCTTTTAAGCACCTGAGGGCCGTATTCATAGTCGTTCCTTGAGTAATACTTAAGGTTCCCTTAAGTAACACTTAGGGGATACTTGAGGGACACTCAACAACATCTACGATATGGCGGGATCCATTTGGCGACGTTGTCATATTTCAAATATAAATCAATTTGTTATGTCTATACCTACGCATTTTGATGTTTTCTGTTATCTCTTTTACTTCCCACACCGATAGGTGAGGGGAGTATTGTGATCGCGAAAATTTTCGATTTTGAGATAATATGTTTTTTGGGCGTTTTATGATGTGTACATAACGAAAATCCACGTCACTCATTTCCGTCGGTCTGTCTGTCTGTCGGTCTGTCTGTCTGTCTGTCTGTCTGTCTGTCTGTCTGTCGCGTTTTTCTACCCTCGTAATCTCAGTAACCGCTGCATGGATTGTGATGAAATTTGGGCAGCGGTATGCTGTGGGGTCGTAGTAGGTAATGTTCCTATAATTTTGAAAATCGGTGCATAGGCGGCGGAGTAATTAGCAAAAAACAAAAAAATTAAATATTGCTGAAACTTCGTTTTTAGGCGTTTTAGGGGTCCCTGATCATTTTCTACTTTTTTTTTGGGTGGGGGTGAAATTGGGGTGGTTGGGGGTGGGGGGTTGGAAAATGGAAAAATTTGTTGGTTTCATAATAGACTGTCCACTGACCTGTGAAGGAAGACCTGGCGACATAAATAACTTTTTTAGGTCCATCCGAACATTGCCTTTGCCTATTTTTGATGTAAACATACGAGAGTATTGCGTCAGATCGTTGTAACGAGGAAACTGTTGAATTGATTTTAATGAAATTTTGAAACGGCATTACTACCATGGCGAAGATGGAAAGCGCGTATGGTTTTGATAAATCGTGCCAGTGGCGGCGCAGAGATAATAAAAAAACTAAAAATATAAAAACAGCTCAAACTTCGTTTTTAAGCGTTTTAGAGGTTCCTGATCATTTTCTGCGTTTTTTTTTGGTGGGGGTGAAATTGGGGTGGTTGGGGGGTTGGGGGTTGAAAAATTAAAAAAATTCTTGTACTCATAATAGGCTGTCCACTAACCTGTGAAGGAAGATCTAGCGACACAAATCACCTGTTTAGGTGCATCCGAACATTGCCTAGCCTATTACAGAAACAAAGGGACTTAGAATTTTCTGTATACTATACGAGAATTTATTGGTATAAATCGTTTTGTATGTTGTAACGTGAACACTATTAAATTGATTCTAATGGAATTTTGACCCAGTATATTGTTACCGTGGTGAGAATGGAAAACGCATATGTTTGTTAAAAATGTTGTCAGTGGCAGCGTAGCAATAATCAAAGAACGCGACAAGTATGAAAGCAACTCAAATTCGGTTTTTAGATGTTTTAGGGACTCCTGATCATTTCTTACCAGTTTTTTGGGTGGGGGTGAAAGTGAGGTGGTTGGGGGGGTGGGGGTTGTAAAACTGAGAAGTTTGTAGTATCGATAATAGGCTGTCCATTGACCTGTGAAGGAAAGACCTAGCGGCATAAGACAATTTTAGGGGGGGGGGGTTGGCAATTATTTGGTTGCAAAGGATCTTAGACTAAAGCTTCATGCTATGGGAAAATAATAAACTGGTATCAGCGTAATGTGTGGGAAGTACTGAGTCAATCAACTTGACTTCATTTTTTGTTTTGTGCTAGTATTTCGTGTTTTGTGCCGGGCATTTTCCCGGCTGTTACAGAAACTGATAACACAGTACTCCAAAATTAACCTACAAAATCGCCTTGACTGCAACGAAATGTCATGTTGACATGTTATGGTGACGTTTCTTTTCTTGAGTATTACTCAAGGGAGCCTTATGTAAGGGACCCTCAAGTAAGGTTTCGAAAAACAAAACCTTACTTAAGGGACCCTCAAGTTTAAAGGGACCCTTAAGTATCGACTATGAATTCGACCCTGATTAACCTTTTAGAGCTGGACCTTAGCAACAATATACTTAGGAACATCCATCACCCCTTCGATTCTATTATCGAGTTACGTGAACTGAGACTGAATGGTAACCCCATTACGAAAATCTTCAACGATGCCTTTTTGCAACTCATGCAACTGGCGAGGTAGGTGGCCATGAACATTTCTTAGCTTAAGTTCTGGTATTTAATATCTTGGTATGTAAAATCAATGCCTTAGTGTTTGTTGAATACCGTTTATTATTTTTTATGTTTGCTGGATAAGTGACTACAAAATCCTCAGCATAAGCATATACAGGGTGTCCCAAAAATAAGTGTCAAGCGGAAGTCCAGAGATAGAGCACACCTAGAAGTATCTGAATCACCCCCATATATGTTATGCAATTTTTTGTAGTTTCCGAGTTATGAATTTTTTTCTGAATTTCAGAGAATTCTCTACCTCGACAACTTAAAACTGTTCCAAAAGAAAAATTAAATGACTTTTCCAAATTCTCTTTTTTGCTAATTAATCTCCAAAAGCTTACTGTTTATACATAAAATAATCGGCTTCGTAGCTTTGATGAAAGTCATCAAAATTTTAGAGTAAAGTGAAAAATTTACGATCTGATAATTATAACATAAATCTTCGACTCGCAATTAAAAATCTAAAGAGGTGATTTCATGATTTCTAAGTAGGTCTAAAAACTTCTTCAGACTCTCAGCTATCACAGTCATTGAAAAAAAGTAGTACTTAATGGGGCTGCTCTCGCTCCAATCGACCTTCAAAGACAAGAGGCGAAGATTTCTTGAAATTGGCGATGTGATTTTCAATTCATCAATAACTTATGTGAACGCGCTAATAGCAAAATGGTTGTCAGTACCGCAATAATAAACGGTAAAAACGTTCCATAAATTAAACATTTACGAGGGTTGCTCTATACCTCCGTCAATCCACCAGTACGCAGACAGCTGTTTCACGCTTATTAGCGATCATCAGTGCGCCATAGGTCGATTGACGAAAGTAGAGAGCATCAATTTTTCCATGTTTAATAAACATGTGAAAGATGTACGAGTAAGACAGAAGGAATTCTGCCGGTGCGCCATCTAGTACCCGAAGGTGACGGCAACCAAAGAGAGAAACGCCACTAGAAGCAGTTTACCTCTCCTTGGTGGAACGACAAGGCTCGCTCGCTTTTTGCCACTAGAGGCGCGGATTTTGACGCACGCAGCGTGAAGCCGATATACGAGGGTTGCTCTATACCTCCGTCAATCCACCAGTACGCAGACAGCTGTTTCACGCTTATTAGCGATCATCAGTGCGCCATAGGTCGATTGACGAAAGTAGAGAGCATCAATTTTTCCATGTTTAATAAACATGTGAAAGATGTACGAGTAAGACAGAAGGAATTCTGCCGGTGCGCCATCTAGTACCCGAAGGTGACGGCAACCAAAGAGAGAAACGCCACTAGAAGCAGTTTACCTCTCCTTGGTGGAACGACAAGGCTCGCTCGCTTTTTGCCACTAGAGGCGCGGATTTTGACGCACGCAGCGTGAAGCCGATATACGAGGGTTGCTCTATACCTCCGTCAATCCACCAGTACGCAGACAGCTGTTTCACGCTTATTAGCGATCATCAGTGCGCCATAGGTCGATTGACGAAAGTAGAGAGCATCAATTTTTCCATGTTTAATAAACATGTGAAAGATGTACGAGTAAGACAGAAGGAATTCTGCCGGTGCGCCATCTAGTACCCGAAGGTGACGGCAACCAAAGAGAGAAACGCTACTAGCAGCAGTAAACTCTCCTTGGTGGAACGACAAGGCTCGTTCGCTTTTTGCCACTAGAGGCGCGGATTTTGACGCAAGCAGCGTAAAGCCGATATACGAGGGTTGCTCTATACCTCCGTCAATCCACCAGTACGCAGACAGCTGTTTCACGCTTATTAGCGATCATCAGTGCGCCATAATAAGCGTGAAACAGCTGTCTGCGTACTGGTGGATTGACGGAGGTATAGAGCAACCCTCGTATATCGGCTTTACGCTGCTTGCGTCAAAATCCGCGCCTCTAGTGGCAAAAAGCGAGCGAGCCTTGTCGTTCCACCAAGGAGAGGTAAACTGCTTCTAGTGGCGTTTCTCTCTTTGGTTGCCGTCACCTTCGGGTACTAGATGGCGCACCGGCAGAATTCCTTCTGTCTTACTCGTACATCTTTCACATGTTTATTAAACATGGAAAAATTGATGCTCTCTACTTTCGTCAATCGACCTATGGCGCACTGATGATCGCTAATAAGCGTGAAACAGCTGTCTGCGTCATGATACTACGACTTTAGAAGGTATGCTCACGCGCATGATGTCTTCCGTCTCGCTTCCACCTGTGACGTCAGCGTGTGACAAACGGGGTTTGTTTACTCGTTTAGTTACAGGTTATAGCCGAACATTTTCAGTTTATGTTCTTGAGTTTACTCGTTTACCGTAGTAAAGTTTGATAAAACATTAATTATTTGCGATTCTGGAGTTTAACACATATTTGAACAATGGTTTATTGTGTGGTTGTGGGATGTAATAATAAAAAAGTAAAAATTATTCGTCACACTACCGCTACTTGGGATGGTTTGGAAAATTTGCCAGGTTTCATTGCATTTAAGTTGAAAAATAAGGAGAAACTGGGTTATATCCCAGATTGCACAGATACTTCTCTCAGTTGGGTCAACCATTTAACAGAAGGTGGAAACAAAAACATACAGATGAGTTCTTGGCAAAATGTAATGAGCTGGGCCATATATTTTCCAACTATAATGGAAACGCTTTGAAAATTGAAAAAAAAACTATCTTGCGAATTTAAACAAATTATCAGAGAATTTATATGTGACTGATGAAGCAAAGATGAGCTTGTTTTCTAGATGCAAAATGTATTTCAGAATACGGATTCTTGATAGGGGAATTAGAGAGACCTCGAATATTAGAAAACTGAAATTCACTAACATTGTAAAATAGTATAAAGTAATAAGTTTACAGGGTCCTGCGACGGTGTATCCGGCTTTCCTAGCGCCTTTCCTATTTGGAATAAAAAAAGCTACATAAAATAAAAATTCGCTAAAAGATGGTTGGAGATTTACAGGTTGCAGAACGTATTTTGATATTTCATTTTCAGTTCATATAGAGAAAGGCTAGTTCTATATGCTCTTATTCACCCCTTTTTCAGTTCTCATTGTCTGTCCAAAATATATTTCCCCATAGACTCGTATATACAGAATCAATACCTAACTACAACACAAGGGAGCAACAAATAATGTGCCCTATACCCAGGCCATCAGAAACCATCACTACAGGTGGATCAAACTTTTTAATTCAAACATATTATTAAACAGATACATCGTGTAAAAACATTTTGAAAAAAATTGAGGAAAAACCTGTTATTACTAGGAATCTTTAGTATACGAGAATTCACCTGTACTAGCTAAATACAATGCCCAGAAAGATATTGTATTGTTGTATTGTGATATGTTTTTATTTTATGTTTAACATATACGCGGTTGTGACATATATTTGAATAAATAAAAGATAAGAAAATTTGGTAATGTATTTTTCCACCAATTATTAGCAGAAAAAAGGCAATATTCATTCGCCATAAACATAATGCCATTACGCTTGTTCATGACTTTTCAAAACCTCTAATGACAAAATCATGTTATTTATTGCTTGTCTACCTTTTATTAAGAGAATTATACAGTAAATACATATGCAAATTGGCTTGAAGTGCTGGTGACGCAACATCATAATCTATATATAAAAAATAAAAACGGTAATCAAAGGCTCCTGAATGGAGTATATAAAAATTCTACCCCCTATCCGAGAAATTTTCCCACCAAAAGATGGTTTCACTAGGCACTCCAATCAACCTCTTATATGAGATTTCAGAAAAATACGTCCAGACCGCTCTGGCTCTGTTCTTTTTCCACAATGTAATTTTTTTTTTTGAGTACATAGATTCAAATTTTTGTATCTAAAATTCGGAACGCTCGGAACTACTGCAAACGGGTCAGGCGTCGATTAATATCAATTTTGTGTATAACTATTTCATCAATTTTTTATTCAGATACAGAGCAATATGTATCGTTTATATTATATTGTGCATGAGCTATTTTCATTTTGTATGAATATTAAATATCTAACAGTGGTTTGCACCAGTCATAGTTAAAGTTGTAATTAAAGTTAAGCCTTAATTAAAGTACGAATTGCTTTGCACCGGTTGTAGTTAGCGTCAAACTCATAATTAACTTTAAGCCAAAGGCAAAGTAGGGTTTAACTTTGACGTTTCTTGGCTTAACTTTTGACATTTGTGGGTTTAACATATTCTGACAGATCACCACAGAAATAAGTTTGGTTAGTTTGTGAAATATATTTTATAAAATTATTTCTATATCCTATAAGCAATTATGAATCAAAATAGATCACTTGGATTCAATATCAAGTTGTGGGGAACTGAGGATACGACCATAACCTCAATCTACAACTATATAAAGCTGATTCTGGAATTGGACAAATATCACTGTTGTAATACACCCTGTTATGGTTTATGAGATTTTTCGTGTTCAACAGCTTTTTGGTCATTGTTGTGTTACTGCTGTCTTGTTCAAGGAGTCTATCTTAGCAGGTAAGCAATTCAGTTATTTAGAATGCTGTAACTTATGAGATAATGGGCGCTCAAAACTTGGATGGATTTTGAAAACAGTAAAGATAAAACGTTTATTTGTAAATTACAGTTATCACATTCACTAAGGACAGTTGTTTGATACTGCATCTTAGTTGCCCAATTTTTACCATATAAAGAAAATAAATTGATCTGCTTGAATTATTTTGCTGCTGCTGCAAAATGCAGTATTATTATGTGAATAGCTATCACAGTAGTAGTTATTACTGTAAAAATTAGAATGCAAGTGTCCTCCCGTTCTCACATGGATTTTATTTAATTCATCTTCACCACCCATTAGTTAATTTCCTTCTATTTTTAATAAAAATATTGTTTATTTCAGGATCACGGATGATAATGAATACTTTAAGGGACTAGTGAAAAACTGAAGCCTCTTTATTAACAAAAACTGAGTAATTTGAATAATATTGACCCATACTGTATTATTGAGCACTGCGGCAGCAAATCACTGTTGTGTGTTCCACCGATCACCCTATCCTAATTACTGAATTTTCTACTATTCAGGACAAGCCCTGATATATTGAAAGAAAATATATATAATAAAATAATAATAAAAATATAAGAGAATTCAACCAGTAGTTTTTGTTCAAGTAATAAAACTTACCTTCTGATGGGTGCAACTTTACAGTCACCCAATGAGTGTTTTTTTAAATAATCACCTTGTTTGACAAGACAGAAATTAATCACTCTCTGTGACCATGTTATACAAACTATCATTTAAAATACATATTTTTAACAAGGCATTCTATATCACATATTAGCTACTGATACTATGAAATATTTTAGATTTTGTTATATGAGAAGCTGTAAGAAAGTGATTTTTTTTCTCCACCTTTATTAACAGATATAATTACAATATATGGATAACATATGCATTTATTGGTTCTATTAATTTACACAGTATGTGGAACATATTAGTATTTACTTTCTATAAAGCCATCACAATGAAGCTCTAAATGCATAACATTGTGCTCTTCGCCTCATGGTATCGGACTGCCTCTTCTTTCTCAAATACTTGGCAACCTGAATAATTCTTTCTCCACACCTGCAATGACAAAAAGAAAGTATTTTGTAGTAGTGCACATATCACAAATCTGTTTTAATAGAGAAGTTGATAGTCATAATATGTATATTGTTCGTTGCATATTATATCACTTGTTCCGGAAACTCATCTTAAGGTTATGCCAAAAGAGTACTGTTTTGTTTCATTCCTTGAAACCACCTATATATACATATAAAAATTGTAATGATCATCTATGAATGAACATTTTGCTACTTTAACACTATAAATGTATAATAAAGATGTCTTTAGTTGACCTCAGCACTTTGGACATTTCTCTATATTTTTACTTACCACAAACAGATCCGGCATAAATGTTATTACTCTGATGTCTTCTGTAGCCACTCCTATACAAGAGAATCCAGAATTAAGACACCCAAAATCCACCAAATGTTGGGTCACTGCAATCAACTATTTCATAGACAAAATCTTGCCTAAAGAAGAGCATTTACTTCAAGGATTTACTTTTACCACTGTTGTTATATTCTGTGAGTTGGATATTTACGATAATGTGTTATCAATTAATGAAAATGAAACTAAAAATACTAAAATGAATCCGAAATTTCTTAATCAAAACAAATAGCCTCAGCTGAACTTGAAAGATAATGTTTGACAGCCATCAACGACAGTGACATGAACCTTCATTTCCATCACAGAACATCAAAAATACGACATGATTGCCAACGTAAAATCTGAAATTCGTTAAATTTCCCTGTAAGAAAAAGTTAACTCATAATTAAAGTTAATCATGACCGGTGCAAAGACACACAACTTTAAGCCTTAATTAAAGTTAAGCTTTAATTACTTAAGCCAAAGGTTTAACTATGACTGGTGCAAACCACTGTAAGACAGATATAACAGGAAATGAAATAAAACTTTCAAAAATAAATACTTTGGCGCCATGTGCTTGTACACTTTTGTCACACGGTGACGTCATGCGCAGACCGGTTCGAAATCTGTCCGCCAAGTGATCATATCTGTCAGTGTCGTAGTATCATGTGTCTGCGTACTGGTGGATTGACGGAGGTATAGAGCAACCCTCGTATATCGGCTTCACGCTGCGTGCGTCAAAATCCGCGCCTCTAGTGGCAAAAAGCGAGCGAGCCTTGTCGTTCCACCAAGGAGAGGTAAACTGCTTCTAGTGGCGTTTCTCTCTTTGGTTGCCGTCACCTTCGGGTACTAGATGGCGCACCGGCAGAATTCCTTCTGTCTTACTCGTAATTAAACATTTGTTAAAAAAGAGCCTTTTTCTTGCTAAAAACCACAAGGAGCGCATTCTTCAAAACCGGTTTTTACCTGAGCGACAACAAAAAGAGCTAACGCTAATGCAGTAAACGATGTTAGAAAGAGATAGCTATGATATTGATGTCTTTTCAAAATGTGTCATTGCATAGGTTGCTTTCGTTAACTTTATTCAGTCGTCTGCCTTTGCGGCTTTAAAATGATACGCTCTTGTTTGGTGAATTATTTTGACAATTGGGTTTTTTTACGGACTATTGAGTGCACGCAGATTCGAAATTTGGCATGACCTATGGACTCTAAATGCTATCGGTTTGGATTGGAGTTATTTCTGTTGTCTACTTCGCTATTCCTACGGAACTTGGGCGCACGACAACTGGCTTTAACGATGCTGTTTTCTGCAAGAGACTATGCAACAAATGGATAGGTCATGCTGGATCCACTGAATGGCCGCCAGGGTCACCTGACTTAAATCCAATAGTTTTTTGTTTGGGGCTACTACAAAGAACTAGTTATGCTAAAGAGTGTCGAAACATCAACGAATTACTCAAAAAATTGACACGGGCTGAATAAACAATAAAAAACAAGCGAAGAGCTTTTGTTAATTTAAAAAACAATTTTTCAGAAGATGTAGATTATGCATCGAACAAGAAGGTAGACATTTTGAAAATTTCTTGTGATTTAATAAACTTAGTGAAGAAATCTGATAATTTCGGTTCATTTTACAATTTGCCACTTACAAAAAAGAAGTCGTACATGTAAAAAAAAATCTTAGCAAAGTGACACAGGTGGTCATCTATGGATCTTCTGATCGCACTGAATGTTTTTTATTGCGGCACTGACAATCATTCTGCCATTACCGCCCTAAAATTAGTTATTGTTTCATTTAAAGTCCTATCGCTAATTTCAAGAAATCTCCGCCTCTTGTCGTTGGAGGCCGATTGGAGCCAAAGTAGCCCCATTAAGTATTACTTTTTTTAATGATTAGATAGATGAGAGTCTGAAGAAGTTTTTAGACCTACAAAGAAATCATGGAATCACCTCTTTAGATTTTTAATTGCGAGTCGAAAATTTAAGTCATAATTAACAGAACGTAAATTTTTCACTTTACACTATCATTTTAATGACTTTTGTCAGATTTACTAAGCCAATTCCTTTACGTATGAACAGCAAACTCTTGAAGATTAGTTAGCAAAAAAGAGAATTTGGAAAAGTCTTTTAATTTTCTTTTTTGAACAGTTTTAAGTTGTCGAGGTAGAGAATTCTCTAAAATTCATAAAAAAATTCATAACTCGAAAACTACAAAATATTGCATAACATATATGGGAGTGATTCAGATACTTCTAGGTGTGCTCTATCTCTGGACTTCCGCTTGACACTATTTTTTGGGACACCCTGTATAATATTGTAAACCAATTATTTGACAGGCGTTGATTGGATTCATATGTACATTGCGGCGGAATATATTGTATTGCACCATTAATCTCCGATCATAAATCACTGTAAAAATCTTCAATGCGTAGAATGAATGTAAGAAGAATTGGCGAAGATGTTCACCGGCCCTATATACAAAATGTTTTCTTTTGAGATGTTTAGAATCATAAAATCAAGTACGATGATATATCCAGTATGTAACGAGACTGGTGCTGTAAGTTCTTTCAAACGTAGAACACACAAAATGAGACATAAATGTCTTATCTTTAATGTAATGTTTAAAATCAAGTACCCTATGGAATGGTGTCATGGTTTGGTTTGTAGTTGACATCTGTTCGAGTTTTTCCGTCAGTTGCAAAGTAGATACTTTGGACATTCATTATGAATCGATATACGTTTCGAGAACGTGCTGAAATCGTAAAAATCTTTTATCAAAAGAATTCGTTGATTATCCTAGCTCAACAAGAATAACGTAGAAAATATGGAAGATGCAGCGTTCTAATTTCAAAGACATTTCGGCGATTCACGACAAATTTTCAAAAAACTGGATCTACACGTGATAAACCGCATATTGGCAGACCTCGTTCAGCTTGTTCAAAGGATAATATAAACCACCTACGTGGTGATGTGATTGAAAGGCCTAGCACATCAACAAGATAACGAGCTTCACAATTAAAAATTACCCAACCTTCATTGCAACGAATTTTGGTGAAAGATCTGCGCTTGTTCCCCTACAAAATACAGGTACAAAAACGTCTTCAATATTGTAATGTTATCGTAAACCTTAGAAATGAAATTGAGGATTTTTTGAACAAAATCATAATGAGCGACGTAGCTCATTTTTGTTTGAATGGATCTGCGAACAAGCGGAACCATCGCTTCTGGTGTAGTGAGAATCCACAAATGATTTACCAGCAACTGTTACACGAGCCAAAAATGACCATGTGGTGTGGCGTTAGTCGGAGAAAAATTGTTTTATGGCCTTATTTTTTAAGAATGGACGAGGAAGGAGCAAAAAGCTTTTTGACTTTGATACAATTTGTACCTGTACTTACTATGATATTGTGACTGTATTTTGAATCAATAATTTTAATCGATACCAATCGAAATGATTTGGATTTTTCCATTATAGTATTTTACATTTTAACAATCTTACGCTATGGTTCTGTCCTTAGTAGGACGTATTCATTGCCTAATTGTCTTAATAACATCACTGTTAGCAACTAACCTCACCAGCTAATCCCTGATGATCAAAATAAAGATTTTCGAAACCTTGGACTCCAGTTAAAAGAGTGTACTTATGCTACTTGTCGCTTCCCAATTAGCTCCCTATTTGTTTCCTGACTAGTCGGCAAATTTACCTAATTAAATATACCGGGTTATTTACGTTATTCAACACGGAGCATTATGGCTAAAGTAATTGATGAATAAGAAAATAATGATTTCGAATGGATAGGGACCCATCAAGGCTACATTTTAAAATATTTTCATATTATACAGGGCGTCCCCAAAGCACGAAACGTATCAAAGTTATATTTTTAAATAGAACACCCTATACATTATTGCATATTCATATTCCTTGGTGAATTCTAATGTGACTTTATGTATCACACATGGCACTTAAAGTGAATCGTTTAGGTGTACATTATCATATAAGTATACATCAGAGAAAAATTGAATATTGCAGAGATCATAAAATGTAGAAGGCTGTCACTTTGCCGTATCACTAAGCATGAAATGCGTTAGCTTAGGTTAGATGGATAAGTTTGAATTACGTTTCTGCTTGGAGAAGTCGGTCGATTAAGGAAACTTCAATCAGAAATAACTTGATTTTTTCAAATGAGATAATTTTTTATACTATTAAATGTAAAATTTGATAGCCTTTCTAATGATATAAGGTTGTGAATATCAATCTCTGGTAGTTTTCATTTAATTTCAAATTTTCAACCAAATTGGTGTTTTTCAATTTTCCTACCTATAAGCAACCTAGCAGACTGTGAAATATAAACAAAAACCTGTTCAGGTAGAAGAAAATTACTAACCTAGCAGACAAATGCACACGAACTAGACTAAAGAGACAAGATCATAAAACTTACTTACAACAAATCAACTTTAACTAGAAACAACGGCGGTAACATATTTGAGGTCAAAGAGATGCAAAAGATGTACGACAGAAAAAGGATAGTTTTCACTGACTACTAGCATTTAATCGTATAAAAAAATTAGGCATTCTCATTTGAACAAATCAAGTTATCTCTGATTGAAGTTTCCTTAATTAATCGACCGATTTCTCCAAGCACAAACGTAATTCAAACTGAACGTTCTTAACTTAGACAACGCATTTCATGCTTATATAGTAATACGGCAGTCATAGCCTTCTGCATTTTATAGTCTTTGCGACATTCAATTTTTTTCTGATATATACTATACCGAAAATGATGATTTACCCCTAAACGGTTTGCTTTAAGTCCCATACATTACGTCACACTATATTTCACCAAGGAATCTGAATATGCAATAATATATAGGGTGCTCTATTTAAAAAATATAACTTTGATACGTTTCGTGTTTTGGGAACACCCCGTATAACAAGAAAATATTTTTAAAATGTAGCCTTAATGGATCCCTATCCATACGGAATTATTATTTTCTTTTTCATCAAATACTCTAGCCATAATGCTCCGTGTTGAATACCGTGAATAACCTGGTATATGTATATTAATAACAAGATCGTGCCACAGAATACACGGTAAGACAATAGCCATTTTGAAAAATATTTTCCTGGGCGCCTTATACCGAAAAACGCCGATATCGCGTATCCACCAAGGTCACCCGATTTAACTGTTCCAAAGTTTTGGTTATGGGGTTATCTCAAAGATAGGGTATTTTTAATAATCCTCGAACACTAGAAGCATTAAAAGACACCATCCAAAAAGATATTGACAGAATACCACCTGAAATTTTAAAGAAAGTTAAAATGCTTTAAAAAGAACTCATTATTGCATTAATGCTGAGGGTGGCCATTTGGTCGATATTATTTTTAGTGTCTAACAAAACAAATTTTTAGAGTTTAAATAAATATTTTTTGTTTTTTAATTATTCCTACTTTTATATAAAAAAAAAGGAGACTTTACTTTGCGCCACCTTGTACTTTCGCTCAAGTAGGCTTTGATTTAAAGTTTGAGGCTTGTTAGTGTTTCCGCACAAAGAGATAAATAAAATTATCTTTGCAAACATACCGAGGGTTGTGGATTCACCTTAGGTGGTTTTTTGAACGTCTACAAATTTTGTTGTCGCGTTCTTACAGATGAAATAACTGAGAAGTTAAGAGGTACCGAAGTACCAACGACATCCAAACCGTTGAAGAAATTTTTCCGTAACTTTAAATGCGATGTAAACCGTCCTCTCTTTTTCTTAACTATTACAAAAATTATTGCTGTTGGGAGAGGCAAAATACAAACATGGCCTGAACATCATCGAAATTTCAGCGTTTTGCGTAATCATCAAAAAATGAAAGTGAAGCAAAGATATGCGATAAAATTTTGAGTTCAGTTGGGTAAAACACCAACAGAAACTTTTAACGTAATTTATCCAGATGATAATTCATCCCGATGCTGCAGTGTTTGAGTGGCATAAGAACCTTAAAGACAGTTCTCAATCAGCTGATGATGACTTGTCAACGAACAGTTGAAGAATTCGGAGTAAAAGTTATGGTTCACGCCCTACTCTCCCAATCTTGCTCCATGTGACTTTCACTTGTCTCCTAAACTTAAAAAAGAACTGAGAGATCCATGATGTGGGTGGGAATAAAGCGATGAAATGAGTGTATTGAACAGAATGTAGAGAATGTAGAGTACTTTGGAGGATATTTGTTGAAGACACCGTCTTGGTATTTTGAGAGATCGAAAATATGTATCGGATTTAGAGCTCAATAAAGCTGAGCTGAGTATATATGGGGCCCACGATATCTTACGGGCCACCGCGCTCGCTTCGCAGGGTGTCGGTAGTCGTCCTAACTTGGCAGGTATTAACATATACGAGCTTAGGCTCAGATTGAACATCTCTAGAGGGAGTCTAATTTGAATATTGACCAGCCAGCATCTATAGCGCTATTGCCAATCTCTTCTTCGTCCGCTAAAGTTTCTTCAAAATCTGGTAGTTTCTGCAGTTTGAACAAATGTTCCTCAAAGTATTTAACTATACATTCCAATATACTTGCAATCTAACTGATTCACGTGAAGTTAATTTGTATTGATTTAACGAAATCTCAAAAATGGTAAACGTCATAGCGGTGGAATGTTGTGAATAACTCCTAATATGTCGTAAATCTGGCAACCTACAATTGGCGTCTGTTTGGATTCCGCTCAAGGTGTTAATGTAATTGTGTTTATTTCGTATTTTCGAGTTTTTTGTTGTTTTAGTGTATATTTGAGTGACTTTGTGGTTATTTATGGTGTTATTTAAATTATTTTTGAACAATATTGTCATAATTGCATGATGGGACGAACCAAAAAGGGCATAGTTTGCTGTAATAGCGACGAATCGGTGAACACCACTTATCATAGGTTACTATAGGTTTTGTTTTGGTTTTCAGTAGCGTAAAATATGGGGATAACTGGGAACAACAGTAACTTCACTCCAGTTTCAGGAATATTTTTACAAGTGATATCAGTAAAGCCCGGTATATAATCATAAATCGGACCATTGTCTTCCACAAAATATTTCTATGGTATTTGCGGACTATATGTATAACGACGACCCTCTTTCCACCATTTTTCACTCCTAACAAGGTTAATTTTGAAAAAATATGTTACTTTAATAATACATCATGAGCTATCTAGAAAAAGTGACATGCAGGCAAGAATAAGGCCAAAATCAATAAAGACAATTTTGTTTAGCCACCAGTGACTTTAAACACAGAAACGATGTATGTTAGAGTAAGTGTGTCACTGTCACTCAGACATCACATCCAAATTTCAAGTTTCAATTATATTAGATCATCGATAAAGTTGATGAAGAGTGCATGCTGCTGCCCAGGATGGATTCACTGAAGGTGAACCCATTGAAAGGCGTACGAATAGCAGTACAAGGGGAGGTAGCGTGGAAGCAGCAGCATAGTCAGGTTAGAAAAATTAGATACAAAAGAAAAATGTAGATTTTCAAGTTATCAAAGCCAATACCTCACACAAGGCCTAGCCTTCGAGGTGGCAATTATTTGTAATGAATAGTACAAATAAATAATAATAATAATAATAGTTTATAGCTACGGTTATTATTTTTTGCCTTAGAAATGCGATCATATTTCAAATCACTTCCGTGTCATTCAGTGCTTGAAGTTTCCTATTTTGATCAATTTTTATAACTTAGTTTCTGTACACCGGCTGCTTACCACAGGAAAACCAATAAATTATTTTTTCGTTATATCATTCATGATAGATGTATAAGTAATACCTTCAGGTTAACGATGCCGCTTCACTATACTACCTTGTTTGCTAGATGTTTTACTTATGAATCTTCCACTCTTTTTAATACCTATGCCTTTGATACTGCAGCAATACTGCAGTATTGTTATTATAAAAGAAATGGTTGCAAAATCATTCTTATTACTTTTATTCTAAAATCTATACATATCTACCTGTCCACTTGCTTTCCTAGCGCCAAAAAGTCGAGCTCGTATTAATCCCTCTCTCCTTTCGTTCCTCAGCAGCTGTACCTTAGTTAAATTATTCCTTATTAAGTAGTTTTCAACATCACTATATAAATTTTCATGCTCACTAAAATCATCAACCAACAAAATTTCTTCCAAAAGTTCTACAGCCGTTCTGTTCAATATTGAATGAATAGTTCTGAGAAGTGTTTGAAAATGTTCATTATAAAAGCAAATCACCACACTTGCTTTTGGCAGGTTTGCATCATAGTTCTTACTTTTACATAGCGAGTTTCTAGTGTCAGGTAGATCTCGATTTAATCCAAGTCTGTTGCTGATGAGCACGTTGTACGCATGTAATTTATATCCCTCCTCTTTGACTTTTTGGTCTTCCTTACTCTTAAGCATACCCAGTTGTAGCATTTCTACAAAAATAATTTAGATAAGACTTACAGCTATAAAACAAATTAATGACATTCCAATTTTGGTATAGAATGCTTTCTTTTCACATTAGGCAAACTCAACTATGGTTCACTGCATCGCTGTTAGTGGTGTTTGTTAGAAATGGCACATGAAAAGGCCCATCAATCAAACGATATATTTCACTATAGTAAGAAAATCAACTATAATTTAGAATGTAAAAAATCACTAAGAATTTAATGGAGATTAAAATACTGCACTACTGCAGGAGGATTTAGATATATCAATTCAATAACCTAAATCTGAACACATTTTCAGGGAAAGATTAAAAAAATCAATCTATCCTTGGATTTAGTTGTCATGAGTTATTAATAAGAAAAAATAACGAAAATAACGACGTTAGGGACCGAGCTGTTATTTTATGCTAATTTTGGAAATAATCATGCGACAGATATATCTTAAGATTCTTTGTTTTAGATTTGGAAATTGCAATAAACTCTACTAATAACACGAGGGTTGCTCTATATCTCCGTCAATCCACCAGTACGCAGACAGCTGTTTCACGCTTATTAGCGATCATCAGTGCGCCATAGGTCGATTGACGGAAATAGAGAGCATCAGTTCTTTCATGTCTACCAGACATGTGAAGCATGTTGTAGCAGGCGGCAGAAAGGTTCTACCGCCTGATAATGTATAAAGTTATATTCTACCCTCTAGTTCGTTGTCAACTTGAATATGAAATGCTAATCAGGTTTCTTGTTTATCACCAGGATGTTAATTTAATTAAAATTATTTAAAACTCGTTGACAAATGTGCTATATTAATAAGGTTGAATCTAAGCAAACTCAACTCTTTCCTCCTCAAGGACAGATTGAGACTTTTCGCTTGTGGACATTTTACTGCCAATATGCTTAGTATCTCTAAACTCTTAAATAATATTCAATTTTATGATGTCAAAAAGGGATTAAACTTGTCGTATCAATTATTTTTGATAATAACTTTCCCAAACTTAAAAAAATTGAGACTTGTCAATACCGATTTGATAGGACAACTACTGATTGATTAGCCTGTGCATCTTTATAATTCTAAAACATAGTATATAGTGTTCACTCTGCTTTAATTTTGTTTAATCATTAAATAATCTTATTCTGTGCCTTGAGCTCTCAACATAATGACTATTATCAATGATAAATTGAGACTTTTTGACAATGGCATTATTGTTATAATTATTATTATAACAAGTTTTAGGAAATTTTCGCATATTATAAAATAGATCTAACTAGTGAACAATACAATCATTTGAAGCCAAACACAGAAAAATCTTTAGAATTTCTTTGAAGAAATTACGGAGTTTTAAGTGCTTTAAGTACAGGGTTATTCACGTTATCCGACACGGAGCATTATGGCTAAAGTATTTGATAAAAAAGAAAATAATAATTTGGGATGGATAGAGACCCATAAAGGCTACATTCTAAAAATATTTTCATGTTATACAGGGTGTCCCAGAAGCACGAAATGTATCAAAGTTATGTTTTTTTAAATGGAACACCACGTGTATTATTGCATATTCAGATTCCTTGATGAATTCTATTGTGACTTTATGTATCATACATGGGACTTAAAGCGAACCGTTTAGGTGTAAATCACCATTTTCGGTATAAGTAGATATCAGGAAAAATTGAATATCGCAGAGATTATAAAATTTGGAAGGCTGTGACTTTCCCGTATTACTAAGCATAAAATGCGTCAGCTTTGATGAGACGGTCAAATTTAAATTACGTTTATGCTTGGAGAAATAGGTCGATGAATTAAGGAAACTTCGATCAGCGATAACTTGATTTTTTCGACAAGGAATGCCTAATTTTTTTAATACGGTTAAAAGTAGAATTTGATAACCTTTCTAATGATATAAGGTTGTGCATCTCAATCTCTGGTAGTTTTCATTTAATTTTAAATTTTCAAACAAATCGGCGTTTTTCAATTTGCCTGCCTATAACCAACGTAGCAGGCCATGAATTATAAACAAAAACCTGTTCAGGTAGAAGAAAACAACTAACTTAGCTGAAAAATACACACGAACTAGACTATAGGGACAAGATTATAAAAATTATTCACAACAAACAAAGTCTAACCAGAAACAACGGCGGTAACATATCTTTGGTCAAAGAGAAGCTGGAGTATGGCAGAAATGGATTTTTTCACGGCCTACCAGCTACTGCAACGTACTAGAGATTGGCAATTTCCAAAACCATTAAAAATTTTGAAATAAAGTAAAAACTACTAGAGAATGTTGTAAGCAGTTTATTATTTTCATAATAAAATTTCACATTTAATGATATAAAAAAGTATGCAATTCTGTCAAAACTCAAGTCAAAAGTACCTCTGACTGGAGTTCTGAAAATTCTTCAGTACCTACCAGCAAGGTCTCAGAAAATGAAGAACGAATTAAAATTTGTTCAAATTATAAAGCATAACTTAAATGGCAGAAAATTTAAATCTGATTTGTCAGTATTCCTTTTTTGCAATATTGCTAATAGATATTGAAAAATAGAAGGGCTCCAGTCAGAGGTATCGACTTACCATTACATATGATTGATAGTTGCGTGCTGGAGCAACAGTCGCTGGTTGTTTCTGTTTCATATGAGGGTTTTTGATTGCCTTGGAAATTTTTAACCTCTAGTAAATTGGTAGCCAGTAGACAGTAAAAATATCTATTACTGCCATACTCCAGCTTCTCTTTGACCTTAGAGATGTTATCGCAGTTGTTTCTGGGAGAGTTGATTTGTTGTAAGGAATTTTTATAATCTTGTCCCTTTAGTCTAGTTAGTGTGTATTTTTCAGGTAAGTTAGTTGCTTTCTTCTAGCTGAACATATTTTTGTTTATATTTCATGGCCTGCTACGTTGCTTATAGGTAGGAAAATTGAAAATCGCCGATTTGTTTGAAAATTTAAAATTAAATGAAAACTACAAGAGATTGGTATTCACAACCTTATATCATTAGAAACTATCAAATTCTACGTTTAACCGTATAAAAAAAATTAGGCATTCCCATTTGAAAAAATCAAGTTATCGCTGATCGAAAAAATGTTTTTGTTTTCCTTTTTTTCGCAATAATTCAAAAGTTATATCTAAATACCAGGGCGGCCATCCTCGCGTCTAGGGACCTGCAGGTGACGCCATTGCCCCAGCTAGGGACCAGAGATGCGGCGGTCGCCGTACTGGAATTCAAGGTTAGTGACTCTAGGTTTAAGATAGTCGTAGGCAGCGTGTACCTTCCGTACGATATCGCGAGTCTACCCCCGACTACAGACCTAGTTAATATAATAGATTTCGCGAATAGCAATGGGCTGCCACTCCTTATTGGAATGGACGCTAATGCGCATCATTTAGTATGGGGTAGCTCGGACATAAACAGTCGAGGCGAAGCCCTATTAGAGTTCATAGCATCTCGTAATTTAGAAATTCTTAACAAGGGCACAGAAGCCACATTCGCGAATCGGATCAGGAAAGAGGTTATCGATATCACGGTAGCTTCTCCGGATCTGGTTCGCGTAGTAACAGACTGGAGAGTAACAGATGACATATCTCTGTCTGATCACAGGATGATTAGGTTTGAGATAGATTCAGTACACAGCGAGGTAGCCCAATGCCGGAACCCTAGAACAACCGATTGGGAGACCTACAAGGCCTCCCTGGCTGCTAACCTTAGGGAACCGGCTGGACGCTATAACACAATAGAAGAAGTGGAGCGCGGTGTCTCCAACTTGGAGGAGACTATCCGCACTGCACTTGAGGCATCTTGCCCACTGAGGGCTGTGGCTCCTGGGAGAGTACCCTGGTGGTCCGGGACGTTAAATAAACTCCGAGGGGCCGCAAGGAGGGCTCTTAACAGGGCTACAAAGAGAGGCGATGGAGCCTCCTGGGATGCCTTTAGAGAGACAAGGAGAAGGTACAAAAAAGAGCTACGCAGCAACAAAAGAGCAAGCTGGCGGAACTACTGTGGAGAATTGGAGTCTCTTTCAGAATCCGCCAGACTAATGAAATTGCTCAGCTGCGAGAAGAGACAAACCATTAGTTCATTCAAGAAAGAGGAATCCGGCGAACTGTCTCCAGAAGCTGAGTCGGCTCTCTTGATAGGGGACGCCGGCCTGGCCGAGAGGATGATAACCGACGGATCGGTCTCCTGGGCAATAAACGAGTTTAGTCCATTTAAATCAGCCGGACCTGATGGTATATTCCCCGCGCTGCTACAAAGAGGTCTGGAGGAGTTGCTGCCACATATAGTGGCAGCCTTCCGGAGCTCCATAGCGCTAGGATACGTACCGTCGTCCTGGAAAGCAGCAAGAGTAGTGTTCATCCCTAAACCAGGGAAGATCGACTACTCTTCAGCAAAATCTTACAGACCAATCAGTCTTACCTCCTTTCTTATGAAAGCATTGGAGAAGATCGTGGACAGATACTTGGTGGAGGAAATCCTCGTTACCTATCCCCTCCATGATAATCAGCATGCATATAGGCAGGGCCGCTCCACGGAAACAGCCCTGCATGCTATAGTAGGAAAAGTAGAAAGAGCCCTCTCTCACAGAGAAGTGGCTCTGGGAGTATTCTTCGACGTACAGGGAGCTTTTGATAAAGCACGAACAGCGAATATATCCACCGCCCTTCAGACCCCCTGTTCCACCCACTCTGGTCTGCTGGGTAAGGTCGGCACTTCAGAATCGCAAGGCTAGTGCAACATTAGGCGAGGTTCAGCTCGAGGTTGGGGTGAGTGGGGGTTGCCCGCAGGGCAGCTGCCTCTCCCCCCGCCTCTGGTGCCTTGTTATGGATGGCCTCCTTGCGAGACTTAGCTCGGCCGGCTTCTATACGCAGGCCTACGCAGATGACGGCCTGGTGTTAGTCTCTGGTAGATTCCTGGGCGTCGTCTGCGATAGGATGCAGATGGCGTGCAACATTTTGGATAGATGGTGTGGCGAATCAGGACTCTCAATCGACCCAGTAAAGACTGAGCTGGTCCTATTCACTCACAGGAAGAAAATAGATGATTTCAAAGCCCCCACCCTCCATGGTGTACCACTGACCCTAACACGGGAGGTCAAGTACCTGGGGGTGATAATTGATAATAAACTCACATGGGCACAGCATATCGACTATGTGTATAAAAAGTCTATAGCTACCATGTGGCAGTTGCGTCGGGTAGTCGGCGGAACCTGGGGCCTCAAACCCAAGGTCCTAAACTGGCTATATACGGCAGTAGTAAGATCTAGGATCCAGTATGGCAGCTCGGTCTGGTGGCCGAGCGTGGAGAAGGTCTCTGTCAGGCTCAAGCTCGCAAAGATTCAGAGACTGGCAGCAATGAGCATAACAGGTGCCACGAGGACAACACCCACTGCTGCCCTGGAGGTACTCTTGGGCTTGCCGCCTCTGCACCTCTGGATAAAGAGAGAGGCGATGTCGGCCTGCCTGAGAATGCGTGACGGGGGAACGTGGGTAGCACGAGAACCATTAGTTGGCCACACCAGAATAGAGCGATTCGCGGAGAGTAATATCCCGATATCGTCATTCAGGGTGGAAAAAGCCAAAGATATCTTAAATTTAGATAAGGGATTCTCACTAGTCATCCCGGAAAGAGATGACTGGATGAGAGGGAAAGTCAAGTTTCCGCCCAATAGTCTGGTATGCTACACGGACGGATCGCTCTTAAAGGAGTCAGGATCCGGGGGAGCGGGCTTCTGTCTGGAGGGTAAAGAAGTGCGGCGGAGCTTCGCGCTGGGAACCTGCACGACTGTCTTCCAGGCGGAAGTGTATGCGATATTGATGGTGGCAGACTCGACGGAAGTCGAACAGTGCTCTGAACAGAGCATATATATATGCTCTGACAGCCAATCAGCTCTGAAAGCGGTGGCAGCTCCGAGGGCCAGATCAGCTCTGGCTCAAGAATGCTCGGCCGCCCTTCAGAAATTAGCAAGCCATAAGAAGGTGACCCTGCTGTGGGTCCCCGGACACATTGGTATACCGGGTAACGAGAGAGCGGACCGATTAGCTAGGATAGGGGCCAGCAGTCCCTGCATCGGCCCAGAACCTATGCTGGGAATTAGCAGACGCCAGGTCAATGTGGCCCTGGACAAGTGGGCCTACAAGGAACTGGCGAAAGCCTGGTTAGAGAGAGACGACTGCAGGCAAGCCAAGAGATTCATAGCAGGCCCTGATAAGGCCGAACGCTATGGCTTTTGAATAAAGGCAGAGAGACGCTCAACCTTCTGGTGGGGGTTCTTACTGGCCATTGCCTGCTGAATAGACATTTGTCACTTATGAGAGTGGTAGGGGACCCCATTTGCTCCAGATGCTGGGAGGAGGACGAGACAGCGTTCCACTTCCTGGGCAGATGTGCAGTTTATCGCAACCTTAGGGTTGAGATATTCGGCACGACGGAGTTTGGGGAGGAGCCACTATATTCAGCGAAATGGTCGGACATACTGACTTTCGTCAGGAGGTCTGGTAGGTTCGACAAGGAGCTTTCTAGGGTGTAGAATTTTAGTGTTTTCAGTGATTGGTTCAGTGGGGTTGGCAAAAAGGGCCAAAGGTGGCCTACTTGCCTGGCTTCGTCTCCCCATCACTACTACTACTACTACTATATCTAAATAAAAATGGGTTTTTAAAACGAATACCGAAAACACGCCGACGGACGGCTCCCGAACCCGTGTGACGTCACCATAGCGGTAAGGATGCTCCTTTGACCAACGACGTCCTACTCCGATACTAGATTCCCAGCCAATCGCGAAAATACGTACTGCTAAACTGGTAACTAGTGTATATTTGTTGCAACATAGACGATGAATGAAGTTTGCAGCTCGAGACTAAGTCTACGATCGAAATAAATATATTTTTGAATGTTTGAAGTCAGATCACAGATTCCAGTAAGTAAGTACCTGATCAAATATGTTTCGTTGAAAAGATCTCCTCAATTGAAGGATGGCCCAGTGGTTAGAGAGTCCGATAGTGGATCTCAGGCCTCTCAGGGTCTTTGGATCGAAACCCAGGCCTTCCAACTTTTTTTTATTTTTTTTTATCAAAAAATTTATTGATGTGCTTTTTGCACTTGTTACGCACATTTTTCTACGATCAACATATATATGTGTTTGAATCAAATTTTGTTAGACATATTACTTGCACTCCACAGTGCTTGTTAAATTTTTATGAAAATTTAATATTTAATAAATAATAATACCAAGTGATAAACAGAATGTGATTACGAGTTTGAGTTACTTTTTTTACATTAAGAAACTTAAAAATGAATGAATTGAATGGATAAAGAGATTTTGTTTTATTAACCAACTATTTCATTAAAAAAATAATTTATGGCGATCGATATTGACGGACAAACCTTATTTCCACTGATTTTTTGAATTGTCCACCGCCTCCTGTACTTAGTTTTTGAACTGTGTAGTGCAAGTAATATGTCTAACAAAATTTGATTCAAACACATTTATGTTGATCGTACAAAAAATTCGTAACAAGTGCAAAAAGCATATCAATAAAATTTTTCATTAAAAAAAAATTAAAAAAAAGTTGGAAGACCTGGGTTTCGATCCGAAGATCTTGAGAGGCCTTAGATCCACTATCGGACTCTCTAACCACTGGGCCATTCCTTCGATTGAGGGGATCTTTTCAGCGAAACATATTTGATTAGGTACTTACTTACTGGAATCTGTAATCTGACTTCAACTTCAAACATTCAAAAACATATTTATTTCGATCGTAGACTTCGTCTCGAGCTCCAAACTTCATTCATCGACTGTGTTGCAACAAATATACACTAGTTACCAGTTTAGCAGTACATATTTTCGCGGTTGGCTGGGAGTGTAGAATCTAGTATCGGAGTAGGACGTTGTTGGTCAAAGGAGCATCCTTACCGCCATGGTGACGTCACACGGGTTCGGGAGCCATCGGCGCGTTTTCGGTACTTGATTCAAAAGCCCATTTTTATTTTGATATAACTTTTGAATTATTGCGAAAAAAAAGAAAACATAAACGGTTTTGTAATAAAACTTATACATGATCTTTCCATTTATCACAAAAAAGTACTTTTTTTCTTAATTCAAAACCTCAATTGTATAGTATCCAGAAATACTCCATTCTACATTAAAAAAGACGGTATTTTGATGGTTCAGAAATGATTACAGCAAAATCAATAGATATGTTGACCTCTACTGCGTTACTGCATGTTTCTCCATCATAAGCGCAAATTCTGTCTTACATAAATTTTGAGGAGCTGGCAACGCCTATATTATTTTCCTGCGATTTGTTTACGGTAACCTCTGACTGTCAAATGTTTGTTTTGTTTGTGCGACTTTTATGCTTGGCCAGTAAAACTGAATTTGCTATTTGTTGGTAACTGTAGTGAAGCTTTACGGACTTGCTGTGCTATATTCGAGTGTAGTTTAACAGTTTTGCAAGATGGGACAGTGTGGAGCAGTGTTTGCAACATGGGTTACATTGGAAGAATTTTCAGGTTAGTTGGCAATGTTTAGAGGCTGATAGGCTGAAGTGTCAAAAGATGATGGCTTTGAGCATGCCATGCTGGAGTGGTTTGTTTACTATCTCTATATTCAGTTGTTACCCTGAGGCATCAACCTTAACTATTGTTTTCTGTTTTTTGATACAAACATTACGTGGTTCATTACTTCTGAACTATTACTCATTGTATAATTACCGTTTGTTATTGAAGTAGGGTCAAATTTATGGAATAACGAACCTAACTACTTCAGTTTCATAAGATAGTATGGTGTACACTTCTAAACTCTTGCTGTAAAATTTCGATAAACAAGAGTCTAAAACAAAATCTGGTATAAGATACTCCAAGCCTTTATTATTCAAAGCTCCATATGATGTAGTCACACAATATGATCCAAAGCCAAATTGATAGTTACGTGGTGGGGTAGTGCACTATGATTTTGAGCATAAATGACCACAATCATCCCAATTCCCCATAATTATGGTTATGGTTAACTTGCCATGTTGTAACCTACTATGTATTTAATTAAACATTTGAATGTCATGTAATAGTGATAAATTATTATTGCAACATATTTCTGTATAGCATGGACTAGTTCATAATTGCACATTTTTAACTCTTATATCTAAACTTACAATCAATTACAGTTATCTCATGCATTCCACAATTTTAAAAAACCAACAAATGACAGTCTAAGTGACAGTCTAAAATAATTTATTGTGCTAAGCTGGCATAAACTCATTTGAATCTATGCAAATACTATTCACATACTGATAACCCTTGTATTTATCTATTAAAGCTGTTCAATGCAATATTTTTCAATTCCAATGAATCTATTTCATTATGGCAGTGGATGTACATATCTCACTATTATTGTAAGATCTCTTATTGTTTAACCCATTTATTAACAATCTAGCTAGTATAGTGGATAGTAAATTTCATATGCAATGGGGATGATGTGAAGATTTTTTGAGTTTTAGAGAACATATCTGATGCCAAATTGTTACAAAAGGACTTACATCACCTGCAATGTTAATGTTCTATAATAAAATGCCTCAAAATGTTTTAAAATAACTCTCAGTAGGTCTCGTTCTCTTACAACATGCCAATATACCTACAATTAATTGTGAAGTATCACAAAATGTTGATTGAATCAAGGACTTAGGAATTATTTCCAATAAAAGATTAACAGTTAATTTGGACATTAAAAGTATCATCAGCAGATACTAGGTTTTGTAAATGGTTCTATTTAGTCTCCAATTACCATACACATATTTTTCAATTGGAGCATGTACAAAGAAAATTTATAAGATTGTGTTCCTTTAAAGTGCATAAGTGAAGAGTAGCGATAGTTATACTGATTACTGATGAACTTATATGAATATAATATATATACTCCTGAGTGACATTATAGGGCTGAATTTGACTTGCCTTTGTTAAACAAAATAATAATCAGATGGATCAATTTATTACAAAACATTTCATAGGGTACTAACCTTTTATATATTTTTATGTACCTTTTAGTTCAACAATTTATGGTTTGAAAAATGAACACAGAACTAAGATTGTTAAACTTGATGAAATGAAATTATTACATGTAGTTTAGGATATTTGGATCTTATTGTGTTTTTTAGTCTTGTCATTCTCTTCATCTGATGTTACTAGGGTTTTACCCATTTAATAGTTATAAATAAATAAATATTAAGTGTTCTAATAAACACAATGTATACATAACAACTTTACCTTCATTTACTGATGTTTGTTCTTTTGGTAGTTTTAAAATTGGTCGTAGGTCCTGCTTGAAAGACTTCATGTATTTTTTTGGAAACTTATGATCTTCAGAATCCAATAAATTTTGTTGTAAACCCCATGAAGAATAGGAAGTCGATGATTTGGTTAGAAATATATCTAGACTTGCTACTTGGAAGTACAGATATAGGGAGACAATCCATGTCGCTGATGCAAAACCAATTCCGTACAAAAACCATTTGTTTAAAATAACCATTATACACACATTATACTTATACACCACAAAATAATACACAACAACCACTCTGACAACCACTATCTACAAAACAAAAACATGCATTTTTCCGGATACTTTGTACACAAAATTGTACTAGCTTGACGTCTATTTGATAGGTATCAGCTGACTGACTAAAGGTTGTCGCTCACGGTCCGATCCGCCCGACCCGATGCTGTCGTCCGTCATCCGACTCATGGCCGACTCTACACTAGGCCGGAGCCTTAGATGTGGCAACGTGGCTTAGCTGTCAAATAGTGGGCCTATAGTTTCAGAATAATTATTACATTTTATATGTATTAAAGTTTATCTCGGTTAATAAATTAAGAAAAATACTTTTTAGAACTACTACTAATACCACTTACATCTGATGTCTGGTTCATCGTAGTCAAACACTACAAAATAAAAATAAACGCAACGTGTTTCCTGCTGCCACTTCCCCTTCCACTTAAATGAACACTCAATTTACTTTGTAAATTGTCACTTGAGCTAAAAAAAATCACTATTAGGTCACTGTGAAGCCATTCTTGCTGGTCTTGATTCCCTTTCACTATCAAATCTTTTTGTAGGTATGCTCAGATGCATGCCCAGATGAGTTCTATTAACTGTATTTTTCTGTGATATTTGGGAGGTCCAGAAAACATTGTAGGTGCCACATTGTGCTTTAAAATAGGTCTTATCCTTTGAAATGTTTGGAAAGTATTGTCTTTATTGTTATAAATATAACCAACCCATACGAGGAATACCGTTCACCCACTTTTGTTTATGTCCTTTATTGGAAGCACAATTGCTAATGAACACTCAATTTACTTTGTAAATCATCGTAGTCAAACACTACAAAATAAAAATAAACGCAACCTGTTTCCTGCTGCCACTTCCCCTTCCACTTAAATGAACACTCAATTTACTTTGTAAATTGTCACTTGAGCTAAAAAAAATGACTATTAGGTCACTGTGAAGCCATTCTTGCTGGTCTTGATTCCCTTTCACTATCAAATCTTTTCGGAGGTATCCCCAGATGCATGCCCAGATGAGTTCTATTAACTGTATTTTTCTGTGATATTTGGGATGTCCAGAAAACGTTGTAGGTACCACATTGTGCTTTAAAATAGAAATTATTGTCTTTATTCTTATAAATATAACCAGCCCTTACGAGGAATACTGTTCACCCACTTCTGTTTATGTCCTTTATTGGAAGCACAATTGCTAGTGCAACCTGGTACTACACACTTTGCAGGCATGTTTTATCTTTATAGTTTCGTTTGTGCAGGTAAATAATTAGAAACACATTAAAAATCACCTTGCAATGTTCTTTTTACTCTTACTACACACCTTGCAGGCATCCTTGTATCTTTATAGTTTCGTTTGTGCAGGTAAACAATTAGAAACACATTAAAAATCACCTTCCAATCTTATAGCTTACTCTGGAAGAATTACACTAATGACACAAAATCGGCCCCCGATTCAGTGTTGCCATATTTCAATGCTCCGGACCACAAAACAGGTACGGTTAAGAAGGCACAATTCCGCGGACCTATTCATGTCTCCCATCGGCAATCGATCGTTGGAAATTCGTTGGATAATCTCTGGATAACACGTCATTTCGTACGCATGCGCTAATTTTGGAAATATCCAGCGAGTGACAATCCTGAGAGGCGTGTCGTGACAGTGATGGCGGCTTCCTGTTCCTCAGTCAAATCGGACCGACTTAGTCGAGCCGCGGAAATATACGATCAGATTACGTTCAATTTCGTCGCATTCGACGAAATCGTACTGCGGTGTTGGATGGTGAGTGGTGGGCTTAACGTATCACCGTCAAGCAGTAGTTTCTCTGGTTGATTCATCGAATTCGAATACGTTAGGTTAGGTTGATTGTATTTGGATATCGGTTTTGCGTAAATTTATTACGTGATTTCGCATATAGTTAATGCACCCTGGCATAAGAGCTTGAATAACGATTCAATTCACAATAGTAGTTATACCCTCGACAAAGAGCAGCCCTCGAGTCTTGAGTTATACCATACCATAAAATTCGTTTACGAGGGTGCTACGTTAAGAAACTCTGATACATACTCTCGAATAGTCCGGATATTGAAGAGGCCACTTACTTGGTGAAAAGGCGACAGGAAAGATTTGCTGGACAAGAGGTGACAGAGTCAGTCGAAGACAGGCCTGTATTTTGAAAACGCTCATGAGTACCTTCCACATTCAACCGCTACATTACATTCACTATTCTACTTTTATGTTATGTCACTGCGCGATATACTGATGTTATCTCCTAATAGATGCGCCAGGCCCAGGATGCTTTAGAACTATATCAGAGGCTTCGAACATAGCTTGAGGATGATCTCAGTATATTTGAGTGATATCAGTCGCAATCCCTTAGTACCGCCCGCGTGGTACTCGCCCGTTATCTGTACACACCAGAGGAAGACGTCCACCCAAAGGTGCCACACGAATGGTAAAGGCATATCGTGGCTTGCCAACTGATTACATCCGCCAACATTCGCTTTACGAAAATACCTACCAATACCGAATCGCAACCCCTGTTATGCGATAGATCTGTCTCGGTACGTAGCTCAACGAATGAGTGAAGACTTTGACGCGGCGATACGTGTGTATAAGTGACGGAGGTAGATCGTTGTACAATCTACCTTCCATATCAAAGAGAACAGTAGCTTCCTACCACATGGGAGTCAATCCAGGATATGAATTCATTGGATGATGCAGATTAGTATCTACAATTTGTCCGCATGGATGAAGCACCCGAATGGGTGATGCAGATTACTATACATATACAATCTCTCCGCATGGATGACGCAGATAACTATTTACATGCTGTCCGCATGGGTGATGCATATAACTATCTACATGCTGTTTGCATGGGCGATACAGATTACTATCTACATGCTTTCAGCATGGATCGTCGAATTCATAAATTGTGTCCCAGGCCGTGTTTGGAGCGGAAGCAATGGTAGTGTAATTACCTCCCAGGATCCCGCTATCCTCCAACGGCGTCCACCAACACAGATGGAGTGGCGTTCTCCTGCCTCCAGAGTCAACAGATTCGATGGACGACCCCGTCTCCCCATCGAACCTTCAATATGAGGGTCCTGCACTTCGAATCAAGTGCTATACACATAAGTGGACTAGTCTAAGGGGGGTACGCTAATGCTGTTGATTACTGCGGGAAGGTGTACAGAATACTACATAAGGTACTCCCACCGTGGCTCCCAATAATCGCGTCATCCCTGCCTTACTGTGCAATACAGTACCCCAGGTCTAGTTAGGGGCGTCCCACCTTGAACTGATACGCGTAATATTCTTCGTCCCACCAAAACTCGGAAAGGTGGACAAGACACGCGATAAGACTTTATCTCGGGTTACGTAGGTTACGGAGAGTAGGCATATAATACTCGGATGTGTGGAAAACTGTATTAACATTAACTACAAAAGAAGCTTAGCTTAGACATTCGAAATTCGTACAATCAAAAAAAATATCCCGACCGCCCGCTTGACGTTTCCGTCACCGATCCGTCAGAGGTCCTAGGTCCACTCTACCCACTCACTCTCGTCTAGTCTTCCGCCAGTGGCGACACATTACACTTGCCAGTTTGTTGTTATGAGTGGCGTAACCGCTACAACCTGCAGAGATTATAATTTAGCTACCCTTTATCTTTATCTGTAAATGACTGTCAGTCACTCAATAACATAATCGTAATGGTTAAAAGTATGCCCCTGAAATAGAGTACGGCAAATGGAGAAAGCTACTCAGTGATTCACTCAACAATTAACTGCAACCACAATCAATGAAGCACCACACGTTCCGATAGACCCATATAACTGCCTTTCAAGCGCTCACAATATAAACAAACCACATGTGCTGAACAGTGTGGCAATTCTGTAACTTTCGCTTTAGTAACGAAAGCAGACGAAAGCGAAGCTACTCATTTACGAAAACGATTTTTGACGGCATTCCATAACCAACGTTTAACGCTTCTTTACGCTTTCGGCATGGAGCTCGATGACTCGCGAGCATTCACGAGTTGGCTTAAGTATCCCTGTATGAGAGTCAGCAAAATTTAGCAAGGCCAACCATTGCGAAGGATTAGTTTTTTCTCTTCGATTCATTGCTGGTAATTAAGTATACAAATAAATTTAAGCGAATTGTCACGTTAACATACAGCAATAATAACGTCAAAACTTGACAAACGAGATCTAAAATCTTTCGCTATCGCTTATAACGTTCGTCTGCGTTCGTTATGTCCGAGTCGGAACGAAGACATTTATCGAATACCGAAACAAGCAAAAGCGTTGGAAGAATGTCGCTATCGCTTCGCTTAGAGTTACAGAATCGCCACACAGAACTTTGGTAACTTAGGCAGATACTTACAGGGTGAGTGTCATGCATAATGATGGTTAAAATAAAGTATGGATATGTTACGATCAATAGCCGAATTCGGACAATGCCCGAAAAAAATACGCAGAACTAGTTTTGAGCAAGAGATATTTCCCAAACCCGATATATTAATTTCATTCGGCTATTGCCCACATAGCACTGGCTGATATGAGAATATTCTGTTCACATTCACTACAGATATTATGAATATTCTGAGAAAATTCTATGGATAATTAGAATATTTACAGAATATTCTGTAAACGTTCGAAATGGGAAAAACACCCTATGTTCCTAGAATATTCCGCCGAATATTCCGCACGGATATTACATGAACAATCGTGGTAGAATGTTTTTAATATTCTAGGAACATTTTGTCTAAATTACCTCATATACGAAACATTTTTAGAGAATTATGGATACTGTTCCAAAAATAATGGCACCTACTAGTGGCAGATATGGTCACAAAAGTTAAGTGGCACCGAATTGCAAAACACTTGAAGCTAAGAATAGAGTGACAACCAGACAAGATTGACAACTGACGACACCATAGTCACCATACATCAGCATAAGATGCTGTCACTTTATCGTCGGTGGATGCTGTATCTGTATTGCTGGCAAAGGCTAATGACTAATAAACTTTTGAAAATTGCACATAATACTTATTAGGTATATTTAGGATGAACGGAAAACGAATGAAGGTTTTTTTTAATTCACTGAGAAACGTGCAAATATAAATTAATAATACCTCATATTGAATATTTGCCTACATACAGATATTTCTACTACAAATATTACTAAATGTTCGTCAGAAAATAGCTACATCTTGTTCTTACTAGCTTATTAAAATAATATTCTATGAAGAATATTACTGGTATATTCTGGAATAATTCAGACATTAAACGAATAATCACTGATTATCCTAAGTGGATAAAATAATAATATTCTATAAAGAATATTATTTTAATAATCCAGAATAATCAAGAGAAATAACGAATATTCTATGATTCTGCTGAATATTCATCGAACATATAGGAGATTTAAAGAATATTCATATAATATCCAGTGCTATGTGGGTGAGCATTACCAAATAGGCAGAACTAGTTTTGCGCATATTGAAATGCACAGAACTAGTTTTGCGCAACTTGAAATGCACAGAACTAGTTCTGTGGTACTGAATGGCCAGCAACATATTAAAAAAGTAAGGTTATGTTTATGTTGTTGCTTTGAATGTTTTTTGTTTCAGCTTGTACAAAAATGCAAGCTAAATTCGAATCCGAATTAGTTCGGCTACATGAAGCTGCAAGTACATAAAAACATAATCCCATGACAATAGATCATATCCTCACTATATTGAATGAACCCAACCTAACCTAGCCTTCATGTCTCTGCAATAAAAAATGTATCAACAATGTATCGAAAAAAAATCTCCTCTACAGTTCCAAATGCCACCATGCCAAAATATACAGAACTAGTACTGTGCATTTCAAGTTGCGCATAACTAGTTCTGTGCATTTCAAGATGCGCAAAACTAGTTCTGCCTATTTGGTAATGCTCAATAGCCGTATAACACTAACATTTCGGGTTTGGGAAATATTCCTTGCTCAAAACTAGTTCTGCGCATTTTTTTCGGGTATTGAGTTTAACAGATACATTTGTTCGGCTGTATCCTATATATTTTAGAAACTATCAAAATATTTCCTGCAAAAACAGAAAATACGTGTTTCTGGTTCATTATTCCGGTTGTTGTTGTAATCCAGTATTCAGGTTGACTGCATATACCTCTGCAAGATAATAATATTTATAGTTAAATCTGTACCCACATAGCACTGGATATTCTATGAATATTCTTTAAATCTCCTATATGTTCCATGAATATTCAGTAGAATCATAGAATATTCGTTGTTTCTCTTGATTATTCTGGATTATTAAAGTAATATTCTTTATAGAATATCATTATTTTATCCACTTAGGATAATCACTGATTATTCGTTTAATGTCTGAATTATTCCAGAATATACCAGTAATATTCTTCATAGAATATTATTTTAATAATCTACTAAGAACAAGATGTAGCTATTTTCTAACGAACATTTAGTAATATTTGTAATAGAAATATCTGTATGTAGACAAATATTCAATATGAGGTATTATTAATTTATATTTGCACGTTTCTCAGTGAATTAAAAAAAACCATTCATTTTGCGTTCGTCCTAAGTATACCTAATAAGTATTATGTGCAATTTTCAAAAGTTTATTAGTCATTAGCCATTGCCAGTAATACAGATACCCAGCGGCAAAGTTTCCCCCACAGGAGGCAGGCGCAGCCCCAATCTTGTGACGGAGGCTTTGGCGGAGGTTTGTCCACGACCTACCTGGCGCGTCCCGATGGCTGATAGGGTGTCCCCAGAGGGGTGAGGCGACTCTTGATCAGCGAAATGCTTGTCTCGCTCTTCTGGGTAGGCAATAGTAAATATTGCCTGCGGATCATGTGGAAACCGAAGAGGGCCCTGGCATTCGGAGCAGAGGGGCTCTCGTCATACCGATGCCGACAACGCGCGTACTGCGCTTGGTTGGCGTCGGTGGGCCGAGGGCTCTCGCGTTCTGCTGGCTGGGACAGCTAAGTCCGAGCTTGCCTCTTTGGTAGTGCTACGAGGATGAGGACGACCTGGCGAGGAGACGGTGATGAGTATGGAAGGGAACATGCAGCGACCTGGTACCATATGATGACCACACGGCGATGGACACGGACCCAATTTACTTAATATGGAAGGTTCACGTATAGGCAAATTATTTACGGAGCAGGGGGTCGGATCCCCAGTTCCGGTCGGAATCGCGGGTGAGCGAGCAGGCCCCGCCCGACCGTTATCCAGCGACTGCTCAGCACTCTCGGCGGGATGTCAGGCCGAGGTGCAGGATACTGCTACTGACACTATGACCAACGAACAAAGCGTTCGGATTTCTGCGGTAGGCGACCAGGCCGCTTTCACTGGAAGAAAGGACCCGCTAGGCGGTAAAGAGGGTGTTAATCCCTTTAGGAGGAAGGACCTTCTTCCAAGAAGTCCTCCGAGAGGAAGATCGACATCTGTCTCAGAGCTGGACCTTAGACGTACGGAGGAGTCTTTGGACAATCCAGCAAAACGGAAAAGACAGGACCAGGCAGTAGCTGAAGACCGCGACAGTTCTTCACCCATTATACGGAAGCTGACCGAAAAGATCGAAGAATTAAAATCGATCCTAAAAGTTAACGTCAATACCAAAACCTCAATTAAGAGAGGTGTTGACGAAATCGGAAGGCTAGTTGAAAGGTTGAAGGGTATAGACCCGACGGCTGGCTGTATAAAGCTCCCTGTAGAGAAAGCGACGCAGGGGACTCAGACTGCAGCACGTGCAACGGCATGTGCGGCCACACAGACGGAGGGTGTGTGGCACAGCAGAAAAAGCGGGGAAGACGAACTGGCAAGGCAGCTACGTTCGACCATAACTAGAGGTCACGACGACTACAATGTTTTTGTAGAAGTCGAAAAGAAGCAATGGCCAGAAAAAACCTACCTCAATACCAAAGAGGTAATAGGTAATCCGGTATGGGGCCAAACATGCCAAAGTGACCTCGTACTAGGTACCAAGCCAGGACACAGCTACGACAAAGGGATAAACTGGCATTTTAGGTCCAGATACCCAGAAATCGTGACCCTCGGAGAAGAGGAAGGTGGGGCCGACGGTTTTTCGTACCTGAAGTACGAAACTTGCGTCGCCAAAAGTAGAGGGCCGCAGCAGATAAACAAGAAGTACGTCTATAAAGTACTTATGGACGACGATGAGCGTAAAACGTTCCATAACTTTATGGAACTGAGGGATTTCGCCATTAAAGAGCAGCGGCTAGATATTGCGATTCCAGCCCCCGATCTCCCAACGGCGAGCAGATTCCGAAAGCTCGTTGAGTTTGTTTTTGCGGGAACCAACGTGAATATAGGAATATATTCACCCCCAAGAAGACGGGCCAATGAAGCCAAGGAATCATCGCAACCGAACGATAGGAACAGGCAGAGGAGCAATACAGAAGCTGTAATAGTCTCTGCGAAGGACATGAATTACTTGCAGCTGCTGAGGAAAGTCAAAGAGGAGGCGAAGAAAAGCGACCTCCAGATGACTGTTCAAACCATCAGGCAAACGAAAAATGGAGAACTATTGCTCACGGTTCCGAAGACGGGTGGGGGAGCTGAGAAATTAAGAGACGCTATTGGAAAACTTCCAATAGAAGGAATCCACACCAGGCATTCCGGGAGGGTTACCCTGCACGTGCGAGGCATAGATGGTGCTACCTCCGGAGCAGAAGTGGAAAGCGCGCTTCGCGAGATAGTTAACGGCGGAAGTGACGACTTACAGGTGAAAGCCTTGAGGCCTACAAGAAATGGCAATCAGGTAGCCACTGTCCTCGCCTCAAGGAAACTGGCTGATGAATTGACCAGTAAGGGACGTTTCAAGCTGGGTATCGTGATGTGCACGGTCCAGGAAAGAGTCTCTATCGAAAAGTGCAGAAAGTGCTGGGGCATCGGGCACAAAGCCAGCACATGCAGGGGAGAAAATAGGCAGAATTTATGCCTAAATTGCGGCAAGACGGGGCACAAGAAGGCCGAATGTAAAAGCCCGGCATTCTGCCCGATATGTGCTGTCGAAGGACACAGAGCAGGTTCTTTTGCCTGCCCTGTATACAAAAAGGCATTAAAAGCCAAACAAAAGAGGAAAACGCGGACGAAACCTCTGGAGTCCGTAGCGACCGAAGGAGATCTCTCGGACTGCGAGGTAGAAACTATGGAACAGTAAATGGTGACGATACTTCAAGCTAACTTAAACAGGTCGCGCGCAGCGCATGACATGGCTCATGCGCTGGCCATGGAGAAGAACATTGACCTAATATTAGTATCGGAGCCAAATCGGAAAATCTGCAGTCAATTCAGGTGGTACACCGACAACAACAACGACGTAGCGGCGTATATTCGAAATAGGAGTATCGTCGTAAATTCGGTGGTTAGTGGAGATGGCTATATACGCCTGAATCTCGATAAACTGACGATCTTCTGTTGTTACTGCTCTCCAAATATAAGTATGGAGACATACGAAAAGTATATGCAGACGCTCTGGGACGATGTAGCTACGGCGGGCCGAGACGTTCTTGTCCTTGGCGATTTAAATGCTAAAGCTGCAGACTGGGGGTCACCAATTACAGATAAAAGGGGGAGAGTCCTATGCGAGTGGATAGCGGCGATGGACATGGTAGTGTTGAATGATGGCTTGCTGCCTACCTTCTGCAGAAGAGATTCGTGTTCGTTCATCGACGTCACTCTAGCATCGCAGGAGGTAGCTAAGCGCATTCAAAGGTGGAAGGTCTTGGAAGACGAAACTTTGAGTGACCATAGGTACATCTATGTTGAGATGGACATGAAACTCAAAGTTAAAAGGAGATCAACGGAGCGCCACACGCCTTTCGTTGATGTCATCAAATTCCAAGAGGCACTTACCCGTAGACTTGATTCCTTGCATACCATGGAAAGCGTTTCTGAACAGCGGTACACGAGGCTGATACAAGCCGTAATTAAAGAAAGTACCATCAAAAGGGGTGCCAAGACAGCTATGGTACCGTACTGGTGGAATTCGGAAATCGAATCTGCTAGGGCGGACTGCCTTCAAGTACGGCGTAAGCTGTCGCGCATACGACGTGGAAACCACCAGCCTCAAGCAGCCATAAATGCACTACAGGAGGAATACGCCGCCAAGAAGAAGCTGATAAAAGGTCTGATCTGTACTTCAAAATCCAAACACTGGAAAGAACTATGCGAAGACTTAGAACATGACATCTGGGGTGAAGGGTACAAGTTGGTCACCAAAAGGATGATCAAGCAATCGTCACCGTGTCTACTAAGTAACGACAGAAGGGTAGAGATAGTGAGAGAGCTCTTCCCAAGTACTTCGGAAGCTTGGGAGACGGACAGTACCGAAAAGAATCCGGAGATCTTTACGGTGGAGGAGATTAAGGCGGCTGCAGGGAAGATGAAAAATGGTAAAGCTCCTGGGCCAGATGGTGTCCCTCCTGAGGCCATCAAGGTTATTGCATCTACAGCACCACAGCTGCTATCCGGTCTATTTAACCACCTTCTGAGTACGCAAACCGTACCAAAGGCGTGGAAAAGGGCAAACGTGGTATTGCTTAGCAAGATCGGAAAACCACCAGAGCTTTCCTCTTCATACAGGCCAATTTGCCTGCTAGATACCATCGGAAAGCTGTACGAAATCCTCATAAGACAGAGGCTCGAGAAAGAGATCGAAAAGGCAGGAGGACTCTCGCCATGTCAATTCGGTTTCCGCTCGGGGAGATCCACCATCGATGCCCTGGAAACGGTGACGAGGATTGCGGAAGATACCAAAAAGAAATGGTGTGCGTTGGTGACGCTTGATGTCCGCAATGCTTTTAATACCGCCTCGTGGAGCATGATTATGGAGGAACTAGGAAAGCTGAAGATTTCAAAATACCTAAGGAATCTTATAAGCAGCTACCTAGACTCCAGATCAATTTGCATTGTCGGAACCGAAATCTCTATGACAACAGGGGTGCCCCAAGGATCTGCTTTAGGGCCGTTACTTTGGAACATCCTGTATGATGGGGTGCTGAAGCTTCCGCTGCCCACCGGCGTAAAGGCGGTAGCATACGCCGATGATCTGGCACTAGTTATCGTGGCAAATGAACAGGCAGAGCTGGTTCATAAAGCCAATGCATCACTGTGCAAGATTGACAGGTGGATGTGCGATCACAAGCTTAAGTTGGCTCCTGAGAAAACAGAGGCAGTTATAATGCGCGGCCCAAGGAGCAAGAGAGCTAACGTGGTCTTTCAACTAAAGGGAGTGCAGGTCCTGCCAAGCAAGTCCATAGTGTACCTCGGAGTCACACTGGATAACGAGAGGTGTTATGGAGAACACCTTAAACGAGTAGTGACAAAGGCTGAGAAGAAGGCGGCTATACTGTCGCGACTGATGCCAAATGTAGGAGGGCCCAGTAGCAACAAAAGGGCACTACTGTGCCAGGTTGTACAGTCGGTCGTCCTATACGGAGCTCCTGTGTGGTGTAAAGCCACGAAAAGGAAAAGGTATCAGAAGGTCTTAGACAGCTTGCAGAGAAAGTCTCTGCTAAGGGTGGCCAGTGCTTATCGCACGGTATCTACTAGAGCCTTGCAAGTTATAACGGCGATACCACCATTATACTTGCTGGCCGAAGAGAGGACACTGATCCGCCATGGTCAAGCTGGCAATGCGATAAGTCGAGCTGAGGCTAAAAGGCTGACAGCAAGTAAGTGGCAAAGCATATGGAACGAGACCACTGATGTCGGACAGTGGACGAAACGACTAATACCGTCGATAAAAGAATGGGCGGAATGCATTCATCGGCAGACGTCCTATTTCCTAACGCAGGCACTGTCTGGGCACGGGCCTTTTCGAGTGTATAGGAAACGGATAGGACGGGTGATGGACGAAAGATGCTTGCACTGCGAGGCGGAAGATACGGCCGAGCATGCCCTGTTTCTGTGCGACCGATGGGGGGCGTACAGAGATGAGGCAAGTCAAAAACTGGATGGGGAGCTGACCCCAGAGACTATGGTCCCGTTGATGTTGTCCAGCGTAGAGGCATGGACCATCATACATGAGATGGTCAACAAAATACTCTCTGCAAAGGAGAAAGAGGAGCGCCTTCAAGGATAAATGAGGATTGGGATTGGAAGTTATTCATAAGTGGGTTTTAATCATTACCTCATCTTGCACTGCGAAGAATATCGTTCACGATGATGCCCGGTGCAGATGGAGATATAGCATCAGAGGTAAGGAAGAGGGAACGGGTTTTAGCCGGTCGGGCCGTGATGACATGTCGGATGGACGTGGTTGCGTCCATTGGACATGTGATCAGAGGACTCAAGCTGGTTCAACGTCGGGCGGGCAGACTCTCTCTCACACTTCCGGGTGTGTGAGTGTTTTCTGTCCTTTCCTAAACCCTCTATAATAAAAAAAAAAGTAATACAGATACGGCATCCACCGACGATAAAGTGACAGCATATTATGATTATATGATTCTTATGCTGATGTATGGTGACTACGGTGTCGTCAGGTCGTCACTTGTCAATGTTGTCACTCTATTCTTCACTTCAAGTTTTCTGTCATTCTGTGCTTCAACATGTGATGTGGGCATTTTAGCTTTTAGGAATTCACGAGTTTTTATTCCTGAAAGGCCTGCATTTATACTCAATTTTGTACAATAAAGTCGCTGGTTGTTGTAAAGTGTGTGACAGCGTTCCAAATTATGGTCACCTACTATATGGTGTATGGTTCATTACAGTTCATTATATAATGTGAGTAGAATTTTGAGGTTAAATGCAACAAGCTTACATTTTTACACTTTATTTTAACACTTAACTTTTGTGACTATCTGCCACTAATAGGTGCCATTATTTTTGGAACACTATCCATAATTCTCTAAAAATGTTTCGTATATGAGGTAATTTAGACACAATGTTCCTAGGATATTCAAAAACATTCTACCATGATTCTTCATGTAATATCCGTGCGGAATATTCGGCGGAATATTCTGAGAATACAGCGTGTTTTTCCCATTTCGAACGTTTACAGAATATTCTGTAAATATTCTAATTATCCATGGACTTTTTCTCAGAATATTCATAATATCTGTAGTGAATGTGAACAGAATATTCTCATATCCCCACATAGCACTGGATGATATGAAGAAACCAGCCCTGGACCTTCTTTGCTCTGATGGAAGCAAATGAATCGAGTTAGATAGTGCCAAAACCAATATTTTTTGTTTTTTGAAAAGGTTTGGTGAATGCTGTATTCTAATAATTCTATTGGTATTTAATTTGATAATGACGTTTTCATGTGAAACGCTGCCTAGCTTAATGCAAGTCATTATTTTTAGAATACAAATTTTTGACCGCAATTGTAGCACTATTAATCTTGGTGTTCAAGCGTTTTGATGTCGGCCCACCTATATGAAATGGCTGGATGTGCTGACATGGGTCACATAAGCAGTACCTACTCGGTTCCTCAGATTAAACGCTCAGGTACCTGCTTTGGTAGATAGATGGCGAACCAAATACTTTTTTAAAGTACTGCTTCCCAATATCTATATGTTGCTACTACTAATAGGATTACGATGAACCTTATGGCAAAATATCTAATTTTTACAGTGTTTTGTTTCTTATTGATTTTTTAGGATTTCTCTGGTGGTACGGACATATTATTAGTACTCGTACTAAATGTAAACCCTAGAGCTTTTTTGTTATAAAGAACCTTAGGGATGCAGGAAGTTGCATCGAATGATTAACATTATTGTGGCAGTTTGATTTGTTTTTGCCAAAGAATAAAACATATTCTGGGTGAAGTACATAAAGAAACCCCAGTGGACTTGAATGGTTCTTAATAGGTTAAAAATTTTTCTTGGAAATGGATGGCGCAGTGGCTGGCTCCCCCTTCCTTTTTTCGCTCAGTTTCATTCCCTTCCCCTGACAAATTTTATTTTGTTGTTCAGGAGAAATTTGTCTGAACCGTTAGATAAATAAGACTGCAATAAGTGCTGTAAGGTCAGGAAATATTTCAAGACCTTCCTACTATTCGGTTTAGAAAGCGATACTAACAGCGCTTTCGCTAAACCAGACTAAGTTGCGGTACGATGGGTTGAGACCTTCACGGGATGCAGCAGCAGTCTCCCTATTTTGTGTTCGCATTAATAAGACAGGGGGATATATCACTTAACCTCGTAATGTAGATAAGTGTTTCCTGAGCTGAAATTGTCTACTGCAAAAATCAAAATAAGGGAGTGTCACCAGGGCAATGAGCATGGACAGGTAGTATTTCTCTACAGTGTCACTAATAATTGTTTAGCAGCTAAACATCCCGAGTTACCATCCCACGTGGCCTTAAAGGTTTTGTGGGCGCGTGTTCTTAACAGTTTTGTCAAGCTTCGGCAGCAAGACGCAAACAGGTAATTATACAACAATTAAGTATGTTTTTGTAATAGTAATGCGTTCATAAATTTTATCTCCTTTTGTCCTTAAGATATAACAATAAAACATTATTTTTCTCCACGTTTGTGGTGCGATATCAACCGAGTGGTTGACTTTTGAGATTCCATCCTTTCAGTTTTCTGCATTTGTTTTGAAACCCCATTCAATGCGAAGTGGGTGTTTTCTAGAACGTGTTGAAATCATTAGTGTTAGTGTTTATCACTTTCTGAATCACTGTCAACTGAAAAGAGACAAAATTCGCGCACTGAAGAAAGCCATATTGGGTTTGTCGTCAATGTGCGTGAACGAAATTTCACCACATAACGTGATGAATAGAGATTCTCAACCATATTTTACTCATGTTTAAGTACTTCACTGGTGGGGCTGCTTATCATTTTTTTTTGTTTTTACGGAAAATGGAAACCAGATATTACTCATGTTCCCATATTCCTGATGTTTGCCATTTTTGTTAATTTATCAATCAGATTGTACTCTTGAGTGTAGAAACTGGTGGCATTTACGGTCCCCTTCAGCTGCCGTTTCAGTCTCTCATTGTAGACATTGGTGGGCCCCATTTAGATGTTGTTTCAGTGTCCTCAGATTTTATTCATGATTGTAGAAACTGGTGGCATTTACGGTCCCCTTCGGCTGCAGTTTCAGTGTCTCGTTGTAGAGACTGGTGGGTCCCATTTAGCTGCTGTTTGTGTGTCTCAATCAGATTTTACTCGTGATTGTAGAAACTGGTGAACCCCCTTTAGCTGCTGTTGGCGTGTCTCAATCAGATTTTACTTATGATTGTAGAAAATACTGGCCCCTTTGGCTGCTGTTAGAGTGTCTCAATCAGATCTTACTCATGATTGTAGAAACTGGTGAACCCCATTGTGCTGATGTTTGTGTGTCTCAATCAGATTTTACTCTTGATTGTAGAAGCTAGTAGGCCCATTTAGCTGCTGTTTGTATGTCTCAATCAGATTTTACTCATGATTGTAGAAACTGGTGGGCCCCCTTTTAGCTGCTGTTTGTGTGTATCAATCAGATTTTACTCATGATTGTAGAATTTGGTGGGCCCCCTTTTAGCTGCTGTTTGTGTGTATCAATCAGATTTTACTAATGATTGTAGAATTTGGTGGGCCCCATTTTGCTGTTGTTGGGTGCCTCAATCAGATTTTACTCATGATTTTAGAAACTGGTGAACCCCATTTTGCTGATGTTTGTGTGTCTCAATCAGATTTTACTCATAATTGTAGAAACCGTGGACCTCTTTAGCTGCTGTTTCAGTGTCTCAATCAGATGTTACTCATGATTGTAGAAGCAGTTGAGGGTTTTGGCCCCAGTTAGCTGCTATTTGAGTGCCTCAATCAGATTTTACTCATGATTGTAAAAACGGTTGGTGGTTATGCCCCATTTTAGCTGCTGTTTCAGTGGAGACGACAGCACTTATATTCATAAATAACAAAATTTCAGTCCATGAATATGGATTATATTGTATGATTTTGAATTAATCACCTCGAAATAATCTTTAAAGATTTAATCATATATATTGCAGTACAGATTCATAGAAAGTATCCACACTAGTTTTATTCAAGTATTTAAAAGTTGTCCGTAAAAAACTTTTTATTACAAAAGTATTATTACTGCGAGGATAAATTGGCGAATCTAAGTGTATGTTCTTCTCTGAAGAATTCCAATACCTCGCACGATGTTCCCCACGGCGAATTACTAACGTGAGATAAAATTGTCAGTACAGAGGTACGAGAGGTTCTAATAAACTAAGTTCGCTATTCGAGATGTTCCCTGACCACCAGGAAAAATTGTCATGTAAGCATGTCGTCGTAGTTACCGACGAATCTTTTGGAGGCTTTGGATTTACGAATTAACACTTACTGTGTGAAAAAGCGTGCATTGTCCATTTCCTCAATTTCGGTATTTTGACGAAAGCACAAACAAATCACGACACAATCGTAAACACATGAGCGGCCCAGAAAAAACGATAATAGTCATCTTCTTGAGGCGACTACCTTAATTTATGGTCAATGAAATCATGCAATGAATATCCTATTTATTTTAGGCGATGTGTTGATTGTTGTTGATAGCCCATTTTGAGGATTGCTCATAATAAGACGGAAGAGAATCGATATTACACAGATTCTCTACTCGACTACTTCAAAGGCACTGACATCCTATGTGTAAAACAATGTATTAGTCATTGTTAAAACACAACTTCAGTTTCATCATATTGAGATATTGAGGCTCAACAAATGATTTTGCGTTTTCACTAACAATGTATTAACCATTGTTGATAAGCAAGGGTGGAAATCTAATACTAGAGTATGTACGAGAATAGATATTACTCAGATTCATCAGTAGCTGCTAACACAACGATATTCGAATTCGTTGTTCTAACACAACAATGGATTAGTCATTGGTGTTTGATATGTCTCGTTCAAAATTCATTAAATGAGAAATATGTGTACACTTACTGATATGAAGTTGTCCAGCAAGGCATGTAGTTTTTTCATTGTCCGTTTCACTTTTGCGTTAATCCCGCACTTTTTCCGTTCGGCATTTTCGTAAACAACTCGCTACTTGTCGCATGAGAAACGTAATGAGGACCTAGGCGGATGGACGGCAGAAGCAAGGTCTACAGTTTTTTTATCTAAACATCACGCCAGCGAGCTGAGAGAAACGTACACTACAGGGTGATCTTGAGGACGGGGCTATCGAAGTATAATGGTTGTCCAGTGGATATATACGGTTGTTCGTAGGACATACGCGGGAGTTCAAAGGAGATACTAGGATTGAAATCACCTGTATTTGTTCTTTTTATGCAAAAAAACAATATTACAATAATTATGAGTTTTATTATTATATTTTTTACGGAAGAATCAACATTACACTAAACTGGACAGTTATGGTTGTCCAAGTGACATTCATCAGTCTCTGCACTCCCTGGTAATAAAAAATGATATTGTTCCAGTCCGGCCCTGTCCCTTTCTAGAAAAACAACCGCGAACGCGGAGTAGTCGCTGGAACGCAACTGGAAGCGGATTGAATGCTCTCGAACCAGAGATGCGTATATATAGCGGCGTCTGCGGGAGTTCGACTCGTGGTGCGAATACCAGTGGCGCGCGCGAAATAAATGTACTGTGACATAAATTAGTGAAGTGAAGGACAAATATAAATTAGTGTAATGACTCAGTGACTGTAAATAAATCAGACTGTTAGGTATTAGGTTAGGCGTAGTGCATATAGTTAGTGCAAATAAATACTTGAATACGGACCAAGTGTTTTCTTGCCCAATCAACTAAAGACTTGTAACAGTGGTGTTAGAAGTGGGATAGCCTGATTGATTGGGTAACGTGGTACGGACAGTTAAGTGAATAAACTGTCAAAATGGTGAAATTCAGTAAACTGAAGGTTGCAGACTTAAGGCGAGGGGTAAACCGCTGACCCAAAATTTGTACACCAATGCCCATTTTGGACATTACTCTGTAATTTTGATGCCTAATGCCCGCAATGTACCAGCAATGCACTTGCAATGCCCGCAATATACCTGAAATGCCCAACAATGCACCTGCAATTCCCAACAATGCACCTGCACTTTTCGTAAATGCCCAACATTTTGGGGCTCAATGCCTGAAACGCCCAGTAACTCCTACAATCCTTTATATAAGAGAAGTTCAATTGGGATTTTGACGGCCGTTTCGGATACACATTTTTTTGTGATAAACGGTATGATCACTTAAAGTTTTATAACAAAACTATTTTTTTTATTTTTTTGCAATAATCAAAAGTTATGTATATCAAAATAAAAATTGATTCTTGAATCCAGTACCGAAGACACGCCGATAGCTCCTGAACGCATGTGACTTCAGAATGTTATCTTTTCTCTGTTCACCTTTTATCATTATTTTTTATAGATTCTCAGTTGATCGAGAAAATAGTTACTTATGTAACTAATGTGTATTTGTTGCACAACAGACAATATATCTTTTTGAATGTTTGAAATTAGATTACAAATTCCAATAATAACGCATCTGATCAAATATGTTTTGTTGATGCAATGTTTTCGGCAGACCGTGGTTGCGCTACGTCTAAGCGCGTCAGCCTTCTGACCTGACAATATCAGTTTTCAAGCGGTGCTGGTTCGCGCCCAGGTCTTGACAACTTTTTCTAATTTTCTTTTACCAAAAAATGTATTGATATGATTTTTACACATGCTAATTTTTTTGCTACGATAAACATAGTTGTGTTTCTGAATAAAATTTTATTAGGCTAGTGCAAAAAGTAAGTACTGGAGGCAGAGGAAAATTCCAAAAATCAATAGAAATGAAGTTTGTCCGTCCATATCAGTCACGAATTGCTCGGATTGCTGATTGCGTTATCAAATTGAACTTAACCCAGAAAAGTAAAATGATTAGTGATTTCTGTTATACTTGTAAACTGTCTAATAAAATTTTATTCAAGAACATATTTGTTTCGATCGTAGAAAAAAAATTGTGTAATATGTGCCACAAGTATAGCGATAAATTTGTTTGTAAAAAAATTAAAAAAAGGGTTGTTATGGCCTGGGCTCAAACACGTCGCGCTTACACGGTGCACCACCACGGTGCTGCCGAAAAAGTTGCCTCAACAAAACATATTTGATTAGGTACTTTATTGCTGGAATTTGTAATCTAATTCTTCGGTCATCGTCTATGGTGCAACACTAGTTACACAAGTAACTATTTTCAAGATTAGCTGAGAATCTAGAAAAGATAATGATAATAGGTATCGGAATAGGACGTCGTTGGTGAAATAATAGCATTTTGTCCTCACACGCGTTCGGTAGTTGCAGACGTGTTTCCGGTATTGGATTCAAAATCCATTTTTTCCAATTTTTGTTTGATAAACTTTTGAATTATTGCGAAAAGGAATAGTTTTGTTATAAAATTTATATATGACCTTATCATTTATGAAAAAAAAAATAGCTTAGATGAAAACACTGTAAAATTACCCGAGTGATAGAATGAAGCAATGCAAGAAGTTTTGTAAATTCTTTTGTATTTCTCTATTCAAGTATATACCCCACGACGATTAGGACAAGCAATATATCGAAACTGGGCATTAGTAGCGAACTATAATTTTGGGGGTATAAATTAGAACAAATGTAGTATCTGTTCCTATTATTGTGTCACCCAATGAGGTATTTGTTTTTTTTGAGCACGTGACGTCCGACACAGATACCTTCGAATTCGAATCACCCGAATTCGAATGGGCCAAGAAGCTCGAATCAAATATCGAAGCAAGCTCCAAACAGTCGGAATCTGCTCGACTGTCGCTCGAAGCAAAAATTGAAGCAAGCTCCAAACAGATTACTGCTTTAGAAAAAAACATCGAAGAAAGAATTGGAGCTAGAATTGACATCTTGGAATCGAAAATGGAAGAGCAAAGAGAAGATCTCAAGAGGGGATTGGAAAAACAAAAAGATCTGCGAAACAATGTTCGACGCCTGGACTCAGAGATTGACAAGCTGCGAAGGGAGTTTCAGTCTCCAAGTGACTTGAAGGCAGGAGATTCGGGCAAGTTGAGATTAAAGCCTACTCAGTATGATGGGAAAACATCCTGGGAGAATTACCTCCTCCAGTTTGAAGCGGTCGCAAACGCAAATGGTTGGTTAACTGGTGAGAAGGCGACAGCTTTGACATTAGCACTGAGAGGCGAAGCTACAAATGTTCTCCAGACGCTACCACCGACAGAACGAGGGTACTACGAACAGCTAGTCAGACACCTGGAGATGAGGTTTGGTCAAGCCAGATTCGGTCACGTCTTCCACGCTCAGCTGAAGAATCGCTCCCAACGACCAAACGAGACGCTGTAAGAATTTGAAGCAGATATAGCCCGCTTGGTTCGACTGACATATCCGACGGCTCAGGAAGATCTGATGGAGCGGTTAGATGTGGAGGCATTTGTGGGTGGTCTTCATGATGCCGAAATGCGTCAAGCTGTAGCTCTCGCACATTCGGAACGTCTGGTGGATGCTCTAGCCAGAGCTTTAGAATTTGAGGCTGTGAAAAAGACTTACCAGTGCTAGGCCCGAGTTCGGGAGTGTGAAGCTGAGGCAGAAGTGCCGGCCATAGTTGAGGAAATGCAGCGGGTAATTAGCGAGGCCCGTTCCAAGAAGAAGAGAGAAGAAGATCCGATGCTGGAATTGTGGCGAGCTGGGTCATGTCAGAAGTCGCTGCAAGGGGGAGAAGAAGCCACTGCCGACGCCGGAAAACTAAGTCGGGCCGAAGAGAAGAGGCGACCCTCGACCCGCATCCAGAAGGCCTCAGGAAGAACTGCTCGTGTGGCCTACGTTGGGCAGCAGGCGAACAGTCTGTATGTGGATGGCTTCGTGAACAGCAGGCAGAAGCTGATGCTTCTGGATACGGGTGCGACGAAGACCATCGTTCGACCTGATCTGCTCCAGAAGACGTGAGACCAACAAGATGGCGGCTTCGCACTGCTACCAGAGAGCCCGCAAGCATCCATGGGGAAGCCGACATACAGTTCCAGTTTGGGAACATCAAGATCAGACATCGAGTTTTGGTAGCTGACATCGAGAACGAGGTGTTAGTTGGAATGGACATTATGGACGGTCTTGAAGGGGTTGTCTTGGGAGACCTGCTTGGTCTACCTAGATGACATCATCGTGGTTGGGAAATCGTTCGAAGATCACCTGAAGAACTTGGAACAAGTATTTAAGAGGCTGCGCCAATCAGGCCTCAAGCTGAGCCCCAAGAACTGCCATCTCTTCCAGAAAAAGGTGCAATATTTAGGACATGTGGTTTCCCAAGAAGGCATAGCAGTGGATCTTCAGAATATCGAAGCAGTAAAAGGATGGCCTGTACCCAAGAACAAACACGACGTAAGAAGCTTCCTGGGTCTGTGTACATACTACCGTCGATACGTGGCTGGATTTGCTAACATCGCCAAGCCATTGACTAAGCTTACGGAGGAAGGCCGCAGGTTCCAGTGGGGAAATGACTGCCGTAGAGATAGGTTCAGTTATGTCGCAGATACAAGATGGTCGAGAGGTGGTGGTCGGCTATTTCAGCAAGACGTTATCTAAGCCCGAGAGAAACTATTGCGTCACTCGGAGAGAATTGCTGGCTATCGTCAAGTCTGTGGAGTACTTTTACAAGTACTTGTACGGGAGGAACTTTCTGCTGAGGACGGACCATGCATCCTTGACATGGCTACTTCGGTTAAAGAATCCAGACGGGCAGGTAGCCAGGTGGATCTAAAGGCTGTAGGAATTCGACTTTGACATCGAGCATCGTGCTGGCAAGTCTCATGGGAATGCACTTTCAAGGAGACCGTGCCCCGACGACTGTGCTCACTGCAACCGAGCTGAGACAAAGGACGCCATGACAAGAAGAACCACCGTTGTGGATGATCGCTGGCAGCCTACCGAACTCCAGAAAGACCAAGAGGAGGATCCCAGCCTGAAACTGATCATTGAGTGGAAGAGGGAGGACCAACGACTGAGTTGGCAGGAGGTTTCATTTTACTCGCCTACCGTCAAGTCCTACTGGGTTCAGTGGGACAGTCTGGTGATGGAGGATGGCATCCTGAGACGAATACTGGAAGACAAAGAAGAGGCCCAGGAAAAAAGACAGACCGTGAGCCTAGGAACCGCGTGACCGAGGTACTCAGGGAGATTCACAGCGGAACCAGTAGAGGTCATCTGGACGTGGTCAAGACCCTGGAGAAGGTTCGGGAGCGACTCCACTGGTTTAGGTGCAAGGAGGACGTTAAGGAATGGTGCAGGAAGTGTGCAGTTTGTGGCGCCAGCAACGGTCTACAGAGCAGAGAGGAGAGAAAGCTCCTATGCGCCAATACAACGTCGGAAGTCCCTTCGAGAGAATCGCTATCGACGTAGCAGCACCTTTTCCGGAGAGCGAAGCTGGGAACAAGTAGATCGTCGTAGTGATCGACTACTTTATCAAATGGGTCGAAGCTTATGCTCTGCCAAACCAGGAGGTCGCAACCGTTGCTGACGCTCTAGTCAAGGACTTTGCCGTTTTGGAGTCCCGCTTGAGCTGCATTCGGACCGGGGAAGGAACTTCGAGTCTGCGCTCTTCCAGAACGTGTGCAAAACGTTGGGGATTAGGAAGATTCGCGTTACATCCTCAGTCGGACGGCATGGTGGAGAGGATGAACAGGACGGTGAACCGCTATTTGGCCAAGGTTGTCTCCTACCACCAACGAGACTGGGACAGCTAGCTCTATCTGTTCTTATTGGCGTACCGCTCGGCAGCACATGAAACCAGGGGAGAGACACCGGCCAGTATTGTTTGGGCAACAGCTCCGGCCACCCTGTGATCTCATGTTTGGCTGCAAACCAGGGGACGATGTGGCGGGCGCAGATTACGTTGCCAACCTTCGCAGAAGAATGGCCTGGGCCCATGACGAAGTTCGGCATAATATTCACACGGCAAGCGACCGCATGAAGATGACGTACGTTAACGTGGAACGGTGCGGTGTCGCAGCAGGGTACGTTTCCACGACGTGCTAGTGACGGTACGACAACGTCGCCGTAGAACGCCACGTCTAACGTCGTCGCCGACTTGTGGCTAGTTCTATTGGTTATGATGTACTCGCTCAGCTAATGTTTTATTGGCATTGTGATTTTTGTTAATAATTCTTCAAAAGTTGATGTAGACATTCGAAAATAACTGTAGAGGTTGTGGTCACATGTTTTCAATGCTTGCTATTCTCTAGTGAAATGATTCCCATCACTATTCATCATTGAAAGATAGGGATGCACCCAATATTGTCTTTTCACATATTTTTTTCCAACCTCTCTCTCCGTCTTTTTAACAATAGCAGAAGCAGAATACGTATTGTGCGGTCCATATCTAGAATGAGACTGCTATTTTCACTACATTAGTGAAGAATGTATCGAAATTTTACAAGGCACCATGACGTGAACAATGAGGGGCCGTGAAGTGCACTTTTAGGATAAGGTAACGAAAATTGGTACGTTATGACAACGCACCGTGAGACGATACAGCACCGTTCCACGTTGACGACGTCGTGACGTGGAGATGTGGACAGGCCCGTAGGGTCCAGCGAAACAGCATGCTAATCCGGAGACCTGGTCTGGCTGTACAACCCTCAGAAACGCCGTGGCTTGTCACCGAAGCTCAAGAGCTCCTGGGATCTATCGAATCAAGAAGGCCAACGGTGGGAAACCCAGAGTCGTACACTTCAACAGGTTGGCTCCATTTGCTGGAGATAATGCGGAGGCGCAAGTTAGAGAACTTGAGCAACTCAACCCGGAGCTGAACGCCGCGGATTTCATGGCCACTCACCCTGGTACAGCGAAGGCTAGGTTTGGCGTGACTCGTGAGGAACATCGAGATTTGTTCACGGTGCCGGATGAATACGCGTTGGCACATTGTGTTGCAAGAGACCTTCAGATATCCCGAGGGATTGCCAGTGAATTTAAACGTCTGTTTGGCCAAGTGGACGAGCTCAAGAGACAGGCTGGACGAGTCCGACAAGTGCTGGAGTTACGAAGTGACCAGAGGCGACTCTACTACTTGATTTCGAAGGGGAAGTCCTATCAGAAACCGACGTATCGGACTGTAAGGGAGGCACTCCTGAACCTTAAGAGAGAAGCTGCTAACCGCAAATGTTTTGAAATTGGCGATTCCTAAGCTAGCTTGCGGACGGGACTGCCTGGATTGGCGGATCATCCGAAACATGCTCAGGTTCACAGGGATCGAAATCCTGGTCTGCAGCGGGAATCCGAGAGGACCGACAGAACACAGAACCGTGGATGGCTTGTTCTACCAAACTTCTGGCTGCAAGAAGGGTGTTCTGTGTCCATTCAGACATGAACGTTTCGGGGACGAAACGGCCTTAAGGTGGGGGGCAGTGTGCCGGTCCGGCCCTGTCCCTTTCTAGAAAACCAGTCGCGAACGCGGAGAAGTCGCTGGAACGCGACTGGAAGCGGACGCAATGCTCTCGAACCAGATATGCGTATATATGTATAGCGGCGTCTGCGGGAGTTCGGGGACAGTTATAGTTACAAGAGTTCGACTCGTGGTGCGAATACCAGTGGCACGCGCGAAATAAATGTACTGTGACATAAATTAGTGAAGTGAAGGACAAATATAAATTAGTGTAGTGACTCAGTGACTGTAAATAAATTAGACTGTTAAGTATTAGGTTAGGCGTAGTGTATATAGTTAGTGCAAATACATACTTGAATCCGTACCAAGTGTTTTCTTGACCAATCGAACTAAAGACTTGTAACAGTGGAGTCAATACTTGAATCCGTACCAAGTGTTTTCTTTCCCAATCGAACTAAAGACTTGTAACTAACTGTCCAAGAAGTCCCGCAGACGCCGCTATACCCACATAGCACTGGATATTCTATGAATATTCTTTAAATCTCCTATATGTTCCATGAATATTCAGTAGAATCATAGAATATTCGTTATTTCTCTTGATTATTCTGGATTATTAACATAATATTCTTTATAGAATATTATTATTTTATCCACTTAGGATAATCAGTGATTATTCGTTTAATGTCTGAATTATTCCAGAATATACCAGTAATATTCTTCATAGAATATTATTTTGATAATCTACTGAGAACACGATATAGCTATTTTCTGACGAACATTTAGTAATATTTTTAATAGAAATACCTGTATGTAGGCAAATATTCAATATGAGGTATTATTAATTTATATTTGCACATTTCTCAGTGCAGCACAATTTAAAAACCTTCATTCGTTTTGCGTTCATCCTAAATATACCTAATAAGTATTATGTGGAATTTTCAAAAGTTTATTAGTCATTGGCCATTGCCAGCAATACAGATACGGCATCCCCGCATCCACCGACGCTAAAGTGACAGCATCTCATGCTGATGTATGATGACTATGGTGTCGTCAGTTGTCAATCTTGTCTGGTTGTCACTCGCTTCAAGTGTTTTGTCATTCTGTGCTTCAACATGTGGATGTCGGCGTTTTAGCAATTCACGAGTTTTATTCCTGAAAGGCCTGCATTTATACCCAATTTTGTACAATAAAGTTGCTGGTTGTTATAAAGTGTGTGACAGTGTTCCAAATTATGGTCACCTACTATGGTGTAAGGTTCATTATATAATGTGAGTAGAATTTTGAGGTTAAATGCAACAAAGTTTACATTTTTACACTTTATTTAGGCATCTGGACCGAGATGTCTAACCACTTAACTTTTGTGACCATCTGCCGCTAGTAGGTGCCATTATTTTTGGAACATTATCCATAATTCCCTAAAAATGTTTCCTATATGAGGTAATTTATACAAAATGTTCCTAGAATATTCAAAAACATTCTACCACGATTGTTCATGTAATATCCGTGCGGAATATTCGGCGGAATATTCTAGGAATATAGCGTCCTTTTCCCATTTCGAACGTTTACAGAATATTCTGTAAATATTCTAATTATCCATGGAATTTTTCCAGAATATTCATAATATCTGTAGTGAATGTGAACAGGATATTCTCATATCATCCGGTGCTATGTGGGTATATACGCATCTCTGGTTCGAGAGCATTCCCTCCGCTCCCAGTCGCGTTCCAGCGACTTCTCCGCGTTCGCGGCTGGTTTTCTAGAAAGGAACAGGGCCGGACCGGCACAATATTTAGAATTAGGCCTTACGCGCAGTGAAAAATATAGATTAAATAGAATATATTTCACTTTGATTTACTACGATATATAAATACGTCTTTGTGCGAGTTGTCCGGTAGACACACAAAAAAGCCACCCAACTTTTCAAATCCCTCTCGGCCGACTAGCGCAGCGGCAAAGATGAAATCAAAATGGTGCAGTGGCTGGATGAATATTGTCACCAAATGAGTCGAGTTGTTCTCAAAACACTGATCTCGCCAACTGTGTTTTGATTTCGAATTTTTTTTGCCATTGTCCTGTGGACGTCAGGGTAATGAAATACATTATGGACCAACGCGATCATGCAGAAAACTCGTTAAAATTATAAATCAAACAAAGATCTATATGCCAGCATCATTGTAATAAATAATTATGTAAAAGCGTAATTCGTAATTAATTAATTGCCATATAGTATTTTTTTGTATGTTTCATTGTACTAACCTAATGGGGGATAGTAGTAGTAGTAGTAGTAGTGATGGGGAGGCGAAGCCAGGCAAGTAGGCCATACTGGGGGATAAATAATAAAGCACTTAATTAGGTGTTTTGTCACCCAGACAACCATTAAAATGCCAGTATAATAGTCATTTATTTAAAATAATTTACTCGCATGTTTGCTTAATAATAAGATAAATGCGACATATTTATATGCCAACAAACCACTTAATTTTCTTTAGAAGGAACAAAACGTACTTACAGGATAAATAAAAGTTGATTGACCCGTATATTCTTACGGCAATATTTCATAATATTTAATTCAGTTTTGTTTACACATTTGGCAACTATTTTTGTGGTGCAAGAGGAAAGTTTAAATATTTTAGCAATTGTAAGAAATATGTCAAATCAAATTAGTCTAGATGAGGGCTGTTGGTATGGTGGTACCAACAGATGGCGCGAGAAGTCGTCAGACGGGATGGTCTCACGTAGATCTATCCGGCGCTTCCAAGGTTGAATTGATGGGGGATCGTAGCTTAACTGGCGAGAGCAGGGGTGTGAAACTCAAATGAGGACCCTGAGTAGCGGCGTTAGCGCTAGCCACCTAGCGGGTTTGCGTGAATTATTGATCAGCCAACTCTGTTTCAAACAGATTCCTAGATGCATCAATAGAAGTGGCCCAATTGTGACGCCTAACGTCATTTTGACAGCCATTGTCGTAACTGACATTGTCGTTGCTCGCTTTTGTCGATTGGCATCTTTTTGCAATTTTGCACTACCTTTGAGATTTTTGTCTGCCCCAACGACGATAGACTACGCATCCAAGGCAAATTGTTTGTCGGCATTCCAAACATTGGGAATGTCAACGGAATATTTACAAGCAACGACGTCATTGTTTACAAGTTACATCGCAGCATGCCAAGTTGACAATCATTTGGAATGAATTTTCAGAAAAATGTATGGAACGTATGTTGTAAAAAAGTAAAAATATGATTGTGGCTTGCTTATCTGTAATAGAAAAAGTACTCTGAAGATACTCTTTTGTAAAACACGTTTAATTTTGCAATTCTGTCAAGAATTAACGCCATTTTTATATTTTACAAACATTGCTGCATGCACCAAGCATGCCCTAATGCACAACTGGCAACGTCGGGTGTGTCTATGTCAATACAGCTGATGTTCCCCCCTTCCGTCGCACCGCCAGAAACGCTTACAAACATTCGGTATACAAGGCGTAGTCTATCAGTATGACGTCGTTGGTCTGCCTATTGTTGTCTATATGTATTTAGGAATGGGTTCTAAATATTTACGCCGTTGTCTTGCGCCAAATTGCAAGAATGTGGATGCGCGAAGGTAAGTGATTTGCCTAATTTATACCGCTCACCTCATTTTTGTATTGTGAATTTTGATGCAAAATTAATACAAGATTGATCATTTCTACATGAAATATACATATATCATTTGATTGCATTACTAAACACTACTACTCATACTCATATAACTTGTACGTGTGCAGCATTCCTCTCTTTGGCGAACCATTGCATTGAAGGTGAGGTCCGATGGTCTAAAAATACATTTTTTTATTTCAGACATTAAATCCCATCTGATCAGCGTATACAGAGACACTAGTTAGAACGGATTAGCAACCCAAACCTACAAATATACAAACATCCTGCCTGCATCAATATGAATAGTTAAGGAATATTACCTCTTTACTCTTCAAATTATATGCCATCAAAGGATTGTAATTATCATGGAATAGTGAGTCTAGTGGATAAATCATGCTTTACTTTTATATGAATTGTTTTTGTACCTTGTGTAGCTGATTTTATTTAAGCAATTGTCGTATTGAAATAAATTACAAAAGGGTTTGTTTGCTTTATTACAGTAATGCATATCTAATATATTCCCATTCTTACATAATCAGTTGAATGTCCTATACAACGTGGTAGCTTGTCACAAAAATTTACCTAACTCATTAATTACCTGTTTTGAAAATTGCACCGATTAGAAAAGTTAAAACACTAATTTAAAAAAAATGGAGTACGTGTCTTGAACAATATTAGTTTTATTTATTATTACGCCACTTTTCAATTCCATTTTTTTAAATTAATGCTTTAGTTTTTTTTAATCAGGTCCATTTTCAAAACAGGTAATGAATGCGTAAGGTAAATTGTTATGACAAGTTACCACGTTGTCTGGAGGCTGAATAAGCTTATATGGTATTTCAAAAAGCCCGCTCTTTTCGTAACTTACCCCACCTATCGTCGGTCACCTACACCAAACTTTTTAGATTGACCTAGGTCGTGAATATCTACAGTTTCCTGTAATCGATTCGTGAATGCATTGTAGTGACACACGCAACCCGAATAGATGGCGCGGATGTCAGTCAAAAATGCCATGCCAAATTTTCATACACAGAGTGTCCAGTCTTTCAGTGGATCTATTGTCAGTGGGCGAGAGCGCCGAAGTACAAATCTGGAGGTCGTGGGTGCGAGTTCCGCCGGCCGCCGACGTTTTCCGACATTTTCTTTCATTATCAAGTTACAATAACAGGGAGCACATGCTGGACGAAAACTTGGAAACCCTGCCAGAAAACAGAAAAATAGTGCCATACAAAATTCAACTTTGTATACAGAATACCATAATACATACATATAGAAAAAATAAATTTTACACGCTTTTATTATTATTAATAGCTTCACCTGCACGTTTGTGAGTTTATATTCTTGTAACTCTCCTTTGGCTGACTGCTGTTATTCCATCTCTATTCACCAACAACACTGCCAACGCCAGTATCACTTTACAATAACAAAAAAATGGATCAAGTTGGTTGGCTCAGTACTTCCCACACATAATAATGATACCATTTTATTGTTTTCCCATTGCATGAAATTATAGTCTGAAACCCCCTTGCAACCAAATCATCGCCCACCCGGCCGCAAAAAAACATCCAACACAAAAACTCTCGTATATAGGTTCTTGCGCCTCCCTACGTAGAAACTAGGACGCTACAGTTTTTATCCTGCATGCTTCAACTGGACGATGCGAAACGATCAGAGGAGCTTCCAAACCGTCTAAAAACGAAATATGAGCTGTTTTTATATTTTTAGTTTTTTGATCATTGTTGCGCCGCCACTGACACGATTCTTCAGAAACTGGTGCGTTTTCCATTCTCGCCGCGATGGTAAATTCTGTGCCGAAATTTCTTAAAAATCACTTCAATAATTTTCGCTTTACGCAATATACCTACATAGAACGAAATTAAGCAATAAGCGTATATGTATACATCACAAAATTAAAAGTCCCTTGGTGTCCGTAATAGGCAAGCCAATGTTCAGATGGATTTAAAAAAGAATATGCCGCTAGGTATTTCTTCCATAGGTCAATTCAAAAATTTTCGACCTAAAACAATTAATACTCGTAGGTATAAATCACAAATTCCAAGTCCCTTGGTTTCTATAATGAGCAAGGCAATGTTCGGTTGGACCTGAAAAAGTGCCGCTAGGTCTTTTATTCACAGTCCAATGGATAGCGCATTATGAATATAACAAATTTCTCAATTTTACAACCCCCCACCCCCCAACTACCCCAAATAATTCACCCCTACCCGCAAGGGAATTTCAGACTATAGCTTATTGCAACGGGAAAACAATAAAATGGTATTATTATGTGTGGGAAGTACTGAGTCAATCAACTTGACTCCATTTGGATTGAATTCAATTTTGATATGGCATTCAGAGCAATTATTGGCGATTGATATTGATGAACAAACTTCATTTCCACTGATTTTTTGAATTCTCGTCCGCCTCCGGTACGTACTTTTTGCAATGGTGCAAGTAAAATGTCTAATAAAATTTGATTCAAAAACATATTTATGTAGAATAAAAATGTGAGTAAAATGCGCAAAACGCATATAAAAATAAAAAAACTGGTCGTCAAGGGGCCTGGGTATACACATATGTATTTGCCATGTTGAAATACGGATACCCATTTCAAACAGAACTCACTTGCTTTTCAAACTACATACACAGTATTTCAGAAGGTGATAGTTAAGACCTTAATGAATGACATCTATTTACGATTTTCTCAAAAGTTTTTTAGTGTGCAAATAAATTCGCAATGCAAAATAATACATTCTTCAAATGTCTATAATTTAACAACCAAACACGATATCAAAAAAGGCCAAATAGGTGACAAAGCGCAAGCTTTCTTCTTCAATTTGCTTTTTGAATCATTACTGGAGGTTAAAGGTAACGTCAAGAGCTTGGAAATGCGAAATTGATTTTTATGGTGACCTTTGGACCTTACCTTTGGATTTTTGGACTTATCTTCCCTCATCTTAGACATACACACTGGAGAAAGGGAACAGGCGGCCACGCCTCCTCGCTAACACGGGAATAAGTCTTTTCTTGGATTCTCAATTTCGAGTGCTATATCCTAGACCCTCAAGGCCTGGGCTCGAATCAATACCGCTCGAACACGGACACTGTCATGTCGGGTCGGAGGAAGGCTGACGCTCTTACATATTGTTACCACAATTGATGGCACCAACGCCATGTGGATATCCAAGTGGTTTGGGCATTAGATGAAGGATTAGAAGCTATCATTCAGTTTATGCCTACCCAAATCTTAGTACATTTTAAGAACCTGTAGTAGGTTTGTTAGAGGTGTGCCTGACAATACTGCTTTTGCTCAGTGTGTTCTCATTTGGCGCCATCAATTGTGATAACAAGGTATATATGTTGCGCCACCACGGCTTTGCCGAAATAGTTGCTTCAACAAAACATGTTTGGTTTGGTACTTTATTACTGGAATTTGTAATCTAATTTCAAACATTCAAAAAGATATTTATTTTGATCGTAGACTTCGTCTCGAGCTGTAAACTTCATTCACCATCTATGATGTAACACATATACACTAGTTACACAATTTTCACGATTAGGTGGGAAAAAAAAATCATGGTAATAGGTATCGGAGTAGGAGGTCGTTGTTGAAAAGACAACATTCCACAACATTCTGACATCACACGTGTTCGGAAGCTGTCGCTTCGCCACATGAGTAAAATAAAGCAATATTTAGGCTGAATGGACAACCTTTGTGAGAATAAGTTTGGATTCTAGGCTTACTTGGTAAATACAGGTTGATTAGATTTAAAAAGATAATAAAAAAATCATATTTTTTATTAACTAAAAAATTAACTGATATATAATATTGATAATCATCAAACTGACAATTTTTTTCAGAGAATTTAGTTGAGCGTATAGTCAAAGCCAAACTACTCACAATGATCCAACTTGATGAATAATCATTAATAGAAAATAGTTCTGTACTTTGATTTATAACATTGTGCAATCAAGGGCTGGACTGTTGGTGTTTCTTCTTTTTATGTTTATTTCCCATAACAGGTGCTTCTTCTTCATCCTCTGCAATATCCTCCTGCTGTTCTTGTACCTTCTTCTTCTTCTTCTTCTTTACGACGACGTGGCCTTCTTCTTTACTCTCAGTTTCCTCTTCAGGTTCAACTATATGTTTTTTCTCTTTCTTTATTTTCTTTGGAGTTTCTTCGTGCTCTATAAATGAACAAATAACGTAAAAATAACGTAAAAAATACAGAATGAGATCACATATAAACGTGGACACTTAATTTTCGATTATTTGGCTGTTTTTTATAAAAGAATTATACATATTTAGAAACTTAACAAAATATTTAATCGTTCTATGCAACAGATCAGAACCATTCTTCATTAGGCATTCTATAATGACAATAACTATCTATTTAAAAACATTGGAAGTTACAAAATATTTTTATATATATTTTTTTCGTATAACACTGTCTCTGTGGGTTGTAATTTGTATAAATTTGCACAGTTGTATTTGTACCAGCGTGTGGCATGTATATTTTTACCAGTTTGTCATGACATCAGCATCATTTAGACTACGTTGTATTTTGAATAAGAAATTTTAGCTGTATTTCATTAGACCAGTTGCTGTTTATCGTTTATGTGGTGCAGCTACATTAATTTACGTTACGTCCTACCAGTTCAAGCGATTGAAAAATTCTGGAAAAGGATAGGTGTTACATCAGATACGATTAGCGATGTCGTAAAATTTTCGACAAAATGACCTATCACAGCCCCCATTTACACTATTACACCCTGCTGTTGAGAGCGTCTAGCTTCCAGCTATTCGAAGGTTAGTATTTCTCTAAACTACAGGCATAGCACGTGTACACACAAGCCTGCTGTTCTGGAAATGTTCACTAAGCGTAGATTTTATGACACGCGCCTTTAAGTGTAAGTACACCAAATCAACGAATTCGAACAAGTTAGAAGAAACAAGGATTTTGTTTGTCCCCACAATCCTAAAGCGGCAGCGTGGTGATGGTTGCACACAGACCGCTAAATGGCTGATAAACCCGTATACCCTTTGTATACCCGCGACGAGCGAACAGTAAAGAACCCTAAAAATACAGCGGAATAAATATAAATAGCAACTTTGTTTTGGTTGATCATTTCGGGTTATAGTTTTGAGTGAATTTTGGGTTTTAACAGTGCATAATTGTTAAAAGAAAATTTTAAACAATTCCACACGATTTAAATCCTGCCGATTTCTGTAAAAAATAACATCGTGTTTGTGAACACATAACAACGGGATCTTGGGAGCACTCACATGCCTGTTAGAGCATGGACGTTGCTTTTTCTAATATGTTCGAATTCGTTGCATCAAATAAACAACATTTTTCTGATTTGTTATTGTTCATTTTACTTTCTTATCCTTAACCGATGAAATGTTGCCATTGCCAGTCGTTCACATGCAACAATTGTAGGGATAATGCCGATTCTGACAAATTATGTTAACGAAATATTGTGTTCTGAAATATTTATGTTTTTCAAGTATTCCAGAGTTTCTTTATTTCCGAAAAGTAATATACATGTTTTTAAAGAACTTACTATCATTTTTTTACCTATTTACGGAAATCTCATAACATTTGTGTGTCAGTAACTTGGCGACGTAAAATTTACGACAAGCGCCCATTGTAGGTAAATAAAATAGCGCGCCGGATGGTTAGAGATAATCACACGACACAACACAAGCGCGTTAGATTAGAACTACAGCCCAAACTAGTAAACTGACGAAAAGCGTTAGCCGTATTTGATTTTTCTTTAATGTCGAAGGCACCATTTTCGATGACATTGCATGGTCTTGCTCGACTTGAAACAGCAGAAATATGCTGCTGACGACTGTAGTGCGGCACCTTGGGGAGAGTAAAATTATTAAAATTTTATCTACTCCCATAAGTTATACACCAAACTACTTTTGAATAGGTAATAAAACAAGCGTGAATTTTTTTTACATAACTCACGCTGCAGCCGTGGATTATGAACAACGCCTACTAGATATCAGTGCCTATCTCTTGGAAACGCATGGTGATTAAATACAAGTTATGATAACTGCAAAGGTGGCCATACAAAGAGACGTCAAATGCTAATTCGACGGTGTACAGTACTTATTTTAAAAAAAGTGACGTCAAGTTGTCAATAATCGTAATTATTATGTATTTAAGTCGTACTATTAATTGCTTCAGTCGTAGATAAAGTATAGTATTCAACTCGAGGTAATACCATCGATTTCGTCGTAATCCCGTTATACACGTTTACCAAGGTTTTATAGCGCCGCAATTATACAGGGTTATTCACGTTATTCGACCCGGAGCATTATGGCTTAAGTATTTGATAAAAAAGAAAATAATTTCGGATTGATAGAGACCCATAAAGGCTACATTTTAAAAATATTTTTATATTATACAGGGTGTCCCAAAAACACGAAATGTATCAAAGTTATGTTTTTTTTTTTGATGGAACACCCCTTATATTATTAATTTAAATTTGACAGTCTCATCAAAGCTGACGCATTTTATGCTTAGTAATACGGCAAAGTCACAGCCTTCCAAATTTTTTAATCTCTGCGATATGGAATTTTTTCCCGATATTTATTTATGACGAAAATGGTGATTTACACCTAAACGGTTCGCTTTAAGTCCCATGTATGATACATAAAGTCACACTAGATTTCACCAAGGAATCTAAATATGCAATTATATAAGGGATGTTCCATTTAAAAAACATAACTTTGATACATTTCGTGTTTTTGGGACACCCTGTACAACATGAAAATATTTTTAAAATGTAGCCTTTATGGGTCTCTATCCATCCGAAATTAATATTTTCTTTTTTATCAAGTACTTTAGCCATAATGCTCCGTGTCGGATAACGTGAATAACCATGTAGAGATTCCAAGGGAAATGAAATTTGTAGTATCCTTTAATTTCTGAAAATTATTCCACAAGTGCATAGGCCTACAAGCGAGCCGTTTTGCACCTCCCCTTACTCTAGTTCCCAAGTTCCGCCCTCATGGAAAAGGTTAGGATGGCCTTGGCTCCTGTCCACCTAATGTCTTCAGGTTCAAGGACCCTTGAACCTAGTATAGTCTGCCTTTAATTCCCAACGGCTTCACAACGACATAGAATGTGTGCCGAAGACCCTTCCTCCTCGCCACAGCGTGCACACTGCTGGTCGCTTGCAAGCCCTCATCACATGCAAGTGACGTCTGACGGTATTATGGCCAAATAGCAGGCCCACAAGTACCCTTAGTCGGCTTCGGACTAGTGAGTGACATAGAACTTATTTTAGCCAGAGGTCGTAAAATAAGTTCTCTAGCTTGACGGAGATGCCAGATATTCCTCTCCATCTCATAAGGTGTTGATTTTGCAACCAGCCCCTGTTTCCTTCTAATGGTACCTGCTGCCCGCCCCATAACCGGCTCAGGATCCAGGAAATCATTTCCCGACCCTCGCGTTCCGAGCGAGTCCACCGTGTCTTGCCCGAAATGTCATCCAAGACGAGCCTTGATGTAAAACTACAAACTTTTAATGTTGTCTGCCTGTCAGCGCAGATAGTCCACGAATACTAGGAATACTCAAATATGTATTTGTAAAAATGGTGTAAAAAAACAGGTTATTCCAAAAAACGCAGTAAACAAATCAGCAATTTGATTGTTTTTCAAACTGTGTATAAAAAGGATGAACTCTACGTTTAATAAAAAAATATTTATTACCTAAAACTTACAGACAAGGTTTAAAACATCTATTTCGGATTTTGTCTATACTACATTTGATTATCGCAACGTTTCACTATCTTCAATCGTCTGCAAATTGTAGTAAAGATAGTAAATCTATCAAAACCTTATAATACTCAAAAGTTGTATAGACAATAGAAGTTCGAAATAGATCTTTTCAAATAAAAATCTGTCTTGCTCTAATACAAGCCTGCCATCATGTGTTTGGTCCTGACAAATTCATAAAAAACTTACCTTCTGCACTCTGTTCAGCTTCCTTTTTTTCTTTTTTCACCTTCTTCTTCTTTGTTTTAGTTTCTGTTGGTTCAGGTTCTGCCTCAGATATTTTTCTTTTGCTGGTAGAGGCAATCGTTGAATCAGCAGCTTCTGGATATTGTTTAATTTGACTCACTCCATGGTATTTTTCAAACATTGCTGAAAAATAGAGTACAGCAATACATCATCTTAACTGGCCATTAACACAAAGAAGTAGCATTTAACACTTCAATATTATTTATTTCATAAATTCAATTTGCATATTTATACAATGTATAAAAGAAAATTAGCATTTAAACAAAGTTAACTGCTCTTTAAGACACATTTTTTCACGATAAAAAGTTAATACCATAATACAACTTTTCGCGATGTATTAATTCACCTTATATACAGGGTGGTCCAATATGCGCGCGGTACCCTTTAGCGGCCTTACCGTTTGAATTAGAAGAAAATGTATTGAATAATGAACTTCTCTTTTGAAATGTTCTACTGCAGAAAATAATTTCAAAAGATGGCGGACATCCGGATATACCGGAAGTAGGCATCAACTTCCTTATTTCAAATGGAACACACTGTATATTATGACGTTTTTGAATTCATCATCGGGTTTTAGGTCCAGTTTGCTAACCATAGTTTAGGTCTACGAAGCCCATTTTCGGAGTTATTTGACAATCTTTAGAAAATTTCAGAAGTATAAGATTTGTTTACATCTTTGTGCTCCTACCGAGTGTCGACACTACATAGTATAGTATATTATACTATATATTATAGTATATTAGGGTATATGTATGAAAAATATTAAGCAGTGATTTATCCTTACAACACATACGTCTAAGTAAGGCACAAACACATATAAGGCACTAATAGTTGAAATTACTAGTTTTGAATCAAGCAAAATAAATTATGCGTAGTAAAGTAGTTGTTGACGCGTTGTTATATCTATATACATGTTTACTGGACTATATATTGGTTGGTGCCAAGGACGTTAAAACAATAGGGGGACGCAGCTATTTACTTTTCGCGTTGAAGCCGCATAGTCACATTCTAAGCGCATTGCAAAGTTGCCAAACTAGGCATTTTTCTAAGTAAAACTAAGAAAACAAGCAAGCTTATGAACACAAAACATCAGCGAAACAAGCAAGCTTATGAACACAAAATATCATATTTAATATAATAATATAATATATTTATGAACAGTGAATTGATGTAATGATTTTTATATATGCAAAACGTTAGGATCAGAGTCTAATTTCGCTCTTTTGCAATATTTGATAGTATGAAGAAATTTTCATATGTCAACCCGGCAACGCCGCTTGGCTCTCATTGCTAGTTGCCATGGGATTTCTACGGTTGCCAAACTGGGCAAATTTCTAAGTAGATTTACGGTCAAATTCGCCCCAAACATAGCGTCATTAAACGAAGAGGTTATGTTGATCCACCCACTCGACAAAGGTGCGAGAAATTCTTGCTATTCTACCGGCAACCCTGTGCCGTCGGAGCGCCGGACCAGGGAACGTCAACGGGTGTGAATTTCAATTATATTTGAAATTCCTGAGAGAGAACCGTTAAACCTTATTCGAATCTATTTTGTGTTCGAGTATAAATTGTTCTGTTGTAAATTCCAACATTTCAAATTCTAGATAATCGTAACACAGACCGTACATTCGTAGGTATCTGTTTTGTGTTCGAGTAGTGTTGAGTGTGTTTCAGTGCTTAATTACCTGATAGGCCCCAAAAACAGGCTGACGATCCGAAAATAGTCATGGGAAGACGCTGCTACATATGCAAAAAATGGGATTATCGGCACCCTAACTTGACCTTTTAAGGTAAGTGTATTCGTGCATTATTCCTCTGCAGTAAAATTGATGGTATTGTAAAACCTCTAATTTCATTCCTATTTGCTACCTGCTGGGGTACATTTGAAAATAATAGTATACAGTACATATGGGATCTTTCAAATAAGGTGTCTATAAACAGTAAAGTTGGGCTTCTATTTTTAGAAATTATTTTAAACACCTCCAGTTTGCTCCTATTGTCATGTAGGAATACTTTGGTATGTTTACATTTATTGGGCGGGTACTGCATTATATAATTATAATGTCATATTATTTTACCTAGATAATTTGAAAGTGATATCGATGTCACATATTATACACAACTGTACCTACATATAAACACACCTAGCCTGATGAGTGTTACTTTCATATTCTTAAACACCTCATCCAGTTTGCTACTGTTGCCATAGGTATAGAATATTTTTAATCTATGCATGTTTAAACTTATTGGACTGGTACTGCTTTATATATATTTATGTCATATTATTTTACCTACATATCTGTATATATACTTACATATAAATAAACCTAGCTTGAGTGTTACTTTCATATTTAACAAAATAAAATAAATTAAAGTATCATTTTTTTGAGCTTTTCTATAATTAATCATATTTTTCAGTATTACCAAAGATATTGTTCTGAGGAGGAAGTGGTTTGATGTAATGGGAGTGACTGAAACAGACCTACCACAATTAAAAGAAGTCTGCTCAGAACATTTTACTAACGATGACTTTGAAACCACACTATCCGGAAAGAAGCGTTTGAAAAAGAATGTGGTGTCTACTTTGTATACCAAGGAAGAAAAAAGCTTAAAGTGTAAGTAGCTATATATAAATAATTAGACTTTAACATTATAGGTAGGATTTAGAATCTGATATAGTAACAAAAAATATAATTTAATCAACGTTACATTCTAAGAAGCATGTTTTTCTTACATCTTTGTTATGTTGGAAATAATCCAAGAAAATCCATTATATCTGTGAGCACAGTCTTTAGTCTGATTATTCTAAATAATGGTGTCAAAGTGGATAGGCTGCTGAACTGTAGACTTTATGGTTCTAATGCAGGAAAATTAATTGGAGTTATGAAATGCTACGATATGCCATCTAGGTGCATGTGAAACTTTTTTTAGTGTCAAGGGTATACTTTTGCTGAGACAAGTTGTAAAACTTGTAATGTAATTTTTCTTTGAGGTTTGAAGGAATAGTGAGTAAAAAATCTAGTTGGTGAATTGAATAATGAGGTGTAATTATTTTAGAGCAAAAGATAAAATAGGTACAAGTGTTTAGTAAAAAGTAATAGTAACCCTAAATTGATAAACTGTTGAAAGACCTTAACTGTTACTCTTACTAGTTATTCTAAGGCGATCTTCAGTTTTTAGCATCATATACTAAATATAAATTATAGGCTGTTTTATTTTCAAGGGAAATATATATATGCAATATATTTTGTGTTACATATAAATACTTCAATGTTCTCAATCCTCAACAGTTTTTGCTCAGGAAACAGCTTTCAGATAATTTTTTTCAGAGCATAAAGTGAGCAATTTATTTTTTGAATATAATAAAATAAATAAATAAAAAAATGTACAAAAATAATTACATACAATTAAAAATTTTTTACTGTTTAACAGTAATATCATTTATTTTGTTCTAAATTTTCATCACAAAATTATTTTAATGTGTATAGTTTTTTAATCATTTCCCAGAACAGTATTTTGTGTTTGATCACTTGTACCTATCTCAATTTTTTGAAACTTTGTTGCTCGTAAACAGACTGTATTATCTATTGTTTTATAATGTTATAATTATATAGTCATAATGATAATCATAATTCCAATTCTTATATAGAGACCACCCTTTGAAGGTAGCACACAAATGTAATACTGGTGCTTCTCAAGAAGGTAGTGGTAATGAACCAGCTGCAAAGAGGTACCTTTTTTATTTAGTAAAAATATATGAAATATACTGCTTTTTCAAGGATTCTTTGCTGTGTGCCTGTATTTGATCTGATTTTTAACTGTTATTTATATATTTAATATACATACAATATATTTTTTATTAGAGATATATATACTTGCATGCCATTCATAGATTTGCTCAGTAAACAGCTTGCAGAGATACATTTTTTCGGAGCATAAAGTATGCAATTATATTTTGAAAACAATGTGAAAAAATGTACAAAGGCAGTTACATACAATTAATAGCGCCTTACACTGTTTATTTATGATAATGTTCTAATTTTTATCACTAAATTACTTTACTGTGTAGTATTTTTTGAACATATTGTTTTGTTGTTCATCACTGGTATCTTTATTTTTGGAAATATTTTTACTTTCAAATTCTTCTGTCTCCATGGTCAAATGGATACTATCACAAATAGAATATTTTATCTAAAATTGTTTTTTGAACATATTGCTAAACAGTATTTTGTTGTTCACCACTAGTATCTTTATTTTTGGAAATATTTTTACTTTTAAATTCTTCTGTCTCGTCTCCATGGTCAAAATGGTTACTATCACAAATAGAATGTTTTATCTATAATTGCTTTATCAAGTTATAATTACGTAGTTAATATTATAATTTTATTATGATTTAAATTTTTAGGTGCCACTACCCCTTGAAGGAAGCTTTCTTATCTGCTATTGGTGCTTCTCAAGAAGCGATCTGTGGTGAACCAGCTCCTAAGAGGTATTTTTTTTTAAATTATAGTTGTATTAAACATATAAGTTGTCAGCTCAATATGGCTTTTTGAGGGTTTTTTGGTGTTACGTTGTATACAACAGGAAAGTCCATTTTCCGTTACTTTGTCTTTTTGTGTGCTTTTATTCATTCTGATTTTTGGCTTAATAATGTGATAAAAAAATAACGAGATTCATTATCTCTGAAGTCCATGATTATTATATGATAATAAATACTACTGAGCATAAAGAGTCTTTCAGAACATGTAATATTGGGCTGGGGTATTTTTTTGTAAAAACATAAGATCATACAAAAAAATTAATGTTGAAAGACTTTCACAACTGATGGCATCCATGCTGAACTTGAAATTTTTCAAAAATCCTTACAGAGACGCTCAATATAATAGTCATATACAGATACAATTTGACTTTACAACCACTTATTTGCTATACAGGGTGGCCAATCGGGTGACGATAATAATTTTTTTTAGATAGCCCATACCGAGACCTATCCAAAACACCCCCATGTATGTGTACCGATTATTGATAGTTTTCGAGTTATGATTTTTTTTTTGATAATTTAGAGATTTTCCAGTTTTTCCAAGAAATTATCAAAGACAAAAACAAAAATGCTTTTTGGCTTTTATTTTTTTCCGCAATTATACTCAGTATTAAGCCTATTTTAATATCCAATAAAGAGAACCTGTACATCCGAACAATAATTAAGTACATTTTGGGCCCAAAGTTTGAAATCTCTGTTTTTTGTCAGGAGACCAAAACCTTCTAAATAAAATTAAAAATACTTATGGCCTGGTTCTGGAGCTCCAATCTAATCTTAAAAACTCTGCAAGACATTGCACTTTCGAAATAATAACGAAAAAATAGCACTTATGGGGGCATTTTGCTCCGTACGTGACTATTAAAGGTAAAAAGGTGATAACTCACGAATTTCCAAAATGATTTAAAAAACTATTATTTTACTTTATTATGACAAATTAAAGAAAAAAACTCATAACAACTAATAAACATGATAATCATTGATGTTTTAATCACTTTTAATAAAAAAAATTAATACCTGTGCTTTTTGCTGTGTGCTATTGAATTTCTGCTAAATTAAGTTGTATGGAAAGTTAACAAAGGAAAAGAATAATAAAACAACAATCTGACTTTTAATTCCATGGCGAAATTACCTGGGAAGCGTTATCGTAGCATACGCCATCCCTTTTACTTCCCTCACCGATAGGTGAGGGGAGGATTGTGATCGTGAAAATTTTCGATTTTGAGATAATAGGTTTTTTGGGCGTTTTATAATGTCTACATAACGAAAATCCGCGTCACTCGTTTCTGTCGTCCTGTCTGTCGGTCTGTCTGTCTGTACGCGTTTTTCTCGCCTCGTAATCTCAGTAACCGCTGCATGGACTGTGATGAAATTTGGGCAGCAATATGCTGTGGGGTCTTGGTAGGTAATTTCAAATATTCCTCAAACTTCGTTTTTAGGCGTTTTACAGGTTCTTGATCATTTTCTGCGTTTTTTTGGGTGGGGTGGAATTTTGGTGTTTGGGGGGTGGGGGGTTGAAAAACTGAAAAACTTGTTGTATTCATGATAGGCTGTCTACTGACCTGTCAAGGAAGACCTAGCGATACAAATCACCTTTTTAGGTTCATCCGATCATTGCCTTGCCTATTACCGAAAATTAACACAACTGCGCTTCGCCGACATGAGCTCGCAAAAAGCTACTCTGAAAGAAAATGATGGCGTATGCTACGACATCGCTTCCTAGAAATTGGAAGTCAGATTATTGTTTATTATTCCTTTCCTTTGTTAACTTTCCATACAACTTAATTTAGCAGAACTTTAATAGTACATAGTAAAGGCACTTCAAAAATCACAATTTGGGTATCAGTTTTTTTATTAAAACTCATCAAAACATCAATGATTATCGGGTTTATTAGTTGTTATGAGTTTATTTTCGTTAATTTGTCATAACAAAGCAAAATAATAGTTTTTTAAATCATTTTGGAAATTCGTGAATTATCACCTTTTTACCTTTAACACTCACGTACGCCGCAAAATGTCCCCATAAGTGCTACTTTTTCATCATTATTTCGAAAGTGCAATGTCCTGTAAAGTTTTTAAGATTAGTTTGAAGCTCCAGAACCAGACATAAGTATTTTTAATCTTATTCTGAAGGTTTTGGTCTCCTGACTAAAAACAGAAATTTCAAACTTTGGCCCCAAAATGTACCTAACTATTGTTCGGATGTACAGGTTCTCTTTATTGAATATTAAAATAGGCTTAATACTGAGTATAACTGCAGAAAAAAATAAAAGCCAAAAAGCATTCTTGTTTTTGTTTTTGACGATTTCTTGGAAAAACTGGAAAATCTCTAAGTTTTCAAAAAAAAATCATAACTCGAAAACTATCAATAATCGGTACACATACATGGGGGTGTTTTGGATAGGTCTCGGTACGGACTATCTAAAAAAAAATATTATCGTCACCCGATTGGCCACCCTGTATATTCATTGAGTTAGATAAGTTAGATAAGAAATATAAAAGTTCTACATCCACTGAGTCAGTTTTCTGTCGTGCTGTGGCAGCTGTCAAAAAACTTCTTTAACAAATATAAAGTTTATCAAATTATACGTTCATTCATTATGGGATAAATCCCAGAATATATCAAATTCGTGTTTTTTAAAAATATTAATAATCTAAAATTTTATTTCAAATTCTGATGACCTACCTGTATTATTACTATAGAGTGCCATTATTTATGTCCCGTATTTGATGTTTAATTTTTTGCTGTGCTTCTAGGAATCCAAGGGGTTGAGTGTAAAAGCTATGTGAACTAAGTAGTACCAGTACTACCAGTAGAAGCAGTTTTATTTAGTAAATCATCATATCCGGCACATTTGCAATTTTTCGCCGTTCAACAACACTTAATAGATTCGATGATTTATACTGATATTTCTAATTATTCCCATAATACTGTACCATTGTTTATAATAATCGTTGATTATGTTGGTATACTGCAAAAAGGTGACCAAGTCAGAAAACTAGTTCCTCGTAAATGGCTGTTGAAAGTAATCATAATTTAAGTAACAAATCACTCAACGTGTTTTTTAGAAAACATAAAACTCATAAAAATGTTCACTGCGAGTTATAAAGAGAGTTTGAAGAAATTAGACTATATTTCTGACTTGGTCACACTTGATGTTGGAAAATATATTAATACTGACTTGGTCCAAATAAACTTCAATTTTCTTGAAATAAGAAACATAAACATAATCAATCACATTTAAATCTAGAATACTGAATCAGATCTATTTTGGTTCCAGGGCATTGCTTTTCTTGTTCTTATCTACAGGGAGGGATTTATTCCAGCTGTGATAGTCAAGATGGTTCCTTTTACGTGATATGTCTCACAATGTAGTGAAGTTGATCATTTTACCTGCTACTTTATTGGACATATTAGACTTAGTCAAAACGAGCTGTTAACCAAACTGGCAAAATTTTCGAGTATTGACTTGGACAAAATCATTTATCGTCGTTTAGTACCAAAAACGTCAAATCGTCGATTTTTGACCTATCACTTTTTGCAGTACATCGACGTATTATGTATTTGATGTTGAATTTTTATATTTCTTTTTTGTTTTGTTTTTAGTGATCCAAGCAGTCGAGTGTAAGAGCTATGTAAGCTATACGCTTCCCAACATAAATCCTACTGTGACTGTGACTACTAGAAGAATATATGCTTTGTTGAATAAATAATGGTAGGATGACAAAGAATGGGGCACAAGCTCATTATGTAATTTAAATTAATATACATACGTTATATGTTGCGAAAACTAAAATGAAATTTAAAATATACATATACATTAAAAATACTTAAATAGTTGTTTTTAAATAAGAGAAACATTTTTTATTACTATTGGTTACATGACATGTGTGTAAACGAATATTAATTTAATTGTGTACAAATATGAATAAAATAATTGTTGCCACAGTTACTATTTTTTTATGTGAAGGCTGTCGATATATCGATAATTGGGAAGACTGATTTTAATGAAAATTTGAAAGTTTATAGGAAAAACACGTAATTGTTCACTGCCTGTCTGCTACTTTAAAAATGTGTACACTTAATTTGACATGATTTAATAAGGTAGTACATGGGGTAGTAACTTCCAATTTACCTACTGATTTTCGAGCCACGAATATTTTTCTTTGAAATAAGTTGTAATCATTTTCTTTGCCAAAAATAATGGTTAAACCACTGCAAACGGAGCACATGCAATGCTTAGGTACTTATGTATTTCTATCAATACAGTTTGTTACAATAAAAATTACTTCATGATAGTCTTTACTTTTGACAGAGTATGGCTTTATAAAACTTTTATCTGTAAACGTGATTTAGTACTATATATTTTTTTATTATTTTAAATGGAAGTACGACTCAAGCGTACCTAGCTAACATATTTCGGATGCTACTAATGGTTGTATGACTTATTAAATTATTCTTTTTCGAATTACAATGATAAATTTGATTTCTGATGTCTTTATAACCTCAAAAAATACCAAAACAGTATACTCCTGATGTCATAAGTAAATATTCGAAGGTATAAGTACAAAACTGTACTGAGTGGTACATTTTTTTTTTGTACATCAACCCCTAAAACTCACCCCCAAATTTTTTTTTCAAATAGCACCCCATAGGTTTTCCTACCTAAATGATATCCCCATTTTATTTAAAATATTGTGGTACCTTTAATTTTATATGCAAACTTATTTTTTCCGTAAAATCATAAGTATAAGACAAACGAAATGATGATTTGTTTGACGCCTGATATTTTTGTAACAAAAACGGATAAAAAAGAAAAGTAAGTGGGTGTTTCAAGGGTAGTGAATGACCTATCATTCCTTGCTTATGAACCATTTTTTTCTTACTTAAACCCCTGGAATCCACCCCTAGCTTGTTTTTTCAAATTTCAATCCACAATTTTGCCTGGAAAAATAAATTCTTTACTTGAATTTAATTATACTAGTGCCTTACTTTTTATGCCCCTACTGCAATTTATCGTTAATTTTGGCGCCCGTGTGCGGGGCATACCCTGCACACGGGGTTGGCGCGGCCCGATGTAGCCATAAAACTTTTCCACGTTTTTGCACTTAGTTTTGTTGTCACATTTTTTTTATTAGTTGATTCATGAAAATAAAAAACATATTTTCCACACATGTGTTTTAATTAATTTATGATTACGATTTCATGGATTAAGCGAAAATATCACGTGTCAAGGAAATTCTGGGACACCCGGTATACAGATACAATTCCACTTATGGTGATTTATTATTTTTTGTTGTGATACCCCAGAAAAATGCACTGCACTGCATTTTGACAACTTCAACAATTTCACAGAAAACAAAAGAAAGCGCAGACGTAAATATTTTGGCTTCACCATTAATACAGGATAGACTGTGACATGCTGCGTCCCCCTATTGTTTTAACGTCCTTGGTTGGTGCTTCAAAGGGTCGGTCGGTGTATGTAAGAAACGACCACCGAGCGTGCGGCCAGAGTAGGCATTGGGGATTATTACGTTTCTAGCCAGTCCTAATCGCTGCATGAGAGGATAAGGTGAGTATATCAATGCAACCAATTTTTTTGTGAGTATGAAACTCTTAAGACAATACAATATTGCGACCATGGGAAGGGACATATGTTCCCGAAGTAGATCAACGAAACGGAAATCAAATAAGTAATGATGCTGAGATGTATAGGGGCATTACTGATAAAGGCAGCCGCGCGTCACGCCAGGACAATTCGAACAGTGAAACTGCTACTGCTTACGACAGTAGCTGTAGTAGTGAGAGCCGCCATAGGAGTAAGCACATGCCAAAAAGAAAATGTCTCTCTTTTGATGCTCACCAGATCTGCCCCAAAGAAAACATCATTGCTAACAAATGTGCCATATGCAACAATACGTAGGATTATTTGAAACGGTGTGAAGCCCATGAAGAAAAAGAAGAAAAAATAAGTTTTCAATTCGGCGTTATCAATAAAAGGTCTGCAATTATGAAAGGTAGACGTATAGTGGAATGACGACAATTAATCTGTCGACTGCGTGGTGCGAGTCGTGGCTGGATCAGTGATACTGATAATTAAGGGTAAAAAAAAGTCGCCGTTCATCGTTAATCATTCGATGCCCTTTTATTGGTGACTTAACACGGTTTAGCTGTAATTCAACGAACTTAAATTGATGGAATTATTAAGTTTGTCACATATCGTTCGTACCCAGATTGAGGAAATATTTACAAACAAATATTCTAAGCCACCGCTGTCTTGCAGCTTGCAGGTGTCCAGTTTTTGTGGCTTTCTTTCCCTTGCTCGCAAATTATGTAAACATATCTTATATTTCTGACTTCAATTATAGTACTATACAACTAATTTTAAGATCTCGGAAAACAAACAAGACAGAAAGATGCAGTTTTCGGGTTTGAAACAAGCAAGAAACGTACTTGTGCTCCAGTAAGATCACTGTTTCAAAAGCACATTAAATTAATAGACTAGCAATTTTTTAATTTGAAAAGTATGCAATTTTTTTGGCTGATGCGTGGCTTGCAGACGAAACAATTACAAATTCACATAGCATTATCTGTTAGATTTCTTGAGACATAGTACGTGTGGTTATAAGGATTATAAGAAATGGTTAACATGATTATCCTTGAATAATGAAAAAAAAAATAGTTTGCTCGCATCGAGACTGTACAAAGTGAGATTTTCTGATAGAAGGCACCCACATCAAAAGATCTTTTGGAAAAGAATACATTTGGCAGGACTGGAACAGTTAAGTACAAAACACATGAGAGAAGGAAACATGAGCGCATGAAGATAATGATTTTGACGTTCTCGTAACTGTAGTTGAATATGCGCATGGCAGTACAATAGAAATTAGTCGCGATTTGGGCATTGGTCAAACATATGAGAGAATCATCTTATCGAAGAACAAATATTATCTGCATGCACTCTTTTGTAACAGTGTATGGATAAAGCTCCATTTCATAATAACGGCCACATAAACCGGCATTTTTTCCCCAAAGTGAAATAGAATTTAATTTAGCATCAACCGTTGTGAAACTTATCATACCACCCCATTTGAAAAACAGTTACGTTTTAAATTTTTCAAATTTGAAAATTGCTAATCTAATGATTTAATGTGCTTTTGAACAATGATTTTACTGAAACACAAGTACGTTTCTTGCTCGTTTCAAAACCAAAAACCGCACCTTTCTGACGTAATCAGTTTCCGAGATATTAACATTTTTTGTAAAGTACTACATACGTCAAATTTTCGAAAGATTGCTGAATAACTCCGAAAATAAGCTTCGTAGACTATGATGAATAAACTGGACCTAAACATTGATGCTGAATTCAAAAACGTAATATACAGGGTGGTCAATTTAAAAGTTGATGCCTACCTCCGGAATATCCGTATGTCCGCCATCTTTGAAATTATTTTCTACAAGTAGACCATTGGAAAAGAAACGTTTTTTATCCATAACTTTTTCTTCTAATTTAATCGGTAAGGCCGCTAGAGAGCACCGCGCGCATATTGTATTATTGTATTAACCCTGTATTAATATACAATAGTATGTCTTTGGCCGTTCGTATCTCCCTTACCTTTAGCTTTTCCTGTTCCACTAATTCTTTTAACGTTGTCTTGTTCTAGAAGGCGTAATTTCGCCTCCAGTTTCGCCTTGTGTTCCATTCCCAACGTAAATGTGCCATCTTCACCAAGAGCGTCTACACGAGTAGCCAATGAAGCTTTTGCCGCTAGCATCCTCGCCAGCTTCCCTTTGTTCTTGGTGCTAGTTTGTCCAATCATCTGCGCATGGTAAATGATACCATATTTCGGGGTATCTTTTTTGGTTTTTAATGCTCTGGAAAAAACAGATATTCATTGTGAAAATTGACACTACTTCCCGGCGAAATTAAACAATGGTATCAAAAATTGACTATTAAGGGGCAGGTACGCACATGTATTTGTCATGTAAAACACGGATTCGCCAGTAAACGCACAACTCTATTTTTCAAACTACATACATAATATGTCAGAAGGTTATAGATAGTTAGGACCTTAATGAATAACAAGTCAGAGCAATTTTTTTAACTGTTTTCTAGTGTAAAAAAAATCCCGCACTGCAAAATCATACATTCTGCAAATGTCAGTAATTTATCAACCAAACACGATATCAAAACAAGGCCACCGAAGTAACAAAGCGCAAGCTTTATTTTAAAATTTGCTTCCTGAATCATTGCTACTGTATGTTTAAAGGTAACGTTAGGAGCTTCTAAGGGCCGGTTATACAAATGCGGGTTTAACAAGAGCTTTGTTAATCTTAAGCTTAGCTAAGCTCAGGCTTAAAGTCGACATCCGTTGTACAATCGTCGGCTTTGTTAAACCTGGTTGATAATGAAATTCACTACAGTTGGCATCAATGAAGCAATACGTACTGACATAATCATCTGAAAAATTACCTTTTTTTGTTAGGCACTTACGACAGTTTGTGTCAAATTTCGGCAACGACCGTTTCGGTCTCTGTTCTTTCATTTGCTCTCTTTGTTAAATTAGACACAAATCTTTCAAAAAATATGACCTAATAAAGTGACAAGCAATTTGAAGGTTCCTCCTTGACATATCATGTCACTTGTATTAGATTAGGTTTAAACCTCAGCTAAACTCGCGTTGAGCTTCGGCTTACGTAAGCTCGTACTAAGCTTGGAGTGGGGGGTTAAGCCAGCATTGTACAACGGACATTTTGCAACTGACGTGGTTTAACGTCGGCTTACCTTAAGCCGAAGCTTAAGCTCGCATTGTACAACCGGGCCTAAATGCGAAATTCATTTTTATGGCGACCTTTGGACCTATTCTTTGGACTTAACTCCCCTCATTGTAGACACACATACTGGAGAAAAGAAACAGGCGGCCACGCCTCCTCGCTAACACGGAAATACTTCTTTTCCTTGATTCTCAAGTTCACGCGCTGTACCTTAGACCCTTAACATCTAAATGGAGATAATATTCTACAAAATGTAGCTCGATTAACGATGTTTTCAGATATTAGGACAACCGGTAACCGGACATTACTTGTTACTGGTCAAATGTAGATTTAAAACATTTGGTGTTTTCAGCTTACGGTTCCTAAGTTTCTATTTGAAAGGAATTTTTCAAATATTAAATATTGACTGTTCTGTTTCGCAGTCACATTATCACATTACATTCCTTAAGGTGTACAACACGGATCGGAAATAGGGGCACTGCTATTAACTATACAGGATGAGTCAAGCTTAACGCCTCGGACTCTTGTGACCAAACGATACCAGTTTTTGAAAAACCAACTTTGCGAGTGCATGTAGGTCGAGTTGGACTACATTTTAAAAATAATGACTTTTATACAGGGTCTCTAATAAAAGCGTGACATGTCAAAGTTATGTTTTTTTAATGGAACACCCTGTATATTATTGCATATTTAGATTACCGGGTGAATTTTAGTGTAACTTTATGTATCACACATGAGACTTTAAGCGAACCGTCACAATTTTTGGTATGAGTAGGTATCAGAAAAAACTCGAATATCGCAGAGATTATGAAACTTAGAGGGCTGTGACTTTGCCTTGTCATTAAGCATGGAATACGTCAGCTTAGCTTGGGCGATCAAGTTTGAACTACATTTGTACTGGGACAAAACGGTAGATCAATTAAGGAAACCTCAATCAGTGGTAACTTGATTTTTTCAAATGCGAATGCTTATTTTTTTATAGGATCAAATGTGCAATTTGATAGGCTTTCTAATGGTATCAGGTTGTGAATATCAATCTCTGGTAGTTTTCAATTAATTTCGAAATTCAATCAAATAGGCGTTTTTCAATTTCCCTACCTATAAACAAACTAGCAGGCCATGAAATATAAATAAAAACGTGTTCAGATGGAAGAAAACAACTAACTAGCAAAAAGATACGGAAGAACCAGAGTAAAAGGACAAGATTATAAAAATTCGCTACAACAAACCGACTCTAACCTGAAACAACGGCGGTAACATGTCTAAGGTCAAAGACAAGCTGGAGTAAGACAGAAATGTATAATTTTTACACCTTACTAGCTACTGCGATGTACTAGAGATTAAAAATTTCCAAAATCACTAAAAAAATTGAAATGAAAGCAAAACTTTCAGCGATCGTTGCCTTCAGTTTAATATCTTCAGAACGCAATTTCAAATTTAATGGTATAAAACAGTAGTCGTTTCCGTCCAAAGTAACAATACCTCTGACTGTCTGACAGTAGTCAGTATCTATTAGCAAGATCGCAAAAAAGGAATGCAGACAAATCATATTTTAATTTTAAGCCAGCTAAATTATGTTTAATAATTTGAGCAGATTTTTTAATTCATCCTTCATTTTCGGAGATCTTGCTTATGGGTACTGAAGAATTTGCAGAATTCTAGTCAGAAGTATCGGTTACCTATTACTTTTTTAAATCATTACATGTGAAATTGTATTCTGAAGCTATTAAACTGCCAACAACATTCGGTGGTAGATTTCCTTTCATTTCAGAATTCATAATTGTTTTGTGAATTGCCAATCTTTAGAATATTGTAGTAGCTAGTATTCTATGAAAAATATCCATTTCTGTCGTACTCCAGCTGCTTTTTGACCTTAGATGTGTTACCTCTGTTATTTTCTTGTTACAGTTGATTTGTTGTAAGTCATTTTTATAATTTTGTCCCTTTTCTCTAGTCCGTCCGTATTTATCTGCTCTGGTTTCTTGCATTTGAACAGTTTTTTGTTTATATTTCATGGCCTGCTAAGTTGCTTATAGGTAGGAAAATTGAAAAACATCGGTTTGATTGAAAATTTGAAATTAAATCGAAACTACCAGAGATTGATATTTATAACCGTATATCATTAGAAAGGCTGTCAAATTTTACATTTGGTTGTATAAAAAAATTAGGCATTCCCATTTGAAAAAATTAAGTTACCACTGATTGAAGTTTCCTTAATTGATCTACCGATTTCTCCAAGTACAAATGTAATTCAAACTTGATCGCCCAGCCTAAGCTGACGCATTCCATGCTTCATGACAAGGCAAAGTCACAGCCCTCTAAGTTTTATAATAGCTGCGATATTCAATTTTACTTCCCACACCGATAGGTGAGGGGAGTATTGTAATCGCCAAAATTTTCGATTTTGAGATACGCTTTTTGGGCGTTTTATGATGTCTACATAACGAAAATCCACGTCCCTCATTTCCGTCGGTCTGTGTCTGTCGCTTTTTTCTAGCCTCGTAATCTCAGCAACCGCTGCATGGATTGTAATGAAATTTGGGTATATACAATGTGTTCCACCATCATGTCGACAAACTTTGAGGTATGAAGTTACAATTAAAGTTATCGAGAAAAAATGCGAAAAAAAAGGGGTCAACCTTTTCATTAATTTTTTATTACATTTTCAATTTCTGTATCCCGACTCCATGGATTCGCGCAGTTGTAGCGCCATAGCTTGATTATTTATCGACCGAATCACGACATTTTGGACTCATTTTATAGGAGAATGACTGGGCATATCAACTAAAGCAAAAAACATAATACCTGACAATTTCTAACGCTAAGAAATTCACCAAACTGAAAAAAAATCTTTTTTGAAAAGCACTTATTTGCGTTACTTACAAATAATTTGAAAAAAGCCGTATTAGTGCCTATTTATTAAGACATTTTAATGTTTAGCAGGATGTTTCCTGTCTTACCACATGTAATTAGTGTATGTAGCACTAAAATTTTCGACAGAATAGGCCTTTTTGTATTATGACTTCTGTATCACAGCGCCATGTGTTCACGCAGTTGTAATGCCATATCTTGATTATCTATCGAGCGATTCACGACTTTTTGGACTCACTTTATAGGGGAATGACTGGGTATATCAACTAAGGCAAAAAAATACAATATCTGATAATTTCTAAGGCTTAAAAAATTCACCAAACTTAAAAAAAATTTGTAATGCACTTGTTTCGGTTACTTGCAAATAATATGGAAAAAAGCCATATTAGTGCCTATTTATAAACACAGTTTAATGTTTATCAGGATGTTCCCTGTCTAACGACACACAATTTGTTTATGTAGCACTAAAATCATCAACGAAATAGGCTTTTTTATTACCACTAATTTTGAAATAAACGAGAATTTGGTATGCACATTGTCTTTATTGGACTTCGGTACAGATTATTACTTAAATGCAATTTAAATGAACAAATTTTATTATTTTTATTTTTAGTATTATTTATTTAGTATTCAGCCAAATGACTGAAAGGCAACTAATTGAAATGAGATATGTTGGAATCACTTGGAAATCAAAGAAAACCGACTGGAGCGTAGCTTAGCGTCGAGTAACCCAGAGCGTTAGTTTCAGAAGTCAAGCGTGCCTAAATAAAAATGGCGGACATTTTGAAAATTTCGTTGATTAATTTAAATACTAAGTAATCACATTTGTGCATGTAAATTACATTTAAGTAATAATCTGTACCGAAGTCCAATAAAGACAATGTGCATACCAAATTCTTGTTTATTTCAAAATTGGTCGTAATAGAAAAGCTTATTTCGTCGATGATTTTAGTGCTACATAAACAAACGGCGTGTCGTTAGACTCAAAACATCCTGATAAACATTAAACTGTGTTTATAAATAGGCACTAATATGGTTTTTTTCCAAATTATTTGCAAGTAACCAAAACAAGTGCATTACATTTTTTTTTTAAGTTTGGTGGATTTTTTTTGCCTTAGAAATTGTCGGATATTATTTTTATGCCTTAGTTGATATGCCCAGTCATTCCCCTATAAAATGGGTCCAAAAACTTGTGAATCGCGCGATAAATAATCAAGATATGGCGTTACAACTGCGTGAACACATGGCGCTGTGATACAGAAGTCATAGTACAAAAAGGCCTATTGTGTGGAAAATATTCGCGCTACATACACGAATTGCATGTGGTTAGACAGGAAACATCCTGCTAAACATTAAACTGTTTCAATAAATAGGCACTAATACGGCTTTTTTTCAAATTATTTGCAAGTAACCAAAACAAGTGCATTACAAAAAAAAAAAAATTTTCTGTTTGGTGAATGTTTGTAGCCTTAGAAATTGTCAGATATTGTATTTTTTTGCCTTAGTTGATATACCCAGTTATTCCCTATAAAATGAGTCCAAAAGTCATAATACAAAATGGTCTATTCTGTCGAAAATTTTAGTGCTACATACACGAATTGCATGTGGTAAGACAGGAAACATCCTGCTAAACATTAAAATGTCTTAATAAATAGGCACTAATACGGCTTTTTTCAAATTATTTGTAAGTAAACCAAATAAGTGCATCACAAAAAAAATTTTTTCAGTTTGATTTTTTTTAGCCTTAGAAATTATCAGGTATTATCTTTTTTTGCTTTAGTTGATATGCCCAGTCATTCTCCTATAAAATGAGTCCAAAATGTCGTGAATCGGTCGATAAATAATCAAGCTATGGCGCTACAACTGCGCGAACAGATGGAGTCGTGATACAGAAATTGAAAATGTAATAAAAAATTAATTAAAAGGTTGACCCCTTTTTCACATTTTTTCTCGATAACTTTAATTATATTTTCATACCTCAAAGTTTGTCGACATGATGGTGGAACACACTGTATGCTGTGGGGCCGTAGTAGGTAATGTTCCTATAATTTTGAAAATCGGTCCATGGGCGGCGGAGTAATTAGCAAAAAACAAAAAAATATATATTGCTCAAACTTTGTTTTTAGGCGTTTTAGGTGTTCCTGATCATTTTCTACTTTCTTTGGGTGGGGGTGAAATTGGGGTGGTTGGGAGTGGTGGGGGGGTTGGAAAACTGAAAAATTTCTTGTAATCACAATAGGCTGTCCACTAACCTGTGAAGGAAGACCTAGCGACATAAATCACCTTTTTAGGTTCATCCTAACATTGCCTAGCCTATTACGGAAACTATAAGGGACTTAGAATTTTCTGTATACATACAAGTATTCACTGCTTTAGATCGTTTTGTATTTTGTAACGTGGACGCTTTATTAAATTGATTCTCATGAAATTTTGATACAGTAATACTACCGTGGCGAGGATGGAAAACGCGTATTGTTTTTATAAATCGTGCAAGTGGTGGCGCAGAAATAATAAAAAAACTAGAAATATAAAAACAGCTCAAACTTCGTTTTTAAGCGATTTAAGTGGGTGACACACGTACGAACTTTAAGTACGCGGTTTTTTAGTTCGCGAACTTACTCGGCTCGACGTCGGTGACACACGTGAAGCTGAAATCACTCGTCTTGATAATTTTCCTAAATAAACAAAACCTTAAACGCCAAACACAACAAGCATTGCGCATCGATGGCCTGCCGAAACAAAGTGGTGGCTCGCGGCTCGCAGTACGAGCCGAGACAAGCTACGAGCAAGATTTCAAACCAGTTGGATCGCCGGCGGTTTGCGCGACGGTTTTAAAGTACGCGTACTTACGGTGACACACAGGCGAAAAAGGTCATCGAGCCATAAGTACGCGTACTTGCTCGTACGTGTATCACCCATTTTAGAGGATCCTGATCATTTTCTGCGTTTTTTTGGGTGGGGGTGGAATTGGTGTGGTTGAGGGGTGGGGGGTTGGAAAACTTGTATTGATAATAGGCTGTCCACTAACCTGTGAAGGAAGACCTATCGACATAAATCACCTTTTTAGGTCCATCCGGATATTGCCTAGCCTATTAGGGAAACTAAGGGAATTTTCTGTATGCATACGGGTATTTATTGCTTTAGAACGTTTTGTATTTTGTAACGTGGACACTATTAAATTGGTTCTAATGGAAATATGACACAGTATTATTACCGTGGTGAGGATGGAAAAGGCGTGTTTGTTAAAAATCGTGTCAGTGGCAGCGTAGCAATAATCAAAAAAACCAAAAGTATGAAAATAACACAGGCTTCGTTTTTAGATTTTTTAGGGGTTCCTGATCATTTTCTACCTTTTTTTGGGTGGGGGTGAAATTGGGGTGGTTAGGAGATGGGCCGCTGTAAAGGTGAAAAGTTTGTAGTATTGATAATAGGCTGTCCATTGTCCTATGAAGGAAAGACCTAGCAGCATAAGGCAATTTTAGGAAGTATGGAACGTATGAATAACTGGTCGAATGAGGAAAAAGCCTGTGTGCTGACATCAGTGCTCGGAAAGTCTCTGCTCGTTAGATCTACCTGACTATGATAACATCTGCACTAAAGTTGCGCTTTGGAGATGCACAGGTAATAAAGCTATTGCATGGCCAGCTGCATAACAAGCCACAACAGGCCAAGGAAGATTTGACCACGTTTGCATACGAAGTTCAAAGCTTAGCTAAACGAATATTCGTTAACAGTCCCATCGAGACACAAGAATACGTCGCTGCTCGTCAGTTTGTCGAAGGCATTGGGTCCTGGACCTTCAGCGAATCGTAAGACTATCTAGTCCAAGAACCTTATATGATGCTTTCGTCAAGACTCTAGAAATTGAAACTGTCACAAAAGCCACGTGAATGACACGGAGGATGCGCTCTGTAGAACAAGATGAAGTAGAAGTTAGGGCCACATCATTCCAAGAAGAAGAGGTGGTACCTTCCAAAGAAACCCAGTTCGCACAAATCTAGAAGGAGTTGCTAAGTTTACGTGCTGGAGATGTAGGCAGAAGGGTCATCTTAGGGTAGGCTGCCGCATACAACTGGATAAGATGCAAGTGGACGTAGGAAAAGCAGATGAATATGCGAGCAAAATAAAATCCATGCAAGACACGATAAACTCAATAAAGAAGCAGTTTGACAAGAGACATGAAGAGTTTGCTGTAGAAGAACGAAGGAATATCGTCGAGCTTCAACAACAACACATAATAGCCATGAGGGAACCTACAGCAGACAGGGATAGGTTGAAGCAGTTGCTTGACTCTCAGCTACTGAAATGCATGGATACTAAAAGTTTGAAAAGGGCAAAAAGAATCTGTTGAGTAAGAACGACAACACGAGGCGAGGCAGCCTTGAGAAAGCTCAACGAAAAACACGACGGAAAAGCTTCTGCTTTGAAAAATGAAGTTCAAGAGAAGAGACTCAAGGCTTTGGATCAGCCGGAAAAAGCGGAGAAGAGATGTGACAAGTTAAGGATAGAAATTCAATGCTCAAACAGAGGATTACCCAGCTGGAGGCTGAGTACGCCTTCTTAAAGAAAAACCTGAACAACGTGATCGTTGACGCCAAAAAGACCGGGGTCAAGGCAGACGAGTCGAAATTGGGAGAAAGGTTGGCGCTGCTCGAAGTAGAAATCAAGAAGCTGAAATCAGATATGAGAGACGAGCTCGATGGTGTGAGAAAGGCCATGGAAGACTTGTATACAGCAAATTGGCAATGAGATTAAACAGCAACTGGCGAATTTGGAAGATGAGAACGCTTGACTGAATACTGTGTATAAAATTACAGCTTTAAAAAACAACAACACATAAGTTGTATGTGGACGATTATTAATAGAAAACTGGATTTATCCCCTGTGAATTTACAATTATAGCTGTAACGTAGATACCATCTCATCTCTTTCGGTAGACTCAAAGCTACTCTGCAAAAAGTTGGATATTAAGTGTTATGTGCCAAGGCACACAAATCAGTTTGATGTTGATAACGGTGCTAGACACTTTTCTGTCTGGATAGGTCTTTAAAACAAAATAAAAAAATATTACTAAAAATATGGTGGTTGTATTTATCTGGGAAAACTATGATATATTATCAGAATGTTCGGGGCCTAAGGACTGAATTCAGATACTCTTATGTTGTTTCAAGATCTGGATATCCTATCACTGTACTTACTTTATCCCATCAAATATAGTTATTTTGCTCCCAACGGAGCATAACATGAGAATTAAACAAAATGATAACCAATCTGCGATAATGAATGCTATTTAAAATAGGCGTTAAAATTAGCGGAAGTCAAAAGCAAGTTCCACACACTCTGTAAAATTTTCTGAGATGGGTCATTGTACCGAAATGGGACAATTTGGTTAACTTGCCAGTATTTCATCCAAATTTAAAAAAATTGTTTACAAAGAAATGCACGTGATTCATTTAAATACTATTATTTTTATACAACAAATTTAATAACATTACGAGTTTTTCTCCTCAAAATATCAACTCCGAGGCTGTAACTTCCTAGCGTTCCATTACTTCAAACCGTGTTTTTGCGAAAAATTGATTATTGTTGGTATATATTCTGGTTAGTCAGGCAACGGAAAGAATGATATTTTCTATTATTTTAAATATCGATTATTTATCATTATAAAAAACACGACTACATATAGGTAAAAAACTGTCACCAACTTTGGATCTCAACACCGAGGCACCAAAAATCCCGCCAATGTTTAGTGTTATTCATCCGGCTTTCCTCTCCAGCGCATATTCGAGCATTGCGGCTATCTTTACATTGTAATTTAGTTGAAAATGAACCTTCGAGGTAAGAGCACCTTCGTCGTTTAAGTGAATTATGAGATAGTTGTGCAGTCCATAAGGTAAGCGTAGATTTTTAATATATCAACACCGAGTCTTGTTTATAAAGACGTACGTACATAAGTAGTTTAGCTATGAGGTTCCTGTCTGATAATTCTTGGCCAAATCATTTGAATATTTGCTTGTCATTTAAACAATGTGATCTAACTAATTCCCGTATATCGTCCTGGTCGGAATATTTACTCGATATACCATACGACATATAAAAAGCAAACCTATAAAAAATCAATCACTTACCTAAATAACGCCTTTTCAGCACCTAGAATTTGTACAGTGGAAGCTGGATGTTTTGCAAGATTGATAAGCGATCCAGCATGGGCGATCAACCTAGCTCCTACCAAGTCTCCCACAAGCACGCTAAGGTTCGGTGCCATTGCCATCATCCTGGCCTTCAAGTAATCGTACAACTGACCTCGATAGTTTGTCATGTCAATGATTTGATCACATAAATTCTGTATGTTCATGATATCGTCATCGGCGATCTCTGTTCCCATTGATATCTCCGCTGCTTCTTTCACTTTCTCTTCCACTTCTTCTGGTAGGATATCAGACAAATCAGCAGTTGCTGTGTTATCTCTCGTGCCAATTATTTTCACTGTTTTGGCAAAAGCCAAGTTATCAGTGATTAGCTTCCCTAGTTCAGGGAAGTGCCAGCCATACCATTCCCTGCATCTCATCACGTAATTGTTGAGTTCTTTGTCCAAATCATCTAGCAAGGAAACCGCCTGCACGATCATTGTATCAACTTTATCTGGAGAAAATTTCAGTTTGTAACGAGAGAGTGAATGAGCCAAACCCAGAGACATCGCAACTAGCTCTTTTTTGGGTAACCCTGAAATCAAATTTTCCAGTTGTGATCGGATACATCTCATTAACTCTTGAACAGAGCTGTTGCTCAGGCATTGCAATTGAAATTTGTCTTTTATTGCGAATCCTAATTTTGCATCTGCTACTAAAAGTTGTTCTTGTGGATCTTTATCGACATACTTCTTTAGAACTCTTTTTAGACTTTTGGGCAATTTTCCTTCGACAGCGGCAGTTGTTGCAGATAACGCTTCTGTAGTATCACTAAATTTTTCGAAGTGCTTCAGCTTTATTCTGAAAGCAAAAAAAATGTTCACCTTATTTTTAGAAAACAAACAACAAAAATTAGTATTCCGATTGTTGATGAGGTATGTCACCCACATACATCAAATACCCTATGAACCAGGGTTCGAAAATATCGTGATATTCATATAAATCAAAATATATCCCGGGTGTTCTATGACGAATGGAAAATACTTTAGGAGAGGACTGTTCAGCTCAATTCCAACAAAAAAAGTCACACAAAATAGGGTCCGATTTTCAACTGTTTCAGAGATAAATTGATTTTTAGAGATTTTCATGAAAACGCAGATCTCCGAACGAAAACCCTAATAAATTTAAGTGTTCTGGGCAACACTCAGCATCACAATGTATACACCGTTCAGCTAGAGACAGTAACTGCCCGGTACTTAAATCAAGAATGGAGAGATACAGAAATAACATTCACTATGAAAATAATTTTTTTTAATAATAAACGCAATTATCCACCAGACAATGGGGTGCAAAAAATTTCCTGTACATCAAGTGCATTACGTTAAATGGATTCATTAGATCATGACGATACGCAAGAGAGGCTAACCAGGGAATACAATAAGGATGTCTCTGTATATTACCAAAACGTAAGAGGCGCCTAAATACCAAAATCGATAACTTCAATCCAGCGATTAGTGCTCACGAGTTTGAAATTGCAGTGATCAGTGAAACGTGGTTAAGAGAAGGTACGTTTAGTGGAGAATTTTTTTCGGATTCATATCAAGTGTTTAGAAAAGATCGTATTTGGAAGCACTTAACATGTCTAGTGGAGCTGGTGTACTGATAGCTACAAAAAACTATATTAACACTTGTCCAGTTAATACTTCATATTTTGACATAAATTTTCCGTACTTTGAATTCATGTGTTGTAAATGCCATATTTCCAATAAGTTAATCTATATTCTTGCACTATACACTCCACCAAGTACAACACTTTATGATTTTGAGATGTTCTTGGAGGCATTATAGGAGTGGAACTTGTTAACTAAGGGAAAGATAGTTATTTTGGGTGATATCAATACTCCAAGGTTTTCAGCTGATGATATGAGTGATATGGTAAAGTTAAATCAATTAAAATGGTTATGTCTTTTTTTCAATTTCACCCAACAATAATTTCAATAGTCATTTACAATTACTGGATTTGGTTAATGGAAATATAAATTGTCTTGTTTCACATCATGAGCTGCTATTGGTACAAGAAGATGATTATCATCCTGCTCTTGCAATTAAACTGGTTGCGCTGACTTCTACTGATAAAAATTTTGGCATTACGGGTTCCGATAAATTGTATAACTTCAGAAAAGCAGATTTCGGTAAGCTTGCTGTACATGGCGATGATCGATACAGATTGGGAACGTTTGAAGAGTCACACAGGTATCAATAGTGCTGTAGATTAATTTTATGATATAATTTATGGTATCTTAGATCGTCATGTACCTGTTTATAAAAACTTTAAGCACAAGTATCTATGCTGGTATAACTCTTCCATTATTAAGAATATAAAAGAAAAAGCAAGTATTCGCAGAAAATGGATAAAAACAAATAATCCCCGTTATGTACACGAGTTTGAAAGACCACTTGTAAAGTCTCAGATAAAGGATGCATGCAAACTTTTTGGTCATTTGTTAGACAAAAAACAAGTCATCACGCATTCCTGGATCTATTACTTATTACATTGAAGGTTTCGCCTCCTTTTTTTAAAGTGTGTATGAGTTACCTCATCCATTAGATAATAATTTTCATATTTCGGATAGTACTCAAGCAGGTCATATTAAAATTGTGAATTGGCCTGTCACTGAAAAAGAAATTTTTGATGCCTCAAAAAAAACTAAAACCCAAAATGACATCTGGTCCTGAAAGAATACCATCATTTTTTGTCAGGGATTGTTTACCTGCACATTCGAGCGCGTTGGTCACCCTTCAATCTCATTTTAGAAACGTCAACATTCCCTAGTCGTTGGAAGGAAAGTAGGGTCTGACCTATCCACAAGCCAGGTGACAAAAATTCAGTTGTAAACTATCGATCAGTGTCTATTCTCAATAATTTTGCCAAGCTCCTTGAGATTGTGTTATATAATCGAGTATATTTGTTGTCACATATACACATTTATGAATATCAGCATAGATTCATGAACAAAAGATCTACAGTATCCAACCTAACGATGTTCACCCGGTTAACCACTACTATTTTTGAATCAAGGACAGCTTGATGTGGTGTACACAGACTTCGCAAAAACATTTGATAAGCTTGATCATCACATACTCATAAATAAACTGGATTTACAATGCAGCAAGCAAAATTACTCAGCTCTTACTTGATTGATTGTAATCTGCATGTATCTTACAATGGTTATAAATCTCAATGTTATGTTGCTACTTCAGGGGTGCCACAAGGTTCAAACTTTGCCCCCTGTCATTTTTACTTTTTGTTAATGACTTATGTGAAGGGTTAGAATGTGGTAAAATGTTGTTTTGCGGACGATCAAAAAATATGTTTGCAAATTAAAGTCTTTAGTGAATGTAAACATCTTCACTCCCAGGTTGATGCAATCCAGAGGTGGTGCAGGAGAAATGGAGTACTACTAAATACAGAGAAATGCAAAATTGTAACATATACAGTATACACATAAACAAAGATTTTTCATGATTATAAATTGAATGGCATAAAATTAGATCACTGTGATACATTTTGTGATTTGGGGGTGGTGTTTGATTGAGTTTTGACTACCATTCAGCAAAAATAGTTGCTGATGCAAATCGATCTTTAGGTTTTATTGTTAGAAATTGTAAACAGATATCAGACCCTACTGCTCTAAAAACTTCGTACTTTGCATATGTCAGATCAAAACTCGAATATGCATCAGTGGTATGGAGCCCCTACTATCAGTGTTACATTAACAGAACGGATTATGTCAAAAAAAAAAATGTTAAATATGTTTAAATCAGTTGGAGTCTACTCTGAGCATAGATCTGACTACAAGCTACTATTGGACAAATTTGAAGTAATTTCATTACATAACCGACGTAAGAATAGTTTAGTGGTATTTTTATATAGGCTTCTGCATGGTGAAGTTGACTCATCTGAACTTTTATCACAGTTATCGTTTCATTCCTAGATGCAGTTCACGGCAAAATATGGTGTTTTTCTGTCACCGTACAAATACAAATTTGCTTCTCAAGTCGCTAGTTACATATAGAATTTAATTTGCATGCAAATGATTTCAATGGTTATTTTGTAAATATTGCAAAGTTTGAAGAAATTTGACAAAAATTCTCTGGATTATTTGGATGTTAGTGTAAATGTACAGTTTAATTTCAAATCTGTTTCCTATATTGAGCCCTGTGAAGCTATAGATAATTAAAAACTATAAAAAATCTTTATGTACCATTAACATAATAAATTGCCGCATTTCGCATTCTGTCTTCCCAGCATGGCTAAAACTTGCAAAAGCAATTCCTATTTTTAAAACAGGTACAGAGGTTGATTTAAACAACTTTAGGCCAATAGCTCCAGTTCCAGTGCTTGCTAAAATATTTGAATATTTATTAAATGAATAAATAGTAGAATATTTAGAGAAAGAGAAAAGAAAATCACCAAATTACTGATTGCACATTGTATGATTTCTTGAAAGCTTTCAACTGCGTCTCTCACGCATCAATTGATAAATTTGTCTCTGGATGGTTTCAGCGAGAATAACATAGGTATTTTAAAATCCTATCTGTGTGATAGATAACTATACGTCTCATTTAATGGAAATGTTTCTTCTATTGATTCTATTAAATAAAGAGTTCCGCAGAGTTCTATATTGGGACCCACTCTTATAATAATTTACATAAATGCATAGAAAGTGTGACTATTAATCAAAATGTATTATTTATGCAGATGATACATCAAAATTATAGCATTTAAATTGAAACTGAATTGAACTTATTATAAACTTATGCTTTCAAACCGCTAGCAGCATTGATTCAGTTAATGATGATAAGGTGAAACTTCTCAGTGTTTATCTGGATCGAATGCTCACATGGAAGGATCATATAAATGAATTATTCAAACAACTATTTAAAACAATTTTTTGATCCGAAACGTAATAGATACAATATTGTTCAATGCTATCATGGATACTTTAAATCAGCTATGACCTAGGCCATTTTCACCTGGGGTCGCTCAACCCATACAAAAAAAATTGCGCCCCAAAGAAGATGTGTAAGGTTAATAGCAGGTTTAAGCTACAAGGAATCATGTCCACCTGCATTTGTTAGCTTAAGGATTGTTATTCTCCCATGTATTTATATACTTCAGAGTCTATCCTACATCAAAAGAAATGAAAATCTGTGTGTAGGGCATTCTAATGTGCATTTACACATGACACGAAACAGAGAGAACTTACACAAAATGAAAGCTTATTTAATAGGAAAGGCTTTTAATTCATTTCAGGATTACCTCTATAACAATTTCTCTGATTTTATATGTTAACATGTATTTTATTATAAATTGTTTGTTCTCAGTTTAATGTATTATGTTTGTTATATTTATTTGTAAATTTTGTTTGACATATGTGCAGGTTTTCCTTTATACAGGGTTATTGGTAATTTGATACAGATATTTGGGGAGGTGATATTAGAGGTGGCAAGCTATAAAATTGACCATATAACACCATGTCCAAAAAAATGAATTTATCCACATTTACAACAAGTTTATGGCTCCAGTAGATAACTAGAAGGGGGGGCATGTTCTTACCGAAAAGTGCACAGTTAATTATTTGATGACTTCAAAATATATTTATTTTTTTGCAACACTTCTTCAAGTTACTTTTCAACACATGCTGATTTTGACACCATCTTGCGAAGTGTTTGATACATGATAACTTTCTTTTAGTTGATAATGACAATAATAGCATATTTGCTGAGAGGTAATACCAAAAATCCTAAATCCGTCAATAAAGTTTTGTTATATTAGGGTTTCTGTTTAGAGGTCTGCATTTTAATGAATATCTATAAAAATCAATATATACTGGAAATTATTACGAATTGAACATGGTCAATTTTATGGCTTACTACCTCTAGTATCACCTCCCCAAATATCTGTATCGTATCATTAATAACCCTGTATACATCAATAAACCACTACCTCTACTAGTAGTACTTGTGGAACTCTTCCCCTGAAGAAGCTAATATGGTTAGCAAAACACATAATAGGTTTGATAAAAATGGTTTGGGGAATAGTTACAATGTGTAGTGTTTGTCCAAAAATGGAATTTTAATATTGTGGAAAAAATCTTGTAGATAATAACATAAAAGAATTAAAAAACATACATAACTCACAGAAACAAAATGACAAGAATAACACAACATGCTACAATCAAATAAAGTTTTTCATATAACATTATTACTTCAACAAAGATTCAAACCTTTTGTAGGTATTCAATTTCATATCACACATTTATCCCTCATTTATCTAAAGCATCACAAACATCATTATACATATATACACACTATCTTAGTATTTGTTTTAAATCCATCCCTTTTGATAGACTGGTTTGTGTCTAATTTTTGTTTGTTGTATCTGAGCTGATATCACTTGTTGCAAACCACATTAGTTAAGTGTGAGCATAGCGGCAACTAAACTCCGCCAATGAGGATTTCTAGTTTTTGACCATGTAACAATAATAAATCACACACCATCTAACCACCTTATCCATGCCTGAATTTCTGCGAGCTCTCAGGGGCAATGAGCAGTTTGTGTTCCTTAGGGGGATATTTTGAATGAATAAGGACCAGAGGCTATCCAGCACGGAATGTGGCTGGTGCATAGGCCACACGATGGGCCCTTTTGCGCCTCTATCCACGCTAGTTCCTAAGACCTGCCCTTTTGGCAAAGGCAAGTACATTCTTAGGTCCTATCCGTTTTATCTCTATTGGTTCCAAGGTTCTTGAGCCCAGCATAGTCTGCCTGTGATAACCCAGGGTTTCACAGTGACACAAGATGTGTGCCGAGGATTCTTCCTCGTCACCACACCACGTGCACGTTGGGTCGTTGACCACCCTCATCACAAACAAGTGACGCCTGAAGGTGTTGTGACCCATTAATACGCCTACTAGTAATCTCAAGTTACTCCTATCCAGAGAGACAAAATCGTCCTATTCTCTCTGCAGGCCCTGCTAATAGCTCCCGAGCCTGACGGAGATGACCAGAGATGTTGATTCTGGATCCACTCTTCAGTTGTTTTCCTAATCAAGTTTGCAGACAGTCCTAAGGCTGGTTCTGGGCCCACAAAACTGTTTTCGGATCCCATCCTAGCCAGATGATCCGCCATTTCATTACCCTTTACCCCAGTGTGCCCAGGTACCCAATCAGTGATAGCTTGTGTTTAGCTGAGATGTCGTCAAGAGCCCTCTTGCACTCCAGGACCAGTCCCGACGTCATTTTCCAAGCACTCAGTGCTTTGATGGCTGCCTGACTGTCAGAGCAGATAGTAATCCGCCTCCTAGACCCGTCAATTTCCCGAATACGATTTACACAGGCAACTACCGCATAGACCTCAGCCTGGAATAATGTGGTGTGCCCCCCAAGAGGGAATGAAAGTCTTGTATGGGGTCCATAGACTCCCGAGCCCGAGCCCTCTCTAGCGCGTGAACCGTCTGTGTACCAGACCTGTCCCCCCCCCTTCAATGAGCTGTCTTTCCCTAGACTCCCACTCTTCCCTTGACGGGAACATCACCGTAAATTTGCGATTGAAGCGATGCGTAGGAGAAACTATATCGCTCTTCGCCAACAAAATAGGACTATCCTCCTGCAACTCTGCTAGAATCGTCGAATGTCCTTTGCCTGGATTCATAAAAGTCCAGCTACCCTGACTCCAGAGACAGAACCCAGTTTTTCTAGCTTCCCCTTCAATTACCAGATCCAAAGGAGGAAGATTCAAGTGTTTCAGGGGGATATTTTAGTTTGTTATTCGATTTTACACACTTATTTAGTGTTATCCAGTATAATGACTTACATGCTTGCTGCCGACTCTGGACTTTCAAAGGACTTATATAGGTTTTCAGCTTCTTTGAGTTTCTTCTCATCCAGCAGCTAGAAGCAGCATGGAAAATGTAAGGTTAAAATAAATAAACAAAACAAACAATAAAGTTAAACTCACCTTAAATATGGCATATCCAGCCGGAGTTTCGAATAACACCAGCATATTTTACTTTATTCAAAATATTTATCTAGCAATCAACTTACTGACCAACGAAAAATAAAACCACAAAAAATAAAACAACCAGTCGGTCTGATTAGTGATTGATTCGAGATCGAGACCACAAAACAGGTACGGTTAGGTTATCGCAGTGTTGCCGACCGTCCACTGTCAAATTACGCTCGTCCTTACGAAAAAAGGTGCGATTTCGTGGTCAAAAGTGCGCCGAAGCGCGGTAAAATTGTTTAGTGCAGGGTTGCCAGAGGATTTTTTTCATTTCCCTAGAATCTAGATTTCCCTAGTCTAGAAACTCATTGGGGATGTTTTGTGCTAGAAACGAGACAACAGTGAAGTTACAGGTGAAGCGCTGAATTTTGCAAACATATTTTTTTTAATTGATATATCTCTTAAAATAGTCGAAAAAGGTATTTATGAAATTCTGACTGATTTTTGAATTTTTAAAAACATAAATATCTATTATAGATGCTTACAGATATCGAATCGTTCGTATCCGATTCTGAATGCTGCTGATCAGCCTGTTCTAATTTTTTGTTTGGTTCGCCTCCGTGGGACTTGGAAGCACTCGGAGGCGATGAGTCACACTCATTCTGATAATTTTTGGGAAGACTCTTTTTCATTTGACTATAAAAATAGGATAGAAAACAACTTGGCATATCGCAGAGCAACTACTTTACCACAGCATACTTTATTTACTAGCGCTCTACCTTGTTGAACTTAGCAAGCCAACTATCCATTTTGATTTTATATTCGGATTATTCGGAATTCGGTTTGGACACTAGTTATCATTCATATACTATTAAGCAGACAGCTTACAGCTCACTTGCAACATTCAACAACGAAAACAAGTCAAAATCTCTAAAAACTGTACTACTCAGGTCCACACTCAGGCGAGTAGGTCAAAAACACAAAACAAATCAAAACGCAGCACGTCCAAAATATGCTTGCACCATCTCTGATCTCTGGGAAGAATTCAATGATAGGTGTTGACGTCTTGCCAGTTTATCAGCTACAAAATATGAATAGATGGCGACAGACAGAAGTGTATGAATTCTGAATTTATGATTTTTATATGCATTTTGAGTGAAACTTGAAACCTGGTGTATATATTACATTTTATATATAATCGCCATTGCAGACGTCAAAAAGTGCGCTGAAGGTGCGATTTTCGATAAGGTGTGAAAAAAGTGCACCCGTATATTTGAAAGTGCGAAAATCGCACTAAAGTGCTCCGATTGGCAACACTGGGTTATCGAGACGGTGTTGGTCACAATCACAAAACACTAAAATCTATTGTCAGCAGTGGTTCCAGATGGCACCAAACAGATTTCGTGAGACTGTTCGGAAAAAATCGTGAGATCGTGGATTTGACGTTACTGCTGTTGCTAGCCTTGATTTACCACTGCCTAAATACTGGCAACGCTGTAAGAAGCTTATATGGCTTACGAGAACTTGTCAAGAATATCTTCATTTCACGTAAATGAATCATCAAAAAATCAAAGGTCCTTTGAATAAACGGTAATTGACTCATTGATACTTCTAAATAAAAAAAAATGGAATTTTTATTGAAACAAACGAAAAATAAAACAGCATTATAATATACTAAAACATTAATAATAATGAAGAACATGAAAAGAAAAATAATAATTATAATGATAACAAATACATAAAAATCTAATCTGAGTCTGAATTTGTTTCAGAATTACTTTCGGCTTCTTTTGAATATAACGTTTCACTTTTCATTTTTTGAATCATCTCTCTTAGGATTTTCGAAGTCACTATCTTCGGAAGACAATGAGGATGCCATTTTTATATTTTTTATTTTTAAATAGAAGATCGTACGAGGTATGGAATTACCTATGGCTGAATCCGTCGATCACCCATGCCATGAGCGCAAGCACAATCCTGAGCTCGCGCCTTAACGCAGGCAAGCCACACACAACACCGTAAACATAAGCATAATACAATCCAATACAACACAGTCGACCAGCATAAGTTTGATTTTTACTCCCTGTATTTTACCTTTTAGCCTTCTGACGTAGAGTCTTCCGCTTCCGAGTCTTCGCAAGATTTGGGATTGGGATTGAAATCGGTAGATCTCACGATAAAATCGTGATTGTCAGTGACACTAACAGGTACTTTGTGACAGGTACCGTACGGTTGGTTTGGTTGGTCGTTAGGTTAGAGCAAAGATAAATAAAGGTGTACGAACCGAGTTCAACCGCGGTTCATCTTTGAACCTAGTTCACCTCCATTTTGACGTTGTAGGGATGGAGTTCACAGACGTGTGGCAGTTTAAACCTGGTTCAAGTTGAACCGTGACTAGAGACCGTTTAACGTCGGTTCAACATATCGAATGACGTTTTATGGCGGTACCTAACCTTCATGCGTTCATTCATTTTGTAAACAAAAACGTTTTTAGAGTTTTTACTCAGATTGCTGACTGGTTTTCTTAATACATAGTGGAAAACTTTGGTAATATTAACGACGACGAAGATTTTCTTGAGTTCGTAAATTCAGTCGAACATTCTATAGAGAACCACAAGTGTACCGAAACCGTGAAGACCACTTCATCAAGTGGAATGATACGAATTTCGCGATAGATTCCGGCTATCAAAAGAGGCTACAGTATTTGTTATAGAAGAAATTTATGATGCAATTTCACCACAAGCTCAAAGGTATATGTTATGTAAACTACCCTCATGTGACCCTCATAAGCAAATCATATTTCATAAGCTTCCTTTTGCAGACATCACGCCTTGACTGCAGCAGAAATGGAGCTTCTTAAGTGTACCATTCACGTTCAGTTGGCCGGCCGATCATTGCCGGACCGGCCGAAGCCGGCCGACCAATTTCCACTACACACGTGCAGGCAAACGACAGGTTCTAACCTGTCGTTCGCCGGTTGTTGATAAAATCCCAACGTGTGTAGAGACTGCCGGCATAATTTTAGTTTGAAGTAAAAATCGCATTTTTCATCATCTTGATAATAAGCAATATGGCCAACCAACCATCTTTTATCAAAGATTTCATTGAAATCTACCGAAAACATAATTGTTTATGGGAAGTAAAGAGTCCTGCGTATGCCAATAAACATCTGAGAAGTGTAGCATACGACGAATTATTGCAGTTGTTTAAAACAGTAAGCAATGACGCTACAATTGAGGCCGTGAAAAATAAAATCAATAATATAAGAAGTGCATTCAGAAAAGAATTAAAGAAAGTTAAAGAATCAAAAAGAAGTGGCACGTCATCAGACCAAGTTTATATTCCTGCATTGTGGTACTATGATAGTCTATTGTTCACAATCCAACATGAACAGTGCCGAGAAGCAAGCTCATCGTGTAGCGATTTGCGGGAAGAGGAAGGAAATGAAACCCAGGGGGAAAATGAAGTGAGTATTTCCATTCATTTATTTGAATATCTTATTTCTTTCATATACAAAATATTCAGTAACAAAGACATATTTTTTCTACAAAAAGTTGTTTTGCCAAGAAACTTTTCCTGTGGTCATAAAATAATCCTTATATTTCTCTCGATTTGCTTTTGCATTCTCGGTAGCATTTTTTCCTCGCCCAAGTTGCAAACCATCTAAACACTGACCTTGCCTCCATTCACCATGGACTATTTCACCAGTGTCCAATGTTTCTTGATCAACAGAATTTGCAGGCGTATATGATGACCTTGCATGTTTGCGCAAAAAATTGTGAAGTACGCAAGCAGCCAAAACAACAAAATCAATTTTTTTTGGATCCATGTTTATTGCAGTATGAAAAACTCTAAAACGGTTTGCAAGAATACCAAATGCGTTCTCCACGACGCGCCTAGCTCTACTAAGGCGGTAATTGAAAATTCGCTGTTCTGGACTAAGTTGTTTCTGGGGATAAGGTTTTAAAATATTCTCACTCAAAGCAAATGCATCATCCGCTACAAATACAAAATTTAAATTTTCCGTTGTATCTTGTACACTTGGTAGGTTCAGGGTTTTCGTCATCAGCTTATTATGAAAATCAGTGCAATCGAAGACGCCCCCATCTGAAACTCGTCCGTTACAGCCCACATTAATGTAAACAAACTCATAGTTAGCATTAACTACTGCTAATAAAACAATACTGCAGTATTCCTTATAATTAAAATAATAAGAACCACTATTTTTTGGTTTCACAATACGTATGTGCTTCCCATCGATCGCTCCACCGCAGTTAGGAAAATTCCACCTATTCAAAAAATCTCTGGCTAGTTCCTGCCACTCATGGACATCTTTTGGAAACTGAAAAAAAGGTATGTGATAATAAAGACTAGCCAGTATAGCAATATTTTTCATTTCAGTCGGACCATGAAGATGATATAGAAGCCACCAATATATCATCACCACAAACACCATCATCAATACCAAGCCGAACATCTACACCAACTGTGCGGAAGGCAGCGAAACGACCAAAAAAGGATTTGATGCTGGAGAAAGCTCACCAAATATTGAATAGATCCACGCCAGACAATGAATTTAAAACTGTTGGTGCAAATGTAGCATGGAAACTGGAAAGGATGGCAGAGGACCAGAGGATCATTGCAGAACACCTAATTAATAATATTTTGCACTATGGCATCACAAAAAAATTGACTGATAATACATGTATAAACCTACATGCTCAAATACCAGCTGCTGCAACTGTTTATTCTGCTCATTCTCAACAAAACACACAATTTAATAGTTCTCAACTGTACGCACACACACAACCTCAACCACAGATGACATACATTCCACTTCAACCAGTTAATCAAACAGAAACACAGTCACATTACCAACAATTAGGAAATCAATCAACATCTGCAGGGGAGGCCACTTTTGATATGACCCAATATATTACTCTGAACGAGAAGTAAAAGTAAAAAATTTGTTTAAGGAAACTGCCAAAGCTTAATAAAATGTGATTAAAACTCAATAATGATGGTACCTGTGTTGCGTATAGGTTTAAGTTTTCTTCAGTATTATCATATAATGGATGTAGGTTAATAGTTTTAATTTTTGGTTACTTTTCTGTTTAATAATGAACGAATAAATTAAAGATAAAACATATGCGTAGTAGTTTTTCTTACCTTCAAATATTTGTCCTTGAGAACCAAATATATATATTTGCAAGTCTCTGGGATAATATTTCCCAGGGCTTGTGGTGAAATAATAGCACTGAATTTCAAGTCTTCCATACTTCGGCCAGTGGCCAAATACCTCAACGTTATCAGAAGTCTTTCTTCTGCGCTTATTGATTCCCGCATTACTGTGTCCTTTTTTGTAATATGGGGTTTAATCAAACTCAGTAATAGCTGGAAACATCCTTCGTTCATCCTTAAATAATTTTTTAAGTCATTTGCACTTGAATTTCGCAGCTCTTTTATGAGTTGAATGTGCGACAAACTACTACGTTTCTGCAACCACTCCTTCACCCAAATTTTCTTCCTTTTCTTTTTCATGCTTCTGTTTATTACCACAAAGGCAGCAGCATACTCTTCTTGCGACATCTTCGACCATGAACTGAGCCTAAGCGTGTGTTGGGTTAAAGGGATTAACGTCCGGAAAATATCGTATCCGGCCAAGAACTTCAGTTCAGCCATCAGGTATCAAACTGTACATGTGTGTCGAGTCTGTCCGTTGCCGGCCGGCAAGGACGGAAAGGCCGAGAACTGCCGGCCAACTGAACGTGAATGAGTACCTTTACTCTGAGGTTTTTTTGCGGCAGGTTCAATGCTACAAGTAGTTGGCGACTTTCTTGGCATTGACAAATCCACTGCTAGTAGAACAGTATATAAAGTGGCATGTGCAATAGCATCACTGAAGAATAGATTCATAACTACTATGCATGCCAGATAGGCAAGAAGAGATATGTTATACTCAACAAAAGTTTTTCAGTATAAGTAGGTTTCCAAAATGCATAGGTGCTTTATTTAGTCTGCACGCACATAAAAATAGGCTCCTGGAGGAAATGAGGCAGAGACATTCAGAAACCGTAAAGGATTTTTTTCATACAATGTGCAGTGTATTTGTAATGCAGAACTACAAATTCAAAATATTGTTTGTCGCTGGCCAGGTGAAACACATGACTCTCAAATTTTTCGAAATTAATTTGTCAGAAGAAAATTTGAGAGCAATAATTGTCATAGAGGTAGTATTTTACTTGGAGATAGTGGATATGCTGTAAAGCCTTATCTTCTAACACCATTATTGGAACCTCAGACCGCAGCAGAGCATCTTTATAATGAATCTCAGATAAGGACAAGAAATGTCATTGAAAGGTGTTTTGGTGTGTGGAAACGTAGGTTTCCAATACTTGCTTTGGTAATTCGTCTGCATCATCAGAAAGTTGAAGCAATTGTGGTAGCAACTGCAGTTCTGCATAACATTGCACAGAGAAGAGGTGAGCTTGAACCAAATACAAATCATGAAGTACTTGAAGCATTGAATGTAGTTGCAGATGTTCATGTGCAAAGGAACAATCACAATAACGCAATCAACAATAGAGTAAGACATGCTCTTATCACAGAATACTTTACTAATTTATTATAGAAAACTTGAAAATAATGTTGTTCACTGAATAGTCTAGTTAATACATTGAACTGACTTTGATTGTCAGTATAATATGGAATGTTAATGATAGATAGATAGATAGATTAATCTTTATTCTTTTGATCATCACAGATGATATAGAACATGTCAAAGCGTGAGGTTTACATTTCTTAAAGAAAATAACAATAATTAAATATTATGATTATAAGTGAGGATCGCACTCACGATGTCAATCAAAATGTATTCGAATAGATGAATATAATTATGATATGAGTAAAAAACGTCATAAAACACTTAACACTTGATGTACACGAAATTAAAAACAACAAAAAAAACAGAAAAATTTAAAACTTGTACATGTTAGTGTTAGGTTTACATATCTTGAAAACATTGCAACGATTATATAATATTGTGATAAAAAGCGAGGATTGCGCTCACGATGTAAATAAAATGTCTTCAAACAGATAGTATATGATAGGAGTAAAAAAAAAATCCATCGTAAAACATTTAACACCTGAAATGCACAAAATTAACAACAACACCAAAAATACAAAAATTTAAAACTTGTACATGTATCTATTCATAAAAAAATATTAAAGAATTAGACTGTCTCCAAGATACTCAGCTGTGGAGTAGTAAGCTTTCCTAATTAAAAATAATTTCAACTCTAGTTTAAACCTAGTCTCAGACATGTTTCTGAAACGGTTAGGTAATCTGTTATACAATTTGATTGCCATAAGCTTTGGACTATTTTCTGTGATAGCAAGTCTATGAGAAGGAACAATTAATGTATTACTATTTCGTGTTGAGTAGTTGTTATGACAGTTAAGCCTGCAGAAGTTGTCAATATTTAGCTTCACATAAATCAGTAGCTCAAAAATATATAATGATGGCAGAGTCATGATACCTAGCTGTGAAAATATTTGTTTGCAGCTAGTTCTATTACTGACGCCAGCAATCAACCTGACCACCCTCTTTTGCATAATAAAGATTCTCCTTGCTTGGCTACTTGCTCCCCAAACGGCTATACCATACGATAGAGTTGACTGGAAAAATGCATAGTAGTATGTCATCAGAACATCTTTATCAATGATGAAGCGTAACTGGCCGTTTTGCTTCCGATTTAATATTAAAGTCTTTTCTTTTATATGTTCACTCAAAAAAAGTTTACAGTATTGTGAGGGAGAATAAATTGGTAACTTTGCCACATCCCAAATATTTAACAAAACTTTGCGGTTCTCTAAAAATTGCACCTGACAGTACATCAGAAAACAAGCATTACATTAAAACTATTTCAGAGGGTTTATCAGACTTGGAGAAATACATTGTTTTGCAAATTGATGAAATATACATTAAAGAAACGTTGGACTACAAGAATGGTAATTTAGTTGGTACAAGCATTTTTGATACAGACATTACACACACACACACATTACAGATATTACCAGTACTTAGATATGTGTGTAAAGTGAGTGCTCCGATAATAGCAGTTTTTCAAGTGGATAAACAACACTGAAAATTATGAAAATTGGTGGGTGCATCAAATAGACCAATACAGAAATGATGGTGTAATATTCTGGGTGAAAATACAAAATAAAACAAATTAATTACACCAAATAAAACTCCTGGAATGCGATGAACTTTTTTGTCTAATAACAATATCAAGGTGAAAATTCCAGTCCAGTGACGTGCAAGAAATATTTATAAAGGATTAACTTAAATATAGAAGTAACATTTATTTTCCTCATCATGACGACATCCTGTTTGAAATGTTCTAAAACGGTGAAAAAGGGCACATATGCAATTAAGTGCCAGACATGCCTGCAGTGGCTTCACCGAGACTGTGCTAACATTACTATTGATGATATAAACAAATATGAAAATGAATTGAAGTTGGTAAATGGACGACGTTTTCATTGCTTTGCTTGTCTGTCACAAAGCCCAAACTGCTCTCTTACACAGACACATAAAAGAACTGACGCCATTGAAACACAGTTGGATGGATATGAAATTATTTTCAACAAAATCAAGGAATATTTCAAGGAGTGTATGGAAACACAAATAAAAAAAATTAGAGAGGAAAATGAAAACCTCGTGAAGTTTTACAAGCTACGATGTGACACACTGGAAACTGAACTAGTGAAATTAACATTGGCACTAGATCGAGCAATGCAACTTGAAAAAGACACAGTTGACAAAAAAGAAATAACAGAAAAAACAGGAACAGTTAATCGTACTACGGTTTCTAAAGCTAATAAGTCGGATCCAGAACCCAGAAAATCACTAAAAGAGACTATGCCTTCTGGGAGCAATGGCCCTAAAGCAGCAAATACAAATGATGGTACAGAGAAAGTTCCGATATCAATTTATGAATCAACACAGCAGAAACTCTGTGAGAAGTACATCAACATCAATCAAGATGTGGTGGTGAATAATGGTGAAAGTGATTGGAAGGTCACTTCTAGACGTAAAAGGGGAGGAAATAAAAAAAGCATTATTATTGGCACTGGTAGAGTTAATACTGAAGAACAGGGATGCCCTCTCAAAGCAGCTCCTATGTTATCTTACATACATATACAGGGTGAGTTTTTAGTACCGGCTCGGTCGATAACTCCACTACTGTAGAAGATAGCGAAAAAAATTGTATATAAAAATTGTAGCCACGGATATGCTCCTTACTCAGAAAATATTTTAATTTATACAGGGTGATCCACAACTACGTGGTGATGCAAACATGCATTTTTTTAAATGCGACACCCTGTATATTATTCCATATTCAAATTCTACTAATGATTTCCGTTCTTCCAATATAGGGTATTGTTACATTATACAGGGTTTTTCAAAAGTTATGACCATTTTTGTATACAAATCACGGTCAAATGAACGTACTGTATATCAAAAAGTAATCAATCAAAAATTATTTTTTTACATGAGAAGATTAGAAATATCCTCTAGGTTTAAAATACGTTATAAAAAAATCTTGCGACGCATGTTCGTATACAGGGTGATGTACAATGCGAAATCTAGATTTTCTCTCTTTTTTTAAATGTAACCCCCAATATTTTATTATACCAAAGAATTGCTTTTAATATGCTCTTTCATCTTTGTATAGCACTTATTATGGCTGCATTCATTAGTTTCTGAGATATTTCGATTTTTCTACAAATTTTAAATATACCTTCTATTTCTTTAATAAAATTTATTTATTTTGAGAAAATGCTACCAAATTTTGTTTTTGCTTAACAAACAACTAAAATATAAGGCGATAATAATACTTGATCAAGTCAAAACACTGAACTAACGAGATAATATAGGTCAAGTGTGCTGAGGAAACAATTTTATAGACGTCATGCATAATTATCAAGCAGATGTATCAGGTAGGCTATGAAATATGAAACGACACAGTCCAAATAAAAGGATTCTTCAATCTTTCCAACGCATTAGTTTTAGAGTGCCTCCGTTCTGGATATTGCTATTCATAGTTGATATATTCTAGAGGCAAGTAGACAATTTCTCAAAGATTCTCCTAAATACCCTCAATGGAAAAATTAATTTTCAAAGCTAGTTTTTCACACAGTACGGAATTATTGAGTAGGTTATGAAAACTGTCAATTTTTCAAAGCCTACCTGATAAAACTACTTGATAATTATGCATGACGCCTACAAAATTGTCTCCTCAGCATACTTGACTTTATTATCTCGATGATTTAGGGTTTTGACTTCATCGAATACTGTCAAGACGTTATAATTTAGTTGTTCGTTAAATAAAAAACAAATCAGATAGTACTTTCTCAAAATAAATAAATTTCAGTACACAAATAGAGTCTATATTTTAAATTTACCCAAAAATCGAAATATCTCGGAAACTGATGGATGTAGGTACAACAAGTGCTATACAAAGATGAAAGAGCATATTAAAAGCAATTCTTTGGGATAATAAAATATTGGGGGTTACATTTGAAAAAAAAGAGAAAATTTGGATTTTGCATTCTACATCACCCTGTATACGAATATGCGTCTCGGGCCTCTTTTATAGCCGATTTTAAAACTAGAGGACATTTTTAATCTTCTCACGTAAAAAAAAATAATTTTTGATTCATTACTTTTTGATATACAGTACGTTCATTTGTCCGCGATTTGGATATAAAAATGGTCATAACTTTTGAAACACCCTGTATGATATGATAATGCCCTATATCGGAAAAACGGAAATCATTAGTAGAATCCGAATATGGAATAATATACAGGGTGTCTCATTAAAAAAATGCATGTTTGCATCACCACGTAGTTATGGATCACCCTGTATAAATCAAAATATTTTCTGAGCAAGGAGCATATCCGTGGCTACAACTTTTATATGCAACTTTTTTCGCTATCTTCTATAGTAGTGGAGTTATCGACCGAGCCGGTACTAAAAACTCACCCTGTATATAATCTGGATCCGATTACTACAGTAGATCAGGTAACAAATTATCTGAAGCCAAAATATCCAGAGGTTAAATGTGAACAACTATCATCTAAATATCCAGACAGCTATGCATCATTTAAGGTTGGGGTAGCTGAATGTCATGTTGAAGCGGTAATGGATTCTGCTTGTTGGCCTGAAGGAACCAGAATAAACAAGTTTTTTCACATTCGCCGGAATCCGTGGAGAAGAACGTAATAACGGAGCAGTTTATGCAGCAGAAATTAGAAGAAAGTGCTAGTGAAATGAAATGTGATATGACCAAACAGTCAATCTCTTTTAGTATGTTTTATCAAAATGTTCAGTGCTTAAGTCATAAAAAAATACCTCTGTTTGACACATTCCTGAATGGAAAAAACTATCATGTTTTATGTTTCAATGAACATTGGCTTACAAAGGATCAGTTACATAGCATAAATATTCAAGGATATTCATTAGTATCAGACTTCTGCAGATCATCTTACAAACATGGTGGGACTGCAATTTTAGTAAGTAATAAAATTAGTAAACACTGTAGATCCTTAAATTTGGAGCCTATGTCCTTGGAAAAACATTTTGAAGTTTCTGGCATTATAGTGAATAATATCCAAGTAGTAGTTGTTTATAGATCTCCAAATGGCAATTTCCAAACATTTTGTGATAATTTATGCCAGATTATGGATAGTCTAGATATAAAGAAAGGTGTGATATTTGCTGGAGATTACAATGTACATTTTGGCACAAGTAATATTGAGGCGCGTATGATTGAAGATATATTTCAATCATATGGTCTTAGACGTACTGTGTTTGTAGAAACGAGAGGTAAATCATGTCTTGATAACATTTTCACGAATTACTCCAACCACATTATATCAGCTGATGTATTTGACACCTGTTTATCAGACCACAAATCAATATCAATTCACTGTAGGACAGACAATCTTCAGACACACAAAACTAGGATCAATTACCGTCCAATAACACAATCAGGTTTAAATCAACTTTACTCTGCAATTGAGGCATGTGACTGGGCATTTCTAAATGACATCTCACTGTCTGCTAGCAATAAAATGGACATTTTCATAGAAACAATTATGAGGGAGAGCGAAAAGGCTTTTCCTGAAAAATCAAAACTAGTTGAAATACAGCCAAAGTGTAATAATAAAATACATTGGTTTACGGATAAGTACGGTATTATAGGGAATGCTTACATCTTATGACAAGCATAAGTAAACAAAATCCTAGCCTTGTTAGTAAAAGTGACCTGCGTAAATTTAGAAATATCTATAGAAATATAATCTATACAGCCAAGAGAAATGCAAACGACTCCCATATTAAAACCCATAACAACACACAAAAGGCTATGTGGGATGTTATAAGAAGCAACAACCCAGTTAAGGCCATAAATGCATCACAGAATATATCAGCAAATGAGTTCAATGATTACTTTGTAGAAATTGCAAACAAAATTATTGATAAAATACCACAATCAAAAATTAATTTAAGTTTATACCTTGATAAGATACAATCTAGTCATAGTTTTAGATTCGAGAAAACATCAATTATAGAAGTTAGAGACATAATTAGCAGCCTAAAAAATACAAACAGCAAAGATACATATAACATGAATTCCAAAATAATTAAAGCAATAAAGAATCTAATTGCCAGCCCTTTATGTAAGATTTTGGATGAATGTATTGTTACCTGTTCATTTCCTCAAAGCTTGAAAATTTCTAGAGTAGTACCAATACATAAACAGGGTAGTGTGGAAGATGTTAGCAATTTCCGACCAATATCTATTATTCCTGTGATTGCAAAAATCTTTGAGACCATTCTGAATAAACAGATAATTGCTTACTTTGAGACTAATAACCTACTCAGCGAAAGTCAATATGGCTTTCGCAAGAACAAATCCACTACACTAGCTATGGTGGAGCTTGTGGAATATATATACCAGAGCTTCAATGAAGGCAATGTTGCAAGAGCAACTTTTTTTGATCTAATGAAAGCGTTTGATTGTGTATCTCATGGCCTACTCATTGATAAACTTTCCAGATACGGTTTTGAAAGAGACAGTCTTCAACTAATGTCTTCATATCTTGAAGAGAGAGTTCAACATGTGGCATTAAACGGAGTGAAATCAAGGAATTTGCCAACTAAGTTAGGTGTGCCGCAGGGTTCCATCTTAGGTCCCACTCTGTTCATAATATTTATAAACGACCTTGTTGCTTGTCAGTCGCAGCATCTTGTACTGTATGCGGATGATACTACATCCATCAGTAGTAGCAGTACATTACATAGTCTGGATCAACACTCTGCTTCAGGGATGGAAGTAGTTGAGGACTGGTTTGTGGCCAATAATCTATGCTTAAATAAGGCAAAAACCCAGACTATAGACTTTTCACTGGGGCATCTTGGTTATAGCCGAGATATCTTTGTGAAATCTCTGGGTTTCTATTTAGATAGCCGCCTAACTTGGGAACAACACATTAATCATTTGTCTACAAAGCTTAATAAGAGTATATTTGTAATTCGAAGCTTGGTAAATTGTGTATCGTATAATGTTACATTGCAGGCTTACTATAGCTACTTTTATTCTCATATGGTATATGGAGTTTTACTATGGGGCCATTCCTCACATGCCTCAAGAGTATTTGCATTACAAAGAAAATGCATTAGAGTAATGCACCATCTTGGCTATCGGGTTTCATGTGTCAATACGTTCATTAATATGGGAATTTTGACTCTGCCAAGTGTATACATTCTAGATTGTCTAATGTATGTAAAAAGAAACATAAACAACTACAGCAAGAACTTGGACTTACACAGCTATGAAACTAGGTACCAGAATAATATTGTAATTCCATACAGCAGGGTACAGAGAGCAAGGGATGGACATAATTTTTATGGCATCAAGTTTTATAACCTTCTCCCAGAATCAATCAAGTCATTAAGCACTGAGCATTTTAAAAAGAAACTCATAGTTTACCTCAAACAAAAAGCTTTTTATTCAATTTGTGATTTTGTCGACAATGATTTTAGTGACTTGTTTTAATATTTTATTATTTTTTTTTCGTATGTTTTTTGTGTGTTTATTAATTGTTTTTTATATGTGTTTTATATCTCTGTATCTGTATTTGGTAGTATGAAGGAAGTTGTTTCACTTCAACCTGTAAGAAATATTAGTGGGGATCAGTTACATGAAATGGTTTTATCTATTTTGAAAGTTTTGCTTGGCTATGGTTTTATTGTAGTTGCTGTAGTTACCGATAATGTTAGAGTGAATCAAAATATGTTAATGAAACTTACAGAGGGTTCAGCTGATAAACATTACTTTCATTTAAGTCCAGCCTATCCAACGTTTGTAATGTTTGATACAGTTCATCTTCTGAAGAATATTCAAAATAATTGGCTAAATTTGAGAAATATTACAAAAACCTTCATATTTTCTGATTTTGATAACAACAAGCTGGTAAGGAAAGCAAATTTTGTAGATATCAGAAACTTCTATAAACTTGAAGCGAATTTGTTGGTTAAAGTAGCTCCTAAGTTAAATTATAAAACCGTGTACCCTTCAAGTATTGAAAGGCAGAATGTTTCCTTAGTGTGTAATATTTTTGATGAAAAGACACATGCTGCCTTATTGAATTACAGTGAAAGTACTGCTGACTTTTTAAATATCATTATAAAATTTTATACAAACGGAAGAGAAATGACTTCTTAAAACCTTTCCAGGACATAACAGATGATCGAATAGAATTTTTAGAAAATTTTTTAATTTGGCTCGATAAATGGAAAGCTTTGGGATACCCTGACTCTTCTTTATCTGCTGATACACACAATGCACTGCATCATTCAACAACTGCCATTATTATGTTAATTAAACACTGTGTATCAAAAACTCCTTGCAAATATTTGCTTACAGGAAAATTTCAAACTGACAATTTAGAATCTCGTTTTGGATGTTACAGGCAGTTATCTGGTGGCAATTATCATGTAAGCTTAAGGCAAATTTATGAATCTGAAAAAAAGATTAGAATCAAGGGTGTCTTCGACTTACATTCTGCTCAATATGGACAAGTTAAATTTAATGTCTCGAATTTAGCAAAATTACACACTTGTACAGTAGATCATGGAGAAATAGGTATTGATAGTTTTAGAGATATTTTAGGCAATAATTTAATGAATCAACCTCAACAAATTTCAGATTCAGCAATTCAATATATAGCAGGTTACGCTAGTTTTAAAGTTTCAGCCAAACTGCAATGTACAGCCTGTATAAATGTTCTTGTCAATACAGAAATAATAGAACATGAGGAACAAAATTACTTTAATATATTAAACAGAGACGGCTTAACCCTTCCATCAGAGTTTACAGTTCAAATAACAGTCCTTATGCACAATATAATTAAAATGTTGATTTCAGACCAATATGAAAGCAAGTTTTTTAGGATGTAAATTCCACAAATCAGTTTTAATTAAAATTGCAAAGGAATACATCAATATGTATAGAGATGAGTTTAGTTTTAGAGACACTTGTTCATGTAATCAACCCCAAACTGAAATGCTGCTTGAATTAATGTTGCCTGTTTTTGCAAATATTTTTATTAATAATTACACAAAAACAGTTTAAGATAAAATACAGACTGACAAAAATAAAAAGAGCAAGTCTAAGGAAAATGAGAAATGTCCAACAGCAAGGAAAATCTCTAAATTAAGTCCTAGTCCCAATACATGTTACATTTTTGTACTGATACCACTGGCCTTTTTCACCTTTCTTATTTTTTCAAAAAGTATTTTTCTTAATTTATCAACCGAGATGAACACATAATACATAAATAAAATGTAATAATTATTCTGAAACTATGAAACAATTTAAATTTTCCGCGGAATGCCCGCCGTTCGGCCCACGGTAGCCGGCCCACTATTTGACAGCTAAGCGACGTTGCCACATCTAAGGCTCCGGCCTAGTGTAGAGTCGGCCATGTTTCAGAATAGTTATTACATTTTATATGTATTAGAGTTCATCTCGGTTAATAAATTAAGAAAAATACTTTTTAGAACTACTACTACTAATACCACTTACATCTGATGTCTGTTTCATCACAGTCAGACACTACAAAATAAAAATAAACGCAACCTGTTTCCTGCTGCCACTTCCACTTAAATGAACACTCAATTTACTTTGTAAATTGTCACTTGAGCTAGAAAAATTCACTATTAGGTCACTGTGAAGCCATTCTTGCTGGTCTTGATGTCCCTTTCACTATCAAATCCTTTCGTAGGTATGCCCCAGGCCATGCCCAGATGAGTTCTATTAACTGTATTTTTCTGTGATATTTGGGAGGTCCAGAAAACATTATAGGTACCACATTGTACTTTGTCTTATCCCTTGAAATGTTTGTAAATTATTGTCTATATCCTTATAAATATAACCAGCCCTTCCGAGGAGTACCTTTCCCACTTCTGCTTATGTCCCTTATTGGACGCACAATTGCGCTAGTGCAACCTGGTACTACACACTTTGCAGGGATCTTTTTATCTTTATAGTTTCATTTGTGCAGGTAAATAAGTAGAAACACATTAAAAATCAGCTTTCAACGTTCTTTTTAATCTGGAATAAGGTTATGTTGGGCCATGGTTTGGTAGTCCTCTACTGGGCTGCAACCTGGTACTACACGCTTTGCAGGCATCTTGTTATCTTTATAGTTTCGTTTGTGCAGGTAAATAAGTAGAAACACATTAAAAATCACCTTGCAACGTTCTTTTTAATCTGGAATAAGGTTATGTTGGGCCATGGTTTGGTAGTCCTCTACTGGGCTGCAACCTTTGCAGGCATCTTGTTATCTCTATAGTTTCGTTTGTGCAGGTAAATAAGTAGAAACACATTAAAAATCACCTTGCAACGTTCTTTTTAATCTGGAATAAGGTTATGTTGGGCCATGGTTTGGTAGTCCTCTACTGGGCTGCAACCTGGTACTACAATATGCTACTAAACTAGAGTATTCAAGGTCCATGCTTTTTAATCTTGCACCTGATTACCCTAGTATATAAAAATTTCCACACCACCTCGGAGGTATTGTTCTGGCATATTACCCTTTAAGTGGTGGTATGCCAAGTAAAAAAAATTAATATGAAACTAACAATCAATAAATAAACGAAAGTCTCAGCTATCTCTTCCACTTTATAAAAATTAACATCTGTATTTATGAATACCAACCAAGATAAGTCAAAATAAATACTTTTTGTTGATCATGAAAACTACAGTAGGTATATACCTAATAGTTGTCACAGATAGAAGATTAGAATTAATTGAAATGTAATCAATATCCACAATTTCACAGCCTAGCAAACCTGCAGCGTAACCTATTGAACCATATGGAGCCTTAGCATTTAATTTTGTCAAAACAGGAACACATGATATAATTTTGTGTTATTTATGATAAATTGTAGAATCAATAAATAAATAAATGAAAACCCCACCCATATCTGCCACTTTATAAAAAGGAACATCTGCATTTATGAATAACAACCAAAATAAATCAAAATAAATACTTTTTATTGATCATAAAAACAATACTAATAGTTGTCACAGATAGATTAGAATTAATTGAAATGTAATCAGTTACCATAATTTCATATCATAGTCAAATCACAGAAATGCTTATGAGGAAAACTTTGAAATGCAAATTTTGAGAGTATAAATATGAAATACAGCAAATAGGTTCGAGACATAATAAAGGTGAATTAGTTATAAAAATTTAAACTTTAAATTGTACCTGGCCCTTTATACAGTTAGGTCTTTAGGCTGATCAACTGTATAACATCACTGGCTTTTTCTTGCCTCTGCAAGTATTATTTTCTATTTTCATCTGTGTTGAGCATCTTATTGCCAATCTGTCAAATCCATAACTGAGAAAGCACTGCTTAACATTGGTTTCTCCATCTTTGTTGGTCACTTGTATGTATAAGCTCGTCCACTGAATAGCTCGTCTCTCATTGCAATAATATTCATCAAAATTATTAACATGAAGGTAGACACTGCAGAGAACGCAGCATCCTACAACCTATACCTCAGATGTGGTTGCATATGATCTAAAATAGAAGCATAGAAAATTATTAGTGAGAGTGTATGAATGACTAATAAATAGTATTGCACAGAAATTCAGTAATAAATATACTTACGCTTTGTACTCGCTTATTTAACTAAAGTTGCACTTCATCAGGAGCTTATAGTGTTTGAGCCCCATTTATTTCTTGCTTCTTGGCTGTACTTCATACCTACTTTGTGGTTGTAAAGTTTGAAGCCTTCAAACAGTTCATACTCCCTAACAGTTTCATTCACATATGAAATGGTTTCGAGTATAAAAAATAATGTTTAAACAAATTTCCCATCAACAGTTTTCCATTAACAGTTTCACAAATAAAGCAATGTGTGGAGCAAACCAAAACAACACTCAAAGAAAAACGAGGTTAATGTCGGTGGCGCTTGGAGGGAAATTCGAATGGTCTTCTTCTTCTGGCTATACGGTATTTGCCACAAAATATGTTCGTATTTGATCTATGAGGGCAACTGGTTGACGAGTTTGGTGTGGCTGCAAAATTTTTGGCATTATGCATTATTACACTCACTTTTTAATTGCTTAAAGTTAATGTGTCGCTTTTAAAAACTGAAGACATCATGAAGAACAGCTAGAGAAGACCATTGAATTTCGCGCCGTTGTCAACCACGGATCATTGAAATGCGGGCCGATCCAGTGTTTCTGTGGTCTGGGCCGCCATTATTTTGGGTTGCAATATGTCCTCCCCATTGGCCCCCGCCCTGTTTCCCATTCTGTAATGCTAGTTGCCCCCACGTTTTTAAAAACGAAACATGAACTTTAAGCAATTCAAAAGTGAGTGTAATAATGCATAATGACAAAAATTTTGCAGCCACACCAAACGCGTCAACCAGTTGCCCTCATAGATCAAATACGAACATATTTTGTGGCAAATACCGTATAGCCAGAAGAACAAGAACATTCGAATTTCCCTCCAAGCGCCGCCGACATCAACCTCGTTTTTCTTTGAGTGTTGTTTTGGTTTTCTCCACACATTGCTTTATTTGTGAAACTGTTAATGGAAAACTGTTGATGGAAAATTTGTTTAAACATTATTTTTTATACTCGAATGTGTGAATGAATTTGTTAGGGAGTTTGAACTGTTTGAAGGCTTCAAACTGTACAACCACAAAGTAGGTATGAAGTACAGCCAGCAAGACATAAATGGGGCTCAAACATTATAAACTCCTGATGAAGTGCAACTTTAGTTAAATGAGCGAGTACAAAGCGTAAGTATATTTATTACTGCATTTCTGTGCAATACCTTACACTATTTATTAGTCATTCATACACTCTTCACTACTTTAATTTTCTATTATCCTATTTTAGATCATACACAACCACATCTGAGTTATAGGTTGTAGGATGCTGCGTTGTCTGCAGTGGCGGTGTCTACCTTCATGTTAATAATTTTGATGAATATTATTGCAATGAGAGACGAGCTAATCAGTGGACGAGCTTATACATACAAGTGACCAGCAAAGATGGAGAAACCAATGTTAAGCAGTGCCTTCTTAGTTATGGATTTGACAGATTGGCAATAAGATGCTCAACACAGATGAAAATAGAAAATAATACTTGCAGAGGCTAGGGCGCTTGAAGTGTTCTACAGCAAAGCTAAGTAAGTACATCCTATTTACTTCAAGAAAAAGCCATTGATGCTATACAGTTGATCAACCTAAAGACTTAACTGTACAAATGGCTAGGTACAATTAAAAGTTTAAATTTTTATAACTAATTCACCTTTATTATGTCTGAACCTATTTGCTGTATTTCATATTTATACTCTCAAAATTTGCATTTCAAAGTTTTCCTCATAAGCATTTCTGTGATTTGACTAGGATATGAAATTATGGATATTGATTACATTTCAATTAATTCTAATCTTCTATCTGTGAAAACTATTACTATTGTTTTTATGATCAATAAAAAGTATTTATTTTGACTTATTTTGGTTGTTATTCATAACTGCAGATATTCCTTTTTATAAAGTGGCAGATATGGGTGGGGTTTTCATTTATTTAATTATTTATTGATTGTACAATTTGAAGTCATAAATAACACAAAATTATATCATGTGTTCCTGTTTTAATCCTATAGTTTTGACAAAGTTAAATGCTAAGATTCCATATGGTTCAATAGGTTACGCTGCAGGTTTGCTAGGCTGATTACATTCCAATTAATTCTAATCTTCTATCTGTGACAACTATTAGGTATATACTATAGTTTTCATGATCAATAAAAAGTATTTATTTTGACGTATCTTGGTTGGTATTCATAAATACAGATGTTAATTTTAATAAAGTGGAAGAGATAGCTGAGATTTTCGTTTATTTATTGATTGTTAGTTTCATATTAATTTTTTTTTACTTGGCATACTACCACCTAAAATAACTGGTAATGTGCCAGAACAATACCTCCAAGGGGGTGTTGAAATTTTTATATACTAGGGTAATCAGGTGCAAGATTAAAAAGCATGGACCTTGAATACTCTAGTTTAGTAGCATATTGCATTTCTTGCTAATATTTTTTACCCTGTTTCATGTGGTTACTTTATTCACTGTAGGTCAAACTGAGGCGAGGTGAGGAATGAAAACATAAACCATATGCTTGATGGAACTTTAATAAAGAAGATTATTATTATTATTATTGTTTATACTCGAATGTATTTTAAGACAATTTGTATTATATTATTTATAAATTAGACATACAATAATCATATTAATCATATTTAATATTTTCTTGCAAATAAATGAATGAATGAATAGGTATTTTCATTGTTTTGCTCCAATTTTTAAATTTTTAAGCCAATCACTGATTGATTGATTGAAATCAAACATCAATCAATCAATCAGTCAATGATTGGCGAACATAAAAATTATAATTTTGACATAAAAAGGTAGAGCATCTACAGATTTGCGCAACGATGTGGCAACATTGCCTCGAATTCTTGATACATCTGGCAACCTTGCGGCGGCCATATTGCAACCCAAAATAATGGCCGCTGACATTGACATAAGTCATTCGTGTTTCCAGTTAAATAACACGGAATTGTGCCTTCTTAACCGTACCTGTTTTGTGGTTGCCCCCACGTGGCTGTCATACAACGCATCTGTCGCTGAACCGGCGGAGCTATTCATCATAGATAACCCCCTCTTATAGATGGGAAACTTCTATAATGACGGAAGGGACCGTGTTTTTGCGACCCCTTGCGGATTGGGGGGTATAAAATCTGAATGGGCCTTTCCCACAATGCTCGAATAGGGAGTGTAATGGGGCTTTTCACATTTGGTTGCATTACCTAAAATGTTCAAAATATTTTATGCAATAAAGGAAGTAATTATGAATGAAGGTTTGTTAACTTATAATGTAATATACAGTGCATAAATTAGAATTACATGTTCAAAATCAGATAAATGAAACAATTTATATTCTACTTGTACATCTTAGGTAACAACAAATGCAAAAATACTTATCAATATGACAAAATAATGATCATGTACATTAAAATAGTTATATAATAGGGTTTCAAAATTAATTTACACTCCAAGAAGCTTACTAAACTCAAACAGGCCCACCGGGCAACTGACTGGAAGGCCTGTAGGGTAGAAGGGCCCTTGTTTGGATGGATACAATATTAAATTGAACATTGTGGTACATATAACATTATATTATAATAATCCATACATCTTTAGGAACAAGTAATCACAGAACAATGAAGTCTTTAAATATAATTGTGTTTACTCGTCGTAAAACCTGTTTATGCCGACTTTGCCAAATTAAAACTTCATAATTATTCACTTAATAGTATACAAATAACGTATAATTCAAGCACTTGGATGACAGCCTTTTGAAAATGACCCATGTTGATGTTGAAGACATTTACAATTTTAGGTTTAATAACTTCAATTGGTGTAAAATATGTACCTTCTCAAAACAATCAGGGCCCCTGAAATACTGTCCTAGTTTTTCTCTAGCACCCGTAGTTTTGGCTATCTATGGCTATGGGTATTAGGACGGACGGACAGACAGAGGCTCTGCATAAGCTCTCTTACAGTGAGAGCTACAACTGTTTTCGGTGCAATATACACATATTTTTACAACGACAAAGCAATCAAGGCTCGTAAAATACGGCCCCTATTAAAAAAATGTACAAGTTTACGTGTAAAAACCTCATTTGGAAGCAGTAGCGTGCTAAGGTCTTCGGCCCCCCCCGCAATTTTTTTCGCGGGGCCCCTCTACATAAAAAAATATACTGCCTATACTGCGGGTGAGAACAAAACTACTGTCTATACTGTCTACGGTGATATTCCAAATCAGTTATAGATAGAAAAAATTTGGTGTGACCTAAACTTTATATTTCGATTTTTTTCCGTACGAGTTTTTGAAGAATAAGAATTCATAGACGTTATGTAAAATATGATTATAAATCGATTAATGACGCAGATACGCGTCGAATTAGTGTAACGTTGCCACTTGTTCTAGTCGTTTCGTAGTCTACCTTCCACCACATTATATTGTTGTCAAATTTTGCCATGAAATAGGTAATAAGGCAAAAGATATTTAATTTGATTATGGAAAATTATGAGGTATAGACATATATTCCGCCGCTATAAAATAAGTGTGAGTTTTATAGTTACTACTATGTAAAAAGCTTGCCACTGTTTGGTGGCATTATGTACCGTCATAAACTAATTGAGGCCCCGTTGAAAATGGGGCCTTGTTTAAAATGCAACAACTTTATTTTAAGAAACCTCCAGTTCTCACCTTAAAACAATCGAGGCCGCCTGGAAAACAGCTCTTCTTGAACAACCTTACATGTAAAAACTGCAAGAACATTTGGAAGCCTTTATTTTGATGGCCACAGAAAAAGGATATCGGTGAACATCAAGTAATTATAGATGCATTGTCATTTCAAAGTAGTCTGTTAAAAAGCTGCTAATGCTATATAAATTAGCAAACTTAAAATTTACGCTATTTTCAAACATTGTCGAAAGTAATCAAATAAATTCCAGTTATTAATAATAAAGTATCTTTCATGGCTTTCCATTACTAATCTGTTTGAATTAAACGGGGCAGATCAGCCTATAAGGTACGAGTTTTGGCTACAAAGATTGGCATTAAATTAAACTAGGTTTTTTTTCTAAATGGTGGAATCAATACTAAAAACTGGAATATGAATAATTAATTGGCACATGAGAAAACGAATCATGGGATTGATGAAATTTCTACTTCCTATGCCTCCTGTGTTTCAGATATATTTCTCTTGCCTGTTGGATGATAGGATCATTATTGGAACAGCGTAAATCTTTACCGCTCAAGGTTCTATTAATACCTACTGTCCAGTTATGACAAATAAATGTAACAAATTTATTAATTAATATGTCATTCAATGAATTGCCATGGTTCTGGCAATTAAGCGGCAGAAAAACCTTGCTTGATACAAAATCCACCAAGACTGTCAAACACTTTGTTCTATATGCAAGTTGTGGCAGCACATACATCACGATATTGTATATTTGGGCAAACTATTGTACAATCTCAGGACGGCAATATTTCAATTTTGCAGGCACTGTATGCAAATACTCTTTTGCACGGATCAAATCATGCCATTCGTCTACAGGATTCTCTGAAAATATGCCTCCTTTACAGCTCGCACAAGCTGAACTATATTTTTTGACATATTTAGTCATGAATCCACTAACATAACCCAAACTAACTTTACTTATGTAAGTCATTGTTTGTGGAGGAATATGTACATAGAAGGTTCCCAAATCTGTACTTGTAGGTATGACAACATCTTGGGTGACGATTTTTTTTACTGCTAGGATAACATTCTTTGTCTCGTCATCCTCACAATTTGAAGACACGGAGTGTCGACTAGAAAAATTATTAATAAGAAGGGTTTTGAAATGGTTTTTAAAGTGATTGCAAGTAGGATTGGTGTCTCGTATACCCTGCTGCCGTATCTGGCCAAAGAAGTTTTCAATGGGGTCTTGATTCAGCCACCTACATTTGAGGATATTCACATTTTCACACTCCAACATTTCGAAGATATCTATGACACCATTAATTGTAATTGTCCAGTTGACCAAGGATGGAGGTCTGATGCGTTCTTCACTACCCTCCGCTGAAAAAAATGATATAGATACATTGTGAAATATTGAACTGATCGTCGTTGGAAATATTAAACCTAACAGTTTGAAATTTGATAAGAATATTTTAAATATTAATGAGCTGAAAATTGTAACAATGACGACTCATGCAATAATTTGAGCAGTTCCTTAGTCCTAAAGATGGCTTTCGTCTAATGTGTTATTTAACAGTGATACATATATTTCAAACTAGTCCATCATCTTCTTACTTAATATTTAACTATATTTAATGATTGTCGTTCTGTAAATATATTGTATCTTGTTCCAATTTAATAAGCAAATGTATTAATTCAGAGCCTTATCGTACTATCTGATTGGGAAAGACCTTCAATGAGTGAATTTAAATTTGATGTTTGTAAAAATGAAGGCAAAATGCATCACAAAATACATTTTTTTTGTGGAACTACTGTTAAAAAGATTTTGCCAAAACAATATCTGTCAAGTAATAGCAGGTTTAAAATGTATACAAAGTAACTAAATATACCTTGATAATACATCCGTCGCTCATAAAGGCAAAGGTCCTCCGGACCGCCTTGACAGTTAACGACGAGTAGTAATACATCCGTCGCAGTGTTTGTCGCGCTTCAGTCCAAAATGCGAAGTGGTCTGTGGAACGAGATACAGCACACCTCAGTCGTTTTCCACTGGTTGGATATAGACTGTGCCCATTAACACTGTCCATCAGATTGTCAAAAAACTTAAGCACTTGTGCTGTACCAACTGCAGTTTCTGTCAATTTTTCTCCTTGTACTCCGGCTACTCCTATAAAAAAAATAGTAGTAACAAAAATTGATTAAAAAAATGGAGTCAAGTTGATTGACTCAGTACTTCCCACACATAACGATGATACCATTTTATTATTTCCCATTGCATGAAGGCCATGAAGCTATAGTGCGAAATCTCCTTGCAACTAAATCATCGCCCACCCGCCCGCAAAAAAAAACATCCAACACAACAACCCTCGTAAATAGTTTCTTACGTCTCCCTCTTCAGGAAATATGCATTAAAAATCAATTGAACAATTTTCACGTTACGCAATCTAGAACGATCTAAAACAATACTTGTATGTATACATCACAAATACTCGTGGTCCCGTGGGTTCTATAATAAGCATGCAACGTTCGGATGGACCTAAAAAGTGTATCACGCCGCTAGGTTTTTTATTCGCATATCAATGAACAGCCCATTACGAATACAACAAAATTTCCAGTTTTACAACCCCCCAACCACCCTAAATTTACCCCCACCCAAAAAAGTATAAAGTGATCAGGACCCCTAAAACGTCTAAAAACGAAGTTTGAGCTGTTTTCATATTTTTAGTTTTTTTAATATTGTTGCGCCGCCACTGAGACGATTTCTAAAAATCATACGCGTTTTCCATCCTTGCCAAAGTAGTAATACTGTGACGAAATTTCATTAACATCAATTCAGTGGTTTCTACATTATAAAATACAGAACGATCTAAAGCAATACTCGTATGTATACATCACAAATACTAAGTCCCGTGGCTTCTATAATACCCATGCAACGTTCGGATGGACCTAAAAAGTGTATCATGCCGCTAGGTTTTCTATTCGCATATCAATGGACACCCCATTACGAATACAACAAATTTTCCAGTTTTACAACCCTCCACCCCCCAACCACCCTAAATTCACCCCCACCCAAAAAACAGTATAAAATGATCAGGAACCCCTAAAACGTCTAAGAACGAAGTTTGAGCTGTTTTCATATTTTTAGTTTTTTTAATATTGCTGCGCCGCCACTGAGACGATTTCTAAAAATCATACGCGTTTTCCATCCTCGCCAAAGTAGTAATACTGTACCGAAATTTCATTAAAACCAATTCAGTAGTTTCTACGTTATAAAATACAGAACGATCTAAAGCAATACTCGTATGTCATACATCAGAAAAAATTCTAAGTTCTTTGTTGTCTGTAATAGGCATAAGGCAATGTTCAGATAGACCTAAAAAAGTTATTTATGTCGCTAGGTCTACCTTCATAGGTCAGTGGGCAGTCTATTATGAATACAACAAATTTTTCAATTTTACAACCCCCCAACCTCCAACCACCCCAATTTTCACCCCCACCCAAAAAAAGGTATAAAATGATCAGGAACCCCTAAAACGTCTAAAAACGAAGTTTGAGCTGTTTTCATATTTTTAGTTTTTTTAATATTGCTGCGCCGCCACTGAGACGATTTCCAAAAATCAGACGCGTTTTCCATCCTCGCCAAACTAGTAATACTGTGCCGAAATTTCATTAAAATCATTTCAGTTATTTCAACATTATAAAATAAGGAACGATCTAAAGCAATACTCGTATGTATACATCGGAAAATTCTCTAAGTCCCTTGGTTCCTGTAATACAAAAGGCAATGTTCGGATGGACCTAAAAAAGTGTATTATACCGCTAGGTCTTTCTCTCTCAGGTCAGTAGACAGCCCATTATAAGTACAACAATTTTTTTAGATTTACAACCCCCCACCCCCCCAACCACCCCAATTTCACCCCCACCCAAAAAAAAGTAGAAAATGATCAGGAACCCCTAAAACACCTAAAAACGAAGTTTGAGGCATATTTGAAATTTTTCGTTTTTTGCTAATTACTCCGCCGCCTATGCACCGATTTTCAAAATTGTAGCAACATTACCTACTACGACCCTACACCATATCACTACCTAAATTTCATCAAAATCTATGCAGCGGTTACTGAGATTAGGAGGCTAGAAAAACGCCAACAGACAGACAGACAGACCGACAGACAGACCGACGGAAATGAGTGACGTGGATTTTCGTTATGTAGGCATAATAATAATAATAATTAGCCACAACAAACAAACTAATAGAAAACACAGATCCGTATTACAATTACACTCCGACATCAGTACTCGAAAACGATCAATACAAACTATACTGGGACGTTCAAATACATACAGACAAGACTATCCCAGCCAATAGACCAGATATAGTTTTCCAGTCAAAGCTCGACAAAGTTACATACCTGATAGACATTGCTATTCCCAATGATGTGAATATACAAAACACCTACGCTGGGAAAATATCTAAGTACACGGACCTTGCTATGGAAATAAAACGCCTTTGGAAGCAGGACAAAGTTACTATTGTTCCCCTCATTATGTCAGTCTCAGGCCTTACACCAAACACATTTACACCACACCTACAACAGTTAGGCCTGGACGAAAAGTTACACAAAACATTCCAAAAGTCTGTAATTCTGAAGACCTGTAACAACGATCCTTCCTAAATTCCGATCAATAATAGTCCGGGTGTTGACTTGGCTCAGCCCGTCAACACTTGTTGCTACCGCAATTATGCGAGAGGAACTTAGAAAGATGAATAATAATAATAATGGGGAAATGAAATACCCGGGGCGGACCAAAACTAGCACAGTGGAATAGCGTCAGCATCCAGAGGATCGGCTATTCCACAATTAATAGGACACGACGGATCTCCATGTGAGGAGCGGTACTCCGACAGCGTCTGTTCTTCATGTTAGAAGCGGCTGTTTTCATAAACCCCCAGGAAGCCGCCCAACATCAACAGGCTATTCGGTGCGTGGCGACACCGAGGGGTATACCGAAGCCAAAGGATGTAAGTCGGTCGGCAACCTTCACAGGTCCATCCTCTGGAGGCAATTTGGACGGCTGCCTCCGGAAATGTCGGCTGCGGGCCCTAAGGCTAACCACCTGACGGGCCCTATCTTCGGGTTCGACCACCTCGAAGGAAAAGCACCCACACCGAGCCGGTTTCGGAAGCCGGCGTTGGGCAAGGTGGCGGTGCTTCGATTTGCCCTGATGACGACCCCCGCAATGACATGGACCGTTTTAGGTGGACGACGGAGCTCAAGGATGACCTGCTGAGCTGCTACGAGAGCAGTAGCCCGCGCCGTAGGGGATACATGTCCCGCATGTATGAGAGGTGGTGTGAAATGCACCCAGAGCATAGCACGCTTACCTCTCAGAATTTGCGAGATTATGTATCATACCTCCGGAGGCAGGGATATGTTCGTGCTCCAGCTCAGCCTGCCCCTTCGGCGGACGGAAGGCCTGTTAACCAGGCTGAAAGTTCGCCGGTAAGGCCCGCTGAGAGGGAAATCAACCAAATCGTCTCACCTGGGGATTTCAGAGACCGAAGGGCCTTGCATAACAACGGAAGGTCCTTGAAGCTGGCAGATTTAAAGAGAGAGGATGAGGTTGTTGGTGAACGTCTATCGGAGGCCTCTGACATTTGGAGCATCAATTGCGAAATTTACGCTGCGGCTCTGAGGCTAGCTAGACAGGGGAGAGTGAGAGACTCTCCTGTTGAGAGAGCACAGAGACGGGTGCGCCAAATGGAAGCGAAAATCCAGTTGGCTCGCCAGGAAGCATCCCGTATCCAGTGTGTGATGGAATATAGAGCGGCTGGGAAGCCATTTACGCGCCGAGTGCGGCAGGTAGCCTGCGGGTTGAGGCGCGACCATCATACACTCAGTCAAGCGGTACTGGTTGTTGTCAAGCAACACTGTCTTGACAGGATACGGATGCTAATCGCTGCTAAGCGATCGTTGGTGGCGCGGGCGAGAGGTCTGGAGCAGAACAGAATGTTCTACGAAAGACCTTCTCGCCTTTTCCAACAGCCGCCTCCAGCCATAGAGCAGCCGCCAACTGCTGATCGCGTGGAGGCCTTTTGGAGGGACATTTACGAACAGCCCAAACCTCTCTCAGCAGACACTCCGGCCTTGGCGCAGTTCGAGTCCGTTTGTAGGAGGACTCCTAACTTAAATGTACTGCGTCACCCGATAAACACGGAAGAAATTCTTGACGCCTTACGAGGCGCAAAGAATTTCGCAGCTCCTGGCCCGGATGGCATAAACACCTACTGGTGGAAAAAATTCCCCAGTTGCCACCGGCATTTAGCTAGAGTTTTTAACTCGTGGCTAAATCAGGAGCAGCCAATTCCGGCTTGGTTTGTCGAGGGTCGAACCGTGCTTCTCCCGAAGACCGGAGATTTGTCTGATCCCAAAAACTACAGGCCAGTAACATGTCTGAACGCATGTTACAAGCTCTTCACCAGAATCTTGTACATGCGTCTCCTTCAAGCTGTGAATCCTGTATTTCTCGACGTGTATGAACAGAGAGGGTCAAAGAAAGGAGTAGCTGGCTGCAAGGAGAACTTGTTGATTGACCGATGTGTCACGCAGGACTCCGTGCAGTACAAGCGAAACCTTTCTATGGCCTGGATTGACTATCGCAAGGCATTCGACAGCACGTCTCATGAGCTCATTGTGCGGCTGTTGGAATGCCTCTCGGTGGATAATCAGATAGTGGGATGCATCAAACAACTGATGCCACTCTGGAAGACCCGGTTCACTATAATATCAGGTGAAACTCGGGTTCAGACAGAGTTGGTGTCATTGAAAAGAGGTGTCTTCCAAGGAGACTCCTTGAGTCCCTTGCTCTTTTGCATCTCACTTTTGCCTCTGTCCATAGCGCTGAGAAATACTAAAGGATACAGCTGTGGCACGCCCAATAACCGGAGGCACAAGGTCACCCATCTGTTTTATATGGATGACCTAAAAATCTATGCCTCCGGCCAACGCGAACTACAACAATCGCTGAGGGTGGTGCAGGAGTACAGTCATGCTATCGGAATGGAGTTCGGGACAGACAAATGTGCATTGGTTCATCTCAAGAAAGGACGAAGCGGAGATAGTGGAGATGAGGAACAGCTCGTTGATGGGAGCATCTTGCGACAACTGCATGCCGGAGATACTTATACCTACCTTGGAGTGGCGCAGCGTCATGTCCAAGAGGCAGCATTGGTTAAAGAGTGTCTCCGCCGCAAGTATTTGCACCGACTCCGGCAGATCTGGTCGTCAGAACTGTCCGGCAAGAACAAAGTCGCTGCCACAAACATGCTTGCGGTCCCATTGTTATTATACACCTTTGGTGCTATACACTGGAAAGTGAACGAGCTGAAGGAAATCGACACGAAGACCCGCAAAAGGATGAATATGGAGAGAAGCCTGCATCCTAAGTCCTCTGTCCCGCGAATATACCTCCCGCGACACCTGGGAGGGCGTGGACTATTGAGTTTGGAGCGTCTGCACAACAGAGTAGTACTGGCCACTGCCTGCTATGTAACGAACAGCACCGATCCCCTGATCCGCTTTGTGCGAGAGCACGAGAATGCGGGAAAAGGAGCCTTTCTTTTTAGCGCAGCGAAACGAGCAGCCGAGGAGCTCAGCCTCACACTCGACTTCAAGCGGAGGTGTCAGCAGTCCATTACGGAACTTGCTCCCGCAGAATTAAAATCCCACCTTAAAACTGCCGAAGTCGACTTCCTTTTAAGACTTCATAAAGATAAGCCAATGCATGGAATCTTCTACAAACATCTGGAAGAGCATGGCTTGTCTGAGCAGTTGACCTTCTCTTTCCTAAGGTCTAGTGGGTTGAAGTCGGAGACTGAGGGCTTTATAATGGCTTGCCAAGACGGTGTCTTCAACACCTTGGTGTACCGTAAAAGGGTTATGGGTGTAGATGTACCCGACACCCATTGTAGAGCTTGCCGACAGGCGCCAGAGACGCTTATGCATCTCTTGTCGGCGTGTAAGACGTACGCTGGGACGGCTTACGTCCATCGGCACAATGCGGCTCTACGAGTGCTCTACTATCATTTGAGGCACTCATACGGTATCGATGAGACACCGGTGCTGCCATACGCTCCAGGGGATATAGAGTCCGTTGTGGAGAACGAGAGATGCCGGATTTACTGGAACTACTCGTTCCCCACGCTCGAGCTTGTACAGGCAAACAAGCCCGACATAGTCCTTCTCGACCACCAACAGAAGACGATGTTCGTTATTGAGTTTTCGGCGCCTGCCGAGGTGAACATCGTCTCTAAGGAGGAGGAAAAGCGGACCAAATATCAGGAGTTGCTCGGACAACTTCGCAGGCTCTGGCCAGACTACACTGTAAGTCTGCTGGTTATGGTCATTGGATCCCTAGGTGGAATGAGGAATACGCTGCTCTCTGCACTGCGCAAAATACCGGTGTGTCGTGCGGCGGCGCACATCTTAGCCGCCAGAATGCAGAAGGCAGTCATCCTTGGGTCCCTTCGTCTACTTAGGGCGCACGATTCGCGGACCCAGTGATTGCTCACCTCACGGTGTGAGGAGTAGTCATTGGGTAATGGAACAGCAGCCCGGTGTGTCGGAGCCCGGGCTGCACTTTTTTGTTTTAAACATAATAATAATAATAATAATAATAATAATAATAACAAGGTGGCGGATAGGGGAACGCCTCCCAGATATGGGTGGTACCGGGGAAATCAAATACCCGGGGCGGACCAAAACTAGCACGGTGGAATAGCGTCTGCATCCAGAGGATCGGCTATTCCTCAACAATTAGGACACGACGGATCTCCATGTGAGGAGCGGTACTCCGACAGCGTCTGACTCCATGTTAGGGGCGGCTGATAATACACCCGCAGGAAGCTACCCAACATCAGTAGGCTATCCGGTGCGTGGCGACACCGCAGGGTATACCGAAGCCCAAGGATGTAATCCAGCCGGCAACCTTCGCAGGTGCATCCTCAGGAGGCAATTTGGACGGCTGCCTCCGGAAATGTCGTCTGGGGGCCCTAAGGCCAACCACCTGACGGGCCCTATCTTCGGGTTCGACCACCCCGGAAGAAAAGCACCCACACCGAGCCGGTTTCGGAAGCCGGCGTTGGGCAAGGTGGCGGTGCTTCGAATTGCCCTGTTGACGACCCCCGCAATGACATGGACCGTTTTAGGTGGACGACGGAGCTCAAGGATGACCTACTGAGCTGCTACGAGAGCAGTAGCCCGCGCCGTAGGGGATACATGTCCCGCATGTATGAGAGGTGGTGTGAAATGCACCCAGAGCATAGCACGCTTACCTCTCAGAATTTGCGAGATTATGTATCGTACCTCCGGAGGCAGGGATATGTTCGTGCTCCAGCTCAGCCTGCCCCTTCGGCGGACGGAAGGCCTGTTAACCAGGCTGAAAGTTCGCCGGTAAGGCCCGCTGAGAGGGAAATCGACCAAGTCGTCACACCTGGGGATTTCAGAGACCGAAGGGCCTTGCATAACAACGGAAGGTCCTTGAAGCTGGCAGATTTGAAGAGAGAGGATGAGGTTGTGGGTGAACGTCTATCGGAGGCCTCTGACATTTGGAGCATCAATTGCGAAATTTACGCTGCGGCTCTGAGGCTAGCTAGACAGGGGAGAGTGAGAGACTCTCTTGTTGAGAGAGCACAGAGACGGGTGCGCCAAATGGAAGCGAAAATCCAGTTGGCTCGCCAGGAAGCATCCCGTATCCAGTGTGTGATGGAATATAGAGCGGCTGGGAAGCCTTTTACGCGCCGAGTGCGCCAGATAGCCTACGGGTTGAGGCGCGACCATCATACACTCAGTCAAGCGGTACTGGTTGTTGTCAAGCAACACTGTCTTGACAGGATACGGATGCTAATCGCTGCTAAGCGATCGTTGGTGGCGCGGGCGAGAGGTCTGGAGCAGAACAGAATGTTCTACGAAAGACCTTCTCGCCTTTTCCAACAGCCGCCTCCAGCCATAGAGCAGCCGCCAACTGCTGATCGCGTGGAGGCCTTTTGGAGGGACATTTACGAACAACCCAAACCTCTCTCAGCAGACACTCCGGCCTTGGCGCAGTTCGAGTCCGTTTGTAGGAGGACTCCTAACTTGAATGTACTGCGTCACCCGATAAACACGGAAGAAATTCTTGACGCCTTACGAGGCGCAAAGAATTTCGCAGCTCCTGGCCCGGATGGCATAAACACCTACTGGTGGAAAAAATTCCCCAGTTGCCACCGGCATTTAGCTAGAGTTTTTAACTCGTGGCTAAATCAGGAGCAGCCAATTCCGGCTTGGTTTGTCGAGGGTCGAACCGTGCTTCTCCCGAAGACCGGAGATTTGTCTGATCCCAAAAACTACAGGCCAATAACATGTCTGAACGCGTGTTACAAGCTCTTCACCAGAATCTTGTACATGCGTATCCTTCAAGCTGTGAATCCTGTATTTCTCGACGTGTATGAACAGAGAGGGTCAAAGAAAGGAGTAGCTGGCTGCAAGGAGAACCTGTTGATTGACCGATGTGTCACGCAGGACTCTGTGCAGTACAAGCGAAACCTTTCTATGGCCTGGATTGACTATCGCAAGGCATTCGACAGCACGTCTCATGAGCTCATTGTGCGGCTGTTGGAATGTCTTTCGGTGGATAATCAGATAGTGGGGTGCATCAAACAACTGATGCCACTCTGGAAGACCCGGTTCACCATAACATCAGGTGAAACTCGGGTTCAGACAGAGTTGGTGTCCTTGAAAAGAGGTGTCTTCCAAGGAGACTCCTTGAGTCCCTTGCTCTTTTGCATCTCACTTTTGCCTCTGTCCATAGCGCTGAGAAATACTAAAGGATACTGCTGTGGCACGCCCAATAACCGGAGGCACAAGGTCACCCATCTGTTTTATATGGATGACCTAAAACTTTATGCCTCCGGCCAACGCGAACTACAACAATCGCTGAGGGTGGTGCAGGAGTACAGTGATGCTATCGGAATGGAGTTCGGGACAGACAAATGTGCATTGGTTCATCTCAAGAAAGGACGAAGCGGAGATAGTGGAGATGAGGAACAGCTCGTTGATGGGAGCATCTTGCGACAACTGCATGCCGGAGATACTTATACCTACCTTGGAGTGGCGCAGCGTCATGTCCAAGAGGCAACATTGGTTAAAGAGTGTCTCCGCCGCAAGTATTTGCACCGACTCCGGCAGATCTGGTCGTCAGAACTGTCCGGCAAGAACAAAGTCGCTGCCACAAACATGCTTACGGTCCCATTGTTACTATACACCTTTGGTGCTATACACTGGAAAGTGAACGAGCTGAAGGAAATCGACACGAAGACCCGCAAAAGGATGAATATGGAGAGAAGCCTGCATCCTAAGTCCTCTGTCCCGCGAATATACCTCCCGCGACACCTGGGAGGGCGTGGACTATTGAGTTTGGAGCGTCTGCACAACAGAGTAGTACTGGCCACTGCCTGCTATGTAACGAACAGCACCGATCCCCTGATCCGCTTCGTGCGAGAGCACGAGAATGCGGGAAAAGGAGCCTTTCTTTTTAGCGCAGCGAAGCGAGCAGCCGAGGAGCTCAGCCTCACACTCGACTTCAAGCGGAGGTGTCAGCAGTCCATTACGGAACTTGCTCCCGCAGAATTAAAAGCCCACATTAAAACTGCCGAAGTCGACTTCCTCTTAAGACTTCATAAAGATAAGCCAATGCATGGAATCTTCTACAAACATCTAGAAGAGCATGGCTTGTCTGAGCAGTTGACCTTCTCTTTCCTAAGGTCTAGTGGGTTGAAGTCGGAGACTGAGGGCTTTATAATGGCTTGCCAAGACGGTGTCTTCAACACCTTGGTATACCGTAAAAGGGTTATGGGTGTACATGTATCCGACACCCATTGTAGAGCTTGCCGACAGGCGCCAGAGACGCTTATGCATCTCTTGTCGGCGTGTAAGACGTACGCTGGGACGGCTTACGTCCATCGGCACAACGCGGCTCTACGAGTGCTCTACTATCATTTAAGGCACTCATACGGTATCGATGAGACACCGGTGCTGCCATACGCTCCAGGGGATATAGAGTCCGTTATGGAGAACGAGAGATGCCGGATTTACTGGAACTACTCGTTCCCCACGCTCGAGCTTGTACAGGCAAACAAGCCCGACATAGTCCTTCTCGACCACCAACAGAAGACGATGTTCGTTATTGAGTTTTCGGCGCCTGCCGAAGTGAACATCGTCTCTAAGGAGGAGGAAAAGCGGACCAAATATCAGGAGTTGCTCGGACAACTTCGCAGGCTCTGGCCAGACTACACTGTAAGTCTGCTGGTTATGGTCATTGGATCCCTAGGTGGAATGAGGAATACGCTGCTCTCTGCACTGCGCAAAATACCGGTGTGCCGTGCGGCGGCGCACATCTTAGCCGCCAGAATGCAGAAGGCAGTCATCCTTGGGTCCCTTCGTCTACTTAGGGCGCACGATTCGCGGACCCAGTGATTGCTCACCTCACGGTGTGAGGAGTAGTCATTGGGTAATGGAACAGCAGCTCGGTGTGTCGGAGCCCGAGCTGCACTTTTTTGTTTTTAATACATAATAATAATAACGGTGTCTTCAACACCTTGGTGTACCGTAAAAGGGTTATGGGTGTAGATGTACCCGACACCCTTTGTAGAGCTTGCCGACAGGCGCCAGAGACGCTTATGCATCTCTTGTCGGCGTGTAAGACGTACGCTGGGACGGCTTACGTCCATCGGCACAACGCGGCTCTACGAGTGCTCTACTATCATTTGAGGCACTCTTACGGTATCGATGAGACACCGGTGCTGCCATACGCTCCAGGGGATATAGAGTCCGTTGTGGAGAACGAGAGATGCCGGATTTACTGGAACTACTCGTTCCCCACGCTCGAGCTTGTACAGGCAAACAAGCCCGACATAGTCCTTCTCGACCACCAACAGAAGACGATGTTCGTTATTGAGTTTTCGGCGCCTGCCGAGGTGAACATCGTCTCTAAGGAGGAGGAAAAACGGACCAAATATCAGGAGTTGCTCGGACAACTTCGCAGGCTCTGGCCAGACTACACTGTAAGTCTGCTGGTTATGGTCATTGGATCCCTAGGTGGAATGAGGAATACGCTGCTCTCTGCACTGCGCAAAATACCGGTGTGCCGTGCGGCGGCGCACATCTTAGCCGCCAGAATGCAGAAGGCAGTCATCCTTGGGTCCCTTCGTCTACTTAGGGCGCACGATTCGCGGACCCAGTGATTGCTCACCTCACGGTGTGAGGAGTAGTCATTGGGTAATGGAACAGCAGCTCGGTGTGTCGGAGCCCGAGCTGCACTTTTTTGTTTTTCACATAATAATTCCTAAGGTCTAGTGGGTTGAAGTCGGAGACTGAGGGCTTTATAATGGCTTGCCAAGACGGTGTCTTCAACACCTTGGTGTACCGTAAAAGGGTTATGGGTGTAGATGTACCCGACACCCTTTGTAGAGCTTGCCGACAGGCGCCAGAGACGCTTATGCATCTCTTGTCGGCGTGTAAGACGTACGCTGGGACGGCTTACGTCCATCGGCACAACGCGGCTCTACGAGTGCTCTACTATCATTTGAGGCACTCTTACGGTATCGATGAGACACCGGTGCTGCCATACGCTCCAGGGGATATAGAGTCCGTTGTGGAGAACGAGAGATGCCGGATTTACTGGAACTACTCGTTCCCCACGCTCGAGCTTGTACAGGCAAACAAGCCCGACATAGTCCTTCTCGACCACCAACAGAAGACGATGTTCGTTATTGAGTTTTCGGCGCCTGCCGAGGTGAACATCGTCTCTAAGGAGGAGGAAAAACGGACCAAATATCAGGAGTTGCTCGGACAACTTCGCAGGCTCTGGCCAGACTACACTGTAAGTCTGCTGGTTATGGTCATTGGATCCCTAGGTGGAATGAGGAATACGCTGCTCTCTGCACTGCGCAAAATACCGGTGTGCCGTGCGGCGGCGCACATCTTAGCCGCCAGAATGCAGAAGGCAGTCATCCTTGGGTCCCTTCGTCTACTTAGGGCGCACGATTCGCGGACCCAGTGATTGCTCACCTCACGGTGTGAGGAGTAGTCATTGGGTAATGGAACAGCAGCTCGGTGTGTCGGAGCCCGAGCTGCACTTTTTTGTTTTTCACATAATAATAATAATAATATAGCCCCCATCAGGTGCTAGAACGTTGTCGCTCGTTTGGGGGCTTAGAAAGTGACTTTTTGATGGGCAAGCTATGTCGGCTGATGGCTCATCGGAGGCTCTAATACCACCGCGGGGTTGTCATGCCGGCATGGTTCGTGATCAACAAGTCACTTCAACCAAGGCTAGCACACTCAGGAAGCTGTGGGCTAGGTAGACTTTACATCCTCTATCGAGCACAAAGCTTCTTTCCCCAAGCTATCCTGACCCCAGTCAGATAGGGATTTGGCAAATCCGGGAAGAAATGCCACAGAAGGCTGAGCGCCGGTCCTTCTGTCATATACCGTTATTGCGCCCCACACTTCAACGACCTCAGCAGGGCGTGGCTGGGGAACGTTGTGGGGGGTACGCAACCGGGGGGCTTGCCTTAACCGGCCGGCCCGCGAGGAGAAAGCCTCAACAAAACCCGACAGTAAAGTCGCAAATCCTCCGGAGCACCTTGGGCCAACTTCGGAGTAAATATAAGTCCCTTCTCTCCTGGAATGGGCGTCACCCGGGAGAGCGACATTTAGATCGTCCCTACTCGTGGGAACACGATGGATAGAGTTAATTTTATAAGTAACCAACGACGGCCTAGGGTACGTCGATTAAACTCACCTGAACCCCAAACCGAAAAAGAAGAACCAATAGGAGATAACCCAGTTGCGGATGTTTTGCCGGTAGAGCCGGCAACCACCAAAGCTGGCAAGCCAAGACAGCGCTTACAGTGGACTACTGAGATGAACACATCTGTAATGCACTGTTACTATACCGCCACAAAACTAGAAACAATCTCCACAGGCTACAGGCATGAACTACACAGGCTATTTACAGCACAATACCCACACCTCTCAGCACGGGTAACTGAACAAAGACTTATTGACCAAAAACGTGTCATTACCAAAAATAACCGACTTACACCTCAACAACTACAAGCTATAAAGAATCTTGTAGCGGACGAAATAAATACAGTTGAAACGAATGATTCTCTAGTCAATGAATCAATCACGGAATCACAACACGATCATACCCTAAACGATAAGACTCCAAACACAAACACAATAGTCCGGGATCCCAGGCCCATTTTCACTACTTACTACTAACAAGCTAATTTTGCGTGAGCAGCTTCATTTTGATGAGACGCCCAACTTTTTCCTCTACAAAAATTCTCGATTGTGGTAGCTAACAGGGGTAGCAGGGACGAAATATGTGAATTTGGCGAGTGTCAAAAATTAATTACTAACAGTTAGTTTTTCAACTAAATCTTAAGAATCTGATCAACCTTATTAGAAAAAATGTTTGTCCTACAAAATCTATGGTTTGAACACATTGTCCCCCTCCATCCAACATGTACCAATAACAAGGTCATACAAATTTATTACTAACAGCCTGATTTTTTCACTATCGCTTCGTTAATATTTATACAATTTGACAGTAACATTGTCCTACAAATCACGTGGTATGTTATCCTGGTCCTACGCTCAGAAGTTGTAGTACAAATCCCGGGTGCAAATATAATTACTATCAAGTCTAATGTTCGTGGATAGCTTCCTTGCGATGAGACGCCCAACTTTTTCCTCTACAAAAATTCTCGATTGTGGTAGCTAACAGGGGTAGCAGGGACGAAATATGTGAATTTGACGAGTGTGAAAAATTAATTACTAACAGTTAGTTTTTCAACTAAATCTTAAGAATGTGATCAACCTTATTAGAAAAAATGTTTGTCCTACAAAATCTATGGTTTGAACACATTGTCCCCCTCCATCCAACATGTACCAATAACAAGGTCATACAAATTTATTACTAACAGCCTGATTTTTTCACTATCGCTTCGTTAATATTTATATAATTTGACAGTAACATTGTCCTACAAATCACGTGGTATGTTATCCTGGTCCTACGCTCAGAAGTTGTAGTACAAATCCCGGGTGTAAAAATAAGTACTATCAAGTCTAATGTTCCTGGATAGCTTCGTTGCGATGAGACGTCCAACAATTTTCTATACGAAAATTCTCGTTTGTGGTAGCTGACAGGGGTAGCAGGGATAAAGTATATCTATTTAACGAGTCTCAAAAATAAATTATTAACGGTGGGTCCTTTAAATCAAATCTTAAGGAAATAATCAATATTATAAAACAAATATTTGTCTTAACAAAATTCAGCACGTATCAATCAGGAGGTCATAAAGAATGATTACTAACTAGTTAATACTTGAATAATTTAACAGCCACATTGTCCCACAAATTGATTGGTATGTTATCCGGGTCCTACGCTCTGAAATGATCCTTATTACGAACTGCAGAGCATTGTGTATCATGTATTCCATGTTGGTGTTGACCATAAGGGTGTTCATGCAAAGATTTGCTTGAGCAGCTTTTTTTCCAACATGTGAGCAGAGCAGCATTATCTAGATAGATAGATACGTTTGTTTCCGGAAGAATGTATAGAACATTTTGTGTAAAAGGTCAGACATGAAGAAAAATAGTATGCACAATTTACAGTACAATCAATACATTAAATATATAACAAACATATACATATATACCCAAAATAACATACAATATGCATATACATAATTATAACAAACAAGTTGAAATTATTATCGCAGGAAGTCATCCATATAGTAAAATTCCTTAAGGAAGTTTTTTCTTAGAAACTAATAGGCTCGAGGAACAGTTCAAATCACATTATTTCCTTTGGACAGAGAACACAGTTAATAATAATAATAATAATAACAACCGTCTTACACCCCAAGAACTGTGGTTACGATTGGTATTTACCATTTAAATAATTTTGTATATTCGAATCTCCCGCGTTTTGACTTGCGAGTTTGAAGTCTGACGGTTGACGCGGAAGAAAGAGAGAGTCGTACTTCAGCTACCGAGGTAAACGGACGTGTGCGTGATAGCCGTCACCCCGTGTGTAGTGGGTACCTCCAAGAAGGGCGACCACAGCCTTACATCGCTCAGCTAACTAGGAATCTGGATAGAGCAACGCAGTACCCAGCTGGGGAAGACATCCGGCGCCAACCAACAAGGGGTGAGTCAACCGATGCATGATTAACTCGTAAGTCATTTGCGGTTATTTGCCAATTTAGTTGGTCTTTCACAATTGGCTACAATTACTTTATTGATCGAATTGTAACCATTTTTTGGTCCTTCGAGCCGGATAAATAAATCACGCTATAGTAAAATAGTCTACGTAAAATCTAAATTGGTACGTATCCTTGACAAAAAACGGAGTTTTTTTTGTGACATCGGAATTTGTTAGTGTTGCGCGCTGTTTGTAAAAATTGGTTATATTCGAAAACAAGCAACTTTTGGTGTATTGTGTTGGTAATACATATCTGGGGAGTTTTCTGGGCATTTGAAATTGACATTTTGCGAATTGCGTGAGCGCAAAAGTTGTTTTGATTCAGTTGGTTACATTCGGTTGGGGGTTCGAAAACCGGCGTTTCGACAATTGGTGTAGTCGACGGAGATTTCGAAAAAGAATAACAACTGAAAATTTTGTGATTTGTGTGTGGTTGCCGTATTGTTTGTGTAAAGAAGTTGTGTTTACTAGCAGATTGATTCTAAATTTGATTATTTTGGTCTTGTGTTTACATTGAATCGTTACCTGATACCTGAACATGCCTAATGCAAATGTTGTGAAGTTGCAACGGCAACGCGCGCTAGTTTTAAAATCTATTAAAAATGTTCTTGAGGCGGCCAAGAAGGCTCGTGATAATGGCGAGTATCGGACGGAGTTTTTTCTCAGGTATGGAGAGCTGGATGGGTATGTAACGAGGTTTGAGAATTTGCAATATGAAATAATAGCCTTGGTAGATGAGTCTGCCTTAGAGGAGGAGGAAGCAGTTCATACAATGTTTGATGATATGAGATATTCAATAAGGGGCATTCATAAAGATCTTTCTGATGAGATGATGGCTCGTAGTGAGCATGAAACATCTGCAGTGGTCGTAAGAGAAAATTGTTTGAGGCTTCCCAAAATTGAAATACCGAAGTTTGATGGTGACCTTACAAGGTGGCCTACGTTCATCGACTTATTCAATACTCTTATTCATAGAAATAATTCGCTGTCAAAAATAGAAAAGTTTCAGTTCTTGATTTCTTATTTAGAAAAAGAGGCAGGTCTAATAGTAAGGAATGTGCCCATTACTGAGGATAATTATGAAATAGCCTATAATGCATTAATGAGTCGATATCAGAATGAACGTGTTTTATTGAGCAATTATTGGTTTTCAATTTATAATGCTTCTCCCTCTAGGCATGATTCTGCAGTTGAACTTCGAAAATTGTTGTCAATATTTTCTGAAAATTTGGTGGCTTTAGAGATGAGTAACTTGAACCTATGGGATTTTACCAAATTCAATTTATTGTTGCAGAAATTACCTTCTTCCCTTAAAACGCGATTTGAACTAGAACATAATGGGAATAATGTTCCGGGGTTTGACATGCTTTTTGGATTTGTTGAGAAAACCTGTCGAGCTCTGGAAAATACATCCCTTACTTCCGCATATCAAGGGAGTAATGTGTCTAATGCTAGTGGTGGGTTTAGAAAGAATAATAGTCCTGCTAATCCCAAGGGAAGGCAGACACTTAGTTTTTCGACTGGCACATTAACACAGAAAAAGTGTAATTTTTGCAAGGGTTCACCACATTCGTTGATCAAATGTGATAGATTCTTGCAGGCAGAATGTCGTAAGAGGCATGCCTTTGTCAAGCGGACTAGAATGTGTTTTAATTGTTTGGGAGCTACTCATCTAGTAAATAAATGTAAATCAAAAGAACTTTGTGGGGTTTGTGGTGGAAAACACCATGTACTATTGCATTTTCCGGACACTAAAGTGACAGATTGTGATGTCAGTGGTAGTACCTCTAATGAATCTGAGAGTCATGTTCAAGTCATGGCAAGTAAGTTGTCTGTGCAGCCTAGAATGTTGCTTGCTACTGCACTAGTCTCAATATTGGATTCTGAGGGTAGATCCACCAAATGTCGTGTTTTGTTAGATTCTGCTAGTCAAGCCAATTTTATTAGTGAATCTTGTGTGAGAAGGTTGAATCTTACTCGTAAGGAGTATTCAACCCCTGTTGTTGGCATTAATGGAATGTCATCGAATGTGAGTTCGGGAAAAGTCTCTTGTGTTATCTTTCCCTACAGCAAACCGTATCCTAGCTTCAATTTGGAAGCTATTGTGATACCTCAGATTTGTGAGAAGGTACCTCAAATTCCTGCTGTTGTTCAGAAGTGGAAGTATTTAGAAAATCTTTGCCTCGCAGAGCCTTTGGCTGCACATGATGAAATGGAAATTGATCTGCTTCTAGGGGTAGAAGTATTTGGTGAGATCTTACGTTCCGGTTATGTGAGAGGACAGAATGGTGGGCCACATGCTATTAACACCGTATTTGGGTGGGTGTTAATGGGCAAGTTGGGTGGTGTTTCCACTAATAGTGTGCTGAATTTTCTAACTTCTGTGGGGGAATTGGATTGTACATTGAAAAAGTTTTGGGAAATTGAAAGTATCCCTAAGTGTGTCGCATTGTCTGAAGAGGAACAGCAGGCTGAGGAATTCTTTACGTCATCTTGTTGGCGTATGGACTCAGGAAGATATGTGGTGAAGCTTCCCTTTTCTGAATTCCCCCCAGTTCTGGGTGATTCCTATTCACAGGCTTTACATAGATTTAAGCTGTTGGAAGGACGTTTTCGTCGTGATTCCGTCTTACATGAAGCATATTGTGATTTTATGGCTGACTATTTGGAGCAAGGCCACATGTCTGAAGTTGGGAACCAAGTGGGGTCTAATAGTGAGTATTACATTCCTCATCATGCGGTGGTGAAAAGGAATGCGAATGGTGAAATAAAGCTTCGGACTGTCTTTGATGCTTCAGCTAAAACTACCAATGGAAAGTCCTTGAATGATGTTCTTCTAGCAGGTCCCAAGTTACAAAATGATATCGTCTCAATATTGTTATCTTTCAGGTTGTATTTGTATGTGTTTACCGCGGATATACGGCAAATGTATCGACAGATTTTAGTTGAGGAGTCTCACACTAGTTATCAAACTATTTTGTGGAGACCTAACGGTGACGAGCCTATAAGGAAATATCAGTTGAAGACCGTTACCTATGGAGTAACGTCTAGTCCTTTTCTAGCGATTAGGACGTTGCTGCAACTGTGTAGGGATGAGGGTGAAAGGTTTCCGTTAGCTGTAAATATTTTGGAGAATTTCTGTTATGTTGATGACGCCATTGGAGTAGCAAACTCCAAGGAAATTGCCTTGGATACTCAAAACCAGTTGATTGAATTATTGGCGTTGGGAAAGTTTGAACTGAGGAAATGGGCAAGTAATTGTTCTGAAGTACTTGCTCAGGTACCTGAGGTTCATCAGCAGCCACTTGTATTTGATAAGGATTCTCTTGGAATAAAAGTGTTGGGTTTGCAGTGGTGTCCCACTACGGATTGTTTTTCTTATTCTGTACATCCTCAGATACGGTCCTGTACAAAGAGGAATATTTTGTCAGAAATAGCAAGACTGTATGATCCTCTAGGATTCTTAGCTCCAGTAATCATTGTTCCCAAGCAAATACTTCAGCAATTGTGGGCTTTAGGGATAGGTTGGGATGATGAGCCACCGCTGGAAGTTGCAAACCAGTGGAAAACTTTTGTGGCTGAGTTACCTGAGCTATCTTCGTTGAAAATTCCTAGACATATACTTCATATAGAGGCAAAGTTTACAGAAATTCATGCTTTTTGCGATGCTTCGGAGAAGTCGTATGCAGCTGTAGTTTATCTGAGACAGGTTTCCACGGAGAACAGTATTTCTGTACATTTGGTGTGTGCCAAAACTCGAGTGGCGCCTTTGAAAAGACTGTCGATTCCACGACTGGAATTGTGTGCAGCCTTATTAGCCGCAGAGCTGATTGATTGTGTATCCCATATAATGGTAACACAGAAAATAGATAATGTTTGTGCTTGGACGGATTCGAAGGTAGTTGTGACGTGGGTCAAATCTTCTCCGCATAGGTGGCGGAGCTTTGTAGCCAATCGTGTAGCTATAATCCAGGAGAAGGTAGCTCCTGATTCATGGTATCATGTGGTTGGGAAAGAGAATCCTAGTGACTGTGCTTCTAGGGGGACTTTTCCTCGGCAATTTCTAGAACAACCCTTGTGGTGGGAGGGGCCAACTTGGCTTAAGCTTCCTCGGGATGATTGGCCTGTAACTTGTGTAGGTGAGCCTTCCTGTACAGATGTACAAGAAGAAGCAAAGGTTGTTTGTATTACTATTCACGGCTCTAGTATTGTTTCAGAATTGTTGAATAGATATTCTTCCTTACGCAAAATTGAGCGTGTTGTTGCTTATTGTTTGAGATTTCGTAAAAATTGTTTGTGTCGAAAAAGGGGTTACCCGCGTGAGATAGGTAATTTATCCGAGGCTGAATTGTATGAGGCTATGGTGGTGCTGGTCAAAGACGTGCAAAGAGTTGAATTGGATAATGAACTGCGGAAAGTTCGTCGAGCGGAGGTCTGTCCCAAAGCTATACAGAAGTTAGCTCCTTTCATTGATTCCCAGGGTGTCCTGAGGGTGGGCGGTCGCTTGAGACAGTCTAGTCTAAGCTATGATCGGAAGCATCCAATTCTGCTCCCTAGGAAGCATCGATTGACTTATCTCATTATCCAAAGTGTGCACAATAGGAGTTGTCATCCTGGACCACAAACTTTGCATTATCTGTTAAGGCAGAGATATTGGATACTATCTGCCAAACGGGCTATAGCTTCAGTGTTATCTCGTTGCATAAAATGCTTTAGAGTTAAGCCTCCTCCAGTGGTCCCCATAATGAGTGATTTACCTTCCGTTAGAATTTCGGAAGTCAAACCTTTTTCCCATAGTGGCGTAGACCTTTTTGGTCCTTTGAGGATGTCTTTAGGTAAAAGACGAGGCATTAGTTCTCAAAAGGTGTATGTGTGTCTTTTCGTGTGTATGGCTACTAAAGCAATACATTTAGAAGTTGTGTCAGATCTAACTAGTGAAGCTGTTCTTGCAGCACTTAGGCGTTTTATAGGGCGGCGAGGACGTTGCAATGATATTTATAGTGATCAAGGTACGAATTTTGTTGGTGCTTATAAAACTTTACAGTTATTGGGTGCTAAAGCTTCTGAAGCTTTGCAAATTAAGTGGCATTTTAATCCTCCAGCTAGTCCTTCCTTTGGAGGTATATGGGAGTCCGGAGTGAAATCTGTGAAAACTCACTTGCGGCGGGTGATAGGTGCGCAAGTGTTGACTTATGAGGAATTGAGCACCACTTTAATCCAAATTGAGGCAATGTTAAATTCGAGACCCTTGTGTAGTTTGAGTTCTGATCCTAACGATGTAGGCAGCTTGACTCCGGGTCATTTCTTGACATTAGAGCCCCTGAATGCTCCGCCTGACGAAGATTTGTTGTGTGTGAAACATAGTCGGTTGAACAGGTGGCAGTTAGTGCAACAGATGCAGCAACATTTTTGGCGGCGTTGGCATATGGAGTACCTCCACACCCTTCAGCAACGACATAAGTGGAATACACCACATAATCCTCCCTCGGTCGGCCAGTTGGTTCTTCTCAAGGATGAAAATACCCGTCCTTTACAGTGGCCATTAGGCAGGATTATTAAGTTATATCCCGGTACGGGAAACATTTCGAGAGTCGCCCAAGTTAAAACGAGTAAAGGGCTGTTAGACCGTCCTTTATTGAAACTGTGCCCTTTGCCGGCACAATAGGCCATGATTTGCTTGTATATGATAATTTGTTTTTTTTTTCTTTTCGTGTTGTGTTATGGGTGGGATAATTCCACTAATTTTCTTTTGTGGGTAATATAGGAATTACTATGATTGGAAAAAATATTTTTTTTTTTTATATTTTTTGGTGGGCGGAAAATGGTTACGATTGGTATTTACCATTTAAATAATTTTGTATATTCGAATCTCCCGCGTTTTGACTTGCGAGTTTGAAGTCTGACGGTTGACGCGGAAGAAAGAGAGAGTCGTACTTCAGCTACCGAGGTAAACGGACGTGTGCGTGATAGCCGTCACCCCGTGTGTAGTGGGTACCTCCAAGAAGGGCGACCACAGCCTTACATCGCTCAGCTAACTAGGAATCTGGATAGAGCAACGCAGTACCCAGCTGGGGAAGACATCCGGCGCCAACCAACAAGGGGTGAGTCAACCGATGCATGATTAACTCGTAAGTCATTTGCGGTTATTTGCCAATTTAGTTGGTCCTTCACAATTGGCTACAATTACTTTATTGATCGAATTGTAACCAAACTGCAAGATATAAAAAATCTTGTATCCAACGAAATGAATATCGTCCAACCAAATGACTCCCTAACCACTGAACAGATTGTGGAAACCCAAAACAGTGATACCCAAAACAGTGATACCCAAACTAGCCAGACTTCAAACATAGCAAAAACTAACAACACCAGCATACACTCAGAACTAGGTCCAGAACATGACCAGGCACTAGATACACCAGACACAACAACCACTAACCTACCTTCCACAACCATACAAATCCAAAACATCACTCGACCATTTGCCGTGACACAATCTGTCGAGCAAGTGATGAGGACGCAGTATAACAAATGGTGCGGCACCAATCCTGCACTACGAGATCCCCTGCCCAGACTAATTTTTAAAAATAACACTCAACAAATATTACATACAGTAAATGCTAACGTAATACCACAATTCATAAGGAACGACAGTAACCTGGAGGACATCCACACAGTTATATATGCTGCCGCAGCAACCACTCTCATAGTTAATGGCCAAAAACTCTCAAAGCGGTCTAAACACCAGACAAGCAATAGGACTAAGCCTAAATGGCAAATAAGAATCGAAAACAAAATTAGCACAATCAGAAAGGATCTGGCACATCTCGCACAATACACCATCAATAACAACCATCCTTCAAGGCACATACAGAGAACAATAAATATACTGAAATCCAAGCCACCACAACAAACAATACCAGAAATTACTGATACACTTAAACAGAAACTTGCAGTTTATGCAGCTAGACTCCGCAGATACAACGAGTCCAATGCCAGAAAGGATGCTAACAGCCTTTTTCAGAAAAGTGAAAAACAGTTCTATCAAAAGATAACAGCCGACAACCAGATCACAACAATAGAACCTCCCAGTAAACAAGAGTTAACCGAGTTTTGGGGAAGCCTGTGGTCTGAACCCAAAACACATAATGAAGACGCTCCATGGATCAGAGAGGAAGAGGAAAAACATCAACATATAGCAGAACAGGGAGACGTTGTTCTTTCAAAAGAGGAAATAGTCGAAACAATAAAACACACCCACGACTGGAAGTGCCCAGGCGTGGACAACGTGCAAAATTTTTGGTACAAACATTTCAGCTCAACATACCAAGTGCTCACAAACCAAATCAATAAAGCCATACGTCAACCTGATAGGCTTCCCAAATTCCTCACTCAAGGAATAACGTATATAAAACCCAAAAATGCAGATACCAAGAACCCTGCGAATTACCGCCCAATCACTTGCCTTCCTACCTTGTATAAGATCATCACCGCAACATTATGCAGGAGGATTGAACAACACCTCACGCAAAACAACATCCTCACTGAAGAACAGAAAGGATGTAGAAAACAAAGCCAAGGTTGCAAGGAACAACTTATAATTGATAGTGTGATCATGGAGCAAACTAGAAAAGAACATAGAAACCTTCATACCTGTTTCATAGATTATAAAAAAGCATTCGATTCTGTACCACATAGCTGGCTAACGAAAATTCTGCAAATATATAAAATTAACCCAGGACTTCGTCAGTTTCTTGCAAAAACCATGAAGACATGGCGAACCAACATACACCTTACAACTCAGGACGGCCATATCCAAACCGAGGAACTACACATACGACGTGGTATCTTCCAGGGTGATTCCCTCAGTTCACTTTGGTTCTGCCTCTGTCTAAATCCACTCTCCAACGCACTGAACAACACAAACTATGGTTTCAACATCAGACATCAGAAAGTAAATCAACACAGAATCAATCATCTCCTCTACATGGACGATATAAAACTATATGCTGCCACTGACGTGCAACTGAGAGAATTACTCAGAATAACAGAGGTTTATACGTCAGATGTCAGGATGGAGTTCGGGATGAACAAATGCAAGGTGCTACACATAAACAAAGGCCAATGGAAGAACCATCCCGAACAGGAAATAGTAACAGGCCAGACGTTGGATAACATGGACAAGGAAGAAACATACAAGTACCTGGGTTTCAATCAGAGTGTTAAGATCGACCACACACAAATCAAAGCAGAACTTAGACAAGTGTTTAGAGACCGCCTCATTAAGCTTCTGAAAACAAAACTGAATTCTAGAAACCTTACAAAAGCTATTAATACATTTGCAATACCAATCCTCACGTATTCATTTGGCATCATCAAGTGGTCACACACTGATATAGAAAACATCCAAATCCTCATACGGACAGAACTCACGAAACACCGAATGTCACATCCAAACGCATGCAAAGAAAGGCTCACCATAGACAGGACACAAGGAGGCCGAGGGATTACAGATATACAGTCGCTTCGCACAAGACAGATAAAGACACTCAGACATTTCTTCCAAAACAAACAAACAAATTTACACCGAGCGATAGTAAAAGCAGACAAAAACTATACACCACTCAACCTATCATGCCCAGACCACGTCGCAGACACACACAATCCCACCCAATCACAACAAGAAAAAATAAGCACCTGGTCGCAGAAACCACTCCATGGCAAACATAGATACCGTGTCACCCAAGACCACATTAACAAAAAACAGTCATACACCTGGTTGCAGGATGGCCAGCTGTTCCCAGAAACGGAGGGTTTCATGCTTGCTATCCAGGACCAAGTGATTGCAACACGAAACTACAAAAAATATATAATTAAAGATCCATCCATAACTGACGATAATTGCAGAAAATGCCAACAACAAAAAGAAACAATAGATCACATAACAAGCGGGTGCAAAACTCTTGCCGGTACCGAATACACAGCCAGACATAACTCTGCGGCCAAAGTCATCCACCAAGCATTAGCCACAACAAACAAACTAATAGAAAACACAGATCCGTATTACAATTACACTCCGACATCAGTACTCGAAAACGATCAATACAAACTATACTGGGACGTTCAAATACATACAGACAAGACTATCCCAGCCAATAGACCAGATATAGTTTTCCAGTCAAAGCTCGACAAAGTTACATACCTGATAGACATTGCTATTCCCAATGATGTGAATATACAAAACACCTACGCTGGGAAAATATCTAAGTACACGGACCTTGCTATGGAAATAAAACGCCTTTGGAAGCAGGACAAAGTTACTATTGTTCCCCTCATTATGTCAGTCTCAGGCCTTACACCAAACACATTTACACCACACCTACAACAGTTAGGCCTGGACGAAAAGTTACACAAAACATTCCAAAAGTCTGTAATTCTGAAGACCTGTAACATCGTACGATCCTTCCTAAATTCCGATCAATAATAGTCCGGGTGTTGACTTGGCTCAGCCCGTCAACACTTGTTGCTACCGCAATTATGCGAGAGGAACTTAGAAAGATGAATAATAATAATACTTTATTGCCCTACAGATAAATCCAATTACAGGACAATTTAAGAGAACTTAAAGCTAACAGTTGCAACCAACGGACATACTTATAACAAAAACCTGGAGGTAACATAATAAATTTCAGAATATTTTTGAATAATTTCCTTGATATGGCTATAGTTAATATCACAATGATCAGAAACCGAATTGAAGTTAGAACACATTACATGCAGTGGCGCTTTGGCTAAAAGATTAGTTCTCGGCATGCTCATATAAAAAGTGCAACACCTACGCGAACTTTGTTTTGGCACATAAAAGTTTAATTTTGACAGTAAGAACATAGAATCTATTTCATTATGTACTAATTTACAAAGAAACTTTAAACCAAAACTATCTCGCCTTAGATCTAGCGGCTGGACATCGAACTTTGCTAATAAGTTTACATGGTTTGCACCTCTGCGAGGATAAACACCATCTTCTTTGAATGCAAGATATTTTAAAAACTTCCTCTGAACATTTTCTAAAGCTAGTGTGTGATTTGCATAGCAAGGATTCCATACAATTGATGCGTATTCCATCTTAGAGCGTACTAGTGTAAAGTAAAGTGTTTTTAAAGTAGAAATATTGGAAAAAGATTTACAGTTTCGTATTAGAAATCCAAGAGTTTTTGTCGCAGAGCTAACAATATTATCTATATGAGGCACAAATTCTAATTTAGCATCAAATGTTACCCCTAAATCCTTCACTTCAGATAGTCTAATTAAACTAACATTACCTAATTGATAATTGAAGTGTATAGGCTGCAACTTTTTTGTGAATGTACAGATTTTACACTTATTCACATTCAAGTGCAGCTTGTTTTCATCACACCATTCAGTTAATGTAACAAGATTATTTTGCAGTGTAAGACAGTCGTTACTACTCTTCACTTCGACATAAATCTTTAAATCATCTGCAAACAATAGTTTGGAGCATGTCAAACGTTCAGAAAGATCGTTGATAAAATAAAGAAATAATAATGGCCCGAGGTTAGAACCCTGAGGTACTCCAGAAGTAGCCCTATACTGTGCAGAACTGTATCCATTATAAAACACATATTGCATCCTATTTGATAGGTAGGATGATATCAACTTGATCAGATCATTGTTGAAGCCAAAGTAGGATAGTTTGCCGATTATTTTCGAGTGGCTTATTCGGTCAAATGCCTTCGAGAAATCAGTATATGCAACATCAACTTGACCTCTATTGTCTAAAATCTCTGATAGCTCCTGTGTTAATTCTACTAGATTAGTCACGGTAGATCGGTTACGCATAAAGCCATGCTGGGATGTTGACATCAACTGACATGTCTTTGGATAAATTGAGGCATATAACGACATCTCGTAGACCTTTGCAAAATTGTTCAGTATTGCTATACCTCTATAGTTAGCTATGTCACATCTATCACCTTCCTTAAAAATAGGACAGATCCTGGCAATTTTCCACTTGGTAGGAAAGACACAAGTTTGAAGTGAGGCATTGAATATTTTATGTAGAGGTAATACAAGTATGTGAGCGGCATCTCTTATGATGAAGCTGCAAATCTTATCCTCGCCAGCGGTAAATTTATTTGGAAGAGCTAATAGAGAATTGAGAATGGTCTGCTCGGAAATGGAGTCAATTTTGAAAGTGTCAATACTGATTTTATTTGAGGGTGTAACTTAATATGTGATATTTTGTCTTACAGTTAGTAATGAAAAAATGTGGTATTGACAACTTCTGAGCGTAGGACCGGGATAACATACCACGTGATTTATAGGACAATGTCGCTGTCAAATCTTATAAATATCAACGAAGCAATAGTAACAAATCAGGCTGTTAGTAATAAATTTGTATGATCTTGTTATTCATACATGTTGGATGGAGGGGGATAATGTGATCAAACCATAGATTTTGTAGGACAAATATTTTTTCTAATAATGTTGATCACATTCTTAAAATTTAATTAAAAAACTAACAGTTAGTAATTAATTTTTGAAGCTCGTCAAATTGACATATTTTGTCCCTGCTACTACTGTTAGCTACCACAATCTAGAATTTTGGTAAAGGAAAAAGTTGAGCGTCTCATCTAAAGGAAGCTACTCACGCAAAATTAGCTTAGTAGTAGTAGTTATTTATTACAGATTTCGGCAAAGATTACATTTTATAGTACAAGTAGAAAAATGACAATTCTTGTCGGACTAATGATATATACCTGTTTTCTTGTAGGACATTATTTCGTTTGGTCAGAGAACACAGTAACCTATTATGTGATATTTTGTCCTACAGTTAGTAATGAAAAAAATGATCTTGTGGTATTAACAACTTCTGGTCGTAGGACCGGGATAACATACCACGTGATTTGTAGGACAATGTTGCTGTCGAATTGCATAAATATTAACGAAGCGATAGTGAAAAAATCAGGCTGTTAGTAATAAATTTGTATGACCTTGTTATTGGTACATGTTGGATGGAGGGGGACAATGTGATCAAACCATAGATTTTGTAGGACAAACATTTTTTCTAATAAGGTTGATCACATTCTTAAGATTTAGTTGAAGAACTAACTGTTAGTAATTAATTTTTGACACTCGTCAAATTCACATATTTCGTCCCTGCTACCCCTGTTAGCTACCACAATCGAGAATTTTTGTAGAGGAAAAAGTTGGGCGTCTCATCAAAATGAAGCTACTCACGCAAAATTAGCTCGTTAGTAGTAAGTAGTGAAAATGGGCCTGGGATCCCGGACTACAACCAACACCACCAGCACACACTTAGAAGAAAACCCAGAACATGAGTTTATACCAGATGCCCCAGACACAGTACGCACTAACCGGCCTCCCACAACCACACGAAACCAAAACGTTACTCAAACACCTTCCTTCACACAATCTGCCGAACAAGTGATGAACGCACAATTTAACAAATGGTGTGGCACTAACCCTGCACTGCGAGATCCCCTGCCCAGACTAATTTTCAACAGCAACACCCAAAAAATATTACATACAATAAACACCAACGTAATACCACAATTCTTAACAAGCGGCAGTAACCTAGAGGACATCCACACCGTCATATATGCTGCCGCAGCAGCCACACTTATAGTTAACGGCCAAAAACTTCCGAAACGGTCTAATAACCACACAAGCAAAAGGTCGAAACCTAAATGGCAAATGCGAATCGAAGACAAAATTACCACAATCAGAAAGGAACTGGCACACCTCGCACAATACACCAACAACAACAACCGTTCAAAACGCATACAGACAACAATAGATATCCTCAAATCCAAGTCGCCCCAAAAATCAATACCAGAAATAACTGATGCACTCAAACAAAAACTTGCAGTCTACGCAGCTCGACTACGCAGATATAATGAATCAAACGACAGAAAGGACGCTAATAACCTTTTCCAGAAAAGTGAAAAACAATTCTACAAAAAGATAACAACCGACAACCAGATAACAGCAACAGAACTTCCTAGTAAACAAGAGTTAACTGAGTTTTGGGGAAGCCTATGGTCAGAGCCCAAAACACATAATGAAAACGCTCCATGGATCAGACAGGAAGAGGAAAAACATCAACATATAGCGGAACAGGGAAACGTTATTCTTACGCCAGAGGAAATAGCTGAAACAATAAAACATACTCACAACTGGAAGTGTCCAGGCGTGGATAATATACAAAATTTTTGGTACAAGCAGTTCAGCTCAGTATACGAAGTGCTCACAGACCAAATTAATAAAGCCATACTCCAACCGAATAGGCTTCCCAAATTCCTCACGCAAGGAATAACGTATATAAAACCCAAAAACGCAGACACCAAAAACCCTGCCAACTATCGCCCAATCACTTGTCTTCCCACCTTGTACAAGATCATCACCGCAACGATATGCAGAAGAATTGAAAAACACCTCACGGAAAACAGCATCCTGACTGAAGAACAAAAAGGATGTAGAAAACAAAGCCAAGGATGCAAGGAACAACTTATAATTGATAGTGTGATCATGGAGCAAACCAGAAAAGAACACAGGAATCTTCATACCTGTTTCATCGACTATAAAAAAGCTTTCGACTCTGTACCCCATAGCTGGCTAACAAAAACTCTTCAAATATACAAAATCAACCCAGGGCTTCGTCAGTTTCTTACAAGAACGATGGAGACATGGCGAACAAATATACACCTTCAAACTGAGGACGGTCATATTCAAACGGATGAGCTACATATACGTCGTGGTATCTTTCAGGGTGACTCTCTCAGTTCACTATGGTTCTGCCTCTGTCTCAATCCGCTCTCCAACACACTTAACAGCACAAACTGTGGTTTCACCATCAGGCACCAGAAAGCAAATCAACACAAAATCAATCATCTTCTTTACATGGATGATCTAAAACTATATGCCGCCACAGAAGTGCAACTGAGAGAATTACTCAGGATAACAGAAGTTTGTACGTCAGATATCAAGATGGAGTTTGGCATGAGTAAATGCAAGGTGCTTCACATCAATAAAGGCCAATGGAAAAACCATCCCGAACAGGAAGTAGTAACTGGCCAGGCGCTAGACAACATGGACAAGGATGAAACGTACAAGTACCTGGGTATCAACCAAAACGCTAAGATAGACCACACAAAAATCAAATCACAACTAACACAAGAGTTTAAAGACCGCCTTATTAGACTGTTAAAAACGAAACTAAATTCTAGGAATCTTACAAAAGCTATTAACACATTTGCTATACCAATCCTAACATATTCATTTGGCATTATCAAGTGGTCGCACACTGACATAGAAAACATCCATATACTCATCCGAACAGAACTCACAAAACACAGAATGTCACATCCCAAAGCATGCAAGGAAAGGCTCACCATAGACAGAAAACAAGGGGGCAGAGGAATTATAGATATACAGTCACTTCATGCAAAACAAATAAAATCACTCAGACATTTTTTCCACAGTAAACAAACAAACTTGCATAAAGCAATAGTAAAAGCAGACAAAAACTACACACCACTCGCCCTTTCTTGTCCAGACCACGCAGCAGACGCACACAACCACATACAAGCACAACAAGAAAAAATAAACACCTGGTCGCAGAAGGCACTCCACGGTAAACATAGATACCGTGTTACACAAGACCACATTAATGAAAAGCAGTCATACACCTGGCTGCAGGATGGCCAGCTCTTTCCGGAAACGGAAGGTTTTATGCTTGCTATCCAGGACCAAGTGATTGCGACACGAAATTACAAGAAGTACATAATGAAGGATCCATCCGTCTCTGATGACAATTGCAGAAAATGCCACCAACAGAAGGAAACAATAGAACACATAACTAGTGGATGCAAAACTCTCGCTGGAACTGAGTATACATCCAGACATAACTCTGCAGCCAAAGTCATACACCAAGCACTAGCCACAACAAACAAGCTAATTGAAAACACAGATCCATATTATAACTACACACCGACCTCAGTACTAGAGAACAATCAATTCAAACTATACTGGGACATTGAAATACATACAGATAAAACCATCCCAGCAAACAGGCCAGATATAGTTTTCCAGTCAAAGACAGACAAAGTGACCTACTTAATAGATATTGCGATTCCCAATGATATGAACATCCAAAACACCTACGCTGGGAAGATATCTAAATACACCGATCTCGCCATAGAAATAAAACGACTATGGAAACAAAACAAAGTTGTCATTGTCCCCCTCATTATGTCGGTCTCAGGCCTTACTCCAAATACATTTACGCCACACCTGCAACAATTGGGCCTGGATCAAAAGTTACATAAAACCTTCCAAAAGTCTGTAATCCTCAAGACCTGTAGCATTGTACGGTCCTTCCTGAATTCAGAATAATAATAGGTCAGGTATTGACTTGGCACAGCCCGTCAATACTTGTTACTACTGCAACCATGCGAGAAAAAATAAGACATGCATAATAATAATAATATTAGCAACCCCGCGAGGGGTTGCTAGATCCCCTCAGTGGCGCCTCCCCAAGGTCGCGGATAGGGGAACGCCTCCCAGATATGGGTGGTACCGGGGAAATCAAATACCCGGGGCGGACCAAAACTAGCACGGTGGAATAGCGTCTGCATCCAGAGGATCGGCTATTCCTCAACAATTAGGACACGACGGATCTCCATGTGAGGAGCGGTACTCCGACAGCGTCTGACTCCATGTTAGGGGCGGCTGATAATACACCCGCAGGAAGCTACCCAACATCAGTAGGCTATCCGGTGCGTGGCGACACCGCAGGGTATACCGAAGCCCAAGGATGTAATCCAGCCGGCAACCTTCGCAGGTGCATCCTCAGGAGGCAATTTGGACGGCTGCCTCCGGAAATGTCGTCTGGGGGCCCTAAGGCCAACCACCTGACGGGCCCTATCTTCGGGTTCGACCACCCCGGAAGAAAAGCACCCACACCGAGCCGGTTTCGGAAGCCGGCGTTGGGCAAGGTGGCGGTGCTTCGAATTGCCCTGTTGACGACCCCCGCAATGACATGGACCGTTTTAGGTGGACGACGGAGCTCAAGGATGACCTACTGAGCTGCTACGAGAGCAGTAGCCCGCGCCGTAGGGGATACATGTCCCGCATGTATGAGAGGTGGTGTGAAATGCACCCAGAGCATAGCACGCTTACCTCTCAGAATTTGCGAGATTATGTATCGTACCTCCGGAGGCAGGGATATGTTCGTGCTCCAGCTCAGCCTGCCCCTTCGGCGGACGGAAGGCCTGTTAACCAGGCTGAAAGTTCGCCGGTAAGGCCCGCTGAGAGGGAAATCGACCAAGTCGTCACACCTGGGGATTTCAGAGACCGAAGGGCCTTGCATAACAACGGAAGGTCCTTGAAGCTGGCAGATTTGAAGAGAGAGGATGAGGTTGTGGGTGAACGTCTATCGGAGGCCTCTGACATTTGGAGCATCAATTGCGAAATTTACGCTGCGGCTCTGAGGCTAGCTAGACAGGGGAGAGTGAGAGACTCTCTTGTTGAGAGAGCACAGAGACGGGTGCGCCAAATGGAAGCGAAAATCCAGTTGGCTCGCCAGGAAGCATCCCGTATCCAGTGTGTGATGGAATATAGAGCGGCTGGGAAGCCTTTTACGCGCCGAGTGCGCCAGATAGCCTACGGGTTGAGGCGCGACCATCATACACTCAGTCAAGCGGTACTGGTTGTTGTCAAGCAACACTGTCTTGACAGGATACGGATGCTAATCGCTGCTCAGCGATCGTTGGTGGCGCGGGCGAGAGGTCTGGAGCAGAACAGAATGTTCTACGAAAGACCTTCTCGCCTTTTCCAACAGCCGCCTCCAGCCATAGAGCAGCCGCCAACTGCTGATCGCGTGGAGGCCTTTTGGAGGGACATTTACGAACAACCCAAACCTCTCTCAGCAGACACTCCGGCCTTGGCGCAGTTCGAGTCCGTTTGTAGGAGGACTCCTAACTTGAATGTACTGCGTCACCCGATAAACACGGAAGAAATTCTTGACGCCTTACGAGGCGCAAAGAATTTCGCAGCTCCTGGCCCGGATGGCATAAACACCTACTGGTGGAAAAAATTCCCCAGTTGCCACCGGCATTTAGCTAGAGTTTTTAACTCGTGGCTAAATCAGGAGCAGCCAATTCCGGCTTGGTTTGTCGAGGGTCGAACCGTGCTTCTCCCGAAGACCGGAGATTTGTCTGATCCCAAAAACTACAGGCCAATAACATGTCTGAACGCGTGTTACAAGCTCTTCACCAGAATCTTGTACATGCGTATCCTTCAAGCTGTGAATCCTGTATTTCTCGACGTGTATGAACAGAGAGGGTCAAAGAAAGGAGTAGCTGGCTGCAAGGAGAACCTGTTGATTGACCGATGTGTCACGCAGGACTCTGTGCAGTACAAGCGAAACCTTTCTATGGCCTGGATTGACTATCGCAAGGCATTCGACAGCACATCTCATGAGCTCATTGTGCGGCTGTTGGAATGTCTTTCGGTGGATAATCAGATAGTGGGGTGCATCAAACAACTGATGCCACTCTGGAAGACCCGGTTCACCATAACATCAGGTGAAACCCGGGTTCAGACAGAGTTGGTGTCATTGAAAAGAGGTGTCTTCCAAGGAGACTCCTTGAGTCCCTTGCTCTTTTGCATCTCGCTTTTGCCTCTGTCCATAGCGCTGAGAAATACTAAAGGATACAGCTGTGGCACGCCCAATAACCGGAGGCACAAGGTCACCCATCTGTTTTATATGGATGACCTAAAACTTTATGCCTCCGGCCAACGCGAACTACAACAATCGCTGAGGGTGGTGCAGGAGTACAGTCATGCTATCGGAATGGAGTTCGGGACAGACAAATGTGCATTGGTTCATCTCAAGAAAGGACGAAGCGGAGATAGTGGAGATGAGGAACAGCTCGTTGATGGGAGCATCTTGCGACAACTGCATGCCGGAGATACTTATACCTACCTTGGAGTGGCGCAGCGTCATGTCCAAGAGGCAACATTGGTTAAAGAGTGTCTCCGCCGCAAGTATTTGCACCGACTCCGGCAGATCTGGTCGTCAGAACTGTCCGGCAAGAACAAAGTCGCTGCCACAAACATGCTTGCGGTCCCATTGTTATTATACACCTTTGGTGCTATACACTGGAAAGTGAACGAGCTGAAGGAAATCGACACGAAGACCCGCAAAAGGATGAATATGGAGAGAAGCCTGCATCCTAAGTCCTCTGTCCCGCGAATATACCTCCCGCGACACCTGGGAGGGCGTGGACTATTGAGTTTGGAGCGTCTGCACAACAGAGTAGTACTGGCCACTGCCTGCTATGTAACGAACAGCACCGATCCCCTGATCCGCTTTGTGCGAGAGCACGAGAATGCGGGAAAAGGAGCCTTTCTTTTTAGCGCAGCGAAACGAGCAGCCTTGGAGCTCAGCCTCACACTCGACTTCAAGCGGAGGTGTCAGCAGTCCATTACGGAACTTGCTCCCTCAGAATTAAAAGCCCACATTAAAACTGCCGAAGTCGACTTCCTTTTAAGACTTCATAAAGATAAGCCAATGCATGGAATCTTCTACAAACATCTAGAAGAGCATGGCTTGTCTGAGCAGTTGACCTTCTCTTTCCTAAGGTCTAGTGGGTTGAAGTCGGAGACTGAGGGCTTTATAATGGCTTGCCAAGACGGTGTCTTCAACACCTTGATATACCGTAAAAGGGTTATGGGTGTAGATGTACCCGACACCCATTGTAGAGCTTGCCGACAGGCGCCAGAGACGCTTATGCATCTCTTGTCGGCGTGTAAGACGTACGCTGGGACGGCTTACGTCCATCGGCACAACGCGGCTCTACGAGTGCTCTACTATAATTTAAGGCACTCATACGGTATCGATGAGACACCGGTGCTGCCATACGCTCCAGGGGATATAGAGTCCGTTGTGGAGAACGAGAGATGCCGGATTTACTGGAACTACTCGTTCCCCACGCTCGAGCTTGTACAGGCAAACAAGCCCGACATAGTCCTTCTCGACCACCAACTGAAGACGATGTTCGTTATTGAGTTTTCGGCGCCTGCCGAAGTGAACATCGTCTCTAAGGAGGAGGAAAAGCGGACCAAATATCAGGAGTTGCTCGGACAACTTCGCAGGCTCTGGCCAGACCACACTGTAAGTCTGCTGGTTATGGTCATTGGATCCCTAGGTGGAACGAGGAATACGCTGCTCTCTGCACTGCGCAAAATACCGGTGTGCCGTGCGGCGGCGCACATCTTAGCCGCCAGAATGCAGAAGGCAGTCATCCTTGGGTCCCTTCGTCTACTTAGGGCGCACGATTCGCGGACCCAGTGATTGCTCACCTCACGGTGTGAGGAGTAGTCATTGGGTAATGGAACAGCAGCTCGGTGTGTCGGAGCCCGAGCTGCACTTTTTTGTTTTTAACATAATAATAATAATAACCAGAAAAGAACACAGGAATCTTCATACCTGTTTCATCGACTATAAAAAAGCTTTCGACTCTGTACCCCATAGCTGGCTAACAAAAACTCTCCAAATATACAAGATCAACCCAGGGCTTCGTCAGTTTCTTACAAGAACGATGGAGACATGGCGAACAAATATACACCTTCAAACTGAGGACGGTCATATTCAAACGGATGAGCTACATATACGTCGTGGTATCTTTCAGGGTGACTCTCTCAGTTCACTATGGTTCTGCCTCTGTCTCAATCCGCTCTCCAACACACTTAACAGCACAAACTGTGGTTTCACCATCAGGCACCAGAAAGCAAATCAACACAAAATCAATCATCTTCTTTACATGGATGATCTAAAACTATATGCCGCCACAGAAGTGCAACTGAGAGAATTACTCAGGATAACAGAAGTTTGTACGTCCGATATCAAGATGGAGTTTGGCATGAGTAAATGCAAGGTGCTTCACATCAATAAAGGCCAATGGAAAAACCATCCCGAACAGGAAGTAGTAACTGGCCAGGCGCTAGACAACATGGACAAGAATGAAACGTACAAGTACCTGGGTATCAATCAAAACGCTAAGATAGACCACACAAAAATCAAATCACAACTAACACAAGAGTTTAAAGACCGCCTTATTAGACTGTTAAAAACGAAACTAAATTCTAGAAATCTTACAAAAGCTATTAACACATTTGCTATACCAATCCTAACATATTCATTTGGCATTATCAAGTGGTCGCACACTGACATAGAAAACATTCATATACTCATCCGAACAGAACTCACAAAACACAGAATGTCACATCCCAAAGCATGCAAGGAAAGGCTCACCATAGACAGAAAACAAGGGGGCAGAGGAATTATAGATATACAGTCACTTCATGCAAAACAAATAAAATCACTCAGACATTTTTTCCACAGTAAACAAACAAACTTGCATAAAGCGATAGTAAAAGCAGACAAAAACTACACACCACTCGCCCTTTCTTGTCCAGACCACGCAGCAGACGCACACAACCACATAAAAGCACAACAAGAAAAAATAAACACCTGGTCGCAGAAGGCACTCCACGGCAAACATAGATACCGTGTTACACAAGACCACATTAATGAAAAGCAGTCATACACCTGGCTGCAGGATGGCCAGCTCTTTCCGGAAACGGAAGGTTTTATGCATGCTATCCAGGACCAAGTGATTGCGACACGAAATTACAGGAAGTACATAATGAAAGATCCATCCATCTCTGATGACAATTGCAGAAAATGCCACCAACAGAAGGAAACAATAGAACACATAACTAGTGGATGCAAAACTCTCGCTGGAACTGAGTATACAGCCAGACATAACTCTGCAGCCAAAGTCATCCACCAAGCACTAGCCACAACAAACAAGCTAATTGAAAACACAGATCCATATTATAACTACACACCGACCTCAGTACTAGAGAACAATCAATTCAAACTATACTGGGACATTGAAATACATACAGATAAAACCATCCCAGCAAACAGGCCAGATATAGTTTTCCAGTCAAAGACAGACAAAGTAACCTACTTAATAGATATTGCGATTCCCAATGATATGAACATCCAAAACACCTACGCTGGGAAGATATCGAAATACACCGATCTCGCCATAGAAATAAAACGACTATGGAAACAAAACAAAGTTGTCATTGTCCCCCTCATTATGTCGGTCTCAGGCCTTACTCCAAATACATTTACACCACACCTGCAACAATTGGGCCTGGATGAAAAGTTACATAAAACCTTCCAAAAGTCTGTAATCCTCAAGACCTGTAGCATTGTACGGTCCTTCCTGAATTCAGAATAATAATAGTCAGGTATTGACTTGGCACAGCCCGTCAATACTTGTTACTACCGCAACCATGCGAGAAAAAATAAGACATGCATAATAATAATAAGAGGGACCGAAGGGCCTTGCATAACAACGGAAGGTCCTTGAAGCTGGCAGATTTGAAGAGAGAGGATGAGGTTGTTGGTGAACGTCTATCGGAGGCCTCTGACATTTGGAGCATCAATTGCGAAATTTACGCTGCGGCTCTGAGGCTAGCTAGACAGGGGAGAGTGAGAGACTCTCCTGTTGAGAGAGCACAGAGACGGGTGCGCCAAATGGAAGCGAAAATCCAGTTGGCTCGCCGGGAAGCATCCCGTATCCAGTGTGTGATGGAATATAGAGCGGCTGGGAAGCCATTTACGCGCCGAGTGCGCCAGATAGCCTACGGGTTGAGGCGCGACCATCATACACTCAGTCAAGCGGTACTGGTTGTTGTCAAGCAACACTGTCTTGACAGGATACGGATGCTAATCGCTGCTAAGCGATCGTTGGTGGCGCGGGCGAGAGGTCTGGAGCAGAACAGAATGTTCTACGAAAGACCTTCTCGCCTTTTCCAACAGCCGCCTCCAGCCATAGAGCAGCCGCCAACTGCTGATCGCGTGGAGGCCTTTTGGAGGGACGTTTACGAACAACCCAAACCTCTCTCAGCAGACACTCCGGCCTTGGCGCAGTTCGAGTCCGTTTGTAGGAGGACTCCTAACTTGAATGTACTGCGTCACCCGATAAACACGGAAGAAATTCTTGACGCCTTACGAGGCGCAAAGAATTTCGCAGCTCCTGGCCCGGATGGCATAAACACCTACTGGTGGAAAAAATTCCCCAGTTGCCACCGGCATTTAGCTAGAGTTTTTAACTCGTGGCTAAATCAGGAGCAGCCAATTCCGGCTTGGTTTGTCGAGGGTCGAACCGTGCTTCTCCCGAAGACCGGAGATTTGTCTGATCCCAAAAACTACAGGCCAATAACATGTCTGAACGCGTGTTACAAGCTCTTCACCAGAATCTTGTACATGCGTATCCTTCAAGCTGTGAATCCTGTATTTCTCGACGTGTATGAACAGAGAGGGTCAAAGAAAGGAGTAGCTGGCTGCAAGGAGAACCTGTTCATTGACCGATGTGTCACGCAGGACTCTGTGCAGTACAAGCGGAACCTTTCTATGGCCTGGATTGACTATCGCAAGGCATTCGACAGCACGTCTCATGACCTCATTGTGCGGCTGTTGGAATGTCTTTCGGTGGATAATCAGATAGTGGGATGCATCAAACAACTGATGCCACTCTGGAAGACCCGGTTTACCATAACATCAGGTGAAACTCGGGTACAGACAGAGTTGGTGTCATTGAAAAGAGGTGTCTTCCAAGGAGACTCCTTGAGTCCCTTGCTCTTTTGCATCTCACTTTTGCCTCTGTCCATAGCGCTGAGAAGTACTAAAGGATACAGCTGTGGCACGCCCAATAACCGGAGGCACAAGGTCACCCATCTGTTTTATATGGATGACCTAAAACTTTATGCCTCCGGCCAACGCGAACTACAACAATCGCTGAGGGTGGTGCAGGAGTACAGTCATGCTATCGGAATGGAGTTCGGGACAGACAAATGTGCATTGGTTCATCTCAAGAAAGGACGAAGCGGAGATAGTGGAGATGAGGAACAGCTCGTTGATGGGAGCATCTTGCGACAACTGCATGCCGGAGATACTTATACCTACCTTGGAGTGGCGCAGCGTCATGTCCAAGAGGCAGCATTGGTTAAAGAGTGTCTCCGCCGCAAGTATTTGCACCGACTCCGGCAGATCTGGTCGTCAGAACTGTCCGGCAAGAACAAAGTCGCTGCCACAAACATGCTTGCGGTCCCATTGTTATTATACACCTTTGGTGCTATACACTGGAAAGTGAACGAGCTGAAGGAAATCGACACGAAGACCCGCAAAAGGATGAATATGGAGAGAAGCCTGCATCCTAAGTCCTCTGTCCCGCGAATATACCTCCCGCGACACCTGGGAGGGCGTGGACTATTGAGTTTGGAGCGTCTGCACAACAGAGTAGTGCTGGCCACTGCCTGCTATGTAACGAACAGCACCGATCCCCTGATCCGCTTTGTGCGAGAGCACGAGAATGCGGGAAAAGGAGCCTTTCTTTTTAGCGCAGCGAAACGAGCAGCCGAGGAGCTCAGCCTCACACTCGACTTCAAGCGGAGGTGTCAGCAGTCCATTACGGAACTTGCTCCCGCAGAATTAAAATCCCACCTTAAAACTGCCGAAGTCGACTTCCTTTTAAGACTTCATAAAGATAAGCCAATGCATGGAATCTTCTACAAACATCTGGAAGAGCATGGCTTGTCTGAGCAGTTGACCTTCTCTTTCCTAAGGTCTAGTGGGTTGAAGTCGGAGACTGAGGGCTTTATAATGGCTTGCCAAGACGGTGTCTTCAACACCTTGGTGTACCGTAAAAGGGTTATGGGTGTAGATGTACCCGACACCCTTTGTAGAGCTTGCCGACAGGCGCCAGAGACGCTTATGCATCTCTTGTCGGCGTGTAAGACGTACGCTGGGACGGCTTACGTCCATCGGCACAACGCGGCTCTACGAGTGCTCTACTATCATTTGAGGCACTTATACGGTATCGATGAGACACCGGTGCTGCCATACGCTCCAGGGGATATAGAGTCCGTTGTGGAGAACGAGAGATGCCGGCTTTACTGGAACTACTCGTTCCCCACGCTCGAGCTTGTACAGGCAAACAAGCCCGACATAGTCCTTCTCGACCACCAACAGAAGACGATGTTCGTTATTGAGTTTTCGGCGCCTGCCGAGGTGAATATCGTCTCTAAGGAGGAGGAAAAGCGGACCAAATATCAGGAGTTGCTCGGACAACTTCGCAGGCTCTGGCCAGACTACACTGTAAGTCTGCTGGTTATGGTCATTGGATCCCTAGGTGGAATGAGGAATACGCTGCTCTCTGCACTGCGCAAAATACCGGTGTGCCGTGCGGCGGCGCACATCTTAGCCGCCAGAATGCAGAAGGCAGTCATCCTTGGGTCCCTTCGTCTACTTAGGGCGCACGATTCGCGGACCCAGTGATTGCTCACCTCACGGTGTGAGGAGTAGTCATTGGGTAATGGAACAGCAGCTCGGTGTGTCGGAGCCCGGGCTGCACTTTTTGTGTTTTGAACTATATAATAAGATAATAATAATAGCGAGGGGTTGCTAGATCCCCTCAGTGGCGCCTCCCCAAGGTGGCGGATAGGGGAATGCCTCCCAGATATGGGTGGTACCGGGGAAATGAAATACTCGGGGCGGACCAAAACTAGCACAGTGGAATAGCGTCTGCATCCAGAGGATCGGCTATTCCACAATTAATAGGACACGACGGATCTCCATGTGAGGAGCGGTACTCCGACAGCGTCTGTTCTTCATGTTAGAAGCGGCTGTTTTCATAAACCCCCAGGAAGCCGCCCAACATCAACAGGCTATTCGGTGCGTGGCGACACCGAGGGGTATACCGAAGCCAAAGGATGTAAGTCGGTCGGCAACCTTCACAGGTCCATCCTCTGGAGGCAATTTGGACGGCTGCCTCCGGAAATGTCGGCTGCGGGCCCTAAGGCTAACCACCTGACGGGCCCTGTCTTCGGGTTCGACCACCTCGAAGGAAAAGCACCCACACCGAGCCGGTTTCGGAAGCCGGCGTTGGGCAAGGTGGCGGTGCTTCGATTTGCCCTGATGACGACCCCCGCAATAACATGGACCGTTTTAGGTGGACGACGGAGCTCAAGGCAGACCTGCTGAGCTGCTACGAGAGCAGTAGCCCGCGCCGTAGGGGATACATGTCCCGCATGTATGAGAGGTGGTGTGAAATGCACCCAGAGCATAGCACGCTTACCTCTCAGAATTTGCGAGATTATGTATCGTACCTCCGGAGGCAGGGATATGTTCGTGCTCCAGCTCAGCCTGCCCCTTCGGCGGACGGAAGGCCTGTTAACCAGGCTGAAAGTTCGCCGGTAAGGCCCGCTGAGAGGGAAATCGACCAAGTCGTCTCACCTGGGGATTTCAGGGACCGAAGGGCCTTGCATAACAACGGAAGGTCCTTGAAGCTGGCAGATTTAAAGAGAGAGGATGAGGTTGTTGGTGAACGTCTATCGGAGGCCTCTGACATTTGGAGCATCAATTGCGAAATTTACGCTGCGGCTCTGAGGCTAGCTAGACAGGGGAGAGTGAGAGACTCTCCTGTTGAGAGAGCACAGAGACGGGTGCGCCAAATGGAAGCGAAAATCCAGTTGGCTCGCCAGGAAGCATCCCGTATCCAGTGTGTGATGGAATACAGAGCGGCTGGGAAGCCTTTTACGCGCCGAGTGCGCCAGATAGCCTACGGGTTGAGGCGCGACCATCATACACTCAGTCAAGCGGTACTGGTTGTTGTCAAGCAACACTGTCTTGACAGGATACGGATGCTAATCGCTGCTAAGCGATCGTTGGTGGCGCGGGCGAGAGGTCTGGAGCAGAACAGAATGTTCTACGAAAGACCTTCTCGCCTTTTCCAACAGCCGCCTCCAGCCATAGAGCAGCCGCCAACTGCTGATCGCGTGGAGGCCTTTTGGAGGGACATTTACGAACAACCCAAACCTCTCTCAGCAGACACCCCGGCCTTGGCGCAGTTCGAGTCCGTTTGTAGGAGGACTCCTAACTTGAATGTACTGCGTCACCCGATAAACACGGAAGAAATTCTTGACGCCTTACGAGGCGCAAAGAATTTCGCAGCTCCTGGCCCGGATGGCATAAACACCTACTGGTGGAAAAAATTCCCCAGTTGCCACCGGCATTTAGCTAGAGTTTTTAACTCGTGGCTAAATCAGGAGCAGCCAATTCCGGCTTGGTTTGTCGAGGGTCGAACCGTGCTTCTCCCGAAGACCGGAGATTTGTCTGATCCCAAAAACTACAGGCCAATAACATGTCTGAACGCGTGTTACAAGCTCTTCACCAGAATCTTGTACATGCGTCTCCTTCAAGCTGTGAATCCTGTATTTCTCGACGTGTATGAACAGAGAGGGTCAAAGAAAGGAGTAGCTGGCTGCAAGGAGAACTTGTTGATTGACCGATGTGTCACGCAGGACTCCGTGCAGTACAAGCGAAACCTTTCTATGGCCTGGATTGACTATCGCAAGGCATTCGACAGCACGTCTCATGAGCTCATTGTGCGGCTGTTGGAATGCCTTTCGGTGGATAATCAGATAGTGGGATGCATCAAACAACTGATGCCACTCTGGAAGGCCCGGTTTACCATAACATCAGGTGAAACTCGGGTTCAGACAGAGTTGGTGTCATTGAAAAGAGGTGTCTTCCAAGGAGACTCCTTGAGTCCCTTGCTCTTTTGCATCTCACTTTTGCCTCTGTCCATAGCGCTGAGAAATACTAAAGGATACAGCTGTGGCACGCCCAATAACCGGAGGCACAAGGTCACCCATCTGTTTTATATGGATGACCTAAAACTTTATGCCTCCGGCCAACGCGAACTACAACAATCGCTGAGGGTGGTGCAGGAGTACAGTCATGCTATCGGAATGGAGTTCGGGACAGACAAATGTGCATTGGTTCATCTCAAGAAAGGACGAAGCGGAGATAGTGGAGATGAGGAACAGCTCGTTGATGGGAGCATCTTGCGACAACTGCATGCCGGAGATACTTATACCTACCTTGGAGTGGCGCAGCTCATGTCCAAGAGGCAGCATTGGTTAAAGAGTGTCTCCGCCGCAAGTATTTGCACCGACTCCGGCAGATCTGGTCATCAGAACTGTCCGGCAAGAACAAAGTCGCTGCCACAAACATGCTTGCGGTCCCATTGTTATTATACACCTTTGGTGCTGTACACTGGAAAGTGAACGAGCTGAAGGAAATCGACACGAAGACCCGCAAAAGGATGAATATGGAGAGAAGCCTGCATCCTAAGTCCTCTGTCCCGCGAATATACCTCCCGCGACACCTGGGAGGGCGTGGACTATTGAGTTTGGAGCGTCTGCACAACAGAGTAGTACTGGCCACTGCCTGCTATGTAACGAACAGCACCGATCCCCTGATCCGCTTTGTGCGAGAGCACGAGAATGCGGGAAAAGGAGCCTTTCTTTTTAGCGCAGCGAAACGAGCAGCCGAGGAGCTCAGCCTCACACTCGACTTCAAGCGGAGGTGTCAGCAGTCCATTACGGAACTTGCTCCCGCAGAATTAAAATCCCACCTTAAAACTGCCGAAGTCGACTTCCTTTTAAGACTTCATAAAGATAAGCCAATGCATGGAATCTTCTACAAACATCTGGAAGAGCATGGCTTGTCTGAGCAGTTGACCTTCTCTTTCCTAAGGTCTAGTGGGTTGAAGTCGGAGACTGAGGGCTTTATAATGGCTTGCCAAGACGGTGTCTTCAACACCTTGGTGTACCGTAAAAGGGTCATGGGTCTAGATGTACCCGACACCCTTTGTAGAGCTTGCCGAGAGGCGCCAGAGACGCTTATGCATCTCTTGTCGGCGTGTAAGACGTACGCTGGGACGGCTTACGTCCATCGGCACAACGCGGCTCTACGAGTGCTCTACTATCATTTGAGGCACTCATACGGTATCGATGAGACACCGGTGCTGCCATACGCTCCAGGGGATATAGAGTCCGTTGTGGAGAACGAGAGATGCCGGATTTACTGGAACTACTCGTTCCCCACGCTCGAGCTTGTACAGGCAAACAAGCCCGACATAGTCCTTCTCGACCACCAACAGAAGACGATGTTCGTTATTGAGTTTTCGGCGCCTGCCGAGGTGAACATCGTCTCTAAGGAGGAGGAAAAGCGGACCAAATATCAGGAGTTGCTCGGACAACTTCGCAGGCTCTGGCCAGACTACACTGTAAGTCTGCTGGTTATGGTCATTGGATCCCTAGGTGGAATGAGGAATACGCTGCTCTCTGCACTGCGCAAAATACCGGTGTGCCGTGCGGCGGCGCACATCTTAGCCGCCAGAATGCAGAAGGCAGTCATCCTTGGGTCCCTTCGTCTACTTAGGGCGCACGATTCGCGGACCCAGTGATTGCTCACCTCACGGTGTGAGGAGTAGTCATTGGGCAATGGAACAGCAGCTCGGTGTGTCGGAGCCCGAGCTGCACTTTTTTGTTTTTAACATATAATAATAGAGCTGCACAGGTTATTTATAGCACAATACCCACACCTCGCAGAACGTGTAACTGAACAGCGACTCATTGACCAAAAACGAGTCATAACAAAAAACAACCGCCTTACACCCGAAGAACTACAAGCTATAAAGATTCTTGTATCCAATGAAATTAATACTGCTCATCCGAATCACCCGCAGACCTCAAACAGAACCACAATCGACAACACTAGCATACACTCAGAGACAGATCCAAAACATGAGCACACACAACATATACCAGATTCCGCTGTCCAACCTAATGATTCGTTAGCTACTGAATCAATCACAGAACGGCATGCCATTCGTACCCGAAATAATCAACCTCCAAACACAGGCACGACCAATACCACCAGCATACACTTGGAATTGGATCTAGAAAATGATCATACACCAGAAACAACATGCACTAACTTACCTTCCACAGCCACACAAAGCCAAAACATTACTTTACCACCTGCCATCACACAATCTGCCGAACAAGTGATGAACACACAGTACAACAAATGGTGTGGCACCAATCCTACAATGCGAGATCCCCTGCCCAGACTAATTTTTAAAAACAACACTCTACAAATATTACACACAATAAACGTCAACATAATACCGCAATTTTTAACCAAAGACAGTGACCTAGAGGACATCCATACTGTTATATATGCTGCCGCAGCAACCGCACTCACACTCAACGGCCAAAAACTCCCAAAACGATCTATAGCCCGCACAACTGAAAGATCTAAACCTAAATGGCAAATAAGAATTGAAAATAAAATCAGCACAATCAGAAAGGATCTGGCACACCTCGCGCAATATACCAACAATAACAACCGCTCAAAGCGAGTACAGACAACAATTAATATTCTGAAATCCAAGTCAACACAACAGACAATACCAGAAATAGCTGATACCCTTAAACAGAAGCTTGCAGTCTATGCAGCTAGAGTCCGCAGATACAACGAGTCTAATGCCAGAAAGGATGCTAACAATCTTTTTCAGAAAAGTGAAAAACAGTTTTACCAAAAGATAACAGCCGACAACCAGATAACAGCAATAGAACCTCCTAGTAAACAAGAGTTAACTGAGTTTTGGGGAAGTCTATGGTCAGAACCCAAAACACATAATGAAAACGCTCCATGGATCAGACAAGAAGAGGAAAAACATCAACATATAGTGGAGCAGGAAGACGTTATCCTTACACCAGAGGAAATAGTTGAAACCATAAAGCATACCCATAATTGGAAGTGCCCAGGCGTGGATAATGTGCAAAATTTTTGGTACAAGCAATTCAGTGCAACATACGAAATGCTTACGGACCAAATCAATAAAGCCATACTCCAACCGAATAGGCTTCCCAAATTCCTCACGCAAGGAATAACGTATATAAAACCCAAAAACGCAGACACCAAAAACCCTGCCAACTATCGCCCAATCACTTGCCTTCCCACCATGTGCAAGATTATCACCGCAACAATATGCAGGAGAATTGAACAACACCTCACGCAAAACAACATCCTGACTGAAGAACAAAAAGGATGTCGAAAGCAAAGCCAAGGTTGCAAGGAACAACTTATAATTGATAGTGTGATCATGGAGCAAACCAGAAAAGAACATAGGAACCTTCATACCTGTTTCATCGACTACAAAAAAGCCTTCGACTCTGTACCCCATAGCTGGCTAGCGAAAACTCTTCAAATATATAAAATCAACCCGGGGCTACGTGAGTTTCTTACAAGTACCATGGAGACATGGCGAACCAGCATACATCTCAAAACCCAGGACGGCCTTATCAAGACGGATGAGCTTCACATAAGACGCGGCATCTTTCAGGGTGACTCTCTCAGTTCACTGTGGTTCTGTCTCTGTCTGAATCCGCTCTCTAACGCACTTAACAACACAAACTGCGGTTTCAACATTAGACACGACAGATTAAACCAACACAAAATCAATCATCTCCTCTACATGGATGATATAAAACTATATGCCGCCAATGAAGTACAACTGAAAGAGTTAATCAGAACAACAGAAGCTTGCTCGTCAGACGTCAGGATGGAATTCGGAATGAGTAAATGCAAGGTTCTCCACATCAACAAAGGCCAATGGAAGGAACACCCCCAGCAGGAAACAGTAGCTGGCCAAACACTAAACAACATGAACAAGGACGAAACTTACAAGTACCTGGGCTTCAATCAAAACGTTAAAATAGACCACACACAAGTCAAGGCACAACTAACCCAAGAGTTCAGAGATCGCCTTATTAAGCTACTAAAAACCAAATTGAATTCCAGAAACCTTACAAAAGCCATTAACACATTTGCGATACCAGTCCTCACATACTCCTTCGGCATCATCAAGTGGTCACACACTGATATAGAAAACATCCACATCCTCATACGGACGGAACTCACGAAACACCGAATGTCACATCCAAACGCATGCAAAGAAAGGCTCACCATAGACAGGAAACAAGGAGGCAGAGGGATTACAGATATACAGTCGCTTCGCACAAGACAGATAAAGACACTCAGACATTTCTTCCAAAACAAACAAACAAATTTACATCGAGCAATAGTAAAAGCAGACAAAAACTATACACCACTCAACCTATCATGTCCAGACCACGTCGCAGACACACACAATCCCACACAATCACAACAAGAAAAAATAAGCACCTGGTCGCAGAAACCACTCCATGGCAAACATAGATACCGTATTACGCAAGACCACATAAATGAAAAACAGTCATACACCTGGCTGCAGGATGGCCAGCTCTTTCCAGAAACTGAGGGGTTTATGCTTGCTATCCAGGACCAAGTTATTGCGACGAGAAACTACAAGAAATACGTAATTAAAGATCCATCCATAACAAACGATAACTGCAGAAAATGTCAACAACAAAAGGAAACAATAGACCACATAACAAGCGCATGCAAAACTCTCGCTGGAACTGAGTACACGGCTAGACATAACTCAGCAGCCAAAATCATACATCAAGCATTAGCCACAAAAAACAAACTAATCGAAAACTCCGATCCATATTACAAGTATACACCAACATCAGTACTCGAAAACGATCACTACAAACTATACTGGGATGTTGAAATACACACAGATAAAACCATCAATGCAAACAGACCAGATATAGTATTTCAGATAAAGGCAGACAAAGTTACCTACTTAATAGATATTGCTATTCCCAATGATGTGAATGTTCAAAACACCTACGCTGGGAAAATATCTAAATACACTGACCTTGCCATAGAAGTGAAGCGAATTTGGAAACAAGATAAAGTTATTATTGTCCCCTTCATTATGTTTGTCTCAGGCCTCACACCGAACACATTTACACAACACCTACAGCAGTTAGGCCTGGACGAAAGTTTACATAAAATATTCCAAAAGTCTGTAATCCTTAAGACCTGTAATATAGTACGATCTTTCCTAAATTCAGATCAGTAATAGTTCAGGTGTTGACTTGGCCTAGCCCGTCAACATTTGTCGTCACCGCAGTCATGCGAGAGAAGCTTGAAAAAACATAATAATAATAATAATAATGGAACTGACATAATCTCTGAAAACAAGGAACTGTCAAACTTGTTTGTTGATAGTTTCTCGTCCAGTGCCCCAAAAGCAGCCAAAGAAAAGTTTGCATACAACTTATCACTTCCTTGTACTAGTTCAAAATACCAAGAGCGTTCGTTGTTCATCACACCTGCAACTCATGATGAACTACTAGAAATTTTTCGTAGCATAAAGAATAAAACATCTGCGGGATTTGATGGTCTTACAATGAATATGCTTGAAGAAGTGAAAGAAGTAATCATACCACTGCTTGTATGCTTGGTTAATAAATCAGTGGAAACCTTTACTTTCCCTGCTGTACTAAAACTAGCTATTGTTATTCCAGTACACAAGAAAGGCGATCCTGAAGATATTGATAACTATCGGCAAATCTCTCTCCTAAGCACAGTATCAAAAATATTAGAAAAATTTTTGTATTGTAGAATTAGCACATTTGCATGTATGTATAACATATTAACACCAGCACAACATGGCTTCCAACCCAAAAAATCTGTTGAAACAGCATCATGCTCCTACCTCAATTTTATTTATAGAGAGTTAGATCTGGGAAAATATGTTATATCCCTCTTATTTGATTTATCCAAAGCATTTGACACCGTGGATAAAAAATACTTAATGGAAAAATTAGATGCAATTGGAATAAGAGGTGATGTACTTGCTTTCATCCAGTCCTACATGGAAAATCGTAAAATGCGGGTGAAGTTGGGTGAATCGATGTCAACTACGCGTAACATAGAAATTGGTGTTCCTCAGGGCTCTGTCCTAGGACCTGTACTATTTTTACTGTACGTTAATGACCTACCGAGCTATATTACGGGTGGCCATGTAACTATGTTTGCTGACGACATCACTATAACAGTATCAAGTGAAGACCTTGATGATCTTGAGCTGAAGGTCAACTCTGTGATGGATGAGGTGAGTGCATGGTGCCAACGAAATAAGCTTATTTTGAATGAGAATAAAACAGTTATTGTTAATTATACTGCTCGGAGACAAATTCCCACTAGTTTCGCTAGTAGTTTTGTACTTTCAGATAGTGCAAAATTATTAGGTACCATTTATGACAGCAGGTTAACTTTCACTGATCATATTGACCAAGTATGTAAGAAATTAAACAAGGCATTCTATGCCATACTACAGCTGAAAAACACTCTAAACCAAAAAGGCTTACTTAATGTATATTATGCTTTAGCATACACTCACCTGTCATATAACATCATGACATGGGGAGCCTCTAATTATAGAGATAGAGCTTTCATTACCCAGAAACGTATACTAAGGCTTATTTTCAATGTTTCAAATCGAGGTACTTGTAGAAATATTTTTAGGGAAAACAATATTCTAACATTATCTTGTATCTATATTTTAAAGTGTGTTTTATTTGTAAAAGTGAATTTTAATATGTTCTCCACCTTAGGGCAATACCACGATTATAATACAAGGAGTGGTGAATTACTAGTAATCCAAAACCACTCCACTGCTTTATATAAACATAGCCCGTATTATAAGTGTGTAATTTTTTACAATAAGCTGCCGTTGTCATTGAGACAGCAAAATGACTATTATAAATTTAAATACAGTGTGAAGGACTTTTTGATCCAGAACTGTTTTTACTCAGTCGATGAGTTCCTCTCTTCGTAGCTGACGTAAGCTTTTAATGCAACTTTTAATGTGTGTTTTTTGTAGATTTTGTCACGACTGAGTGCCCACTGGACTAATTTTACGTTTTCTGTATCATCTTATTTTTACATCTACTGTACTATCATCTTATTTTTACATCTTATTTTTACATCTACTGAGATAAAGTTTTTAATGTGTATTAAAATTAGGATGTCTTTAGTTGTATTTAGTAGCGTATTTGATTCCATTTCATGTATGACAATCTGTACATTGACTTGCCATATGCAACTTTTGGTTGTCTTTCTGGAATAAATGATTGATTGATTGATTGATTGATTGATAATAGCGTTTATTCAAAAAAAGTAGTTAAATAGTATAAAAGAAGAAAAAAATGTTTAATAGACAAACGCTGAAATCCGCAGAAGGCAAAGCCTTGTGCGCGGCTTTCTTGCATACAATATATATCTTTTATTTAAAAATTTTGTCACACGACGATTATATAAAATACACACATAAACTACAATTTTTTATATACGCGTATCATAAAGTTCGATACAGTTCATCACTAAAAAAAAAAAAACACATGTAAACACCAGATCCTTTTTGCCCGTAAAAATAAAAATAAAAACAGCAAAATATTGTCCTGTTAATATTAAACTTAAATATTATAAGCTATGATACCATGTGACCCCCTGGAAGACAAGCTTGTGCATTTATGAAAAGGTCATTTGTTAGAGGCCTATTTTTGAGTTGCAATACTTTTTTCTTTTAGTTTTATCAACACATTATTTCAATAAAACTGTGGAGTTCAGGTAGAGGTAAGCTATAAATCCAGTTCTTGAGACTTTTTTTAAAGTGATGATCCCAATATATTTTCCTCAGCTCTTTTGGTATTTTATTGTACAGTTTTGGTGCCATGTAGAGGTAACATCGTTGAAATATACTTTTTTTTGGTCTGGGTATAAAATTTGCTTTAGCTTTATGTCTTGTGTTGTGCAGATGACTAATTTGTATGTGTTCGTCCTTATTTTTGTGATAGCGTGTGGAGATATGTAAAAAGTAAAGCTGGCGTACATCAAGCAAGTGTGTTTCTCTATACAGATTTTCAGAAGGGTATAGCCTCGGTTTATGAAATATAGTTTTAATAACTAATTTTTGCATTACGCTCAACTGATTGATATATTTTTTCTGTGCAGCGCCCCAAGCTGTTATGCCATATATAATATGAGTTTCTACTGATGCATGATACAAGATTCGTAGAAAGTTCTGAGGCAAAATATCAGATATATATTTCAGCTTATATAACGTATATCTAATCTTATGCTCTACATACTTTATGTGCTGGTCCCATTTTAAGTGTTCATCGACATATACACCAAGATATTTAACGTTCGATTTTCTTTGAATATAAACAATATCATCGTTGTAGGGGAGGGACAGAGATGTGTAATGTGGTAAACCTATTGAGTAAGAGGTGAATGCGACAAAACAGGTTTTATTGATGTTTATACTCAATAGCTTGTTGCTGAGCCATTGTGTAATATTTATGAGGTCCCTTTGAGCAATCAATTTAACCTCTTCCCAATCACATCCTTGATACAGTATTACTGTATCATCAGCAAAACTGATCACTTCTCCGACAGATCCTATTCCAAAGATATCATTTAGATACAAGTTAAACAATATGGGTCCAATTACGTTTCCCTGCGGAACTCCATATTTTACAGTTCTTGCATTACTGAGCATGTTCGATACTTTCACTTTTTGTGATCTGTGAGTAAGATAGCTTTCGAACAATGAAAGAACTGCTCCCCGAAATCCGATTCGTTCAAGTGAGTCTAGTAGCTGAACGTGGCTCAAATGCTTTCTGAAGGTCGAGAAAAATTCCAAGCGTTGGCAATTTTGAATCTATGTTCTCACTTATTCTATTCACAACCGACAAAATTGCATCTGAGGTAGACCTACCTGACAGAAAACCGTACTGATTTTTATATAGGATTTTGTATTTGTTCATATATCTAATCATTCGCTCCTTCATTAATTTCTCAATAACCTTTGCCAGGCTAGATATCAGAGATACTGGACGGTAACTAGACATATTCGACTTATCTCCATTTTTATGAACTGGTGTTATGATAGCGGTTTTAAATGCAGAAGGGAATTTGCCGGAGGAGAAACAAAGATTGATAATGTAATTAAAGGGTTGTGCTAATTCATCGGCTATAATTTTCAAATGTTCAGCCCTTATGTTGTCGGAACCAGGGCTTTTTTTATTTTTTAGAGTATGAATGGTTTTTATCACTTCTGTTTCAGTGACTTCTTCTAAGAAGAACGAGTTACTTACGCTCATTTTTGAGAAACAGCGACCTGTAGAAATTTTTTTAATCTTCATCGCTACTTGTTTACCTACTTCCGTAAAAAAATTTACAAATTCCTCTGCAATTTGCTGTTTTTCCTGCACTACCCTCCCTTCTACTTTGATCTCTTTTATGAAATTGTCAGTTCCATCTTTACTATTCGTTATTTCGTTTACCGCGGCCCATAATTTTGAAGGATCAGTTTTATTGGAATCTAAGTTGCGAAGATAGTATAACCGTTTGGCATCCCTGACCAATTTCGAAAGGATATTTTTATATGTATTGTAGTTAGCGATATTTATGTCAGAGGGAGTTCGCTTCATTTCTTTATAGAGTCTTCCTTTTTCATTTGCGGATTTTAAGTCCAGCGGTGATCCAACACTTTCTCGGTCTCTCAGTTCTTTTGATTTTTATTCTATTCGTACTGCGTTTAATTATATCCTGTATTTTCATTACAAATAAATCCGCGGCATTGTTTACATCACTTTCTGCATATATAGCATCCCATGCTTCGAATTTCGCATTATTCACTAATTTTTTATTATCAATGTAGTATTTATAGAACATGTTGTTAGTTCTTATATTTTGTTTTTCATGTGAACATATGAATATAGCTTCTGCAAAATGATCTGTTATGTGACACTCCGCAACAAACGGTATGTATTCGAAATAGCTTCTGACATCTTTTACAAAGCAATGATCTAAACAAGATTTACTATTACCCCATTCCCTTGTTGCTTTATTAATATATTAGTAAAATCCTTTACTGCTTAATATATTCAAATACTTGGCTGTAATATTGTTATCTTGCAAAATGTCTATATTTATGTCTCCTAAAATGTGTTGAAATATGTCATTATTTGAGCCGTCATCTAGATACAGTTCTAAGCTTTCGATAAATTCATGAACGCTTGAAGATGGTGGTCGATATATAGATGTAATTTTTATTTGTTTAGATTCAATTTCAACTAACAACTCCACTACCTTGAGGCCGTTCTGCATACCTATGACTTTAGATTCACACGTTAAACTTCTTTTAACATAAACCACTACACCATCATTTTGATTATATGTACCATCATTATCATCATAGCCTTCAAAACTGTACAGTGTTGGGTCACCTATATACCAAGTTTCAGTTAACACAATAATGTCGAATTCATTCTGTAGTGAACCCAAGGTGATTTTCAGAGCATCAAGGTTTTGATTGATGCTTCTAATATTCATATGGAACATTCTTATAACTGTATTGCTGTCCTCCATCCAAACATCCAAGCTACCTATGTTGCTTACGGACTTTGTCTTAATACTGTTGATTTTAAAATCATTTATAAAATTATCCATTTCACTCCAAATACAAAAACACAGTAACACAGTAAAACACAGTAAACTATACTTCTTATATTATTATGGAATATAGAAAATGTGTTGTTTCCTTTTTTAGCTAATAAATTTTTACAGCTTTCTAGATCTTCCAAACAATTGTATCTGGAAAATTCACAGAAAATTCATCAATAAAGTTCATTTTTTTCTTTAATAATATTGATTTAGGTATAAAAACAATGAAATCACAAAATAACAACACTAAACAGTAGTTGCTGCTCTTTCTAACTTATTTTTATATAGTTCTACTATCTATCATTTGATTAAAATATAAATATAAATTGTACTTCACAAATTAAACACAAAAAAAAGTAAACGTACTCGTGCATTCGTTTAAAAATTTGGGTAATAAAAGAAAGTATTTTTTAGAAACGGTGAAAGACAGTACGGAAGAAAAATTTCTATGTAGTAACGAGAAGTAAGAATTATTATGTATAAAAATATTATGAACACCTATAGGTACCTGTTACTTTTTCTGAGAGTTTAGTCTGTTTCTTGTATTGGGTCCGTTGTTCGGTAGTTTCGATTTATGGCCACTGGATGTACCGGGGGATGTCGAAATTGTTCTTTTTTCTCCTCTCTGTGGGGTATGCGTTTTTGGTTCAAGTGTTGCTGAAGTAGGTCTCTCCTTTGGTGTTCTTTGCTCACGATCAATTTCCGGATATGATTCCTCGTTCAATAAATCTTCATATGTATATTTGTCACCATTCACGTAGAGGATATTTTGTTTTATATAAGCCGAGTTACCCTTTTCTCTTGCTGATACTAGGTGCTTATGTAGTAGCTTTTTTTGGCATACTCTTCAGAAGTATAATCTTGGGAAATGAAGACTCCAGAACCTTTTTCCAAACGTTTTGCTTGATCAAGAATGTTTTGCTTAGTACTATAAGATACCAATTCTATAATTGTTGGTCTAATTTGCTCTCCTGATTTTTTTCCGATCCTGTAACAATCTCTTAGATCTTCAGATTTAAATTCGATCTTCAGATTGTTACGTATGAGACTTATGACTGATTCTTTCGTATTCTCTTCTTGTCCTGATATACCATATATCACTAAGTTATACTTTTTCAATCTATGTTCCAGCGTTTCTACCTTACGATGCAGATTTTTATTTTCAGACTCAATTTGTGCAGCCCTACTGTTAACTGCGTCTATTTCTCTCGTTAGATCGGATATATCACTTCTTACTGATGCTAAGTCCTTCTGGATAGATTGTATTTGTGGCACAATAGTATTTACCAACAAATTATATATATCATCCGTTGTTGCTTTCTCTTTCTCCATTTTCCATCAATGATGACAATCCTTCAGCTTACCCTCGTAGTTTAGGTAGTTATTTTCCACTGCTAATATTCTGGTAATTACTGTTTCTTTTGCTTGTTATAACTAAGGCATTTTCACTTCAACTTCAAGACACCAAACATTACTGTATGCCATACATAGGTGGCTAACTCTTTTTTTCGTGTAGTTTTTGCACTATTTTCACTGCAAACTGATATGTTTTAATAAACGCCCAAAAAGCGTGTTATCTCAAAATCGAAAATTTTCGCGATCACAATACTCCCCTCACCTATCGGTGTGGGAAGTAAAAAAATGGAGTCAAGTTGATTGACTCAGTACTTCCCACACATAACGATGATACCCTTTTATTATTTCCCATTGCATGAAGGCCATGAAGCTATAGTCTGAAATCTCCTTGCAACTAAATCATCGCCCACCTGCCCGCAAAAAAAACATCCAACACAACAACCCTTGTAAATAGTTTCTTACGTCTCCCTCTTCAGGAAATATGCATTAAAAATCAATTGAACAATTTTCACGTTACGCAATCTAGAACGATCTAAAACAATACTTGTATGTATACATCACAAATACTCGTGGTCCCGTGGGTTCTATAATAAGCATGCAACGTTCGGATGGACCTAAAAAGTGTATCACGCCGCTAGGTTTTTCATTCGCATATCAATGAACAGCCCATTACGAATACAACAAAATTTCCAGTTTTACAACCCCCCAACCACCCTAAATTCACCCCCACCCAAAAAAGTATAAAGTGATCAGGACCCCTAAAACGTCTAAAAACGAAGTTTGAGCTGTTTTCATATTTTTAGTTTTCTTAATATTGTTGCGCCGCCACTGAGACGATTTCTAAAAATCATACGCGTTTTCCATCCTTGCCAAAGTAGTAATACTGTGACGAAATTTCATTAACATCAATTCAGTGGTTTCCACATTATAAAATACAGAACGATCTAAAGCAATACTCGTATGTATACATCACAAATACTAAGTCTCGTGGTCTCTATAATAAGCATGCAGCGTTCGGATGGACCTAAAAAGTGTATCATGCCGCTAGGTTTTCTATTCTCATATCAATGGACACCCCATTACGAATACAACAAATTTTCCAGTTTTACAACCCCCCACCCCCCAACCACCCTAAATTCACCCCCACCCAAAAAACAGTATAAAATGATCAGGAACCCCTAAAACGTCTAAAAACGAAGTTTGAGCTGTTTTCATATTTTAGTTTTTTTAATATTGCGCGCCGCCACTGAGACGATTTCTAAAAATCATACGCGTTTTCCATCCTCGCCAAACTAGTAATACTGTGCCGAAATTTCATTAAAATCAATTCAGTTATTTCAACATTATAAAATACAGAACGATCTAAAGCAATACTCGTATGTATACATCGGAAAATTCTCTAAGTCCCTTGGTTCCTGTAATACAAAAGGCAATGTTCGGATGGACCTAAAAAAGTGTATTATACCGCTAGGTCTTCCTCTCTCAGGTCAGTAGACAGCCCATTATAAGTAAAACAATTTTTTTAGATTTACAACCCCCACCCCCCCAACCACCCCAATTTCACCCCCACCCAAAAAAAAAAGTAGAAAATGATCAGGAACCCCTAAAACACCTAAAAACGAAGTTTGAGACATATTTAAAATTTTTCGTTTTTTGCTAATTACTCCGCCGCCTATGCACCGATTTTCAAAATTGTAGCAACATTACCTACTACGACCCTACACCATATCACTACCTAAATTTCATCAAAATCTATGCAGCGGTTACTGAGATTAGGAGGCTAGAAAAACGCCAACAGACAGACAGACAGACCGACAGACCGACAGACCGACAGACCGACAGACCGACAGACCGACAGACCGACAGACAGACCGACGGAAATGAGTGACGTGGATTTCGGTGTGGGAAGTAAAAGAAAAAAAAACAGTGAAACTTAAAAATTTACCTGCACGTGCCAGTAGACTTATCACTGATGCAACAGTATGGCTGAAAACTTAGCACAGGATACTTTCATTTTCTTGATCGACTGTCGATGTACGTGGCAGTCTGTGAGCTTTGGCATAGCTCTGAGACTTCCAGCAGCATTATCTATAGCATATGCTGCCTCAATATCTGACCATCTGGCAACAATCTTCTGTTCAGGTGACTCCCATATTAAATTCTTTGTCAATAAATTATTGCGGATACCTTTAATCAAGTGAGGAGGGTCATATATATGGATAATCTTGCTGCCATTGACAAAAAAGTATTTTCTGGTAGGATCCACCACTCCTGCTACAGAATATTTCATTAGATAATTTATTGCTGCCTGATTTGTTGCTCCCTGGTCACATACTGTACAAAGCACTTTCAGCCCTGCCTGCTGACACCTCATTATGATCCTCTTGATCAACCTCACCAATACCACGGTCTTGGTTGAAGACTTACAAAATGTATATGCTAATGGTTGCTTCCAGTTTTTTACAAGTCCTCTAATTAGAAACACTAGTGCATAATCTGCAATAACTGCACTTCTGGATGGTTCATCATTTGTTTCGAAACCTTCAATTTCCTTTTTCATAACATTTAAGTCAATATGAGGATCCAAACTTATTTCATCGAACATCAAGCAGCAATATTTGTTATTCTCATCTAAGCCAGCAACAACTTCTGTCAAATTGTTGAATATAACTTCATTTAGCCCAGGCTTAATGGGAATTTTTTGCAATAGCTGCCGAATCGTTTTCCAACCCGGAAAAGCAAAGAACTTTGATAACGCCTTATAGCCTTTCCCACTTTGTTTATACAGTATGAGTCCCATTAATTTTTCCTCTAAATTATATCTTCGACCCTGAGATTTGCGACCAGTCAGAGATATTTGACTTCTAATGAAGGTTGCTACACAACTATCTAGGTTCTGCAAGGCTTCATTTAATAATTCTGTGTTAGATACTCGGGCACGTCGAAACAATCTTCTAGATTTTAATCTCCTATTTGCTCGGGAGAGACGATTTGCTACCCTGTATAGCTTCTTAGCCCTCGGACTTAAATGCGATTCTCTGCTTACTGATACATAACCCAAAAATCCTGAACCTGAAATTAAAAAAAAATATTGATATTTCAAAATACTTGAACATAATACTAATACTTATTACATGATGCAGATAGTGCCAGTATTACATGTCACAATAAATCAACATAGTTAAATTTTTTTATTACGATTTGGTTATAGAAATCTCTCATATGTTGTGAGAGTTTTTGAGATATAAGTTTGATTGACACATTGAAAGGTCGTGTACTTGGATTAGAAGATTGCTTCTCAATCTGTTCCACTTCATTCCGGTTTTGTTGCGCTGTAGTGGGGGTGGTGGCAATCAGTGGCATTTCAACTACTGGCTGTGTTGGTGGCATTGCAAGAGTTGGAGGTTGATCTAAAAACACACGAAACCTTTAAGCCATAGAACTACACATCAAGCATTTAAAAAAATATTGAGATAGAAATGAATAGCTAGGATTGAAAGCCCGAAGGTCTCAGGTTCGATCCTCACCTCTGAATTACTTTTTTTCACTTGAACAAGAAATAGTAAATCCTATTTTGGAGCAGAAATTTTACTATATGTGTTTCACTTTTTTTGCTCAATCCAACGACGTCAATAGATTTTCGATCCGACGCGGCGTTTCGTCTTCGAGTGGTCATCATCATTCTTTTTTTAAATACGGTCCTGACTTTATGATATCGGAATCCGAGAGTACTTTTTATTCTCTATACAACGATGTATAAAACATTATGGTTAAATGGCATTTCAATTTTTTTTTATAAAACTTGGAAATTTTGAGATCCGCCCTCTATTTTCGGTATTGGATAAGAAAGATCTCATAAATGAGCAACATAGTAGCTACTATATCAAATAACAGAATAAACAACATTAAACTACTGAGTGTGAACGACACACAGAAACCTTTTATTTAACAGTTAACATTAATTCAGTAAAAGCAAATTTTAACAAAGAAAACTAAATCACGATACGAGCTTAAACATAAAACAACGAAAAATGAATATGAACAGCATATGTTCAAAAAGATTTCCTTGATTTTCTAGAAGAGAATGCTTTTGACAATTTTCCTCTTGCGCAAATTCGCGACTGTTGGATGCAGCAGGATGTTGCCCCTGTGCATAACTTGCGACCTGTCAATGAAATTTCCAGAGAAAGTTATATCCACGTATTATGAAACACCCTAGCCCGCACGTTCACCTGACATAACCCCGCTTGACTTTTTCCTATGGGGGTTCATAAAAAATTACGTTTATCAGCAGAATTTCCATACAGAAGAATTGAGAAGCATTTACCAATATTACCCCGAAAATCTAACCAGGGTATTAGAATCGACAGTTAGAAGATGCTATTTGGGGTTAAAAGAATCAAGGAAATCTTATTGAACATATGCTGTAGATTTCGTGGCCTTGTTCATATTAGGTTTTCTTGTTTTATGTTTAAGCTCATATCGTTAATTTTTTTTTTTTTTTTTTTTTTTTTTACTTCTGTGTCATCGGCATCGACTACTTTGGTCATTAGCCTCGTGTTCTAAGTTTTCTTTGTTAATTTTTGCTTTAATTGAATTAATGTTAATTGTTAAATAAAATGTTTCTGTGTGTCGTTCACTCAGTAGTATATGATGAGCACTAGAAGACGAAACGTCGGATCGAAAATCTATTAACGCCGTTGGATTGAGCAAACAAGTGGCAATGTAAATGTGCAAATTATTTCAAAATTCGTTGCCAAATAAAGCGCGAAAAAAAAAAAATAAAACGATTTTTTGAAATTTCGGTGTTTTTTTAATATCTCCGGAACTACTCGAAATTTTAAAACTTTCTAAACGGCGTATTGGTGCGAACGTGAGAGCGCCACTTTACTTCTTTAACCGACCTCGTATCTTTCACAGTTTTCGAGATCCCTGTACTGGCCCTCCTTATCTTGGACACCCTGTATAATGTCCTATTAATTGTTTCATAATAACCAAAGAAGTATAGCACACCTATGATTTGTTCAGTGGCTGAAAATATTTGGGGGTTGGGAATATTTAGTGATGGCATTGCATCCTTCCTCAGTCTATTGTTGGTATACTCATCATCCTCTAAGAAGTGTGCATGACATACTTTATAATTATTATAAACTGCAATTGGGTCCAGATGTTTAAGACTTTCGTTTCCAATACAGTTCATCCATAATTTAAAGATAGCCAAAGATTTCCTAGGGTTGGGAAATCTGTGGCGCACTGATACTCTATCTTGGCAATCCTTAACTGCACATTTATGGTGCGATGGCATTTCGGTAGATAGTCCACGTTTACGTTGGACAGAAACTATTGCTGAAAAAATAATACTCAATAAGTATGTAAATTACACATAAATTCCTCAATTCTAATAAACACCTAATAATTTTAATTTGTTATTTGGCATTCTTCCACTAGATGCTTTTTTTTTACCTACAATATTTTCCAAAGTTAACAAACTGCTTATTTTGGTAATATCCTAAACCACATTTAACTGCACTTATCTATGCGCTGTATGCACAGATGAACGAACATATCCATCTTACTAAAATGAACCTATTATTTTATCTAAAATCTAGATTATAGCATGATAATTTTACTTACAAACTGGGATTAAAAAACCTTGGTATCAGGACCGACGAAAGGTCGATCACTTCGCCTGCTACTTGTATAATTATAGTCCTTTTTTGGGCGAATAAAGTCAAAGAAACACTTATCACTAGAAACAAAGTCCGCTTAACACTAAAAAAGTTTACTGGAAATGCGAGAACACTAAAAACTTCGTAAAATACGCAAAAATAAGACCAGTGACGCTCACATGACAGTTCATAATTTCAAACATATTTCAAAATTTCAAAATTTATTAAGGTTAATTTCGCTTTCATACAGAATGTCAGGCAACCACATATACACATTAGGCGCTTTCCTTTTACCTGATTTATCTGATAAATCTCACTTGTGACGTCATGACTCATTTCGATGTACGTTCCTTTTGTCTTCTGAATCTGAGTCTAAAGTGAGATATTTTTACCCCCACTTAAGCCCATCTGCACAAGATCGAAAGGTAGATCAGTTGTCTCAGATCATTTAGATGTCAAATAAATCAATAAATGAGGTTAGAATTTTTTGTAAGTTTGATTTTTAGCGGGTTTTGTGGTGTATGGATAGTCGATAGTGTATGGTGAGCTACGAAAAACGTAAAAAAATAGGTTATGGAAAGGATCGACAGATTGTAGAACCATAGCATATTACAAAATTTCGAGGATTGACATTTAACTGCACAAACACGTTCCTTTAACTCATCTGAGCATCTGAGGTTTCCAACTGAGCTGAGCCATCTGATTTTTAAGTGATCTGAGTTAGTGCAGATGTAAAAGGAAAGCACCTATCGTGTCAAACGGTTGCTAGCGCCATCTTATCAATTTGGGGGAGAACTAAAATTACTGGCCACGGTCGCCCCATAAGAGTGAACACCCCCTGCTATTCATGTCTCCCATCGGCAATCGATCGTTGGAAATTCGTTGGATAATCTCTGGATAACACGTCATTTCGTACGCATGCGCCAATTTTGGAAATATCCAGCGAGTGGCAATCCTGAGAGGCGTGTCAAGACAGTGATGGCGGTTTCCTGTTCCTCAGCAGTCAGCTGATGAGCCTAACCTAACAACCTAACCGTACTTATTTTTTATTTTATTGTTCATTGTTGTTGTTGTTTTAGCCGAGAATAGCCACCACAGCTACATACATATTCTCGGGTGCGTAATGTGAGAAGACCCCCTGCAGTACATGATCGACAGAGAGGTTCGTGAAAGTTGTATGTGCAGGTATAGTTTATTCGCGCCTCAGATACTGTGTGGATAACAAGTGCGTATGTTGTTTTTCATTTTCTACACTGGAACAAACGGAGTCAACCAGAGTCAACGACCCAACGTGAGGGAAGTAGGTTGGTAGAAGAACATTGTTATTAGCCAGTGAGTTTAGGAAAGCTTACTGAGACCATAAAAGTAGGATGGGTTGGCCGACAGTTTCAATACTCATGGTTCTGAAGCTACAAGGAATGGTGCGTGCTGGACACAGGTAAAGTAGCATGATAGTGTCTTATGTGATCTCATAAAAGGGGCAAAATCAATTTCATATTTGTCAGGCTGTGCTCCACATGTTAGATATTGTGGCACATCATAATCTTCATGGAACTTATAGGGTTATACACCTTATTTTGGATAATCCCTATTTTCATAATAATTGTTACCATGACTGGGTCTCATGCATAGGTACTCGTCACCCAGCCTTTGTGTTTAAATGAGAATTTAATGTTGCATTAGTTCCAAATGATTCTACAGTAGTATGTTGTTATTGTCAGCATGTCGACTAGTTATGATAGTGGTCTTATGATGGTCATATTGTGTTGTATAATATTTACATTTGCAGTAACCAACAATTATTCATATGTATGGGTGACAGTTTTTATCACAGCACTGTGATTAAAGTTGGGGAATTGTGTGTTGTATGATGGTACCCTAAAGCACCTCATGCTATGCAGTTATGTTCTTCGCAATTACTGAAATGAAAATATCAATAATAATTTCAACACTGCAGTTCCCCACATGTGACCTTTATTCACATTCATAACTAATTTGAAGAGTGTATTGCTATTGATGAACTGTAGTTACTAAGTTATAGTCATGCAATTCACTTTTGCAGGATGGGGTGGACATGATAGATCGAGTGACATCTCAAGCAGCACATATGAAGTAATATGCTACAGGGACTGGGGCCCTTCCAGGGTAGATTATGTATTGTGTCAAAGTTAGAACATTATTTATTATGATTACAACATGTATTTTAACTTTGTGTAAGCACAATATGATATGAAGTTATTTTCTAATAATAAATGATAAATCCCATGCATTCATACTTTAATATACAAAATAAATCCAACAGTAATCCAACTATCTGTGATCATCGTTAGCTCTTAATAAAAACCTAAATGTAACTAGGCCCATCAAGTCACTTCAATCAATCAATTTATTGGTGATAATATACAACATATTTACAAAGGTCATATGGTGAACAAAAGTAAAATTACAAACTGGAAATATGAGAATATTGTTAAAAACTTGCACATATAAAAACTACAAAAAATAGTTTATAAACAATGATAAAAAACAGGCGAGGCTACTATATGTATTGGGCATACCTATATATGTCCCATCTTACTAAATAAAAAAAAATTAAAAATTCATCAATTGAGTAAAATGCTTCTGATATCAAAATTTGTTTTATTTTTATTTTGAACTCAAACTATGGCACAGTGCTGTAGCTTAATGGTAACTTATTATATAATTTAACAGCCAGATATCCTGGAGCACATTGACATCTTGTTAAACATTGAGAAATTGGCATAAGTTTCTTTCTATTTTTGGTTTCATAACTATGGACATCACTGTGCAATCTATATTGATCCTTATTACCCACAGTAAATTTTGAAGTATATAAACCACTGGTAAAGTGAGTATGCCCATATTTAAGAAAACATGCCTGCAGTCATCCTGATAATTCAACCTACCCACCATTCTTATGGCTTTCCTCTGCAAGGTAAATAACCTTTTCATTTGCGGGGCATGCCCCTATGCTAGGATGGCATAAGTAGGTACAGGGTGCCCTAGTCGCACATCATGCCATGAAGCCTACCAAATTGCAGCAGAAATAATGTTCAGTTGATTGGGTTATACAAAATACTTTTTTATTAGTCTACAAAATAATACATTTCACTTATACACTGTAATACTTTCACTCCACTACCTTTAAGTTGCAATTACAATACTCAAGTCACTGTTGCAGACCTGAAAAGAAAAGCATGATTAAAGTTTCCTACTCACTTGTCAGCCACACATGAGGTTTAGATGTACATTTAATTGAATGTAGCAAATACAATTGTACAAGCATTATTCGCTGACTGATGAACTTTGAATATGAATTTGAACATTGGTATTAATGTTGCTAACATGACGCAGACGTGCCATTGAGTAGTAGTTTTTGTTTGTTTTAAACTCAGCACCAGTCTACTTCTTTACTTCACACGTTACTCAACATTGCTTTACATAACTGTATATGCAGTTGTGCACATATTTCGAAAAGTACAGGTCAGTAACAATGTAGCCCCGTTGTAGTTAATGTTGACGGCCCCTGCATTTGATAAGGTGTCACTATATCTTCATCATGTACTAGACATTGGAACACATACACAAGTCCTTGTGTCCAGTGGATGGTTTCAGTTGAGGCTAACATGATACAGTCATGTTTGAGAATTATTCAAAATACACCACAACATTCTCTGCATTTGAACGATTCATAATATGCTTGGCCATGTGCAGCCGCTTGTATTGTGTATTTGATAGCTACATTATGCAAATGTATGTCGTGGGTGTTTCCTCATACAATGCCATCCTTCTTATCTTTTTCATTTGAAGTAGTAGAAAAGTTTCCCATTTAAAAAAATATACATCTATACAAAAAACAGGTTTTTTATTATTTTATCTTTTTGTTCATATTGTATTCTAAATGACAACAGAAGACTATAAAAGTTTCATATAAAAACTTGTTTCTATCTCTACAATTAAAAGAGATAAGAGGGGAGGCGAAGTATGAGGAAACACCTGGTATAACCACCCAGCCTCTTTAACCATAGATTATAGCAGCTGAGGGACATAAATATGTCATGTCACAGTATAAGGATGATTTCATGGATCTACTAGTCTACTACTGTTTACTCAGAGTGTCTGATCCAGTAGGTGGGCTAAGACCATGTCAATACTCATACCAATCGGTTTCTGGTATGCACCTAAACTATATACTTACGGAGCATGATTGGTCAGACAAGGAAAACCTGCTCACCTTGCCCTCTATCCTTACAGCCGTGCATCTTCGTGCGTCCACGAGGTACGGTGTTAGCTCGTGCCAAGCCTGTTGAAATAACTTAACTATGTGAGCCTGTTGTAGTGCGCCCTACACTAACTGTCCGATGGGATGATATCTCCTGTTCTGTTCAGGACGATCTCGGCGAAGGCGGCTAGCATAGTCCTGGGTCTTCGATCTCTCTCCCAAGCTTCGATACACAACACTACTCACGACGTAGTGGGGGCAGTATACACGCTGAAGTAGTCACATATCGATTCTAGCCCTACTCCAAGTATATCACACTAACCTTTTCGTCGATACATTGTGTTTGTAAAACCGTACGATCCTTCATCACTTGGTCAGCGACACAAAATAGGTGGCAGTGACCTCAGAGTTCAACGACAGCGACTAACAGCTGATCTGCACCACCATCTGCACAACACACAAACAAGTCTTTTAGGTTAGGCTCATTAGCTGACTGCTGAGAAACAGGAAGCAGCCATAACTGTTTAACTGTCAAAATAGGGCTAACAGGTCTGTCACTCGCTGGATATTTCCAAAATTGGCGCATGCGTACAAAATGACGTGTTATCCAGAGATTAACCGACGAATTTCCAACGATCGATTGCCGATGGGAGACATGAATAGCTCCGCGGGTTCAAAGTTGAACTCACGGTCAAGCATGGCCATGACTCAGTTCGACCGCTCCGAGTGCAGAAATGCCAGTGAAATGCGTGCTCTAAAGAATTTTGCACTGGAACTGCCAGTGCAATGCGAAACAGAAATCCAGTGCAGCCCGAGTGCAACCAGTGAAAAACGCTATAAGCAATCGGTATTCTGTAGTCATTGGAATATTATTATAGGGATATATAGCGATATTAGGCACCTTTTGCACGACTCTGTCCAAAGTGTCAGTAGTAAAACGTTAACGGTTATTGACGTCATCAGATGATTTTAACGTTACGCTATGTAGAGTATACAATGGAGAAGTTTCCAAAAAAATAAAATTTGGTAAATTCATTATTATCTGATAGTCTATTTCTTCACTTGAAGAACGTCGAAAAAATCATCTGAATATTCCAAAAAACGGCGGAGTTATTCAATTTTATATTTGCGTAAAGCGACCGCGGAGGTGAAAAGCTGTATGACGTCACATGTTATTAATTGTTCGCGGCAGCCACAGTTTGGTCGGGACTCCGCTATGCTGCATACGCTGCGCTGTACAGTATGCGACATTTGGACTTGAGTGGAACGGCGAAGGTGTTTGTTGTCAACGGGCAGACGCCAGTATATTTTTGAAGTATGGAGGAAGGTTACGTTCGTGGTGATTCTAGTAATCTTCCTAAAGTAGATGACATGATTATGGACTTTTACTTCCCACACCGATAGGTGAGGGGAGTATTGTGATCGTGAAAATTTTCGATTTTGAGATAATACGCTTTTTGGGTGTTTTATGATGTCTACATAACGAAAATCCACACAACTCATTTCCGTCGGTCTGTCTGTATGCGATTTTCTAGCCACGTAATCTCAGTAACCGCTGCATGAATTGTTATGAAATTTGGCAGCGATATGCTGTGGGGTAGTAGTAGGTAATGTTCTTATAAGTCTGAAAATCGGTGCATGGGCGGTGGCGTAATTATTAGCAAAAAATCAAAAATTTTAAATATTCCTCAAACTTTGTTTTTAAGCGTTTTAGACGTTCCCGATCATTTTCTACTGTTTTGGATGGGGGTGATATTGGGGTGATTGGGGGGTGGGGGGTTGTAAAGCTGAAAAATTATTGTATTCATAACAGGCCGTCCACTAACCTGTGAAAGAAAGGCCTAGCGTCATAATACACCTTTTTAGGTGCATCCGAACATTACCTTGGCTATTACGGATCGCCGACATAGAATTTTCTGATGTATACATGCGAGAATATTGCTTCTGATCATTCTGTATGGTGTAACTAGGAAACTATAGGATTGATTTCAATTAAATTTTCACACAGTATTACTAAAAACATAAAACTCAATATTTGGTATTCATAATAGGCTATCCATTGAAACACAGAGTTAACATCTCTAGAGGGAGCCTAATTTGGATATTGTCCAGCCAACATCTATAGCGCTATTGCCACTCTTCTTCGCCCGCTTCCAGTTTCTTCAAAATCTGGCAGTTTCCGCAGTTTGAACACAGAGACTTTAACTGGGTATTTAACTATACATTCCAATATACTTGCAATGTAACTGATTTACGTGAAGATAATTTGTATTGATTTAATGAAATCTCAAAAATGGTAAATTTCATAGCGGAATGTCGCAATAACTTCTAATATGTCATAAATCTAGCAACCTACAATCGGCGTGCCCTTAAGCTGTCATGTGGCTGTCATGTGGCTGTCATTGTAGTTTTGGTTATTGCGTATGTCGAGATTTTTGTGGTTTTAGTGTATATTTGACTGACTTTGTGACTATTTGTGGTGTGAATTAAATTATTTGAGATAACACAAAAGGTGCATAGTTTGCTGTAATAGCGACGAATCGGTGAACACTTCTTATCATAAGCTTTGTTTTAGCTTTCAGTAGCGTAAAATATGGGGATAACTGGGAACAAAAGTAACTTCACTCCAGTTTGAGGAATAATAATGATTGTTTAATGTATGTTATGTGCATCTGTGTAGGTTTCTCAAGAATACAACTTATTGGTAACAGTTTGTAACATCATAGTAATAATTGAATCTATTAATGAACACCCAATTTTAACATAAAGTCGCACGCCACTGGTAGTGCCCTCAAGCAGTCAAAATTTCCGTTACATGTTGGCTGGTCAGCGACCTGTGCATTTTGTTGTTTACACTCCCTCTATAGATGTTAACTCTGTGCATTGAAATATTTGCTTGGTGTTTTTATGGTGGTTTTTCTCAGTCTGCTGGACATATTCTAATAATACGAGTACCAATAAACTGCAGTGTATAGTTTTGTCATCGTCGACCGTCGGCGTCGCCTACCCTACTGAAAAGAAGGAATAACAACATCAACAACACGAACGAGGAGGCCGGCGGCGGCGCGGTGGCTTGCGGGAGCAGCATCCTCGACAGGGCATACACAGGCTTGCGTTGTGTCGTGTGACGTGTGACGTCACAGCGGCTTCGCGCGGAGGATACGGCAATTCAAACTTTGAAGGACTATAACTTTTCTATTAAAGGAGATAATTACAAAATTTTTTTGCCGTTGTTCTGTAACTCTTTATGACTATCTGATTAACTAAAATTTGAAAAAATGGAAACTTCCTCATTTTGCCTTTTTGCATGAACCTTTGTTTAACGTAGCGTAGAATAAGTGAGGGTCGTGCTCTAGGCTTTCTTTGTTTTTATTATTATTTTTATAGACTTTGTATTGCAAACACTCAGAATGGAACAAGCTTTAGATATCATTTTGAGGCGTTGGCGGCATATTGGACGTGATCATAAACAAATAAACGCCTAACAAATATAGGTTTTGCAGGACCACCGAAGCATGACATTTCGCTCTCATGGTTCAGTGTTTAGTTCCGTGATGCTAACGCGCTGTTGCCGAAAACGGCGGAGACGCCTAATTTTGTGGCTTTAATTGGAAAATACTGTCAAATAAAAACTGATGGAAGAAAACCTGATCCTTTTCTACAATCATAAACCACAAAGTAAGTATTATTGCTATGAAAACCATCATGGTTCTGTTCTCATTGCCACATTGTCGCATAGTGGTTTTTAGACCTGGCAGTACCGAAAGTAATAATATAGTACCGTAGAGAGATCGGTGATGCAAATACTGTAATGCGCTATGAGCGCCTATGTTAATTTGACAGTTGCGATATGCGCGAGTCAATTTTTAGCGCCATGCCCGTAAATAACGTTACCGCATTGCGTAATTTGCGAATGAGTAAAGTAAGGCGCTATTCGCCAAATAACGTGAACAGACATGCGCAGTACAATAGTAACAATGCAACGGAACGCTGTAAAGCGACGTTCTAGAACGCCATAACACCGCGTTCTAGAATGCCTTCTGTTTGACCGGGCCTTGAGTTCATCTGTGTTTGACTCACTAGACATATTGACAAAAATTGGCGTAACACGACAAACAGGCCTGTTTGGTACAAACAACGGAATGCTGTAACGTGGTGTTAGAGAACGCTGGAACCCCGCGTTCTAGAACGCCCTCTGTTTGACCGGGCCTTTAATGTCACTTAATAATTCGATACTCATTTTATTTCTTTTTTTTGTTTTAATATCTAACATGTTTGAAAATACTCTTTCTACATAGCGCTTCCATGAGGTATAATCAAGATGGCTATAACAATTTTCGATATGTTTTTGAACATAAATACACCACTCAAATTTTTTGTTTGTTCCAATTCTGCCCAAAAAGCTATCACCGGTGTTTGTTCCAATAACTTTTTTCAGAAGAAGAGTAATAATGCTGAATTTTGTCATTTTCCGCAAAAGCTGAATTTTCGTCCGCAATATGTTTAAATTTTTGCAAAGCTTGCTTTAAATTTTTATTTGAATTTTCGTTGAATTTGTAATTTAAAATACTTTTTGGTTTGATAAGGTCTATACCATCCATGACTCTTTCGAAACAATACTTAGAGCCGGTTTCTCAATGTCCAGTTAAAAGTGTCAGATAGGTAGCTGCCAGTTGGCGTTTATATGGATACAATGAAATTGTCAGATAAGATTTACGTGAATTCGTAAGTTTAACCTTCATTTATTGTTTAAGCAATTTATCTGATAGATAACTGTTTACTTCCAGATAGATCTTTAACTGGACGTTGAGAAACCGGCCCTTAGTATTGTGAAGTTATTCTTCCTGTCTATTTTATTTTAGTAAATAATATAAAAGAGTATGAAAATGGAAAATCAATATATTCATATGCTTCTATGATCCATGAATATGAATATCAAGACTTTTCACCTGAGTAAAAAGTCGCCAAAGATAAGCCGTTTATCGAAATTCGCCGCCATATCCCCATAGACGCGAAAAGTCGCCAATCTGGTGACTGGTCGCCCTAAATGGCAACACTGGACTCGTATTTTTTGCGGAGTCTGTCAAAAGTGTCAAGAACATGAAATGTCAACACAGATGGAATGGGCATGCATGCTGGTAGTGTTCAACGGGACTTAGCGGACGTCAGCGCTTGTGGGCGCTTTGCGCTAACTAACCGATGAACGGCAAGCTGTCAAAAAAGCGCAAGTAAGCTTGGTAAGCGCTTTAAAAAAGCGCTGTTTGGTTAGCAAAGCAGCACATAACTGGAAAAAAGTTATTTGTAGTTCTGAGAGAAGCAGTTACCTTTGTTTAGTGTCAATTTAATATCAGGTTTCGTGATTTTGTAACCTAGGTTTTTGACAATACAAATAATAAACCTTAGACGAGGAAAGAGAGAGGACAGAACGCGCGACTGACATTTCTGTTACCAAATGGCACCAAAAATGTACCAAAACGTCATTAAATTTACCTATGATACGTGATTACTGGCTCCTTCCTGCTGCTGTGGCTTTTACAACCGTAAGCTGCACACCCTACCATTATGCACACCACAATATTTTACAATGATTGGTCTTAAAAACGCTAAATACCATAAAAAAATGTTTTGACGGGTGTCAAATAGCTATCCATTTTCGGTCACAGCTAATTCATATAGCATCAAACGGGCGTGCGGTATCCCCTCTCTTTCCTTATCTAAGTAATAAACATTAAAATATGGAAATGGATATGACAGTTTTATCACGTCAAAAGGAAAGTTGTTCAACGGTCACTCCTAGCGCCTGCAAGCGCTTCCATGCTAGCGCTTTTGCGCTAGGTCCCGTTGAACACACCCATGACTTGCCCAAATTTAAGCGAACCATGTTTTATAAGTTATTAAAGAAGCTTAACTTCGTATTTGGGAAACGAGGAAGGAAAAGTATTCTCATCGATAGGGAGGATATAATTTTATGGAGGAGGGATTACCTCAGAAAAAGTAAGGCCTTTATGGCTGAAAAAATAAAACCTATTACCTAGACATGGTAGACATGGATTAATGTGGTAATGTAGTGTCCATCCAAGGTTTGGATGGACACTACAGTGACTTCATGTAGGTGCTTTTAGAGGGACAGGACTGAAAAATCCTTCTGGAAAAGGGAAGAGGTTAATAATCTGTCACATCGGATTTGTTCCGGATTCTTTGTGGACATTTGAGTCAAAAAAACTACAGATACCCATGAGCAGATGGATGGCAACTCATTTGAAAATTGGTTCAAGAATACTTTACCAAAGCTCGATGATAATTCTGTAACTGTTCTCGACAATGCCCCTTATCATTCTTGCAGATTAGAGAAAATACCAACAAATGCCTCCAGGAAATTAAGATATTCAGAACTGGCTTCGATCGAAAAACATTAAGTTTTGACGAATCATTACTGAAAGTGGAATTACTTCAAATTGTGAATGAGCATAAAGCTGAGTACAATAAATTAATATAGAATAGATGAAATGGCCAAAGAGCAAAATAAAATAGTTTTGATGCTTCCACCTTACCACTGTGAACTCAATCCTATTGAGCTAGTTTGGGCTGAAATTAAAAACACTGTAGCTAAAAAAACACTACGTTCAAGTTTGGTGATGTGAAAAACCATTTCCAAGAAGCAGTAGGATCTATTACTGCAGGTAAATGGCAAAAGTGCATTCGACATGTCCAAGAAAAGGTGAAACAGGAAATGTGGCGATTAGACACTATAATAGAGAATACTGAACCTGTTATAGTTAACCTCAATGGTAGCAGTACATCAAGCTCATCAGACTCGGAATAGATGGACAAATGTCGCTGAAGTATTGACCCCTTCTCAACTTTACCCCCAAAATGAAGATTCCTAAGGTAATAATAATATTATATAAAATCTAAAATATATCAATACAGCTGTAATAGAATAATATGATTCATCCACATCCGATACTATGGACTTTATGTGATGACTGCTAGTTTAAATACGGTTGCGACATCCACAGGCCAGCCGCCGAGCGCGTGATACTGTTTACAGCCACTCCACGGCAGATTTGAATACACTGTAGCATATCGCTCCAACCATAACCTTAAAAATGTGATTCTAGCTAGATTCTGTATTGAAATTTCAACTTTAAGCAACTCTTATCCAAACAGATGATACAATCAATAAGTAAAATAAACAAGACCATGAGCTAGCAAGATTTAAGTTTTTTTAATTTTCCTGGCTTGATCATCTTTAGACTTTTTTCCGCTGCCAAGTCATTTTTGCCTTTTGACAAAATTATTTGACATTATTTTACAAGCAGTTAAATCAATCTGAATCATTTTTGTTTCAAATAGATCTCCACAGTCACATTTTCAAAAATAATAACAATTCTGGATTATTACAAAAAATTTGCATTATATGCCAGGCAATAGTTCTAAAGTTAAATCATGAGGTACTTCAAAATCAGTGTCACTATTTAAAAGGAGCCATTGAGTACAAATTAGGCACTGCTTGTTTCGAAGCACCAATATATGTATTGTTCTAGTCCGGCCCTGTCTCTGGCGTAGACATGTATTACTTCTAGAACTGAGTCATCCAGAAGCTTTCTAGAAACGACGGTAGCGGCGCGCGATGGTTCTCGGCGCTCGGCAGGCATCTATATAAGCGGCAGCCAGAGTTACAGTTAGGGTCAATAGAGTGCAGCAGTGAAATCCGCGATATACCAGTGGCGCGCGAAATAAATGAACTGTGACATACATTAGTGAAGTGTAGGACAAATATAAATTAGTGTAATGACTCAGTGACTGTAAATAAATTAATTAGACTCTTAATTGCCGATACCGCATTGCGTAATTTGCGAATGAGTAAGGTAAAGCGCTATTCGCCAAATAACGCAGTACTTACAACTCTTTTTGAAAAGGGGATATGTTCTGTGCTTTTGAGATAGGACCTGATAAATTTATTATAAATGTAGGAGTATTTAACCACTTGGAGGATGGAAAAAATAAATCCATTTAATTGCAAACTGAAATAAATCACAGTACAAGTTACGTCCTCCTTATGTACACAGTTCAACCACAAAAATAGAGAGTTTTTGGTCCGCACATATGTCACTGAAATCGTGGTTATCGTTATTTGGAGTCTGCGCAGTAACGATTTGACACACAGTTAACTTTATTAAACATAACGGACGTGGTTAATTACGTCAGATTAGCGGTATCGTTATTTGTGCTTTTATGGTTATTTTTATGTGACATTTGCTACTTCATCGTATATATATACACTAATTCAATAATCTCCTCCATACTTTTCTAAATGATAATTTATCTCGCAATCGACGTCTAGGGCACAATCCGTTCTAATCACGTATTTTGTTTAGAATGTCCAAATTAACCTAAAATTCCTACATTTGTCAACGGTGACAGTAATGACAGTTCGATTCCTTAAAGTCTGACGCGTCCAAAAACTCTACATTTTGCGACGAAAAGTTATCGTTATTAACTACAAAGTTAACCATAACCATAACGAAATTGTCGTTTGCCGTGACTGACCAAAAACTCTCTAATAAGCTGACCAATAAATGAGTAAACCAAAACGATTGTCACTTGTTAAAGAAAGAAATTTATTTTAACTTTAACGTAACCTTAAAATGATTTCCGATAAGTGGCAATTTAGTGGTCAGATATCGTATTATGTTAGAGACGATAGGGATCTTTTGCACGTCCGTTGCCTGACGTTATGTCACGTTATCGGCAATTTGGGGCATGCGCAGTTCACCCGAAATGAACGAATCGGCGAATAACCGATAAAGTTGTACGTTCGCTACGAAAAGGAACCTTTTGCACGTCCGTTGCCTGACGTTATGTCACGTTATCGGCTATTTGACCGAAATGACCGAATCGGCGAATAACCGATAAAGTTGTACGCTCGCTAGGAAAGGTTGCTGTACGATATTATTACGTGGAGTATTGCCAGGTCTAAGCCGCTTTGCGGGAATGAGAACAGAACCCGAACCGTGATGATTTTGATAGCAACAATACCTACTTTGTGGTGTATCGTTGCAGAAGAGGATCTTTTTCTTCCGTCAGTTTTATTTGACAGTATTTTCCAATTTTAATAGCGTTTTCGACTTATTGACCTATCACTGCACTCATAGGAACTGAGTGTCAAAATTATGTTCGTCTTACATTTGAGTGCAAACAAGCGTGGTTTTTTGTTTTAGACTTATCCGCTCAATTGCACTTGAGTGCAAATTATCGCCACGGACTCTCTGAGCTCGTGGCGATTTCAGTGCATTTTTGACGTCTATTGGCGATTCCAATTACCGATGAGGGCGCTGGCGTTTGTAAACAAATATGGAGGATAGCAGGTATCCTGCACGCTGTGACACGCTTTTGGAGGAAATGCGTGGAAATGAATGTTTCTATCATAGTCTTTTTTGGAGTGGCAACCATAAACACTACAGTTTGTATTAAACTTGCTAGCCTTTCTTGATTTGAAGCCTGATGTAGATGCCATATTCTTGACAATAGCGTATGAAGAAGGTCCGAAGAAATATTCTAACACACTATATACCAATTAACAAAGCACAAACTCGAAAACACGACTGAACGAAGAAACATAAACGGCATATAAACGGTTAATGGCATGTTAATTGTGTGCCGTCCGAAATTCGAGTACCTGCTTTGTCAGTGTAGATTTTTGCCGCTAGAGGTCTCATCGATTTTTGGAATTGCCAATATAATATTAATTATAACCTATTTTATTTGTCAAAGAAAATAATTTTTTAAATCAAGAACTGGGTAGTGGGGTAGTATACATAGTAGTATGGATGCTAGGATAAGTTACGGAAGGTACGGGAAGTGTAGTTGAAAGAACTGTGAACATCGTAATCTTCGGATGATGAGGAAATTGAAGCATATCTAGTTAAATCGCAAACAACGGCTGCGTGTGTTCCAAAAATACGTATGTTTGTTGAGATGTTGTTCATAAACTGGCAGAAGAAGAGATATAACAAGATATACATAAGTATTTACCAATATAGAAAGATTTTCATTATTAGTGGGCAAACCCTAAGGTGGTGAAAAGCCATATTGCACAAAATGCTGTTAGGTTTTATATCGATAAATCAATAAATGATTTAACAAGGCGGATTCAAACTACTCAAATTCCAAAACAACCACAGAATGAAATTGAGCTGTCGGGATGCAAAATGACATCAAACTGTCATCAGTTGGCTGACAGAACAGTTACTTCAATTGCACTGAAATTTGGTGTATGTTCGACTTACCAGTTTAGATTTATTGCACTTCTGGGCACCAGACGAGTTTTCAATGTGCACTGTAGTGCAATCGTAGTTAAAATCAGTGCAGTAAGTCGAAAACGCTATTAGTCTCCTTAGTCTGTTGACGTTGACAGTGTTGACTGTCAGTCTACGCTACGCTACTATAACGGTACACAAAGGCGTATGCGAAAAGTCAAAATTTAAACTCTAAGGGCCGGTTGTACAAACACAGTTTAACTCGAGTTCAACTTTGAACCGAGTTCATCCCTAATTTGCTGTTGTACCAACAAAGTTCAAGCGTTGACTTCAGTTCAACCTCGGATCAAGTTGAACGGTCACCGGGGAGCGTTTAACGGCGGTTCAAGGTTTAAAATGGCGATGTTTACGACCAGCTGATCAGTTTCTAACCCTAATATCCGACGTGAGTGACATAGTCAAATGCGATCTTTTCACTTGAGTTACATGATGGAGTACTTTAACGAACCTTTAACCGAGGATGACATTATTAGGAAAAACGATTTGAAAAATGCCAAATGATATTTGTACCTAATGTATCGCGAACAAATTCTCAATTAATTGTAGGCACATCAGCAATAAAAGTTTTCGCATCATCGTCGAATGTAGATGTGAATCCTGTTATTTGGTGTCCGATGTTTCTTTTATTGATATGTCCAAGTCCTGTATTTTGAAATCCTGCGAAGACCCACCGCCGGTATTATGGATGTACTGTCTCTCATCGACAAATTTTTGTTTTGTCCATTTTTTTAAATTTTCGTAATTGCTTTTCAGTACCTTTGCCTCAAGAAATGTCTCTCCACGCAAACTGTTGGACAAGTTCAACCTTTCCGTTTTGATCCTATGAATATTTGTATCCGTTTTCTGGCATTCCAAAACAGTCTCATATTTTTTCACAAATTCTATTAATACGGCCTCTTCTTTCGCCGTAAAATTAGTCGCCCTTTTTTTGGATCCCATTATAAAATTGCAAAATACTTCTTGACCGACAACAAAATTTGATGAATGTCAGAATTTGATATTCATAGACGTGACATTAACATAACCTGCATAACATTAAACATTAAAAACGAAAAGTAACTAGTTTCGCCACCAAATACCCTATATCCATTGCTACCAATCCTCTTTTGATCCAGTTCAGCTGATCCTTCCCAGAACGGAGTTTGTACAACACGTCAACCGTTGAACCGTGTTCATCGCTGAACTTAAGGTTACGTGATCGGGAGTTCACTGGGCGTTTGTACAACCGGGCCTTAATAGCGTAACGTTACAATCGTTAGATGACGTCAATAACGGTTAACGTTTCACTACCGACCGTCAAACAACGTACTTGCAAAAGGTCCCCAGTAACACCTGACGTTATTACCGCTAGTAGGTACTATTCGGTGTGCCGATCTCTCATAGAGACTTTATACTTTATGTCACGTTATCGACCATTCTGGGCATGCGCAGTTCACCCGAAATGACCGAATCTGCGAATAACCGATAAAGTTGTACGCTCGCTACGAAAGATTGCGGTACGATATTATTACGTGCGGTATTGCCAGGTCTAAGCCGCTTTGCGGCAATGAGAACAGAACCCGAACCGTGATGATTTTGATAGCAACAATACTTATTTTATGGAGTATCATTGTAGAAGAGGATAAGGTTTTCTTCCGTCAGTTTTATTTGACAGTATTTTCCGATAAAGGCTACAATGTTAGGCGTCTCCGGCAACAGCGTCTGATCATGTGACCATCAGAAGGTCTTTTTAGTAAATTCTTGTCACAGACATATTTGAAAATTGTTAGTCTTATACACTCACCAATGGTATCCTGAATATCATGGTCCTTGCATGACCACACACATGGCCGACTCTACTCACTAGGCCGGAGCATTGAAATATGGCAACACTGAATATCGGGCCGAGCTTTTATTTGTTGTTAAGCATGGCCGACTCTACACTAGGCCGGAGCCTTAGATGTGGCAACGTGGCTTAGCTGTCAAATAGCGGGCTTATAGTTTCAAAATAATTATTACATTTTATATATATTAGAGTTTATCTCGGTTAATAAATTAAGAAAAATACTTTTTAGAACTACTACTACTTATACCACTTACATCTGATGTCTGGTTCATCGTAGTCAAACACTACAAAATAACAATAAACGCAACCTGTTTCCTGCTGCCACTTCCACTTCCACTTAAATGAACACTCAATTTACTTTATAAATTGTCACTTGAGCTAGAAAAATTCACTATTAGGTCACTGTGAAGCCATTCTTGCTGGTCTTGATTCCCTTTCACTATCAAATCTTTTTCGTATGTATGCCCAGAGGAGTTCTATTAACTGTATTTTTCTGTGATATCTGGGAGGTCCAGAAAACATTGTAGGTACCACATTGTGCTTTAAAATAGATCTTATCCTTTGAAATGTGTGTAAAGTATTGTCTTTATTCTTATAAATATAACCAGCCCATACGAGGAACCGTTCACCCACTTCTGTCTATGTCCTTTATTATTGGAAGCACAATTGTTAATGAACACTCAATTTACTTTGTAAATTGTCACTTGAGCTAGAAAAATTCACTATTAGGTCGCTGTGAAGCCATTCTTGCTGGTCTTGATTCCCTTTCACTATCAAATCTTTTCGTAGTTATGCCCAGATACATGCCCAGAGAAGTTCTATTAACTGTATTTTTCTGCGATATTTGGGAGGTCCAGAAAACATTGTAGGTACCACATTGTGCTTTAAAATAGATCTTATCCTTTGAAATGTTTGTAAAGTATTGTCTTTATTCTTATAAATATAACCAGCCCATACAAGGAATACCGTTCACCCACTTCTGTTTATGTCCTTTATTATTGGAAGCACAATTGCTAATGAACACTCAATTTACTTTGTAAATTGTCACTTGAGCTAGAAAAATTCACTATTAGGTCACTGTGAAGCCATTCTTGCTGGTCTTGATTCCCTTTCACTGTCAATTGTGCTTCCAATAAAGGACATACCAACATAACCTTCCAGAGTAACAAAGAAGAGTGGAAGGTGATTTTTAATGTGTATCTAATTATTTATCTGCACAAACGAAACTATAAAAATTAAAAGATGCCTGCAAAGTGTGTAGTACCAGGTTGCACTAGCAATTGTGCTTCCAATAAAGGACATAAACAGAAGTGGGTGAAATGTATTCCTCGTAAGGGCTGGTTATATGTATAAGAATAAGGACAATAATTTACAAACATTCGAGAGGATAAGACCTATTTTAAAGCACAATGTGGTCAGTGGCGTATACAGAAATCGATTTCGGGTGGGCGTGCCCATACTTCTGACAGCGGTGGTACTGTCGTATCAATCGAGAGTTCTTTTGAACCTCGACTCTGATAGACAGTCCCAGAAATTCATGTTCATTAAACACTTGCTGGGATTTTTCAGTCCTTGGCAGAATCACCACTACCAAAGGCATGGGCACGCCGCCATTGCGCTTCAGGCGAATTATGTGGTGGGGAGCATAACCCTTCTGTTCGAGCCCCTCCTTGACTTCTTAGTCTTCTTACTCGGTAGTTGATGCTGGCATGCCCCTGATGACGGCATGGATGTTTCGTTCAGAGGGCAGAGGAAATATATGATGAGGAATATTTTCCTCTTTGAAAAGACGAATTATCTTCCGATAATCATCCTCGCTTTTGGGTACAATGCGTATCCCAGCTTCAACAGCTATTGCACGGAAAACCTTTATATGCCAAGGCTAATAAAGGAATAGGTAATGGTGCGCCATCTCGTCGCATCCCTCAATACAACAGGAGTAACTCGGCCTTCGCGAGACTGTTGAGTCTGTATGAACAGCTACTTGAGATGGGGAAGGAACTTTGCTGCTGCCAGCCAATGGAGTAACCGGTGATCGTGACAAAGGCATGTCATCCTGTTTTGAGGATAGCGCTGGTGCACCTATTGGCTGGCTGGCAGAAATGGAAGGATTAGAAATGGAAAGATCAAACACAGGCGGTATTATGCTGATTGAAGATGCGTTATTTGGGGATTTGTGCTGCTGTAAAGCAGGAAATTCGTCCATTTTACTAATAGTTTGCTTTTTGCGATGTCGAACGGGAATGAAATTATCATCCCGTATATCGTCCTCAGTCTCCGTTAGTGTGTCAGTGGTGGGCGTGTCATGTCTACGCTTTGACATTTTATAAGAACTGTCATTAATGGGAATAAATTTGTTTAGCATATTAGATAGATTAAAACCTGGGTATTCAGTGATTCAATGCAGTCCGTTAGTCGATTTATCTGCTCTGCCTGGTTCTTGATCTGGGCTGCCTGGTTCGCTATAATCTGGAGCAGCTCATCCTATTGAGCTCTTTCCCCGTTTCTGTCAGTGCCTCGCAATGTTCCTCTGTATTACGAATTTTTCCCCTCTGGGGTCGAAATATACGTTGTCTCCACTCGTGGCCATGGAGGGGCCACCAAGTGACCCCCCAATCTCCTCCATATTAGCTGCGGCTCTTAACTGAATTTATTCTAAATATATCTCGCGGTCAAATTCTGACACTTCTGTCAGTTACCTGTATACGCTTCTTGGAGTACTACTCAAGTAACGAAATGTCAACAAGTCAACATGACATTTCGTTGTAGTCAAGGCGATTTTGTAGGTTAATTTTTGGAATACGGTGTTGTCAGTTTCTGTCACATCCGGAAAAATGTCCGGCACAAAACACGAAATACTGGCACAAAACAAAAAAAGATAACAGAAAACGTCGAAATGGTTAGGCATGGGATAACAAATTGACTTATATTTGAAATATGACAACGTCGCCAAATGAATCCTGCCGTCTCGTAGATGTTGTCTAGGAAACAGATAGACAAGGAAAACCACAGGGTTCCTTGAGTAATACTCAAAGGATACTTGAGAAACGACTATGACAGTTGTTTGGGTAAAATGAAGAACAAGATACGTTTTTTGAATAGTTACAAAGTTCAGTGCTATGACCAAACTAGAAAAAGTGAATCTTATATGAGTTTGACTCAGAAGAAGTGGGCCTACTCGGGTAGACAATCAGTGAGCTGAAAGATGATAGTCTTAACAGAGATAACTACATCAAAAAACTCAAAAATGGTAATCAGCTATTACAATGAAGCAATGAAAACTGAAAGTGAACTGAATGAATTGTTGGAGCAACAAAAAATCCTGGTAAACGAACTGTAAACTAAGATAGACATGCTACAAAAAGAAGAATATAAAAACAGGTTAGAAAAAGAAAATACCAGTACTCAAACCCATATAGTTAAAAATGTTGATAAATCTACAGCAAGATTGCGTTAGGGAAAATTATATTTTAATTTTTTTGTTTTTGGCTGCTAGCCCTTTAGAAGTTCGCTCAGTTGATGAAACTGGACTCATAAAATGGAATTATTAGGTGTTACTTTTTGGCATCAATTTCATCTTGGAAAATTATTTCCTTCGGGGTGAAATATAGATATTTTAATTTTTTGGGTTTTGGCTGCTAGCCCTTCAGAAGTTCGCTCAGTTGATGAGCCTGGACTCATAAAATGGCATTATTTAGGTGTTACTTTTTGGCCCCAATTTCATCTTGGGGAATTATTTCCTTGGGGGTGAAAATGATATTTTTATTTTGTGAGCTTCGGCTGCTAGCCCTTTAGTTCGCTCAGTTGATGAGACCGGACTCATAAAATGGCATTATTTAAGTGTTACTTTTTGGCACCAATTTCATCTCATGGAATTATTTCCTTAGGGGTGAAAATTATATTTTAGTTTTTTTGATTATGGCTGCTAGCCCTTAAGCAGGTGTGCCGATCTCTCATAGAGACTTTATACTTTATGTCACGTTATCGGCCTTTTGGGGCATGCGCAGTTCACCCGAAATGAACGAATCGGCGAATAACCGATAAAGTTGTACGTTCGCTACGAAAAGGAACCTTTTGCACGTCCGTTGCCTGACGTTATGTCACGTTATCGCCTATTTGGGGCATGCGCAGTCCACCCGAAATGACCGAATCTGCGAATAACCGATAAAGTTGTACGCTCGCTACGAAAGATTGCGGTACGATATTATTACGTGCGGTATTGCCAGATATTTTAATTTTTTGGGTTTTGGCTGCTAGCCCTTCAGAAGTTCGCTCAGTTGATGAGCCTGGACTCATAAAATGGCATTATTTAGGTGTTACTTATGCACCAATTTCATCTTGGGAAATTATTTCCTTGGGGGTGAAAATGATATTTTTATTTTTTGAGCTTCGGCTGCTAGCCCTTTAGTTCGCTCAGTTCATGAGACCAGACTCATAAAATGGTATTATTTAGGTGTTACTTTTTGGCACCAATTTCATCTCATGGAATTATTTCCTTAGGGGTGAAAATTATATTTTAGTTTATTTGATTATGGCTGCTAGCCCTTAAGCAGTTCGCTCAGTTGATGAGAATGGACTCATAAAATCACATTATTTAGCTGTTACTTTTTGGCATCAATTTCATCTTGGGCAATTATTATATATCCTTAGGGGTGAAAATGATATTTCAATTTTTTTTATTTTGGCTGCTAGCCCTTTAGCAGTTCGCTCAGTTGATGAGAATGGGCCCATAAAATGGCATTATTTAGGTGTTACTTTTTGGCATCAATTTCATCTTGGGGAATTATTTTCTTAGGGGTGAAAATGATACTTTAGTTTTTTGATTTTGGCTGCTAGCCCTTTAGAAGTTCACTCAGTTGGTCTCATCAGACCGGACTCATAAAATGGCATCAGTCAGGTGTTACTTTTTGGCATCAATTTTATCTTAGGGAATTATTTCCTTAGAGGTGAAAATGATATTTTAATTTTTTTTCATTTTGGCTTCTAGCCCTTTAGAAGTTCGCTCACTTGATGAGACCGGACTCTAAAATGGCATTATTTAGGTGTTACTTTTTATCCCCCCATCTTGGGGGGGGGGGGCAGAAAATGCCGGAAAAATAACCGATCGAATAAGCCTCACGCCAACTGACGGCTCCACTGCAGCCATCCTCTACCCAGACAGCACAATATATTCCTGGTGTATTCTTATTCAATCCAAAATAGATTGAGAATATTCAGAACATTAATAGAATGTTCTATGGACGTTTCTATTGGTTTTATTCCCATGCGAATGTGCTAGTAGTATTACGTCATGATTATTCCATGAACGAATAAAAATATTCTGGTAATATTCATAAATTTATATTATCTAAAGAATAATCTTTGAATATGCATTTATGGCCTTTTGGTATGACTCTTAATGAAGGCGTGGTACCGTTGCAGGTTAGGTTAGGTTTGAGAATTTTGAGGTTAGTTTCAGTCGTTACTAGGGATGGGCGGTTATTCAAAAATAACCGGTTATCGGTTAACCGGATGTTTTTTTGATAAAAAATAACCTGAGGCGGTTAACCTGGACCAAATAACCGGTTACACCAATAACCGGTTATTTTTTTGCACTATAAAATAGAGGTTAGGTTTAGCATTCTTAGCAGTGACATACGTATGTCATGTCATACAGCATACAGTACTTCGTTGTGCCATACATCCAACGAATTCGAATAAGGTAGAAGCAGTAAACAAGGGTTTTGTTTGCACCCACTATGTCAAGCATATTATAAATATTGTGTTTATCCTTGTGTTTATCAAGCAGCTTGATGCTCGTAGCAGGCAATTAGGGAGGTAGAGGATCGGAGGCAAAAAATAGCAAAGGATAACTTGGCCAAGTTGCCAGATCGTCTCCGTGTAAACCTATTGTATTTTCGTTAGCTGTGACAACTGACAATATATATTTTGCAGTCATTGCAGTAATAGTAAAGTTGAAAAAAGCGTGTGAGGAAAATCGCAAAATAGACTTTTGCTCCAAAGGAAGATCCTGATCAATGTATTGTTATTATACAGGGTGATACTTCTTTGTCAACTGTACATAGAAGTCGTTAAAATAAACAACTTTTTCAAATAACTCTTTCCCGAAAACTGAAAAATAAGCGAGTTACAAAATCGAAAAAAGTAAGTCTTGATTGTGTAATGTGTATCAAGACGTACCTACCTAGTCTGTTTGTATTTAGTTTTTTGCTTTTTTAGGTTGATCGTTTCGGGTTCATTGTTATAGTTTAGAGTAAAATTTGGGTTTTAACGGTGCATAAAGTACTAAAAGATCATTTTTAACAATTTCTCAAATTTAATTCCCGCGGATTTCTGTAAAAAATAGCATCGTTTGTGAACACAGTGAATAATAATAACTGGGCCTTGCCAATTTACAGATGCCTGTTAGAGCATGGACTGAGACGAGCCGATTAACAATTGACTAAACCCCAGTTAAACCATTTTAACCTCAACAATTAAACCCGTGAGGTTAGTTACTGAAACTTAAAAATACCATAGTAGTTTTTCAGCGGCCCGGAAGTGGCGTCCACACACAAACCAATCTCACCCCCATTTCGGTTTCCGCTAAATTAGGTCAAGCCAATATTTCTGAAAAAACGTGACAACGTCGCATCAACGGAAATCCCACCATGACCCTTTCCTTTTTTTACCCTTTATTTACCAGACGACAGGTAGCGGACTCGCTGAGTTCTATTGTTTGTTTTGGGTGACGCGTGCAAACCTGATCATCGGTAAGAAAATGCCAGTGACGTCTCAAAAGGGGTGTAGCTCATGGAGCGAGAGAATATTATATTCATGTATTTCCATTTCGTTTACGTTTCTATTCCAGCTAATTCTCATGAACATGCAGTTTTTTTAGCTAACCGCGAATCATAAAACTGAGATTTGATATTTGATTAAATAAGAAACGTTTCGAAGTTAATGTCACTTTAAATTTGTTTTTCCAGTTTTACGTAAAATGAATTATTGAAAAAAAATTATTTTGCGCCGTAAACAATTTATGCTAAATATGCTAAATTTATAAAAATAGTAGAATTTAAATAAATTTATTTTATACGTTTCTTGTCTTCAAACTTTATTGTTCATTTGTGTACCAGGCGGTTACCTGCTGCAGGTTCCCTTCTTCAAAATGTTTCGATCTATAATGATAGTCTCGAAACTGGGAAGATTGCGATACATAATGCTCATAAGTACCCGTTCCCATATATTATAGTTATTGTGTCTCTGTTTCTAAGGCAATAATAGGTAATACAGCAAATTTATTACTGTACTGCCTGTTGCTCCAATGTGAAAATCATACACTCCGAAGGTGAGAAGCCTAACAAAGGTGATAAAACCTCCCTTTTATATATTTTCAGGGCCAAATTCATTCAAATACCAAATCATAATCACTAAGTAGATGGGTTCTTCAAGTTGTATTTTTTGTAGGTCTGTTGTATTTAAGTTTATTTTTAACATTATCTGGTAATAGAAATATGTATATTGAAATATATTGAAAAAGTTCAGTGTAAGTTTTCATTTCATGCACCCCAATGTAAGTACTTAGTAGTGTTGTAGTTCCCTTTCAAATATTCAAACAATTAGTGGACCCGTATGGTACATAAATAGTCCAATAAATTTGGACTGGCTGCGATTGGTCGTAAATCCTATGCCACGAGTATTTAAGATCTGGCATCTTTCATTTTTTCCTATCACTCTGTAATAGTTTCTCTTTTCTATATCCTCAACGTAATCGTCATTATCTTATAGCCACACCGTTACATGCTTATCTCTTCAACGTATCTTGTTACTATTATTATTATTACATAGAACAAAGAAGAAAAATGTGCAGCCCGGGCTACTGCCCGCCGAGCTGCTCTTTCGTCACACGCTGACCATCACTCCCTCAAAAAGAATGTAATGTACGTCTATGTCTGTATAATAAAAGCTCTTTAAATCCAGCGGATTTCTGTCAATTTCTGTAAACAATAACATCGTCTTTGTAAACAAGTGGTAAATAATAACACCAGGGTCATGGATACACTCACATGCCTGTTAGCGCATGGGCTTTGCTTCTTCTAGCCTATTCGAATTCGTTGCATACATCCGTTTCAAGGAGTGTGAAAACTGCGTAAAATTTCAAATTTGTGAAACATTTCTTTGGAGTAAATGAGAGGCAAAAAGGCGCTTTTCCGCTGCTTTCTCCTATTTAAAAATTGTTTTACACCTTTTTGTCTATGTTTTCAGTACATAGTAGAATACAGCTGCCACAGTAAAGGTAAAAAAACAGGAGTTTTTGCATTTTTAAATTTAAACAAAAGAAATATCAGCTATAATTCCCAGAAGATATCATCTAAAGACCCAAGAAAAAGTAGTTGATTTACATGCTGTGGTGTGAGTCGACTTCTATCAGTGCAAACATTGTTCAGGAGTGACACCACCTTCTCTGATGGCACAGATGATCCGACAACAGTCAAGAACCGAAGAGCAATCGTCGATTGACAAATGCAAAGCCCAAAATGATTTTTTAGTAATTAATTTAATGTTATGATTTTTGTTTTTGCCAAAAAGTGGAAACCGCAAAAAGCCACAGACAGATGACAGAACATTGCATAGTCATAGATTCCAAATCAAACGGAAAGATAAATCATAGAAACATGCGTGGGCAATGAGACATGACGGTGCGACGAATTGACCGGCTTTCGGTTATTCGATGAAAAGACCGGTTAACCGGTTTAACCGCCAGTAAAAAATAACCTGTTTATAACCAGTTATTAGATATGCTATAACCGGTTATTTGAAAATCCGGTTATTTTTGCCCATCCCTATTTCTGGGTAATAGGCAAGCCAATGTTCAGATGGACCTAAAAAAGTGTAATATGCCGCTAAGTATTTTCTTCCACAGGTCAATGGGCGAAGTATTATGAATACAACAAATTTTTTCAGTTTTACAACCCCCCACCCCCCCAACCGCCCCAATTTCACCCTCACCAAAAAAAAAGTAGAAAATGATCAGGAACCCTTAAAACGCCGACAAACAAAGTTTGAGATGTTTTTATATTTTTAGTTTTTTTATTATTGCTGCGCCGCCACTGACATAATTTTTCCAAAACATACGCGCTTTCCATCCTCACCGCGGTAGTAATACTGTGTCAAAATTTCATTAAATTCAATTCAATAACTTTGTTTGCGTTACGCAGTATAATAATATAACGATCTAAAACAACATTCGAATGTATACGGCACAAATTCTAAGTTCCTTGGTTTCTATAATAAGCAAGGCAATGTTCAGATGGACCTAAAAAAGTATATTATGCCGCTAGGTTTTTCATTCACAGGTCAATGGATAGCCTATTATAAATACAAGAAATTTTTCAGTTTTACAACCCCCCACCCCCCAACAACCCCAAATTCACCCCCACCCAAAAAAAAGTAGAAAACGATCAGGAACCCCTAAAACGCCTAAAAGCATTTTTTATATTTTTGGTGTTTTTATTATTGCGGCTCCGCCACTGTCACGATTTTTCCAAAACATGGCTGTTTTCCATCCTCGTCGCGGTAGTAATACTGTGTCAAAATTTCATTAATATCAATTCAATACTGTTCGCGTTACGCAATATATCTAGAACGATCTAAAGCAATACTCGTATGTATACATCACACAAATTCTCCCTTGGTTTCTATAGTAAGAAAGGCAATGTTCGGATGGGCCTAACAAGTGTATTATGCCGCTAGGTTTTCCATTCACAGGTCAATGGATAGCCAATTATGAATACAACAATTTTTTCAGTTCTACAACTCCCCACCCCCCAACCCCCCAAATTCACCCCCACCCCAAAAAAAGTAGAAAATGATCTGGAACCCCTAAAACGCCTAAAAACGAAGTTTGAGGAATATTTGGAAATTTTTGTTTTTTGCTAATTACTCCGCCCCCCGTACAACGATTTCCAAAATTATAGGAACATTACCTACTACGGCAACACAGCCTATCACTGCCCGAATTTCATCACAATCCAAGCAGCGGTTACTGAAATTATGAGGCTCGAAAAACGCCAACAGACAAACAGACAGACAGACCGACAGACAGACAGACCGACGGAAATGAGTGACGTGGATTTTCGTTATGTACACATCATAAAACGCCCAAAAAGCGTATTATCTCAAAATCGAAAATTTTCGCGATCACAATACTTCCCTCACCTATCGGTGTGGGAAGTAAAAAATGTAGTCAAGTTGATTAACTCAGTACTTCCCACACATTCCGATGATACCAGTTTTATTATTTTTCCACAGCATGAAACTATAGTCTAGATACCTCTGCAACCAAATCATCGCTCGCCCGACCGCAAAAAAAGTGTTTTATTCTACTAGGGGCTTCTTTCACAGTTCAATGGACAATCTATCATGAATACAACAAATTTTTGAGTTTTATAAACCTCCACCCCCGAACCGCCCCAATTTCACCCCCCAAAAAAAATTTAAATGATCAGGAACCCCTAAAACGTCTAAAACGAAGTTTGAGGTGTTTTTTATATTTTTAGTTTTTATTATTGCCGCGCCGCCACTGAAATTGTTTCTAAAAACCATATGCGCTTTCCATACTCGTCGCGGTAATAAATCTGTGTCAAAATGTCATTAAGGTCAATTCAGAAGTTTCCACGATACGATACAGAATGATCAAAGGAATACTCGTATGTATTTTGTATGCATCCGAAAGTTCAAGTCCCTTGGTTTCGGTAATCGACAAGACAATGCTCGGATGGACCAAAAAAAGTGTATTATACCGCTAGGTCTTTGTCTCTCAGGTCAGTAGACAGCCTATTATGAGTACAACAAATTTTTCAGCTTTACAACCCCCCACTCCCCAACCACCCCAATCTCACCCCCCCACCCAAAAAAGTAGAAAATGATCAGGAACCCCTAAAACGCCTAAAAACGAAGTTTGAGGCTTATTTGAAATTTTTCATTTTTTGCTAATTACTCCGCCGCCCATGCACCGATTTTAAAAATTGTAGCAACATTATCTACTACGACCCTACATAATATCGCGATCACAATACTCCCCTCACCGATCGGTGTGGGAAGTAAAATCTAAATTACTAAATGTACATTTGTTATATGTTTACAGCTGTTTGACTATAGAATGTTTCATGATCAAAATAAATTAACCATCAGTTATGAGGGACCCGGTCGAAAAGTAACCTTGATTTTAAAACAGAACTTACTCATAAAACTGTTACACAACACTCCTTCACATATTACGGGCCCAAATTTTCCAATAAGCTTCCAAAAAATTTAAAATTGATATCGAAATTTCGCTTATTTAAAAAAGAAGTTAAAACATTTATACAAAACAATGAAGAAACATTCAAAATTTAAATTTATACCAATTTCTGTATATTTTTCTGAAACTCCTTGGCCGTTTCGTTCATCAATCCTTCCTTAAAGGTTAGTAAGTATAGTTAGTATATATTAGTAATTTGTCCTACATTGACTTTCACATTATTACATGTCATTATTTTGTATGAAATATTATTCTAAATTGTAAATGTATTGTAATGAACAATAAACAATAAAAACAATAATACTTAAGCATCACAGCTGGTCCCTTGTCTGTTTATTTCGGGTATAATAAATACAATTATTTCGGTAGACGTTGCGGTAAAAAGAGTTCTTCTACAAGTGCAACTGAGTTATCACATAGAAATGACAACAGCGAAAATAAGCAAATAAGGTGAATATATGAAAACTACAAAAAGTACGAATTATATTATGCGTGCGAATGTTATTTGTTATAGGAAAATCTGAGGAATTCAGTGAGGTCCACACTGAGCAGTTTTTAGACATGCCGATGCCGTTGGAAACCTCAAAGATGTAAAAGTATTTCAGTTTTGACGTACATACGGGAAGGAAATGGGAGGACATCCCCCCCTTGGAACTAAAAATTAAAAAAAATATATCAATTATACAAAGAGATACATTTCAAAAGGCGGAGTTCATTCAGCATCACCAAATTGCAGGAATTTGGCTTACTGGTCTTCCACTCAACCTGACCTGTCTTAAACTTATCCTCATACTATAGCAGTCCAGATCAGTATCGGTCCATATTCCCAAATAACTGTATACAGCGTGATTAACAAGAGCGTGAATTCAGTCAAAATAACATAATATTCAGCAAATTTTTTAATTATTAGGAAATTTTAGAAAATACGTCGACATTTCTGTAAAACTATTCTTTTTGTTCATGCTCGTATTTTTTTCATTTCAGATTTTTCAAAATTAGTAGTCAAAAAATGGTTACAGCTGAACCATTGCAAACAGCTCTCATGTATACTCTGTTACCTGATACTTTAAACTGGCTTGACGTCTATTTGATAGGTATCAGCTGACGAAGAACTGTATCTCAAATTTAATTTTTTACTAGTGGTGTTGATTGGCAATCCTGCGATCAGGACCGTATTAGTTATATTCTTACTCAATATCTCATTGCCAAAAAGTACTATTTTTGGAAACAAAAAAATGCTTCAATATCCAGAAATTTGCAGCAAAAACGGTTGGTTAACCTCACCTCTTTCATAAACTGTATAATTTGCATATTTTTGTATTGGTGACACTTTATTCAATGGTCGAATGAGCGCTCAATTTTTTGAGCAAAGGTCTGGCTGTAACTGTTTATCTGTATATTGATAATTTTCGCTTAAAAAGATGGTTTATGTTTTCTTAAAAGGGGTGACACACGTACGAACTTTAGGTACGCGGTTATTAAATTCGCGAAATTACACGGCTTGACGTCGGTGACACACGTGAAGCTGAAATCACGTATTTTGATAATGTTCCTAAATAAACAAAACTTTTAACAAACGCCAAACACAACAAGCGTTGCGCATCGATGGCCTGCAGAAACAAAGTGGTGGCTCTCGGCTCGCAGTACGAGACGAGACAAGCTACGAGCAAGATTCCAAACCAGTTAGATCGCCGGCGGTTTGCGCGTCGGTTTTAAAGTACGCGTACTTACGGTGACACACAGGCGAAAAAGGTCGTCGAGCCATAAGTACGCGTTCTTGGTCGTACGTGTATCACCCCTTTAAAACTTCAATCTAGATCAATGTCGATCCACGTCGGTGATCCAGATATTGGAATAATTGGGTGATTAACGAGACAGTGAATTTAGTAAAAAATGCCACATTTAGCAATTTTTACAAATCTGTTGGTTGAAATATTCAAAATGAATTGATACCAAACATGTCCGATAATTTCAACGTTTATAGGATGATCGGACCAGCTGAAAATATTTTAAATTTTTATCCGATATCTATGTAGTTTGACAGCTGACAACTTCCATGAATTTGGTAATTCATCGAGCACAGTACGTACATTCAATAAATATTTTACTTTTATCCTTCTTATGGATCAAAATGATGAAAAAAAGTGGAGTCAAGTTGATTGACTCAGTACTTCCCACACATAACGATGATACCATTTTATTATTTTTTCATTGCATGAAGCTATAGTTTGAAATTCCCTTGCAACCAAATCGTCGACCACCCGCCCGCAAAAAAACATCCAAGTTTTTTTATTATGCACCGCCACTGGCATGATTTTTCTAAAACATACGCGCTTTCCATCCTCGTCGCGGTAGTAATACTGTGTCAAACTTTCATTAAAATCAATTCAATCATTTTCGCGATACGCAATATATAACGATCTAAAACAATACTTGTATGTATACAAACATCACAAGTCCCTTATTGGTTTCTATAATAAGCAAGCCAATGTTTGGATGGTCCTAAAAAAGTATATGATGCCGCTAGTTTTTTCATGCACAGGTCAATGGACAGCCCATTATAAATACAACAAATTTTTTAGTTTTACAACCCCCCACCCCCCAACCAACCCAAATTCACCCCACCAGAAAAAAAAGTAGAAAATGATCAGGAACTCCCGAAACGCCTAAAAACAAAGTTTTAGCTGTTATTATATTTTTGGTGTTTTTATTATTGCTGCGCCGCCACTGACACGATTTTTCCAAAACATACGCGTTTTCCATCCTCGCCGCGGTAGTAATACTGTGTCAAAATTTCATTAAAATCAATTCACAACAAGTTTCGCGTTAGGCAATATAGAACGATTCTAAAGCAATACTCGTATGTATACATCACAAATTCTAAATCCCTTGGTTTCTATAATAAGCAAGGCAATGTTCGTATGGACCTAAAAAGTATACTATGCCGGTAGGTCTTTCATTCACAGGTCAATGGACAGCCCATTATGAATACAACAAACTTTTCAGTTTTACAACCCCCCACCCCTCAACCACTCCAAATTCACCCCCACCCAAAAAAAGTAGAAAATGATGAGGAACCCCTAAAACGCCTAAAAACTAAGTTTGGGGAATATTTGAAAATTTTTGTTTTTTGCTAATTACTCCGCCCCCTGTACAACGATTTCCAAAATTATAGGAACATTACCTACTACGAGCCCACAACATATCGCTACCTAAATTTCGTCACAATCCATGTAGCGGTTACTGAGATTACGACGTTAGAAAAACGCCGACAGACAGACCGACGGAAATGAGTGACGTTGATTTTCGTTATGTAGAGTAGACATCATGAAACGCCCAAAAAGCGAAAATTTTCGCGATCACAATACTCCCCTCACCTATCGGTGTGGGAAGTAAAAGAATAAAGCAAAGATTTTTTGGGTTCAAGATATTTTAAAAATTGGAAGAAGCAAGGAGCGAACCATAATCTGTTGCAGGAGAGGAAGCCAACTTACACAGAAAAATATTTTAATTATTCACGAAGCCAAGTAATGCACTTAAATCGTTGCTTCAAATTATTGGTACACGGATGAGTAGAACATATTGTATTCGCGAACCTATTTCTTCTAAGGGAAGACTTGCTTTGGAGACATTTAAATACAGTGAAATATACTTGGATCATCAAATCTTCATCAATCATCTAAGGTACCTCCATCGGTTAACTATTCAACCATGCACCTAACATATATTTTTAAGTGGCAAGTATTGGAAAGAAATCGAGGAATTTGGTGGATTGGATTTGATCTCAAACAAGCTCAAATCACAGATCTATAAATTTAAATTGACTTTGCAGCACCTCGGCAACTGACATATGTACCAACTATGAAGGTACAAATTACCCACAGTGTGCGATACCCGAGGTCAGAAGGATTTCATTTTTTTGTAATACTAGTATTACCACCTTCGAACTCCTCGAAGGTTGTACCTTATGTGGGGGATTGGCACAATTATGACACGTATATCACATTAATTTGATAATATAACCTATTGCTCCAAATATTCGATCATTCTTACTGGGGCATTGGATCTGGTTATCATTCTTCTTTTTTTCTAGCTCTTTTATTTAAAAACGTATGGAATAGGTTACAGTTAAGTGCATTTAGATCAATTTATGGATATGTTAAAGGAAACTAATATACATATCGAAGAAATGTTTATCCAACAGATACAAAGTACCCAACCGTTCACATATAAGCAAATCATTAAGCCATATCTACTCAAACACAAGACCCAACAGATTGCCTTCGATTACATATATACAAGCCGCTCCGCATTACCAGAAAATGGCGGCAATGGAGGACAGTTGGCACGAGGATTTAACGAATCTGGTCGACCCTTTGCAGGCTGGATTGCATGACCGCCATGGCTCAGCTGGAGAGCGTCGGTCTAGAATTCCGGAGATCGCGGATCAAATCCCGCTGGTAGTCTGGCCTTTTTCCGGCATTTTCTGGTAGCATCTTGATTTGAGAGGCCGACATGCGGCCAATAGCATGAAAAATGGTAATACATTCCCTCCCTATACACGGGTATCTGTGCTGGGTCGACCTAGTGATATTGGAGTCGAACGCGGTCGGAGATTGTTAGATTTTCTTCGATGACATAGATACTAGCCGCCCCGTACTAATACCCAGACAGCACAATATATTCTAGGAACATTCTAAGAATCACCATTTTGGAACTTTGTATCGTATATGTAAAATTTGCAGGCAAGTGTAGTGACATCTAATGCATCTGAAGACATTATGTTAGCCGGTTTAACCGGAAGTACCGACAACTTTTTTAATTTAAATGGGACACCCTGTATATTTTTGCAGATTTTCATTCACCTTTTTTTGCCGAATACGTCCATAGTGGGTTTCGTATTTGTTCCTTAAAAAAAAATGGAGTCAAGTTGATTGACTCAGTACTTCCCACAAATAACGATGATACCATTTTATTATTTCCCATTGCATGAAGGCCATGAAGCTATAGTGCGAAATCTCCTTGCAACTAAATCATCGCCCACCCGCCCGCAAAAAAAAACATCTAACACAACAACCCTCGTAAATAGTTTCTTACGTCTCCCTCTTCAGGAAATATGCATTAAAAATCAATTGAACAATTTTCACGTTACGCAATCTAGAACGATCTAAAACAATACTTGTATATATACATCACAAATACTCGTGGTCCCGTGGGTTCTATAATAAGCATGCAACGTTCGGATGGACCTAAAAAGTGTATCACGCCGCTAGGTTTTTCATTCGCATATCAATGAACAGCCCATTACGAATACAACAAAATTTCCAGTTTTACAACCCCCCAACCACCCTAAATTCACCCCCACCCAAAAAAGTATAAAGTGATCAGGACCCCTAAAACGTCTAAAAACGAAGTTTGAGCTGTTTTCATATTTTTAGTTTTTTTAATATTGTTGCGCCGCCACTGAGACGATTTCTAAAAATCATACGCGTTTTCCATCCTTGCCAAAGTAGTAATACTGTGACGAAATTTCATTAACATCAATTCAGTGGTTTCTACATTATAAAATACAGAACGATCTAAAGCAATACTCGTATGTATACATCACAAATACTAAGTCTCGTGGTCTCTATAATAAGCATGCAGCGTTCGGATGGACCTAAAAAGTGTATCACGCCGCTAGGTTTTCTATTCGCATATCAATGGACACCCCATTACGAATACAACAAATTTTCCAGTTTTACAACCCTCCACCCCCCAACCACCCTAAATTCACCCCCACCCAAAAAACAGTATAAAATGATCAGGAACCCCTAAAACGTCTAAGAACGAAGTTCGAGCTGTTTTCATATTTTTAGTTTTTTTAATATTGCTGCGCCGCCACTGAGACGATTTCTAAAAATCATACGCGTTTTCCATCCTTGCCAAAGTAGTAATACTGTACCGAAATTTCATTAAAACCAATTCAGTAGTTTCTACATTATAAAATACAGAACGATCTAAAGCAATACTCGTATGTCATACATCAGAAAAAATTCTAAGTTCTTTGTTGTCTGTAATAGGCATAAGGCAATGTTCAGATAGACCTAAAAAAGTTATTTATGTCGCTAGGTCTACCTTCATAGGTCAGTGGGCAGTCTATTATGAATACAACAAATTTTTCAATTTTACAACCCCCCAACCCCCAACCACCCCAATTTTCACCCCCATCCAAAAAAAGGTATAATATGATCAGGAACCCCTAAAACGTCTAAAAACGAAGTTTGAGCTGTTTTCATATTTTTAGTTTTTTTAATATTGCTGCGCCGCCACTGAGACGATTTCCAAAAATCAGACGCGTTTTCCATCCTCGCCAAACTAGTAATACTGTGCCGAAATTTCATTAAAATCAATTCAGTTATTTCAACATTATAAAATACAGAACGACCTAAAGCAATACTCGTATGTATACATCGGAAAATTCTCTAAGTCCCTTGGTTCCTGTAATACAAAAGGCAATGTTCGGATGGACCTAAAAAAGTGTATTATACCGCTAGGTCTTTCTCTCTCAGGTCAGTAGACAGCCCATTATAAGTACAACAATTTTTTTAGATTTACAACCCCCCACCCCCCAACCACCCCAATTTCACCCCCACCCAAAAAAAAGTAGAAAATGATCAGGAACCCCTAAAACACCTAAAAACGAAGTTTGAGGCATATTTGAAATTTTTCGTTTTTTGCTAATTACTCCGCCGCCTATGCACCGATTTTCAAAATTGTAGCAACATTACCTACTACGACCCTACACCATATCACTACCTAAATTTCATCAAAATCTATGCAGCGGTTACTGAGATTAGGAGGCTAGAAAAACGCCAACAGACAGACAGACAGACCGACAGACCGACAGACCGACAGACCGACAGACCGACAGACCGACAGACCGACAGACCGACAGACCGACAGACCGACAGACAGACCGACAGACAGACCGACGGAAATGAGTGACGTGGATTTTCGTTATGTAGGCATCATAAAACGCCCAAAAAGCGTGTTATCTCAAAATCGAAAATTTTCGCGATCACAATACTCCCCTCACCTATCGGTGTGGGAAGTAATTGTCTCACAAATTCGTCCGTGGCGGTCTGCGGTCTTCCCGTTTGAAGTGATTTTTTTGTATTTTTTTTTTAGTCATCGTCAAACGTGTTATAGGACCCCTGTCGGGACGTAAATCAATAAAAGTTGACACACTTCTTTGTGAGTTCTCACGCGATCGCCAAAACCGACTTTGAATGACCGGCATTTTAAACACCTGAAATGATAAAGAAGCTTTATCTTTCCCGTTTTTACAGAAACTAATGCTAAACCCACTATGAACGTATTCGGAAAAAAAAGATGAACTAAAATCTGCAAAAATATACAGGGTGTCCCATTTAAATTAAAAAAGTTGATGGTACTTCCGGTTAAACCGGAAGTACATTAATAGCTAACATAATGTCTTCGGATGCACTAGACGTCACTACACTTGCCTGCAAATTTTCAGCAATATCACTCTTTCCGTTCCAAAGTTATTTGCTTGGTTCCATACTTTATCCCAACCCTGTATAACCTAGTATCCGACTTTCATAGAGTGTTTTGGGCAGCATTGATTCAGGCACACACTAATTTAGGGATTTATGAAAAAAATATATAAAGTGGAACCTCTATTTATAATTGCATAAGTTTAATGTACACATTAAAAAAACATATTTCATTGCACGGAGTGGTCCTCCCGTATTATCCTGCAAAATAAAAAACCCGATTAATTTTAAAGCATACGATGTACATTCAAATACACTTCATTAACTACAATGATAAATTTTCACCAAAATGTTGTCGTATTTTAAACAATTTTAGTACCTACATTTAGAGCAAAAAGTGGGTACCACGTAAGAAAATAAATACTGGAAATTCATAGTCACAAATATAGCAAATATCTTGTTAGTGGTTGTTATTATATATTAATTAGGGTAGGTACCTACGACAAGTAAGACTAGAACATTGAGATTAGACTCAACAAGAGAGTTGCTACCATATGGTGCTAGAAAGTCGGAAACAAAATAGTTATACTCACCCTAAGGTTGCTCCTACATGAAGTTATAAACTAAATAACAAGTAAAATCACGTTCTAGAACACGGATACGGATGACTATCCAATTATCGTAAGAGAAAAATGCACAAGCACGAGCAGGCACCACCGACCACCGCACCGTAACGACTAGGGATGGGCAAAAATAACCGGATTTTCAAATAACCGGTTATAGCATATCTAATAACTGGTTATAAACAGGTTATTTTTTACTGGCGGTTAAACCGGTTAACCGGTCTTTTCATCGAATAACCGAAAGCCGGTTAATTCGTCGCACCGTCATGTCTCATTGCCCACGCACTCTATGGTTCTATGATTTATCTTTCCGTTTGATTTGGAATCTATGACTATGCAATGTTCTGTCATCTGTCTGTGGCTTTTTGCGGTTTCCACTTTTTGGCAAAAACAAAAATCATAACATTAAATTAATTACTAAAAAATCATTTTGGGCTTTGCATTTGTCAATCGACGATTGCTCTTCGGTTCTTGACTGTTGTCCGATCATCTGTGCCATCAGAGAAGGTGGTGTCACTCCTGAACAATGTTTGCACTGATAGAAGTCGACTCACACCACAGCATGTAAATCAACTACTTTTTCTTGGGTCTTTAGATGATATCTTCTGGGAATTATAGCTGATATTTCTTTTGTTTAAATTTAAAAATGCAAAAACTCCTGTTTTTTTACCTTTACTGTGGCAGCTGTATTCTACTATGTACTGAAAACATAGACAAAAAGGTGTAAAACAATTTTTAAATAGGAGAAAGCAGCGGAAAAGCGCCTTTTTGCCTCTCATTTACTCCAAAGAAATGTTTCACAAATTTGAAATTTTACGCAGTTTTCACACTCCTTGAAACGGATGTATGGCACAACGAAGTACTGTATGCTGTATGACATGACATACGTATGTCACTGCTAAGAATGCTAAACCTAACCTCTATTTTATAGTGCAAAAAAATAACCGGTTATTGGTGTAACCGGTTATTTGGTCCAGGTTAACCGCCTCAGGTTATTTTTTATCAAAAAAACATCCGGTTAACCGATAAACGGTTATTTTTGAATAACCGCCCATCCCTACCCAGAAACCAATTTTGTGATGTATATGTACGAGTTTTAAAATATTTTGTTCTATGTATATTGCGTAAAGCGGAAATTATTGAATTGATTTTAATGAAATTTTGACACAGAATTTAGTGTCGTGGTGAGAATGTAAAATGCGTCTGTTTTTGAAAAATCGTGTCAGTGGCGGCGCAGCAATAATAAAAAGACTAACAATATAAAAACAGCTCAAACTTCGTTTTTAGATGGTTTGGGGGCTCCTGATAGTTTCGCATCGTCTAGTTGAAGCATGCAGAAAAAACAGTGGCGTCCTAGCTTCTAAGGAGGGAGACGCAAGAAACTATATTTACAAGAGTTTTTGTGTCGGATGTTTATGCGGGCGGGTGGGTAGGTTCATGGTATCATCATTATGTGTGGGAAGTACTGAGTCAATCAACTTGACTCCATTTTTTGAATAAATAGTTCTTTAGTTGGGTAACGTTTTTTTTTCAAGATTATTTTAAGTATTATATTTTGAGCAACTTGTAGCCATGATATTGTTGATTTAAAGGCTGCACCCCAAACAGAAATGCAGTATCTGATAAATAGATTCAACAAGGGCTGTATACACAATTATTAAATTTTTTCTTGATAGGATGTAACGTAATTCATAAAACTTTTGCATTAGACTTCTCAAACGTTTGGAGACATAGATAATATGATCTTCCCATTTTAAATGTTGATCAATGATAATTCCTATATAAATTATACAATGTCTATTTCTCAACAAGGATCAAAAACATTTTCAATCCCTTTTTCAGGACGGGAGTACGCGGGCCGGTTCGGCATTACTGAACAAATGGTATGCGTTTGCACCGCCGCCTGTAAATATTTTTTATCGGTTTTGGAGGTATATCCTTGTAGTAGGATTATAGTAAATTGGCCACGCCCGCTGTAGCTCGAATCGTTGACTCGCAGAAATTATGACAACTAAATTTAACTCTCGTACTTTGCTAATGAAGGGTTAACAAGCCGCTTCTTCGATTGCCAGGTTTCAACTTTCTGGTAGACTGGAATAGGTGTCCTCGAAAAAGCTCAGTCCTGTGATTGGTAAATGTTGCTGATAAGGATTATCTGATTCGTTAACCAACTCTTCTTAGCTAGGTCGATGATCCAGATTACGGTTTCGACTTTTAGCACTGGTTCAGTCTTGAGGGCGTCTAACCGGTGCAAAAGTTGCTGTGTGGTTCAGAGATGGGTTGCAGTTGCTTTTGTAATTGACGTCCTTTTTAGGTGAGTTCAGATGTTAGTGCTTTAAACTTCTGGTGCACAGTTTTTCTTGTGTTTACCGGTTCCTTTGCTAACTTGATATTCATCTTCATACACACCGTGATGATATTGTAGCACTATTTGGGTATTGTGAGGAAAACCTCTTTTATAGCATGTTTCTTAGAAATAGGTATATAGTTATTAAACCCTTTCTGATATCTTCCTTTATTCTTAGGTGAGTCTTTAGTCGAATGGTTTTTGCCAATCCAAACAGCTCCTTAAATTCCTGGAACGTCATATACAGACTGATGTAATGTAGGGTGAAATCAAACACTCTGGACGGTGGTTATTACAAGACTGTCTTCAAATTAATCGTTCATCAATACAAATGACACACATTCATGTAAACACCATCAGCATTTTATATGGTTGCACTACATCTTCCCCCTTTAGATGAATGGGATTCATCTCGATGAATTACATTCAAAAAGGTAAGCTGGCCAGGCTTTGAAAAAATGTATTACAACCGATTCAAAATTAGTATCCTATAATCTAAATAATAAGTAATGCCCCAACCATTTCAATAGATTTGCAATAATCATACTAAAACTAAAACATTATTACATCAAACAGTTCTTGTGTTATATGCATATAACATTTTTACTTATTGCGCAATATTACATTTTTGAAGTCCGTTTCCGTGCACAGTAAATTGTTTTCTAATTACCGTGAAAGGACGTTTAAACCAAGGATCTAACTTTGTTCTGTTTTCGTTGCTGATCATCACTAAGTCACCCATTTGCAAATTGAGACTGTCCTATGCAACGTCATACCCAGTTTTACGGTATTGTTTTGCTCTGACTAAAAAATCTCTAGCTCTTTGGTGTGACATTGCAATCTATGGCGCATTTCTTGATAATATGCGTCAACGTTGTACCAAGGGTAAATTTTTTCTTCGTGAGATCGCCTGAAATTTCAGATTTTCTGCCAAAAACAGGTTCAAATGGAGTGTAATCGGGTTAAACTTCTGGAGTTGTAACAAAAAGCATAAAATTTAACCCATTTATCCCAATCTGTGAACGCTTCATTGATATAGGACCTCAGATATTCGTTTAAAACTCTGTGATTACTCTAGCACCCACCTATGCTCTCATGATTATAATCTGTCGTAAAATTTATGATTTATATTTAACATGCTGGATAATTCATCTAAAACTTCATTTTTGTATTCGGTACTCATATCCGTCCTCGATTTTTCATTGGGCCGAATATCAAAATAAAGATCTCAACTATCGCTCTCGCCACGGTCAGCGCTTTCTTTTATTTGGTATTGGTGCAACAAAGATGTATTTAGTAAGTTCACACTGCATAGTAACAGCATAAACAGAAAATGGACCAACCAAATATCATCATTCTCTTTCAATTTAATTTTTCTTAATCCATTTTCACCGGGTATTTGCTGTAGCTCAGACAAAACTTTCCTTAAAGAAAAGTTGCCATTAGTGAAAAAGATATCTTTTTCTTTGCTGAATTTCTGTTTCCCAAATTTTTCTATAACTAGTCAGTCTGGCTTAATTTTAAATTATAATGTAGGAACTGCAAACAATATCGAATAGCTGTTGCGGTGTTGGCGTAATTACCATGGGTCCAATGTGTTTTATTTTACTTTTGTTTACTTGACATTTTTTGCAGTTTTTGATGTAAATAGCAACATCACGCGACATATGTTTCCATTGGTACTCTGACCTTATTTTCCAAGAGTCTTTTTTGTCCACAATGTCCTCTTGTCAAGGGGTTATTTTGAATCAAGTTTATCATCTTGGTCTGTAATTAATGTGGGATTCCTGTTTAAGTATATTGTCACCTCATCTAAAAAGTCCTGTCCTACTAATTTAAAATCTGTTATAGTGCAAACTTTAAAAATATCATTTTTCTCTTTCAATTTAATTTTTCTTAATCCATTTTCACTGGCCATTTGCTGTAGCTCAGACAAACCTTTCTCTTGTAAGCATACTTAACCTTGTTGCTGCATGACACTCATCCTGTAAATACCCGCCTATGTATGCGAAGAGTTTGTTGGACGCCATATGTTTATTTTTCTAACCACACCTCATAAAGAAAGGGCCGAGAGTTTATGTAAGGTCTTGATGCCTTACGCCTGTGAGAAAAATATGAAAAAAAGTAAACACAGTGTCCGTCTAATCCTCGTGACGCGTGGTTCAGTGAGTTTTGCTTGTGGTTGCAATTTGGTGAGTTGCTCACTGAGTATATTTCTGCATTTGTCCGTATATCATTGCATGCATGTTTTAACCTTTGAAGCCATAACTGATTGAAATATTGAGATACAAGGTAGCTAACGAGAATCTCTGCGGAGGACCCATTAATGGGATCTGGGGAACTGTCTCAACTCCCTAATGGGACCTGGGATAAAGTTAAAACAGTTAGGTATGATTGTGAGATTACTGGGAGCAGGGTCCCTCACCCTCTCCGAAGTCATAGCGTACCTGTCTAACTCCAGCCCACTACCTTAATTGACTTGGAGGACCTCCTAATGGGACCTGGGGTACTGTTTAAGTCCCTAATATGACCTGGGACTTAGTAACAGTTAGGTATGATCATGGGATTGCTAGGGAGCATGATGAAACACACCTCATCGTCTCTGCAGTAATCATTGGCATTAGCGTACCTGTCTGGCTCCAGCTCAATTAATGAAGGACCCCCTAATAGGACCTGGGGTACTGTCTCAACTCCCCAATGGGACCTGGGATAAAGTTGAAACAGTTGGGTACAATCAGACGATTCCTGAGGAGCACGGTGAAGGTGGTTAGAAATATAAACACCTCATCATGTCCGCAGTAAGCACTAGCTGGCGTACTTGTCCGGCCTGGGAGCAAGATATATTAGACAATTCGTGAGGGTAGGATGCTGTCCGCCCATTGCACTCATGGATTCATATCTTGGAAGTCTTCCATGCGGTAGGAAGCTACCGTTCTCCTTGATATGGGAGGTGGATCGCACTAATTCTACCTGTGTCAGTTGTAGGGCATGTTCTCAGGTCAAAGTCTTCACTTATTTATAGAGGTGCGTACCTAGATAGATCTATCGCTAAGCAGATATGAGTTGCGAGTCACATTCGTAGGTAAGGCGCCGTAAATCGATGTGGCGGGTGTGGTCAGTTGTGAAGCCAAGACACACTTTTTGCCGTCCGTGTGGCACCTTTGGGTTTACGCTCTCCTCTGGTGTGCACATATAACGGACGAGTACCAAAGTGGCGGTACTGAGGGATTGCGCCTTATATCTTAGAAAATACTGAGATCATCCTCAAGCTATGTTCGAAGCCTCTGATGTAGTTCGAAAGCATCCTGGGCCTCTCAGCATTGATTGGGAGATAATATCAGTATCAGAGCAGACTAACATAACAGTAATTTTGTGCATGTAATGTAGCGGTTGAATGTGGAAGTTACTCATAAGCGTTTTCAAAAAACAGACCCGTCTCCGACTGTTTTCGTCACCTCTTGTCCAGCAGATCTTTCCTGTCGTCTTTTCACCAAGTAAGTGATCTTTTCAATTCCTGACTATTCGAGTGTATCAGAGTTCTTTTCGTATCACCCTCGTAAAACAAATTTTACGGTACAGGGTGCTACGCTGGAATTTTATTGTATCTTTAATTGTTCTATTATTATTATTATACTCATACGTCATTCTACACTCTAAAGAAAAATTGCCATTAGTGAAAAAGATATATTTTTCTTTGCTGAATATCTTTTTCCCAAATTTTTCCATAACTATCCGTAGACCGTCTGGCTTAATTTTAAAGTATAATGTAGGAACTGTAAACAAGTCGTAATTGTCATTAGTTTGCAACATTTTTGGTGTCGTATCGGGTTGATGTACTGTTTGTATATCTGGGTCGTCATATATTATGTTGCTTTCTCGCCATATTTTTTGTGGTTACAGCTAAAATTTTAGATGACTTTTTGCTAATATCTTTCAGATCTTCGATTCATAAATAGTATTACTTGTTTTCAAAGCTCTGTGAAAAATCATTTTATTTTCAATAAAAAACAAAAAGTTTACGGATAGAACTAGCCCATGGGATCCATGATGGAAAATATAATTTTTTATATGGTATTTTTTTATACAACCGCCGCCAGTGTAGTATCTTGAGGATTTGTTTGGTGTAACGATTTATACCTTGGTGACCTAAACTGTTTTATACTCTGTAAGGTTGGCTGGCAGCGCGACGTTGAATGGTGGCCGCTTTGCAACGCGAGCTTAGGATTTACTCAAACAGTATGGCCACGAGGAGATTGAAGAAAATCACAAAACACGTTTCAGATCTGCTCTCAAGTTTATTGAAAGAATGAATTACAACAATTCTAATATTATAAAATTAACTTACTATACTGACCGGACAGGACAGGTATTAACGCCAGGTAGAGAACGATGAATTCCTGGAAAGAAAAACTCATAGAAAGAACTAGAAAAAATTGAAAAACATGATATCAGTCGGAAACAATTATTCGAAAAACTTAACAAACACAAATTTCTTTATTAAAAATGCACTCTTTCAAAAAATCTGATGATTCAGCTATCACATATTTATCTGAAATTTAGACGAAAGCCTCGAAGTGTCAAGTAACAGAAGACATACTGATATACTTTAACCAAGTTGTGTGCAGAATACATTAAATATTTGATTTACTGATAAAGCTCTATACATACACCTTTATTTATTTAGGTATGGCGTAAAATATATCCCACTTTTATCACATCTGACCAATGATCTATGTAAATTAGGCCAATTATAAGTTTCAATAATTATTACGTGCAAAAAATTAAGAATTAAGGTAATTGATATACCAAAATAGAACAAAATCATGATATCAATTAAAACTGGTATCTACAAAACTCCAACGAACCTACCGAGCTATACGATTTGAAAAAGTTTGTTTTAAAAAACAAAATTACAGTCTTGATCACTCCCACTCTCAGGCAAATGGGATCATGTTCGTACGGCAGCTTTAAGAGGCAGAAGATTACCAGGATAAGATTTTTATGGAAATATCAACTGTTCTGAGAATACAAAATTGCTCTATGCTTTACACACAAAACAATTAACAGTGACAGACAAACCGAAGGAAATATGTAACTTGTTATGTAAACTTATCCTGTGTTGTCTCTCTTTTCCATCGTGCTTCACGAACCCATCATAATAACCACATATAGTTAAACACAAACTATCCTAACATTTCAGCAATGCCCGTGCCTTTATGAAACTGCAAATTTGACAAAACAATTGATTTTGATTCATGTTGTCATCAGTATGATTTGCTACAACTTTTTGTGTAGCCGCAGGATAGTAGGAATCCAGCTTACCCAGAAAATGGTGTAGATGATGGAGTTTGAGCCTGCTGCGCCAAGTTGCCGAATCCGATGATGTTTTGATTGGCGAGGTTGCCGAATCCTGGACTACCTGTACTGCCTGCGGTCCCGCCTGGAAAAGATATTCAACTGCACTAAAAAAAGGTTACAACAGAAGAGAGGTAAGAACCAATTTTTTTTTAATTTCTGCACCACAGAATCGCGAAAACTTTTTATTTTTAAATATGGTTTTGGACGTTTTATGATGTCCGCCATTCATCTTCTAACAGCGTAATCTCAGTAACCTCTTCACACCGATTTAGATGAGCTTTGTGTGTGACACTGCTTTATAGCGGGTAATGTGGGTAATATTTTCGAAAATCGCGGCAGAGGCTTCGGAGTGAATTAGCAAAAATCGAAAATTTACACTGCTCAAAATTTTGTCTTTAGGGGTTTTAATAGTTTCCTAATCATTTTCCATATTTCCGGGAGGGCCTAAAATTGGAGTGGTGGTAGGGAGTTAACAGATTTTGATTAAAATGGGGATGTGGTATGGTGAAGTCGAGTGTGAGGCTGAGCTCATCGGCTGCCCGTGTTGCTGCTCTGAAAAAGAAGTCTCCTTTACCCGCATTCTCGTGTTATCGCACAAAGCGGATCAGGGGATCGGTGCTGTTCGTCACATAGCAGGCAGTGGCCAATACTACTGTTGTGCGGACGTTCCAAACTCACATTCCATGATCTCCCTGTTGTCGTGGAAGGTGTATTGGCGCGACAGAGGACTTGGGATGTAAACTTCTCTCCATATTTCCATATTAATCCGGGTCTTTGTGTCGATTTGACCCAGCTCATCCACTGTCCAGTGGATGGCACCGAAGGTGTATAATAATGGGAACGCAAGTTAGCTTGTGGCAGCGACTTTGTTCTTACAGGAGAGTTTTGATGACCAGATCTGCCGGAGTCAGTGCAAGTATTGCAGCAGAGACATCCTTTGGCCATAACTGCTTCCTGCAGATAACGCTGCGTCACTTCAATGTAGGTCTAAGTGTCTCCGGCATGCAGTTGTCGCAAGATGCCCCCATCCACGAACTGCTCCTCCTCTTCACTATCTCCGCATTATCATTTCTTGAGATGAACCAAGGTACATTTATCTGTTCAGATAGCATAACTGTACCCTCAGCGACTGTTGTGTATCGCGTTGGCAAGAGGTAGGTCTAAAGTTTTAGGTCATCCATATCAACAGATGGGTGACCTTGTGCTTCCGGCGATTGGGCGTGCCACAGCTTTACCTTATTTAAATCGTGTCTAAGCTACACTTGAATTAATTGGTTACATTTATATACAGGGTGAGTTTTTAGTGGCGGATCGGTTGATAACTCCACTACGGTAGAAGATAGCAAAAAAAGTTGTATATAAAAGTTATAGCTGAGGATATGCTCCTTACTCAGAAAATATTTTTATTTTTACAGGGTGATCCATAACTACATGGTGATGCCAACATATATTTTTTAAATGAGATACCCCATATATTATTCCATTTAGATTCTACTAATGATCCCCTTCTTGCATTATAAGATATTGTAACATTATACAGGGTTATGACTATTTTTATATCTAAATCGCTGTCAAACGAACGTACTGTATGTCAAAAAGTAATGAATCAAACATTTTTTTTTCTTACATGGAAAGATAAAAAATATCCTATAGTTTTAAAATCGGCTGTCAAAAACCGACGACGCATATTCATATACTGGGTGATGCAGAATGCAAACTCTAGATTTTTTTTAATGTAACTCCCAATATTTGATTATAGCAAAGAATGGCTTTTAACATCATGCTCTTTCATCTTTGTATAGCACTTGTTGTACCTACATCCATCAGTTTCAGAGTTATTTCGATTTTTCTGTAAATTTAAAATATACCTTCTATTTGTATACTGAAATTTATTTATTAGAGAAACGAAAAAAAAAAACATATATGGGACAATCACGGGCGTCGCAAGTCGGATATGATGTCTGTATTTGCTCTTTTCCAGGGTCTGGCACACTGCACTGCCGTGTCGTTCGCCTTCCATAGGTCCTGAATTGTGCAAGGAGTTTCCAGGGATGTTCCAAGATAGAAGACGCTCCATCGTCTAGTTGTCTTAGCAGGTATGTGATTCTATGTTAGTCGTCGCCCACAGTACCTTTTTGGTTACTGATTTGGAGTGTGTCAGTGAGTTTGTTGGCATAATGAAATTCTTCCAGGATTTAAGTCTGGATACTGGGGGCTTGTGACCATATAGAGGGTGTATGTTATCGATGACTGTCTACTCTGTTCTGGCATACATGAGACTTTTCGTCAGATTTGTGGGAGGCGTTGGGGTACTATTCCCGCTAACATGTATTGTTGGTCCAGGTTGGTAGGTTCTAGGTCCGTATTCATAGTCGTTTCTCAAGTATCCCTTAACTGACTTCAGCTTCCCGTAGGAACCTTATCGATACCTTTGCAATATGAGGACGCGCATTATCTTGCTAGAACGAAGTATTACTCAAGGGACCCTCAAGTGTGGCTTTCCTTGTGTATCTGTTTCCTAGACAACATCTACCAGACGGCCGGGTTCATTCAGCGACGTTGACATATTTCAAATATAAGTCAATTTGTTGTGACTATGCCTACGCATGTTGATGTTTTCTGTTATCTCTTTTTGTTTTGTGCCAGTATTCCGTGTTTTTTGCCGGAGATTTTTCCGGATGTGACAGAAACTGACAACACCGTACTCCAAAATTAACCAACAAAACCAACATTTCGTTACTTGAGTATTACTCAACGGAGCCTTACGTAAGGGACCACCTTGAAACACAAAACCTTACTTAGGGACCCTCAAGTATTAAGGGAACGTTAAGTATCGACTACGAATGCAACCCTTAGACAGCCCGTGATTATCCTAAAGGCATCCTTCAGGGTAGGGTCCAGCTTGTTAGCATGAGTCGATCTGGACAATACAGGGCATGCGTATTCTGCTGGGGCAAAGCACATGGCAAGGGATGTCGTCCGCAATAAGCCAGGGGGAGTTGACCCAGCTTGCGAATAACACCGTTCCTCGTATTCACTTTTGCTTTAGTCTTCTCTACGTATTTTTTATAAGTGCTGTAGCCTGGTCGAATTCCATTCAATACGCAACATCACTGAACACGACACAACACGTAATTTTGTTGTGGTGGGTCAGTATCCAAACAACTGTTCTGTATATGACATTTAGCATAATTATGTGAAAAATAGTTGTTGTTTTTTTGTTCTGTTGTGATTTGTTGCGCTGATTTATCACCAATAAGAACTGTTCAAACGTTTTACAGTGTTTGAGTTTGAAGATTTTACGTTTACTGAGATCTGTTGCCGCTATTTTAACCTAAAGCCTTAATTTTTCCAAGGTTTGTTGGAGAATTTGGCTGTTTCTCAGTTATTATTGATTATTTTTATATTTTAGCATGACTGAGAAAGCTTCAGCTCAATACACGATATTTATATTTGATAATCCCTTACGGGTTTTTTGGTTGGGTTTGTTTCTGTTTGGATACTGAACGCTGACATTGCCAAAGTGACGTCAGAGCTATGTGGCCTATTTGCAGTACCGCGTTAGCTTACCGGTTATCAAGGCCGGTTTGAGTTTTATCTGGGTTTAGGCGTAACTGGTTTAACTTGTAGTATTCGGTTATTCTTGCTAGGGATTTTGTTAACCTTGTTTTGATTTCCTCGATGTCTTGGGATTGGCACGTAATGGCTATGCCATCGGGTAGATGAAATTATTTGTATAAGAGCTGACAGGTCGATCATTCACAAATTGAATAGAAGAGGCGTCAGCACACTACCCTGGCGGAGACAATACATCCGGTTCCTCCACCAACTCCTCTGTCCCTGGAACTCCACGTAGAATCTCCTGTTGCACAGCAAAGATCTCAGGAGCTCTGTCAGATGGTAATTTCCTAACAATCTGAGGATTTTGTGATTATTAATATTAATTATGCCGCCGAAAGGTCCACGAACAGCGCCCCCATTTTTTCTCTCATTTTGAAACCATCCTCTATGTGTTGTGTGAGACTTAGCACCTGGACAATGCAGGACTTACCGGATCTGAATCCAGTTTGTTGGGAAATTAGCTGGTTTTCTATGTGTGAGACTATTTTATTCAAGATGACCCGTTTATACAGTTTGAAGGAAGAACAGAGGAGGGATATTGGTCGATAGCTCTTAGTCTCTTCGCGAGGTTTCCCCGGTTTAGACACAGCGACCACCCTGGGTTTCAGCCACAGTTTTGGTATTTCTTTCTCACTCCAGCAAGAGGACAGTTGGAGGATCCAGGACTTCGCCAGTGGTCCTAGGTGTTGTAGGAATTCGTCGACTATATCATCTGGACCATCAGGCACCTTTCTAGGTTTAACACCCGTATGCACCGTTTGGCGATTCTAATTCTAGTTCCCTAATCGCGTTTTGCTAATCTTTGACATCTAGCCATGCACCGTCAAGAGATTAACTAATCCAGATTGGAGATACGGCAAGGTTGTGTTCGCAAGATTGTTTTGACAGTGACAGTGTCAAAATTGTCAGTTTGCGGTGCATAGTAGACAAGTAATCTAATCCAGGTTTACGTAACTAATCGCGCAATTGACTTACGGTGCATACGGGTGTAAGTGAATCAATGGCTAGTTCTAACTTTCCTACAGTGAAATAAGGTTCCTCTTGACCCCCTCTGCTTGGTCATATTTACTATTCCATCTAGAGATCCAATGACCATAACCAGCAGACCAGCAGTGTAATCTGGCGAGAGCCAGAGAAGTTGTCTGATGTTCACCTCGCCAGCTGCCGATAACTCTATAACGAACATCGTTTTCTGTTGGTGTTGGAGGAGGACTATGTCGGGCTTGTTTGCCCATACAAGATCGAGTAGTTCCAGTCCCATCTATACCATCCAAGTGCCTTGAACGATAGTAGAGCACTCGTAGAGCTGCGTTGCGCCGAGAAATGCATAAGCGTCTCTGGTACCTGTCGGCAGGCTCTACAACGGTTGTCGGGCACATCTACACCCATAAGCCTACTACGGTATACCAAGGTGTTGGCAACCTAAGATGACGTAAAACATAGTTTGGCAGGCATACGTTGCGTCAATTGCAACAGCTGTTAGGAAAAATCTCGGCTAATTAGTCAGAGTCAGAAAGTATTTCACACTACCCAACTCCTTACATTGTATAAAGCCAGTAAGACGTAGCCTGAAGTATTGCTGATTTTTCTGGACAGCTGCTATATTTACTAACCTGCCTACACTAGAGGCAGACCAGAGAACAGCAAATTGATTAACAGACCACATATTTGAGCTCAGGTTATACAATATACAGGACATGTAATGAGGTTATCGACCGTGTTACGTTATCCTATTAAAAGTCTGCATTAAAAAACTAATTACAGAAAAAATATGATCTTTCTTTTATCGTATGGAGACTTAATATCACTTTACGCTGTTTTCCTTTAGTTATGTAATTTTTACATTTCTTGATTGAAGTTATATTCGCGAATCTTCCATAACTGTCCACTGTTGATGCGATAATATAAAAATTACATAACTGAAGGGGAAACTTCAAAACCAGCACTCAGTGAACACGCTTTGGAGTCAGAAAATAATGAAAATGGGATCAAATGGGATAATACAAGGCGGATAATGGCTATAAGAGATAGTAAGTAGTCCTAGCGGAGGCTGGATATTATCATGGCAATCCTATCTTTGTTTGACGCTGTTCTAAATAGTACATTTGAAGTCATCCCAAACCGATACCACAAGTTTTTCAATCCAAGAGGTTCTTCGTCTTCCTTGGCTCCTCTTATCCTTGATTTTCCCTTCCATAATTTTTGTGTCCCCTTATAACATGACCAAGGTACTCTAGTTTTTTTGTTTTTAGAGTGTTAATTATTCATTCCTCTTTTTGGATTCTCTATCAGTCCAGTTGGTATTTAAAGTCTGAATTCATATGGCCTATATTTGATTAAGTGTTGAATCTCAACGTATCTCATAAGCTCTTGATTGATCATCCATCATCTTGTTTAGACCTATCAACACGTTCAAAACCATGAGAAAAATTCTTACTAGGTAGAATATACCACCTGGTGATATCAAATATCGGAAAGTCTATTTGTATACACATGTTTTCTTCTTGATTATTTATTGACATACGGTATTATTCACAACTCTAAACATTTAAGCGCGCTTTGCAGCAGTAACTGGATTGGTGGAAATTAACCGACCGCTTCATGAAAATGATGCAACATGTAAACTTTAGCGGCTTGGCAACTTTTTGAAGATTTGAACCTTTAATATTCATATTGCTGATACTCACATTGTGCGATATTGCTAGGCGATTGGGGCTGTGCAGCTACCGCGCCGAATAGTTTCGATTGAGGGCTACCAAAGCCGGTGGAAGAGCTGAACGCAGGGGCAGCTCCAAAGGCCGGCGCTCCTCCGAAACTGGGAGGAGCACCGAAAGCTGGCGCAGAAGTCCCACTCGTCGTCGCAGCGAATCCGGTCTGCGATATGGAGATGCCAGCGCCACCAGTGAATGGACCACCTCCTGCGGATTCGCTACTTACGCCGGCCTGACGGAAAGAACCACCTGGAAATTGTTAAATCATCATTGAAAGTACCGAATTAGGAGATGAAGAAAGTAAAGGGCATGTCCTTAATAAGTCTATCGAGATGCAAGCAACTGATTAGTAAACAAATCAGGGGTATTTCATAGATGAAAACCTAGAATTTCGCTGAGCGAGACAAATTTATAACAACGAAACTTATAAAATGGTATTTCCGAGGGATGATTAACTAATTATTCAGCAAAAAAAACATACCATTACTTAAGGCGGGTTCTGACTGTTCAGTTTCACTGAATCAGTTTGAGTGATTCAGCATTAAGGAAAGCGATGTTTGTTCGCACTGTTCAGTTTTAATGAAACATTTTAACTTAATCAGCATCCATGAAAAGTTTTCATAACCTTGAACTGCTAAAACTGATGACCCTCATGATGACGGAAAAGATTCTCGCAAGTCAGATTGACATTTGTATTCATTTTTCAATGCTTATTCAGTCAAAATGAATGAAAAGTAGGACTGGCTTTCACTTTGTAAAGTACAAACCCACTGATCAGTTTTAATGAAAAGGTGTTCTCACGTTCATTATTTGCTCAGTATCACTGAATCAGTCAAACTGATTCATCGAAACTGAATCGTCAGAACCCGCCTTGAAACAAAACAAAAAATGCAAAACCGATTTATCTGATCTCCGCCAATCACACAAAAAAATTCTTGGACGAAAAATATGTGCTTTCATTCAAGTATACTATATCTACCTAAATGCACAAAGCTGTAATAAATCTTGAACGAAATATGTTATGTTTTTGATAATATAGAGTTATGTTAAGTGAATTAGTGAATATTTTCAATTCAAAACTGGGAAAGGCTTGGGAAAAACAATTCCGAAATTTTAAATTAAGCATATGATAATCTTCAAAAGAAAACAATGAATATATCACCCATAACAATACTATACAGAATAAGTCTAAACTATGGAACGCCCCAATTATCTCGGAAACGGTTTGCACGATTTTCATGAATTTTGGGATATGGGGGTTTCGCAATACGGTCTTAAGGAGGTATTTACAATGTTGTCAAATCTACCGTTTTTTTATATATATATATTCCTCTTTGATACTAACCTGATCCACTAATAGGAACTTGAGCGTATTAACCTGAGCCACCTCGACGGATGTGAGCCATATAGACGGCTCAGGTCCGTTTGCCTTTGTTTCTCGGTACATTTGGCCTACTACAGTCAATTTCAGACAAAGCTTTGGTAGATCAAATGTCACAGATTGTAAATAACGAAAACATGTTCCGTGCTCTAATGTCAGAAAGGTAATAAACGTCATAATGTGGTGGCTCAGGTTAATACCATTGCTAGGAAATATAGTTCACAGAATTTCCACAAATGGCGCTGCGATTTCATAATTTATATACAAGTATATACCGGAAATTGTTATAAACATGAGCCAGAGGATTTGGCAACACCGATCATCAGGTCCATGCTATTTTATCAGGGCAAGATGCTCCGCTGTCCGGTTTTTCGCCTGCTGTGCGCATGACGTCACCTCCGAGTGATTCTCATTAGGGATATATGGGTATTATAGTTATTTTCTTTTTACCGCGCTTATTTTCACATTTAGCTTTCTATTGGGTATCGAGAGATAAGTTAATAAATATCATCCAATAGCATTTTATTAATATTGGGAACAAACGTCAAAGCTGGATGTCACTTTTGATCATATCATATATAAGTTTTGTATCAAAACTATTTTCGTTTTCTTTTTTTCGCAATAATTAAAAAGTTGTAACAAAACAAAAATGGGCTTTTCAGTCCAGTACCGAAAACACTCCGATGGCTCCCGAACCCATGTGAAGTCAATATGTTTCGTTGAAGCGATCCGCTCAGCAGTGGTGGGTCGGGTGGCGTAGTGGTATAGTGTTACGCAGCAAATTGCTGTGTTCAAGCGGGTGTTGGCTCGAAACACACCCTTGCAACTCTTTTTTATTTTTTTTTAACCAAAAAATATATTGATATGCTTTTCACTCATGTTACACACATTTTGTTTTGTACCATCGACATGAATATGTTTTTGAATCGAATTTTACCACTACGTCATGTGACCCTCTGCAGAACGGATCGCTTCAACGAACCATACTTGACGACACGTGGGTTCGGGAGCTTTGGGCGTGTTTTCGGTACTGGATACAAAAGCCCATTTTTATTTTGAAATAACTTTTGAATTATTGTGAAAAAAACAAAAATAGTTTTGTTATAAAACTTAAATGTTATTTCCATGTATCACTAAAAAATGTATTCAATTCAAAACCCTAATTTCTTGTCATCATTATATCATTATCAAATAATCCAGTGATTAAATGTTCCACTTCTGTGGAATCTGATTGGTTGAGATTAGCAATTGTTAAACTCTTTGTTAAACAAAAAAAATGGAGTCAAGTTGATTGACTCAGTACTTCCCACACATAACAGTTGCAACCAAATCATCGCCCACCTGTCGTCAAAAAACATCCAACACAAAAACTAGTAAATAGTTTCCTAAATCTCTCCGTAGGCGACACAATTCAGCCCCAACTGGACGAAACGAAACAATCAGGAACCCCCAAATTGCTTAAAAACGAAGTTTGAGCTATTTTTATATTTTTAGTTTTTTTATTATTGCTGCGCCGCCACTGACACGATTTTTGAAAACCATACGCTTTTTTCATCCTTGCCGCGGTAATAATACTGTGTCTAAATTTCATTAAAATTAATTCCATAATTTCCATGTTACTAAATTCAGAACGACCTAAATCAATACCTACCCCTACCAATACCAAATCCCTTGATTTCTGTAATAGCCAAGGCAATGTTCGGATGGTCCTAACAAACGTCTATTATGCCGCTAGGTATTTCTTTCACAGGTCAATGGACACTGTTATAAATGGAATAAATTTTTGAGTTTTACAACCCCCCACCCACTAACCACCCCAATTTCACCCCCACCCAAAAAAAGTAAAAAATGATCAGAAACCCCTGAAACGCCGAAAAACAAAGTTTGAGCTATTTTTACATTTTTAGTTTTTTTATTGTTGCTGCGCCGCCACTGACACGATTTTTCCAAAACATGCGCGTTTTCCATCCTCGCCGTGGCAGTAATACTGTGTCAAAATTTAATTAAAATCCATTCGATAATTTTGGCGTTATGCAATAAAGAACGATCTAAAACTAAAACAACACTCGGATATACAGGGTGGCCAATCGGGTGACGATAATAATTTTTTTTTAGATAGCCCGTACCGAGACCTATCCAAAACACCCCCAGGTATGTGTACCGATTATTGATAGTTTTCGAGTTATGATTTTTTTTTTGAAAACTTAGAGATTTTCCAGTTTTTCCAAGAAGTCGTCAAAAACAAAAACAAGAATGCTTTTTGGCTTTTATTTTTTTCTGCAGTTATACTCAGTATTAAGCCTATTTTAATATTCAATAAAGAGAACCTGTACATCCGAACAATAATTAAGTACATTTTGGGGCCAAAGTTTGAAATTTCTGTTTTTAGTCAGGAGACCAAAACCAGAATAAGATTAAAAATACTTATGTCTGGTTCTGGAGCTTCAAACTAATCTTAAAAACTTTACAGGACATTGCACTTTCGAAATAATGATGAAAAAGTAGCACTTATGTGGACATTTTGCGGCGTACGTGAGTGTTAAAGGTAAAAAGGTGATAATTCACGAATTTCCAAAATGATTTAGAAAACTATTATTTTGCTTTGTTATGACAAATTAACGAAAATAAACTCGTAACAACTAATAAATACGATAATCATTGATGTTTTGATGAGTTTTAATAAAAAAACTAATACCCAAATTGTGATTTTTGAAGTGTCTTTACTATGTACTATTAAACTTCTGCTAAATTAAGTTGTATGGAAGGTTAACAAAGGAAAGGAATAATAAACAATAATCTGACTTCTAATTTCATGGCAGAATTACCTAGGAAGCGATGTCGTAGCATACGCCATCATTTTCTTTCAGAGTAGCTTTTTGCGAGCTCATGTCGGCGGAGCGCAGTTGTGTTAATTTTCGGTAATAGGTAAGGCAATGATCGGATGAACCTAAAAAGGTGATTTGTATCGCTAGGTCTTCCTTGACAGGTCAGTAGACAGCCTATCATGAATACAACAAGTTTTTCAGTTTTTCAACCCCCCACCCCCAAACACCAGAATTCCACCCCCACCCAAAAAACACAGAAAATGATCAAGAACCTGTAAAACGCCTAAAAACGAAGTTTGAGGAATATTTGAAATTACCTACCAAGACCCCACAGCATATTGCTGCCCAAATTTCATCACAGTCCATGCAGCGGTTACTGAGATTACGAGGCTAGAAAAACGCGTACAGACAGACAGACAGACAGACCGACAGACAGAACGACAGAAATGAGTGACGCGGATTTTCGTTATGTAGACATTATAAAACGCCCAAAAAACCTATTATCTCAAAATCGAAAATTTTCACGATCACAATCCTCCCCTCACCTATCGGTGAGGGAAGTAAAAGGGATGGCGTATGCTACGATAACGCTTCCCAGGTAATTTCGCCATGGAATTAAAAGTCCGATTGTTGTTTTATTATCCTTTTCCTTTGTTAACTTTCCATACAACTTAATTTAGCAGAAATTCAATAGCACACAGCAAAAAGCACAGGTATTAATTTTTTTTATTAAAAGTGATTAAAACATCAATGATTATCCTGTTTATTAGTTGTTATTAGTTTTTTTTCTTTAATTTGTCATAATAAAGTATAATAATAGTTTTTTAAATCATTTTGGAAATTCGTGAGTTATCACCTTTTTACATTTAATAGTCACGTACGGCGCAAAATGCCCCCATAAGTGCTATTTTTTCGTTATTATTTCGAAAGTGCAATGTCTTGCAGAGTTTTTAAGATTAGATTGGAGCTCCAGAACCAGGCATAAGTATTTTTAATTTTATTTAGAAGGTTTTGGTCTCCTGACAAAAAACAGAGATTTCAAACTTTGGGCCCAAAATGTACTTAATTATTGTTCGGATGTACAGGTTCTCTTTATTGGATATTAAAATAGGCTTAATACTGAGTATAATTGCGGAAAAAAATAAAAGCCAAAAAGCATTTTTGTTTTTGTCTTTGATAATTTCTTGGAAAAACTGGAAAATCTCTAAATCACTCTAAATTTTCAAAAAAAATCATAACTCGAAAACTATCAATAATCGGTACACATACATAGCGGTGTTTTGGATAGGTCTCGGTACGGGCTATCTAAAAAAAAATTATTATCGTCACCCGATTGGCCACCCTGTATACATCACAAATTATTCCAAGTCCCTTGGTTTCTATTATAAGGAAGGCAATGTTTGGATGGACCTAAAAAATTGTATTATGGCGCTAGGTCTTTCATTTACAGGTCATTAGAGAGCCCATTGTGAATACAACAAATTTTTCAGTATTACAACCCCCCACCCCCCAATCACCCCAAATTCACCCCCACCCAAAAAAAAGTAGAAAATGATCAGGAACCCCTAAAACGCCTAAAGGCGTATTTGAAATTTTTCGTTTGTTGCTAATTACTCCGCCCCCCGTATAACGATTTTCAAAATTATAGAAACATTACCTACTACGACCCCACAGCATAACGCTGCCCAAATTTCATCACAATCCATGTAGCGGTTACTGAGATTGGGAGGCTAGAAAAACGCCAACAGACAGACATTTCAGAGATTTCTACGTACAAATGGTTTTTTGGTACATCTCGAAAGGGCTAACCATTTTCGAGAAAAATGCAAAGCATTGAATCGATGCAGGCTATTGTAAATAAATAAATGTTCATTTATTTAATAAGTGTGCTGTGAAAAACAATTGAAATAATTGATAAACAACTTAAGAACTGTCAGTTTATTCAGTTTAGAGTTATTACAAAACATTTAGGTATTATTTTTAGTAACATTATTTAATAAGAGTTTGAACAAATAAGAAATAAAATACTAAGACAAATAGAGAATGTTTTCTTAAAGTGGAAGTGACCGCCACCAGCTGAATATCAGTACACTTCTACTTGACAACAAACTCTGAAAAACCATATTCTAAAATCAAAATGTCAAAAAATTACCATTTAGAAAATGGGGTTATTTTTACCCCTAACTCCTCCCGTATGATACGCCTCTGATTAAAATTATGAAATTCTGAATTCAGAATCAGATTCAGCGTCAAAAGTTTACCCATCGTACCTAATTTCGTAATTTTTGTTATGAATGGTTTCGAGATTTCGAGAATATCGAGGGAAAACCGTCTTCAGGGTGCCCCATGCAAAGGAGCGTAGCTCCCTTAGGAAGCATTTCCGGACCCATGTTCATATGACATTTTCTTTCTATTTTTCAGAGTACTATTCGTGGTTAAAGTTTGTTAACATACTTAATTAACACCCTGAACAAAAATGAATCCCTTTTCCCTTGGTCACGGCATCACGTGAGAATGACTTTACCATATTGACCAATAAAAATTACAGTATCCAAAATCCAAATTACAATATTTTGGAAGTCGCCAAAGTGAAATAGATTCTGAATATGCCATCCACTCGTGGTGGCGAAACGTCAAGACTTAACGCTAAACGACGCCGGCTTAACAACCCAAGAACCACAAATTCACTCGACGGTGGCCGAGAAAGCCTCACACAGTACATCAGGAGTAATAATTCCACCCAGTCAAGGTCAAGTGGGCGTGTTATTTGTATATATTTGATTGCTAACTATTCTGAGCCGAAACCCAGCTGTAATCTTGGCAACATTGCTTGGCTCAGGAAGATTCGATAATTTACATAAACTTGTATATCAGAGGCTCACAATGGTATTAAATGTATGCATGGCTCATGTATGTACTATAAATATGAATATATAAGCATTTTCAAAAATATTTATTTTAAATAATTTCTTATGTATATTACGGTTTTTAGATACAACACAATATATCTGGAGATGAAAATAAAACTATTATTTATCTAGCACATCTCTAAGTAGGTGGCTCAGTATATGGTCAATTTCCAATTGGCTCAGGTTTGTTATAATGATGTATATATATATATATATATATTTATTTACAGCGGATCACCCAGCGTCCGGACCAAAAGCGTTTTACCCAGCGTCTGGCGTATATAACTGTATATAAGTAAGTTTCAGAAACAGGTCGCTTGGCGTCATAGTTCACCGTTAGCTCCACTGGGCGTCCATATTTTTTATGCCTGTCTATTAATAGAATTTATATACAGACTTTTTGTAAATTCAGCGCTGATGTTACTAGGCGTCCACCCTTGAATGGCTTATTGCCACGAGGCAAGGGTTCTGAGAGCCGTTAGAATGAGTGGAACTTTGAGCGTGTTGATTAGAAGCGTAATGGCTAATGAGAGAAGAGTCACTGCCCAAGAACTATGATACAGCTATGCAGTTATAGTGGTACAATACTACAGGGTGCCTCAAAACGAGCCGACTGTTTGAGGTAGGGAAAAACCAAAACCGGCTCATTGTAAATACCATTGATTAGTGCCAATGAAGAGATGAAGGAAGAAATTTTACTTTTTCAAAATAACATTCTTTAAATGACGCCCATTTTTTTGAAGGCGTTTTTCAAACCGTTTGTGCACATTTTATCAAAAACTGTTCCAGGGAGTTGCTGAGTTGCTATCGATCTGATGCTTTCTTCAATATTGTGGCAACTAAACATGCATCCTGGCAACTAAAAGTGCAATATCTAACCAGTGTTCTTACCGAGCGAGCGGTGCGGGCTTACTCCCTCCACCACGCTTTATTTGCGTCTCGTGCACTCTAAGTAGTTGGATCGTTTTGATAATGTGCATAAACGCTTTGAAGAATACTGTCAACAAAATGGGCGTCATTTTAAGAATGTTGTTTTGAGAAAGTAAAAAACGTAAATTTTCTTCCTTTATCTCTCCATTTGGTTTTTCCCTACCTCAAACAGTCGGGTCCTTTCGAGACACCCTGTATATGGTTACGGAGATTTGAGCACAGAATATGTATAGAACTTTTCATCGCGTACTGCAACTTAAAATAAAGTCACTATAGCCCAAAAATTGCCTTTGAGTGTATTATATTGTTGGTACACTACGCTTACAAGGAAATGGAATATACTGAAGAATTGCATTAGCATATTATGGAGGAAATGTGTTCATAGGCCTTTCGGTATAGCCTAAACGCTCAACTCCTAAGTTCTTAGCATGCTATTAAGTACTGTACCCATGCAAGAAACACAAATCTGCAAGTACGTCGTGAGCAGAGAATATTTGATAGCTGGGAAAGACGCTATTATCTCAAGGAATTTCGGTACTTTGCACATTTCAGGGGCAAGATTCAGCGACAGACGCTGGGTAAACCGCTGCAAAACACAAAGAATATGATGATACTAAAAATAGATTTACTTTACAATAGGGGAGCATAGTAAACCTGTACACTGGATTTTTTATGAAATAAACAATGACCTTTAACATTTTATATGGATTTCCCTTCTGGACACCCCCCATTTATCTCACAAATTATTTTATGTTCACAAAAAAGCTTATGAGAGTTGCATGATTATTTATATGGATGTCGAGGGTGAACAAAACAAAATTACAGCATGTACAGGAAAGTGGGGCGCAACTAAAACAGATTCTTTAGGTGCGCTGCCCTGGATAATTTCATACCATTATATTATTTTATATTTACAGTATAATCTTAATATGTGGCGTTATCAAATTTTTCAGAGGTGGTCGATAGTTGGGTAAACTAGAAAGGTATCGAAAAAAGTTTAACAAGGGTTTGTAGGAGCAGTCATCAGCAGTCTCATTTTTAATTATACACAGTGACTCCATAAATTCGGCAAACCAAAGTTGTATTTGTTACATGAATCAAGCTGCATATTACTGATTTTCACGTAAAACATGAAGACTGGATTTTGCCTATTTCGCTCCCAGATCATATGAAAATCTCTAAGAAAAATTCAAACTTTTAAAATAGTTTCTTTTTGACAAAAACTGAGAACTTCTGAAAAAAACGTAAAGTTTAGAAACTTTGTGAAATAATTATGAAATTTTCGAAAAAAATTTGACTTCCTAAAGAACTATAAAATTTTCAAAAAAAAAAATATAAAAATTTTGAGATATCCGACTTCAAGATAATCACGTGAAATTTGAGTTTTTTGGAAAGAGTTGGATATTCAAAACAGAAACCTCAAGAAAATTATGATCTTAATAAACGAGATGATTCCAAAACAAGTGAAATTTTCGACCAATTTTGCAACTTTTCGAAATTTTGAAAAATAAACATTTTAAATTACTAGGGTACTTGCAGAAAAAAATATTATGTCATTTACGCGTTCCTTAGAGCCTAGTAAACATGACAAAATCACTTGTTTGGTTTTTTGGTGTCGGATGTGAGAGATATTCCAAAAATTATTTCAAATGCCGGAAAATGCCGCGCAAACAACCTCTGACGTCAGTGATATCCTATAGTGATGGGACGTAAAGTATTGATATTCGATATCGATAGCCAATGCTAACCTAACATTTTGACATTGATCATTATAATCACAAAACAGGCACACACAAAAGTACAAAAGTCAAAAGAATAAAAGTTAGGCTAGATTACTAATTCACCTTGTAGGGATGGGCTTGAATTAGATTCTATCTTTGAATTCATTCATAATGGGATGCGTCGAAATAAGATGATGGCTTCGATTAGTTGCGAATCTCGGTCACAAACAGGATGAACTGTGATACCTATCAGATATAAAAATGTATTGCAACAAAAATGCTAGTGGGTTAATTGCCTGTTTCAAATATGTTTAAGTATCAATAAATTGAGTCGCATTGTTTCATCTCTAGTCGAATGCGCAGTTGTCAAACCACAAAGAAAATATGGTTGCGTTCGAACAGCTGATATGATTTCGTTTTGCATTTTGCATCTCGCAGTATTACTCAACGAGGAACTACGGCTGTAGTAGGATAAAAGAGAAGTCTTATTTAATTTGGGAATATGTATACCCATATAACAAAACTCGCTCGTAAATTAAATTATTGATATATGGCCAACGTAAATATTTAAAAAGAAATTTGGCAACATCAGAAATAGTTTGCAGTTGAATCTCACTGACCTGCGCTGTAGCAGTATCGATTGTCGATATCGATAAGATACCTGTGACGTCAGCCCTTGTTTTAAGTCACGAGGAAAGAATTGAATATATCCTTATTTTATTTTGCAAATATCTTTTTTTGGCCGTCCGTAAAATCATGTTTTTTGTTTCCTACTGCTTCTTGATATGGTTTTCTTTACGCTATGTATACTCCCGAGGCGATTTCACGACCTCTGCAAGTACCCTAACGATATTGTCAAAAATTACTCACATTTTGATTATTTTTTGTATTTTAAAAATGTTTACTTTTCCAAACCAATGACCCTTTCGATAAAATTCAAAACTTTTTGGAAAATTCCGAGATATTTATAACAAAAACAAACAAAGAAGCAGGATTTATTCGAAACGTGAGGTTTTTAGAATGAATTAATTTTTAGACCAATTTTGGAAATTTGAGAAACTTCAAGATGCAATAAATATTTTGAAATTTTACTAGCTGCATCTTTTTACTAAGTTAGTTGCTTTCTTCCATATTAACGAGCTTTTGTTTATTTTTCATGGCCTGCTAGGTTGCTTGCACGCAGGAAAATTGAAAAACGCCGATTTGACTGAAAATTTGAAATAAAATGAAAACGAAAAAAGATTGATGTCAAGAATGCTATATCATTAGAAATGTAATCAAATTTTAGATTTGACTATTTAAACCAAAATAGGCATTCCCATTTGAAAAAATCAAGTTATCTGTGATTGAAGTTTCCTTAATTTATCCTCTGATTTCTCAAAGTACAAAAAGAATTCAAATTTAGCCGTCTAACCTAAGGTGACGCATTTCATGCTTAATCGTACCGCGAGGTCAGGGCCTTCTAGGTATTATAATCGCTGCGATATTCAATTTTTTTCTGATACCTACTTATACCAAAAATGGTGATTTGCGCCTAAACGGTTTAAAGTTCCATGTGTGATACATAAAGTCACATTAGAATTGACCAAGGAATCCAAATATGCAATAATATATAGGGGGTTCCATTCAAAAAAATGTAGGTTTGATATGAATCACCCTGTATAAACGTCAAAATTCAAGTGAAAGTATTTTAACGTTATAGCCCTTAAGGATCCCTACCATGATCAAGTGACAGATTTTTGAAATATTTTTTAGTAAGCCCGCAATTCTCCGTCCACGCACTATTGGCCCACCCTGTATGTATCATCTAAATCATTGTAAATCTTGATGGCATTGTAGGTGTATGATCTGCGATACAGAACAGTTTTATACATGGGATCTCTAAAATTGATGTCTAAATTACTACGTCTAAATACAAATTTTTCGTAAAGGGGGGGGGGGCATTTTATATGCCTAACCAACCATGCTGATTTTTCTTCAAAGAGATATGATCGTATTCTTTCAAAGAAAATACAACACATGTTTTGCAGTTTTTGTAATATATTCTTAGTAACCGAATCTAAACAAAAATAGTATACACTGCTACAATAAAATATGCTAGGAAATATGAGAGACTCACATAGTTTTTTCTTATTTTAAAATTCAAAATTGAACGATTCACATATAAGACTTCAAATTAATATAACCTTTTTTTAAAACATTTGAAATTTCTTTGAAACGCAGAGTATCAGTATCAATGGTCAATCCCAAATTTTTGGCAGTATTTACCATATTCAAAGAGTCGTTGTTAATTTTGACATCAAAGTGATTGGTTATAAAATGATGTTTAGGGCCTGGGCAAAATAACATTACAGAACACTTGTCTTTATTAAGTTTCAAATTATTATTTTGAGAGTAGTTTGCAATGGCATTTAGATCATTATTAATCTGAAGGAGTGCACTATCCATGGAGTTGGTGCTGAAGCTTTTGTAAATTTGTGTATCGTCAGCATAACACATTACTGACGAGTTTTCTACGGAGTTGGACATATCAATTGTGTAAATTAAATACAAGAGTGGTCCCAGGACTGACCCTTGAGGAACACCTGAGGATATTTCAATTGGGTTGGATCAACAGCTATCGATCATTACTGATTTCCACATAAAACATGAAAACTGGAGTTTGGTCTGTTTCGCTCCCATATCATATGGAAGTCTCTAAGAAAAGTTCAAACTTTTAAAATAGTTTCCTTTTGACAAAAACTGAGGTCTTCTGAAAAAACGTAAAGTTTTGAAACTTTGTGGAATAATTATGAAATTTTCCTAAAAAACTATAAAATTTTCAAAAAAATATAAAAATTTTGAGATATCCGTCTTCAAGATAATCACGTGAAATTTTAGTTTCCTGGAGAGATTTGGATCTTCAACAGAAACCTTAAGAAAATTATGATTTTGGTAAACGAGATAATTCCAAAACAAGTGAAATTTTCGACCAATTTTGCAACTTTTCGAAATTTTGAAAAATAAACATTTTAAATTACACCAAATTATGATATTGTCGAAAATTACTCACATATTGATTATTTTTTGTATTTTAAAAATTTTTACTTTTTCAAAGCAATGACCCTTGCGGTAAAATTCAAAGCTTTTTGGAAAATTCCGAGATATTTATAACGAAAACAACCAAAGAAGCAGGATTTATTCGAAAAATGAGGTTTTTTGAATGAATGAACTTTTCGACCAATTTTGGAATAGCAATATTAGTTGCAGGCACTGTAGTTGCATAAATCAATGAATCGAACTACATTTCTCTTTTAAACTTCATAGAAGTAAAACATAAAACTGTTATCTATGCACATTTGTTCGTTATTATTCCGACTTTAGAGTAAACCTAGAGTTTAGCTCCAACGGTAGCTACTGAATTAAATCCAAAACAATCCTCCAATGTATTAGAAGAGACAATATTCAATGACAACAAACGACGGCAGTCGCCGAGTAAACCGCTGCAGTGTACGTAGTATAGTTATTCTAAAAATAGATTAATATAAAAAATTGGCGCCGGGTAAACCCGTGCACTGGATTCTGTATACGGCGCCGGGTAAACCCCTGCACTGGATTCTGTATACGGTAAGTATATAAATGAGGACCCCCAGCGCAGCAGGTGGTAGAAGCTTGAACTTCGATTTTGTACGCAAATCAGTATTAGGTGCCAGTGGGCGTCCAGCTGATTTTAACGGTTTTGGAATCTACACATGTTATAAGTATCGAAAACAAGGTTTTAAGGGGGTGGTTACTGGGCGTCCGTATATCCGGACGCCCAGTGACCTCGGACGCCGAGTGAACCTAAGATTTTGCATTGGAGACGCACAGTTGTACCGTGTAGATATATATATATATATATATATATATATATATATATATATATATATATATAGGCGGGGGTCCTACAGCTTCTGCCGCATCCCGCATTTCGATCGCCACAACTTTTTATTTTGCCATGAGTCTTCATGGATTGCTCTATCCCTCATTATTTGGTTGACACCGCTTATCCAAGAAGTTGCTGGTCTTCCTCGTCTTCTTTTATTTGTCGGGCTATATTCAAAAGCGCGTCTTGGCCATCTATCTTCGTTCATACGTTTTATATGTCCGTACCATATCAGCTGTCGGGTTTCTATTCTTTCTGATGTTTTATGAATTCTATTCGTTCTTCGTCTTATTTCCTCATTTGGTATGTGCTCCATTCTTGATATGCGACAGGATAATATAGGAAATATAATAAACTTTATTGTTTTAAATGGATCACCCTGCATATTTTTCCATCTTTGTGATCCATGAAAATTACTGTTGTATAACATCTCCTATACCTGAACCTCATAATTTCGAAGTGATAACTAAATGATACCCACAATTTTCAAGCTGATTCTATTCTTGATCGAAGTTATAGGAGCTCATTTCGCAAATATGATCTCCTCACTAAAATTTTATTAAAGACATAATGAACAGATGTTCTTGACGCAAGTATATCTTTACAAGAATATCAGAATTCCTGAATTGAGAATTTCTTTTTATGTGTGGCGCAATTTGAATTTTGTCAGTTCTTCCTAAGGTTTTGAAAAAATAATGTAATTTCAGGTTATCCGTCATATGGGCAATTACACTCGTCCATCGGTCTTTCATTCAGGCCTTCCATGGTTCTAGTTACACAACTGCCTCCTTGCAGTTACTGAGAGTATTCGACTGAACCTTCAGTGACTGAACTGAAAATAAATAGCCGTGGAATTAATAATTTTTTATTAAAAAAATCATATGGGTATATGGGTAGGTAAATAACATAATAGGTTAATTTTAATTTTTGATTTTATATTTGCAAAAAATGATTTCTTGTATGGGAAGATGTATCCCTATAGCCCTTACGGACAAGCAGCCACTGCTCCAGTCTCACCCTAGTTTCTGCAAGAAACGGGTTTAGGTTTTGGACGCTATGTGAAACTGGTGAGCTTTGAAGGACGAAGTGTCACTTTTTCGCGTTCAACTTTGTTAAATTGCTGATGACAACATTCGTCCAACTGGACGGAGTTCCGGCACGCTTCGCTTCAAATGAACAAAGCCAATTAAATGAATGATATTTGCCGTGGATTGGACGCGATGGAACAATTGCTTGGTCACCGCTTTCACCGGAATTGACCCCACTTGAATTTTTCTTGTGGGATACAATGAAACAGAAAGTGTATGTCGACGTGCCAAATACAGGCGAGGCAGGCACGTATTTAGAGGGGGGGTCCAGGGGGTCCGGACGTTATAAAATGCCGTGTAAAAAATGAAATCCGCAAATTTGCACCCCCCCCCCCCGCAAATTTAAGGTAAAACTCTAATCTGGAGCCCCCCCCCCCGAAAGGTCAACCAAGTGACACCCATAATCTGGACCCCCCCCCAAAACCAAATCCTGGATAGAGCCTGAGGCGAGGAGCTTATTTGCAAAATTATTTAAGTAGGAAATGAATTAAGGAATGACAAAGTGACGATCAGTCGATCTACGCAACATGTATCAGTAAGAGCAAAAATATGTCTGCAACACCAAGGAGGACATTTCGAACAATGGTTGTTAACATTTGTTTCTTTTTTTCCAAAATAAATGTCGTGACCACTAAGTATTTATTGCCTCTAGACTGCCGGATTAGACAATAAAGGGTCATATTCAAACCATCATAGCCTTCTAAACTACTTAACTTTATTCACATGTAATTTTGCAGAATATTAATTTAATTATTTTTCACGAGTAAGTGGGGGACGTATTGTGATAACGATTGTTCTAAAATTATTCAAAAAATTCACAAATCTAAATTGTCAGTTTTAGAAAAACGAATTTCATTAGTGTCTCTACTTTCCGACTCTCTGTCTCTAGTTTGTGTCACAGACATAGTGAAAAAATTTGAATTATTCGACAAACATTTTCAACTTTCAGGAAATCTGTCACCATAAATATAATTTTCCAAATTTATCAGTATCTTACGTCTGCTGTCATACCAAATCTGATATTCAATGCTACACATACGTACTTCCACTGTATGAATATTTTGTATAGATTACGCCTTCAAATGGAAACGGATCCTAGTATGAACGCCCTTGGTTTATATTGGCATTTTTTGATTTTTTGGATTCGAAGAATTTTGCATGAACGGATTTGGTTTTTTTTAAGGTATTTTTGCTTTTTCGGATTCGAAATAATACAACAATAATTATTTTTACTATGAATAGTTCACGTTCACGGTTTCTTATGTTGTTAAATACCTACTGATCCAAAACGCAAAATCCTATTTCAAACAAAATGTTCAATGCGCGGCAACATCTCCAAAACCGTGGCGGCCGCCGAGCCGGCCCTGCTAATAGGCGACCAGGTGGCCGATTGCCGAAACGGTGAAATATTTGCGCGCTCTTTCTAGCATGTACGTTCCTCACTATCTTATTGTCTTTCTCTTACTTATGGATCTCGCTCATGGGGGGTCGATTTATACCAGACCTGTATGCTAGCTAGCATAGAGCGCCGTAGATAATAGGAAAAAGTGGTGAAACGTGTACAAGAAAAGTGAATTTCTCCTAGGTAGTGCTTAGTATTCCAAGATACTTGTGTATCATACCTAATCCGTTAACATGGTACACGAGAAATAAGAGATGAAATAAACGCATCTATAAGTAGCACGATATATTCTTCCTCAAATAACGAGGATTTTTTCAAGGACCTATTGCAAAAAGTGACCGAGAGCGTGGTACAAGTATTTCTGCGAGAATCACTCATTTGGAGGAAAAGGTGGAAGAGATAATTCTGAATAATAATACAGTAGTTAAGGAGATAAAAGACGAGACTAAGATGTTGAGGGCAGAAAACAAAATTTCTTTTGAGGATATCCAAAATTAACGAATTGCCGAACGAAAATCTTCCGCAAGCGATAATCCAATAATTATTCCACACATGGTTGGAGATTAAAGTTGGTACTGAGGATACTGTCATATTTACTAGGATTGGTAAAAGATAACAGAACAATCGTCTCAAAGATGTTTTCATCAAATTTTAAAATACCAGCATGAGGCAAAACTTAAAAAAGATATGCTAAAGGGGAGCGGTACAGACAACAGACTAAAGTTAATGGAAGGAACTATCAATAAAACTTCCGAAAAAGGTACACTCTTACAATGATACTATCTACGTGAGTAGTACCTATGTTCAAAGAGGTTCCCTGGAGGTTCTATATACATACTATATTACCTTTAAAAAAAATTTTGTGTATTTATTATTTTAAAGGAAATTACTTTCAATATTTTACTCAACAATTCGATGTCTGATCTATTGTCCATTGTAACTCTAACCGACCCATTTTATGATGCGCCTATGTTATTTTGTTTGACCTTGAGCAATCGTCATACAATTCGGAGGCTGGGGACGGCTATATAATTATGAATGTTTCTGTTTCGCGCCATAGAGACGCCCGAAAGTAACAAATCACTAATCTATGAATGAGTTGACCAGTGTATTGGGTAAGACGTCAATCGCCAGATCTAACAAAATTTGTTTTTTTTTTGTGGGGGTATGTGAAAACCGAGGTATATACACTACCTCTGTTACTACAAGGGAGGACATGAAAAACAGAATTAGGGCTGCTTTCCAAAATATTAGTATTCCAAAGGCTAAAAATGTGGGTAGGTCATGTGAAAATCTAGCAGAACATTGTTTAAATGTAATGGAAGGCCATGGTTTTTTATACACACATAAACCTTTATGTAATTACTAATATAGTCGTGTTAAAGATTCTGCAGTTTTATTTTCAGATAATATTTGTAATTGACATGCGCTTTTCAATTTATTAATTGCCAACTGTAATAACCAGTTGAAACCGAATCAAAACAAAAATATGAATATCAAGTATTTAACAAATATAACAACACTATGTTCAGTCAAGCATAGCATCTATGGCCAATTCTAACAAAAAACAGAACTTGGCAAAAACATTGTTTTACTAGTTCAAATCGGAATAACTTCATAACTGTTATACAAGGTATCCGGATATTCGACCGACAACGCTTGACAGGCTATAGACCTCACATTTTTATGAACATTGAGATAGGAACATGAAGCCTTAAAATGCTTAATTTTCAAGATACTTGGTGTCAAAGTTTTACTTATATTTTCGTTTTTTATCAATTGTTCCGCAATAAAATGGCACAACGATCTAAAATTACGTGTTGGGGTTTTTTAAGACGAGAAATCCAAATTAAACCACGGTTTTGTTATCATGAATAGAGTGCGCCACCTAAGGCACATAGAACTCCTTTAAATTAACAAAACTTTTTTCCGGCTTGGTGCATCAATGTGAATATTAAAATAATCGTAGCCGCAATATGTTTTACGTAAAACAGGTACAAATTGTGCAAGTCGCCAGAGGTAGCCGTTTTCGAAATACCCTTTATTGAAATTTCCCGAGCACCCAATTAGTTGTAAAATGTCATTGAAAGAATCATCGGTATTCTCAAACGAATAATATTAGATCAAAAAACATGTTCCTAACATATCTAATTTTGAAATTGATGGTGTTGAAGTTCATGAATACGTCGTTAATGGTCTGTAAAAGTATGACCCCAATATTCATTTGTTCGAAAATACGGATAATTCAGTCGCATTTAAAATTTCAATGAACGCTAACTCTAAGGACGTAAACAAACTATACCTTTTTCACGTAAAACATATTGAGGAAACCTTTTTTCATACTCACATTGATGTACCAAACCTGAAAAAAGTTTTGATAGTTTAAATGAGTTCAATGTGCCCTAGGTGGCGCCCTCTATTCTTGATAGCTAAACCCTTGTTAAATTTGGATTTTTTGACTTAAAAAAACGTCTGATACGAAATTTTATATCGTTGTGTCATTTTGTTGCGGAATAATTAAGAAAAAAAAACGAAAATAAACGTGAAACTGTTACATATAGGAATAGGGAATGCTTAATAATATTGCAAGCATTTTATAAGAACTTTCTGACGATGGTGTTCCATTTAAAATAACAAACAAAATTATGGCCGTGAGTTTTGGTTCACCCTGCACACAATATTAAAGATAGCAGAAACTTGATAATTTTAGACCAAACTAGACAACCCCGAAATTATTTCTAGCATTAAAAATCAGGCCTCCAGTTATTGTTTTTTTTTAGGATATAAGGTGATGAATTCGTTAAGATTTTCACATAAAAGTGACCATATCTCTGAAAATACCATGTATAACCTGATAAAACCCTATATTTCTGAAACAGGGAAAACCAGCACAATTCAAATTCGGGATTATACAGGGTGGCCCAATAAGCGCGCGGTGCTCTCTAGCGGCCTTAGTGTTTAAATTAGAAGAAAATGACTTGAATAAAAAATGTTTCTTTTCAAATGGTCTACTTGTAGAAAATAATTTTGAACATTGACGATCTTCCTGAAACACAAGTATGTTTCGTGCTCGTTTAAAAGCCGAGAGCCGCATCTTTCTGTCGTTCCTAGTTTCAGAGATACTAACATTTTTTGTAAGTACTACATACGCCAAATTTTATAAAGATTGCTGAATAACTTCGAAAATAGGCTTCGTAGATATGAACTATGGTTAACAAACTGGACCTGAAAACTGATGCTAAATTCAAAAATATAATAATATACAGGGTGTTCCATTTAAAATAAGGAAGTTGATACCTACTTCCGGTATGTCCGCCATCTTTGAAATTATTTTCTGCAAGTACTCGTAGACCATTTGAAAAGAAACGTCTTTTATTTTTATTTTCTAATTTAAACGGTAAGGCTGCTAGAGAGCACCGCGCGCTTATTGGACCACCCTGTATATAGGATGTTCCATTTGAAAAAACACAACTTTGGTATATCAAAAACCATGTACCTATATTATAGAATAATTTTAAAATATTGATTACAGATAATTAGACGGGTGTCTCAGGTTAATCTTTTCGATACTTGGCAATCCATGCAACTTTGGAATTTCCGATTGTAAACGGCCCGATAGTTTTGAACATCATTTTTATTGCCGGATTTATATATGGGCGTTAAACAGCTCTTTCCAATAGCGAGGAAAAACACCACAATCAAGTGATAGATTAAAAATAAATAGAAGTGGTTTTGCGACAGCAAAAATACAATTTTTTAAATCAAACGTGGTACCCCCATCTGGACCGTGAGATGATTTAGAAGGTGCGGCCATATCAGAATATATGACTTCTTGAACATTACAATGGTAGCTATACCTACTATATATTGTCTTTATTATGTGTGTAATTTGGTATTTGGTCTACATACACTGTTGAGAAATAATCTGCAAGATCTCTTCACTAATAGTAGTAACCAGAATGATTATCATATGGCATGGTAGATGATAATTTATAAAGGTATTATTACTTCTAATGTGTTTCCAAGAATGTGTTGTATTCCTTGTAATGCTGTTTTCCGTATTCATCATATGTGCAACAAAATCCCAACTTAAACCTCAGATATATATCTGTCAGTTTTCAAATCTGAGTTTCATCGTTTTCTTTTAAAATTTGTACGGTTGTTCTGAGCGTCACATTTATTTGTTTGCTCATGTACTTAAGATTTTTGTCATTAGGCTGGTACTAGTCATCTTTACAGCTGTTACTCTGCTGTTTGTAGTTCACCTTTACAACGTGCCCTCATTATGCAAATAAACGGTTATTTGAAATAAGAATAAAAAAGTTGCAACCTGCGCTCTGATACACCGGCTGTAAGTACCGTTAATCAGTGATCACTACTTACAAGCGATTTATTATATCTTTATTATTATATGGTATGTAGACGAAGGGAGTCCAAGAATGATTACACAGATATGGCTCACAGTGCAAAGAGTAGCGCATTCCTTATATCAACAAATAAGAACCTACGCATGTGTGGTGTTTTTCGCCAAAATGCTCTTGCGCGGTCTGCAGGTCTCGCTATACGTTTCAAACTCTCCACAGAGACCTCGATATCGATCATTTAGGCGACTTCATTGTACAACAGACACAGCGACGCTATAATCAACTAGAACAGCACAACAACGATTCTTGTGCAAATCACAGGACTACACAGTAGAGCAAGTTTGCAAGCACAGAAGGCTCGCTCTGTGAATTAGGGTCAAAATAAAAGCATTTAGAATGCCTAGCCGCCACCTTTTCTAAGAGATTGTATTGTAATTGCTTCCTCATTGCCTCTTCCATTCCTTCTTTGACATTGTCTAGATCCTGACAGACTTACAAACTGATACCATTACACAAGTGCTAAGGCGCCACGGACCGCTCTATCAACGATGACCTGACACTATAGGAAAGTGAGTGCAGCTTACATATCAAAAATACTGTGCGGATAGCTTACCTGTAGCAGCCGATCCGAATATGGATGTGGAACTTCCAAAGGCAGCACCTCCGCTGCCGAAAATACTTTTCTGCTCAGCAGTGTTGCTGAAAGGATTTGCGCGTGGTGCGGGGGAAGATGTTGTTGAGCCGAAGTTTGATGTGCCGCTGCCATCTCTAGCATTCACCGCCAAGCCGCCAAACCCGAAAGTGGCTCCTGCGAAACACAACCAATGGCAAGATAATAATAAATTAATTTCGCACACAACTGAATGATAATAGTGATCTCTATGAAATGAACAGCTATTTGAACAGGGGTTTTCAGGAGTACTTGAGATAAAGAAGATAAAATAAAGAAATTGCCATTTTATGGTTTCGATGCTAGCAGAGTATGTCTCCTTGAGAATTACCTGCAAAACAGAAAACAAACTGTAAGGCTATGAGAGATGCGATCTAAGGTGATTAATGTGAGAGAGGGCTCTATCCTTGGGCCAGTGCTATTTCTTCTTTAAATTAACGACCTCCACTTAGCTTTAACAGACATATTCTGTGTTTTTATGCTGATGACACAACACTCCTAATTAGGGCAGAAAGTCTTAGGCCCGGTTTTTCAAAGTGTAATTAAGTACAAATTAAAGTGAATCTTGAAATTAGCACAAAATATGCGTTTTTCAATTGGCAGTTAATTCATAATTTGCTCGCAACTGGGGATTAATTACAAATTAAACTAATCAGAGGTTTTAGTTATGATTACCAGGAATAATTATTAATTAAAATAGATTTGACAGTTACACATGTCAGAAGTTACGATATTCTGATAACCTATAATCGCTGTTATCTTTCGATTTCAATATGGATTATGACATAAATGCCCATTCAAGTGATGAAGAACAAACTTAAGCTTGGTTTTTCGTTTCAAATTGTTATATTTGATTTTTATAACTTCTCCAATATTTAAATTTATTTTCATTCACGTTAAACTCTTGCTCAATTTTTCTCCAACACACGTCTTTTTCCTTCCATGTAGTGGTTCTGCTATTTTTACATTCAATAGTCCAATAGTGCATTTATATTTATTCACTAATTTTACAAGTGCTTCTTCTTGACTTGTGAAGTTGGGTAACCTCGTTCGATGTACATTCTTACCTCTGTAATTGTATTTAAAATTTACACAGCTATATTCTCTGAGGAATTATTGAAAGACAAGAATATATGATTAAGAATATCATGCTTACCTATTGTCAGAGTCCATGACCAAGTTATGTTTCCATCAAAATTTAGCCGTAAAACTAAACGAGATTTCAAGTGAAATTAGCGGAATAGCATTTCCAAAAGTGACGTTATGATGACTAATTGTGACACATATCACCACTACAAAGGCCAAAATACCACCGAACAACAAAATTAGACAAATATCGCCCAACTTACAACACACAATTTAATAGAATGGTGATCCCCAGTGTAGCCAACATTACGTAATCAAAAATTAGCAAATTATCAATTTATATGTGCTATGAAAAACACTTCTGTAGTTCAATTGGTAATTAAGACGTAATTCGTAATTTCATGATTCGAGATTAATTAATAGTTAATTACAGTTTGAAAAACCGGCCCTTAATCAGTTGTTGCAAATTACCGGCAACGTGAAGCTAACTTCTGAGTCATGATTCGCTATGAATCACCTAAGGCTGAAACTATTTAGATGCTCCTTACCATTAAAAATATTGAACACTGTGATAGCGCCAGCGCTGCAAAGTTTTTAGGCATCAATTTGGATTTAAAATTGTTGGAATGCACATGGCAATTCACCAGCAAAATCATTATCACAAACAGTATTTGCCTGTACGGCAATTATCACTCCGAGCATCTTCTGATGTGCTGTGCTGATAATACTTATATTTTAAGGTCTGGAATCACTAGTAGAAACTAAAATTTAGTATAAACGCAAAACCAGACATTTGACATTTTTGAAAAAAATGAGATTATTATGTCTTCCGTTAGCAAAAGTTGCCGGGAATATGATTTTCTAACCCACAAGTCCATAAGCAGACATCTTAATGCTGTTATTTACACTTTAAATTTGGTTTCGATACAAAAGCAGACATTTGCGTACACCCGTTACGTGCAAAAGCAGACATTTGCCTTTAAACCAATCTGAGCATGACTTCTCAGTCACGTGATTTGGTGACAGCTACCACGCCAAGCCGTGCTGCTACGCTGTTATTTTCTTTTTAACTCAGACTCGAGATTGTAGTTGTACGTTGTTAAGGTAGTAGTATATTAACTGAAGTGTGGTGTTTGCAAGTAACTTAATATATTTGTGAACAAATCATGGATAGCAACATTACTATTGAACCAAGTCTAGCTGATAAACGCCGAAAAAGATTAGTGAATAAGCAAGAATGGAAACGAGAGAAGGCGAAGCAGAAAATATATGTTCAGTTTGTAACTTTAATAACTAGCTGGAATATCACTCCAATTTTTTAGGTATTCCCGGCAGTGCCTTCCTGAATTTCTCAGATGTCGGCATAAAACAAAAATTCATCAATGTTCCACGTTAACTATGACTGAAATAAGGAAATTCAACGAAAGATTTTATCACGAGGCTTCCAAATCCTATCAAGACATGTTTGTACTAAGGCATTGCGTGACAAAAAATCCAAAAATACCTGGTACCAACATCAAAGAAAACATTACAAATAAGCCAAAAACGGTTAGTGTGAAGTATAGTAACAACACCTCAAGAGGAGATGTTCCTGTGTGCAAACAGACTTTCGTGTCGATACTCGGTATTGGTAAAAATCGGATAGAAAGGATATTGAAACAGTGCCACGAAACAGGAGTTTTGCCTGCGGAACGAAGGAGAGGTGACAGGGCTTCACAAAAATCTATTTATAAAAAACAGGCAATTAAGAATTTTATCGAATCTATAATCTGCTGCGAGGACTAAGACAGTTGCTGTGACCTGAACATAGTGAAGCTATGGAAGATGTACAACTCTAGAGTAGACATGCATCTGAAGGTTAAGCAGTGCTTTTTCAGGAATATTTTCGTAAGGCAATACAACATTGGCTTTGGATCACTAAAAGTTGATGTATGTTCAACATGCTTACGATTTTCAGAAAAAATGAAAATAATCACCGACCCACAACAAAAACTCAAGGAAATAATGCAACAGCGTGTACATAAGCTGCGAAGTAATGCATTTTATGCTTTATTGAGAGAAGATAATCCCAAAATTGCCACATTTTCTTTACTGCCAAAAGAACCTTCCGTTGCCAAAGATTCCGGACCAGGCTTGTTACTTTAACATGCAAATAAACTTTTACAGTTTTACTGTGGAGCTGGAGTCCCAGTCCAGTCTTAATCCTGAATCAGTAAAATCATTTATATGGACAGAATGTGATCGTCAAAAAAGCTCAAATGGGATTGTGTCCGCTGTCTTTCATAAATTACCAATGTTTATCTTTGATGAAGAGGTAGAGAGAGTACGCTTCGTAGACGACGGTTGTGGGGTTCAAAATAAGAATAGCACATTGATTGGAATGGTCCAATACTGGCTACAGAGCTGTGCTCCGTCACATGTAGGATGTGTAGAGCTTGTGTATCCTATTGTCGGACTTTTTTTTCTTCCCCCTGACCGAGTATTTGCACAAATAGAGAAAAAGGTAAAAAATGTACTACCATCATTAACTCATTAACCCAGAAACATACATTGATATCATGAAAGATTATGCTACAGTGCTAAAGATGGGCGAAGATTACTCGGTCTTTGACTGGAAAAGTGGGGTGAAAAAACTGTTAAAAATTCCTGCGAACTGGCATTTTAGATTTCAACCATCGAAAAGATTGATACTTTTAAAGAACAAATAGGTTGTGTTCTTGTCAAAGGTGAACCATTTTATAAAAGTGACATCTCTGAGCCCAAGAGCATTTGCAAAAAAAGGAAGAAAATTACACAAATTCAGTTGCAACCAGTGTGTGTAGGTAGTTGGAGTCTGAAACCAGATAAAATAAAAAGCATATCAGCTCTGTAAGTACACTATGAGGTGGATTGGATGATCGAAGAGAGGCTTAATTTCTTCAAAAACGCTTTCAGATTGGAAAATGTTAGTCAGGTGGAAGATCATCCTGTAGATCCTGAAGAAGAGATGGTGATTTAATCAGACACTGAAGATAATGACTTGAGAAATTAGTTGTATTCATTTTCACAATACAAGCATTTTCTTTGAAGTTTTTTGATTCTTAAATCCCTGCATTATTATTATCATAGCTACTGAACTAACTTTATAGAGGTATAGGTATACACAAACTAGTGTTTACTGAGATACATAACCAGATATTTGAAAGTCTTAGGTGCAAAACAAGACATGTATAATATGTTAACTAAAATATCTTTTTGCTATTAAGTCATAAATATTTTTGTGGAGCAGCACTCATAACTATCAAAATATTGAATATTTTGGTCAAAAAATTAAGTTAATTGAACTAAACCTAAGATTTTGAGAGGTTCTTTGCGTTTTACTCAAAACTACTCATACGTCAAATGTGTGGGTTTGCATTTATACGCTTCAAATATGAAATAATATATAGGGTGTCTCATTTAAAAAAAATGTATGTTTGCATCACCACGTAGCTGTGGATCACCTGTATAAATCAAAATATTTTCTGAGCAAGGATCATATCCTCGGCTACAACTTTTATAGAGCGGGCGCTAGAGGTAAGTGAGTATGCAAAATGTGAGTGCCGAATTTCGCCAACGGATTTGAGTACAGAACTAATCAAAGATTAAGAATGTGGAACTTGCCGATCAAGTTTTTGGTACATTTTTTGTTAATCCCCTCGATTCCTCTACTCTTATTCGGACAGGGAATCTATTACAAAATAATTTTAGTAAATATTTTCGTAATAATTTACAGTTTGTTATAATGGTATAGTCAGAATAAATTCTCATAAAAAAAAAACGGAAATTAAAGTAATAATTTTAATTTTTTTATTAATAAAAAGATATGTTATAAATGTGTCCGGTCATAGGTGTCGGAGCCTTTAGGGGGATGAAACACAATATTTTTTATCGACAAATCACCCCTCATAAGTACTTTTCCTCTTACCATAATAAAATGGCAGCCATTTTTGTTTTTTGTAATCGAAGCTTGAGTGTTGTACTAATTTAGCCATAGTTAGTTAGCCATGTAGGTGTCCTAAAAACACAAAATAAGTCTCATTCGATAGCGAAACATGTAGGCCATAAACTCTTGGTCAATATTTTCCAAATTTTATTTCGTAAAAGGGCAAAAAACATTGTTAAAAGAAAATAATTATGTAATTTTTCCGTGTTATTACAATTTTAGCTTTTTCAAAAAATCTGAGCTTTTAAGCTACAACTTTTTGATTTCTAAGCGATAGTATATGATGTTTCCTAAAAACAGCTGTAAATCTTAGCCCTAAGTAGTTTAGAAGCTACGATGGTTTGAATACGACCCTTTATTGTTGAGTTAAGAAGGCAATAAAACAGAATACTTGTGGGCATTACATTTTGGGAAAAAAAGAAACAAATATTACAACCACTGTTTGCAATGTCCTTCTTGGTGTTGCAGACATGCTGTTGCTCTTACTGACATAAATTTTGCGTAGAGCAACTGATCATCGCTTTGTCATACCGTTATCCATTTCCTACATGAATCATTTTGCAAATAAGCTCCTTGCGTGTATTTGGCACGTCGACATCAACTTTCTGTTTCATTGTACCCCACAAGAAAAACTCAAGTAAGGTCAAGTCCGGTGAACGCGGTGGCCAAGCAATTGTTCCACCGCGTCTAATCCACTGCGAATTCAAACGATTTCCCAAAGGCATGAGAGCTGTTTGTACAAAATATTCAGTCGCAGCTTTCAAACATTGCATTTTGCTACTAAATCTGTTAGTAGTGTCGCGACCACTTACAGCATGTAACGCTGGCATAATTTCACAAACATATGCTTTCACCCAGGGATTCAGCAACAACATGATACCCTAGAAAATATGCGAGAACCGTCAAACTATAGACCGAGACACCCAATATTTGTTAAATATTTCCAGAAATAAACTACCAAGACGAATACATCGCTATCAGCGCTGATTATTATAATACGGCAGATTGATTCCTTACTGCGTGAAATAGGTTCTTAGTGATTAGATTGTAATTCAAGTACCTCACAAATTAAACATCCTTGAAATTTTAAACATTTAGTTGAATCATCGAATCGTCCACAAGTATACAGGGTGGGCCATTTATTTTATTTAGCGTATGGCTACATGGATTAATTGATAATAAGTCTTAAACAATATAATAAAATACAAATATTAAATTTAAAACAAACAAAAACAAATAGTTTTTAGATTTTAAAATTAAGACCATTTATCCAGTCAACTACAGACTTCGAGGCTTCGAAGAAATCCGACTGTTGTCCAGCATATGCGGTAATCGGGCATTCGGTGACAATATGCTGAACAGTCTGCCGGGGCTCTCCACAGTCACAGGACGGTGATTCAGATATCCCCCATTTAAAGAACGAGTCACGACAGATGCCATGCGACGTTCTGACTCGATTAAGGGTTTTCCATGGGCCAATAGTGCGTGGACGGAAGATTGTGGGCTTACTAAAATGTATTTTAAAAACCTGTCACTTGATCATGGTAGGGAACCTTGAGGACTATAACATAAAAACAATTTCACTTAAATTTTGACGTTTATACAGGGTGATTCATATGAAACTTACATTTTTTCGAATGGAACCCGCTATATATTATTGCATATTTGGATTCCTTTGTCAATTCTAGTGTGACTTTATGTATCATATATGGAACTTTAAATGAACCGTTTTGGCACAAATCACCATTTTTGGTATAAGTAGATATCAGAAAAAGAATTGAATATCGCAGGAATTATAAAACCTAGAAAGCCGTGACTTTGCGGTACGATGAAGCATGAAACGCGCCACTTTAGATTAGACGGATAAACTTGAACTCTTTTTATAGTTGAAGAAGTCAGCAGATTAATTAAGGAAACTTCAATCACAGATAACTTGATTTTTTCAAATGGGAATGTCTATTTTGGTTTAAAGAATCAAATGTAAAATTTGATTATCTTTCTAACATAGCATTCTCAATATCAATCTTTTTTGGTTTTCATTTTATTTCAAATTTTCAGTCAAATCGGTGTTTTTCAATTTTCCTGTGTGCAAGCAACCTAGCAGGTCATGAAAAATAAACAAAAGCCCGTTAATATGGAAGAAAACAACTAACTTCGTAGAAAGATGATAGGGAACTAGAGTAGCGAGGCAAGATCCTGAAAATTCCTTACAACACATCAGCTCTAACCGGAAACAACAGCGGCAAGATATCTAATGTGAATGAGAAGCTGGGGTATGACAGAAGTGTTTGTTTTTCACAGCCTACTAGCTATTGAGGTCTACTAGAGCTTGACAACTTTCCAAAATGATTAAAAAATTGAAACAAAAGGATAACTACCAGCGACTTTTGCTTGCAGTCTAACATCTTTAGAATGAAATTTCACATTTAATGGGATAAAAATTTAGTTAAATCAAAAGTGAAGATATGTCTAACTGAAGCATTCTGAACATCTATTGAAGTGATTGCTAGAATTTTTTAAAAACGCTATGTATGTAACACAATTGTTTATTTCATGTAGTTTTCTACAAACTAAATTATGTTTTACAATTCAAACAGACTGCAATTAAAATTTCATTTTCCGCGATTTTGCTAATAAGAAGAAGTACCTGCTGCAGAATTTGAAGGGTTCCAGTCAGGGGTATCATTACTTTTGACTTACGGAAATTGCTACTTTTTTGTGGAATTAAATGTGAAAATTTGTTCAGAAGACGTAGATATTCTACTGCCAGCAATAATCACTAGTAATTTTCTGTTGATTAAATATTTTTTTAATGACTTTGCACGCAGGAAAATTGAAAAACACCAATTTGATATCGAGAATGCTATATCGTTGGAAAGGTAATCAAATTTTACATTTGATTCTTTAAACCAAAATAGGCATTCCCTTTGAAAAAAATCAAGTTATCCGAGATTGAAATTTCCTTAATTAATCTACTGATTTCTCTAAGTACAAAATTAATTCAAATTTAGCCGTCTGACCTAAGGCAGGGCTAGATACTCCGCTGTCCGGTTTTTCGCCTGCTACGCGCATGACGTCACCTCCGAGTGATTCTCATTAGGGATATATGGATATTATAGTTATTTTCTCTTTACCGCCCTTATTTTCACCTTTACAAAAAATGTCTAATACAAACTTTGTTTATTAGGGCTGATGTGGAATACTTCTGCATTTAATTTTCATCGTCCGCGCATACAATCTCATTTACAGGGTGATTTTCATTAAATGTATATAAATACGGTGGTACTTTCCCGTGTAAAGAGTTACAAACATTTTAAAATACATAATATCTTTGCAAAGGTTCACTTTACAACTTCAAACATTTTAAATGACTCAAATATATTGTGCACGTCTTCTTTGTGGATTACCTTACTGTAAAAATGGTCTAAAAGTTTTTTGGCACAAATCTTGAACATACATAATTATTTTTTGCATTTATCAATATATCTTTCGAATAGGATATATGAAAAAATAGTAACACATGATTTTTGACCGGGATTTTAGTAAAAACTAATAATAAATAATAATAACTACATCCTGACAAGTGTAACAAGAGCCGTGAGAAATATGAAATAGACAAGGATAGCAAGAGACGAGAGGATATGAAATAACGTGTGCGTGAGAGACAGCGGCGAAATAACCAAGTCTCTTGCTACACTTGTCAGGTTGTATCTTAAGTAATATTTTTTTACATTTCCTCTTACGAGCATTTTGGGCTTTTAAAACAGCATTTAGTTCTTTAATGCGGAAAAACATTCGTGAAAAAATAATCGCCTCGCCTTTATAGGGCAGTCGATGCTAGCGCTTCTCAGCAAAAGATCAGTAATAAATTGTTTTTTCCCGCAAACTATTCCATCTTCGTTAACTTCGAGAAACACCTTGTTGAGTTCCTCAATTTTGGACATGAAAGTTGAAGATGGTTTTGATAAACCACCTTCACCGAGGTGATCAATCCATGTAAAGCTTTGATCTGAGGAACTTAGTAAGGTGGTATCCTTCAACTTGTGGCAAACAAAACCTGCCAAACTTTCAAGTCCGTCATATTCCAGTTCATTCAGGTCTTTAATTAAAACGGAGCTTTCCTCGTTAGGATCAGCTGAATCCTCTGATGTAATATTTAGTTTTTTTTATTAAAGTTCCACTAAGTGGAATATCTGGGGTATCATCTAATTCAACGTTTGAAAAATCTGAAAAGCTCCTTCGTTTCTGCCCAAAAGAAATGCCCTTAATCTATATTTAAACCCAAGAGGACCTGGATGATCATGAAGGCCACCCTTTGCCCTAATCACACCAAAAAAGTTCTCTACGACGTCCTGATTTATTCGCCTTGTCAACAGATACTGAATGCTGGATCGTCATTTGAGATCCTTCAGGAGCATTTGCAGAGCGGAGTTTGAGAGCAAAATACCTAAATTAGTTCATGCATATTATTACGGTAAAATAAAATTAACATTGAATTCATTAAGTACCTTTTTGAAACGGCAATTTGCCTCGACTGTCAATTACTTTGAGTTTATAAACTACATAAAATCGTTCAAAACTGACAAAAAAACAGCTGAAAAGTGCTCCGTCTATACAGCCGTACGTAAGCCGGGAACGTAAACAACTTTGAAGTGACGTCATACGTACAGACTCGCGCCACAATAAGGACCGCCCACCATGCGCAACATCCTACCTTCAGTGTATATGTATCGTGGACCTAAGGTGACGTATTTCATGCTTACTCGTACTGCAAAGTCAGGGCTTTCTAAGTTTTATAATTGCTGCGATATTCAATTTTTTTCTGATACCTACTTATACCAAAAATGGTGTTTTGACCAAGGAATCCAAATATACTATAAATAATATATAAGGGGTTCCATTCAAAAAAATTTGAGTTTGATATGGATCACCGTATATAAACGTCAAAATTTAAGTGAAAATATTTTTACGTTATAGCCCTCAAGAGTCCCTACCATGATCAAATGACAGATTTTTGAAATTTTTTTAGTAAGCCCACAATCTTCCGTCCACGCACTATTGGCCCACCCTGTAGATCTCGCAATCTTCTTTTACTTTTGCATATTTTGAGCATAGCGAAAAGGAATCAAATGAGATGCAATTTATTAGGAGCGTTAGCAAAAAAAGCTTTACAATCAGCAGGAGTACTTGTTGAATGATTAGAAATTATGAAATTTTTAATGATCTGGCCTTTACATCGTAATCTTGTCTCCAAAAATTTTATGGAAATGTCGTCATATCCCTCCAATATTAGACCTATTCTATTAACGCTAGGAAAAGTAAAAAATAAAAAAAAAGTTAAGAATGTCTCGGCAAATTCTCCAAAAGTACTGAACTAAATTTTGTGAACAAGTACCATACCATTAATAATATAAACTTTATAAGTACTAGATTTATGTCTTGCTGAGAGCTTGTACCACATTTATGGTTTTTTTAAACTTTAAACAGACACTAAAGATTCACAAAAATACTATTATTTTAGAATTATTCAAAAACACGACTTAAAAGGACGTTTTTACGTCAACGGAGTAGAAACACAATAAATGCGTAGGCGCGCTATGCTTACTGTATGGACGAATAGGGGCGTGGGAAGGGAGCGGGAAGGGACCATACCAACTGATGGCAACATGTGTTTTGTTATTATTTAGGGTTTCAGGAGTAAGAATCCTGTCACAGTTGCCGTCACTCGGATTTTGCATACTCAACTACCTCTATTGCCTGCACTATTATATACATCTTTTTCCGCTATATTCTGCTTATGGATATTGCATGTATTGTATTTATGCTACTGACCGCATCGGTATAGGTCCTCTCAGAAATATGACCTTCACTGGAGAAAAGTATCACGCCTCTTTTACTTCCCATACCGATAGGTGAGGGGAGTATTGTGATCGCGAAAATTTTCGATTTTGCGATAACACGCTTTTTGTGAGATGTCTACATATCGAAAATCCACGTCACTCATTTCCGTCGGTCTGTCTGTCGCGTTTTTTACCCTCGTAATCTCAGTAAACGCTGCATGGATTGTGCTGAAATTTGGGTACCTCTGAACATAGAGGTAGTACACAAACTACTTCAGCATGGCGTGCTCAAAGCCATCATCTTTGACACTTCAGCCTCCAAACATAAAAGCATAAAAGACGCACAAACAAAACAAAAGTTTGTCAGTCGAGCTTCTACCGTAATTAAGTCGAATGAAAATTATATCGGCGTTGCCAGCTCCTCAAAATTTATGTAAGACTTGAGAATTTGCGTTTATGATGAACAAATATGCAGTAACGCAGTAGAGCTCAACACATCTATTGATTTTGCTGTAATCATTCCTGAACCATCGAAATACCGTCTTTTTGAACGTGAAACGGAATATTTCTGGATACTATACAATTAAGACGATAGTAAATAATTATGATTGCCGTATCTGGTGGTCAATATGACAACGTAAGAAAAGATGTCGGATTAGAATTAGTTGTTTACTACCTCTATGTTCAGTTGTTACTCTGAGGGGTACCTATATGCTGTGAGGTCGTAGTAGGTAATGCTGCCAAAATTTTGAAAATCGGTGCATTGGCGGCGGAGTAATTAGCAAAAAACAAAAAAAAATCGTCAAACTTCGTTTCTAGGCTTTTTAGGAGTTCCTGATCATTTTCTACTTTTTTTGGTGGGGGTGAAATCGGGGTGGTTGAGGGGTGTGGGGGTTGTAAAACTCAAAAATTTGTTGTATTCATAATAGGCTGTCCATTGGCCTGTGAAAGAGAGTCCCAGCGGTATAATACCTTTTTTTAGGTCCATCCGATCATTGACTTGCCTACTAGAGAAACCAAGGAAATTTTCTATATCGGTATAAATACGAATATTGCTTTAGATAGATCTGTATTGAGTAACATGGAAATTATGTAATTGATTTTAATGAAACTTTACCGCAGTATTACCATGCCAAGGATGGAAAACTCAGCAACAATAAAAAATATAAAAACTGCTCAAACTTCGTTTTTAGGCGGTTTAGGGGTTCTTTTTTTTATAACTGAGCAGACCGCGCAGGCAGAGCCTAAATACCAGAGTACGGCGGCTGCTGTGAAAGGTTTATGTTAGGGGAAGTTTGTTAACGCGAGATTTGAATGGGCCAATACCCGCAGGCCCAATAAATACATCTTCTGGCAGTCCATTCCAAGCCTTGGACACCCTGGGAATAAATGTGCGGTTGTACCGCCCAGTTCTTGATGTATGAAGAACGACCGTCTTAGGATGGGATGCAGCGGTCGCACGGCTACATCTGATAGGAGCAGTGAGCGGCGGAACGATAGAGGATAGCTCAGAGGAGCAGATTCCGTTGGAACATCGGTAGAAGAGTGAGAGGTCACCAACAACACGCCGGTGAGAAAGTGACTGAAGGTGGCGCGTTAAGGCCGGATCGCCAATTAGTCGAATTGCCTTTCTCTGGACGGCATCTAGTATAGACAGGGTAGTAGGGGCAGCAGCTCCCCAGACATGAGAGCAATACTCCAGGCAAGGTCTTATCTGGGCTTTATATAGCGTAAGGAGGTTACATGGTGAGAAATACTTTCTGGCTCTAAATAGGTAGGTACCCAAGCTTTTTACCAGCAGCTGTTGCAATTGACGCGACGTGTTCGTGCCAGATCAGATTTTCTGTAATGTTGACTCCTAACAGCTTGAATGATTGACTCCTTGGCAGAGCCTGGTTGTTCATTAGAACCTGGTGTTGGCTTGGGCACTTCTTGTTTGATAGCGTACAATACTGGGTATTGGAGGCATCAAATTTAACCATATTCTTAAGCACCCAAGTGGTTTAGGGGTTCATAATCATTTTCTACTTTTTATTTGGGTGGGGGTTGTAAAACTGAAAAATTTGTTGTATCCATAGTGGGCTGTCCATTGACCTGTGAATGAAAAACCTAGCGGCATAATACACTTTTTAGGTCCATCCGAACATTGCCTTGCCTATTATAGTAACCAAGGGACCATCAACTTGTGGTGATTACATTGAGTGCTGGTGAAATTAGGGCGGTTGGGGGGGTGGGGGTTGTAAGACTGAAAAATGTATTGTATTCATAATAGTTTGTCCATTGACCTGTAGAAGAAATACCTAGCGGTTTTCTTTAGTCCATCTGAACATTGGCTTGCCTATTACCGAAACCAATTTTGTGAGGTATAGGTACATACGAGTTTTGCTTTATTTCGTTCTATGTATTTTGCGTAATGCGAAAATTATTGAATTGATTTTAATGAAATTTTGACACAGAATTTACTGCCGCGGCGAGAATGGAAAACGCGTCTGTATTTGAAAAATCGTGGTGGCGCAGCAATAATAAAAATAGTAAAAATATGAAACAGCACAAACTCCGTTTTTAGACGATTTGGAGGCTCCTCATCGTTTCGCGTCGTCCAGTTGAAGCATGCAGAAAAAACTGTGGCGTCCTAGTACTTCTAGTTCCTAAAAAGGGAGACGCAAGACGAGAGTTTTTGTGTCGGATTTTTTTTTTTGAGGGCGGGTGGGCGATGATTTGGCTGCAAACGGATTTGAAACAATAGCTTCATGCGATGGATAAATAATAAAATGGTATTATCATTACGTGTGGGAAGCACTGTGTCAACCATCTTGACTCAATTTTTTCTCTTCAGATGAAAAATCAGATTCGGCATAACGTTCTGTCGTAACCACGTCAACTTGGTATCAACGTGCAAAGACAATAATATGGCACAAAACAGGAGACAACTGTCTTACAAAAAAGAAATCTCAATATATACCATACCTTGTCCAAAGGGCGAAGTGGTACCAGCCGGCGTCGCTCCTCCAAATACTGGCTCCGAACCGAAGGGGGAGGTCGCAGACGCCGCAGGTGCAGCTCCGAACACGGAACCGCGGACACTTGCAGCTGGAGTATGACTTCCGAATATCGATTTGGTAGGATCGGTGGTATTACCAGCACCAAAAAAGCTCGGGGATGAATCACCACCCGTTTTGAAGCTAAATATTGAACCGCCCTGTGACGGAGAGGTAGTAGGGAAGTTGGAGCTACCGCTCTGGGTGTTTGTCACCGAACCAAATATTGACGCTGTCTGACCGAATACGGGGGATCCACCACCGAATACGGATGAAGTCGTTCTGGCTGATGGTGTGGAAGTACTGCCAAATACCGACGCGGTTGTACTGGTAGGTGGAGAAGTACCACCAAACACTGATGAAGTCGTTCTGGCAGATGGTATGGAAGTACTGCCGAATATTGACGCGGTCGTGCTGGTAGATGGAGAAGTACCACCAAACACTGACGGCATGGTACTCGCTGGAACGCTATCAAATATAGACATGGTCGTCGTAGGTTTTACACCAAACAGAGACACTGCCGAGGTAGTTACACTACCGAATGTGCTACTCCCTGAAGTCGTACCGCCTCCAAAGATTGGAACGGCTCCACTACCACGAAATATAGAGCCGCTACTCGAAGTAGTACTTACAGCAGATCCAAAAACGGGAGCAGCGCTGGGAGATATACTTGCAACGGTGGCGTTGCTGAAAATAGACACTGCCTGAGTTGTACTTGCTCCAAACACTGTTCCGCTCGTGGTACTGGTCGACGGGGCTTTGAAAGTAGAACCACCGGAGGATATAACTGTTTTACCGGAACCAAATATGCTGCTGCTAGAAGTTGTACTGACAGGAAAGCTAAATATAGTACCAGTAGTACCAGAGCAGAAAATCGAACCCGTGCTACTAGGGGAGGTACTTGCAACACTAGATCCAAATACCGGAACACCTGATTTTGTCGACCCAAAAGTTGGAGTGGAAACCGTGGTAGTGGCAGTAGATCCAAAAATTGAAGCGCGCGTAGTGACACTCGAAGTAGTAGTAAATGTTGAACGTGAAGAAGCAGAATTTCCAAAAGACTGTAAAGTTGAAGATTGCACCCCAAACGCAGAAATACTGCTAGTAGTAGTACTTAAATTTCCGGAAACAGGCATTGCCTGCCCAAAAATTGATGTTGCAGTAGTTGTAGTATTAAAGGCTGGCGTATTTAGGGAAGCAGCAGCAACCGTAGGGGTACTACTAGATGAACGCGTGGTGTTAGTATTTGTAACGGCCGCGCCTGGCACAGAAGAAGAAGCGGAGCTATTACCAAATAATGTAGTTGACGCTGCGTTACCGAAAATTGAAGTTGATCGTGTTGTTGCAGGTTTCGATGGTTCACTTGTGATAGTACTGCTGTCCGAGTTAGCAGGAGCGATAGTGCTAGAAACAGGAACTTCAGATCTTACAACAGTACTTAGCGACGTGGTTGGAGAAAGTGCTGCGGAAACAATTTGCGGACAAGCTGGAGTTGCAACGGTAGTACCTGTAGTACTTGCAGCAGTGGTTTTTGGTGTCATGGAGCTTGTAGGCATCGTAGTGCCAGATGATCCAAGATTTGGGGTAAATTGAGGAGTTACGTTAAAAGCTGTGGTACCAGAAGCTAAGGCTACTTTTGTATTAGCTACCGACGTAATAGGGAATGTTTTAGACTGTACAGTGGTACGACATTCGAACATTGTGGGATTCGAAGTTGAAAAAGCTGAAGAAGCAACCGGGGTCGTGGTGAGCGATAAACTACTTGATGCTTCGGTATTAATATCAAATGATCTTGTGACCGGTTTTACTGTAAGTGTTTTAGAATTATTACTGTTACTAGCAGCCACGATTGGAGTTTTTTCGACCTTGGCTGTGAAGGGGCTTCCGAAGGTGAATGTACTGTTACTACTGTCGGCAAACAACGGCTTGCTAACAGGTTGCGATTGGAAGTTTAGAAGCTTTGACTGAGGCTGAGCGGTGGAGGCAAACGCGGACGGTGTGGCACTGGATAGAGGTTGGAAAGCGGCTGTGGTAGAACGTGTGGTACTTTGTTTAGTGGGCGATTTTAAAGGAAGTGGTTTGGAGGGTGACTGCTCATTTTTGATCGGCGTAGACTGGAAAAATTGCTGCTCATTCTCTTTCTGAGAGGGTTTAGGTACCGGTGTCATTGGAGTGCTCAGCAGCGACTTCAGCTTTGACCTGTGAAATACATTAATTAACAGAAAAAGTGTAAAGCATTTTAGGTAGATTTTTTTACAGAAATAAAAAAAAATAAGAATGGTTACCATTATATAAAGACTTAGAGTTTTAGTGTTCTAGCACAATACCTTGAACAGCGTTATGTAACAAATTTGATGCTCAATGTCTACCTTAATTAAAATTTGCATACCTTTTGACACGTAGTTTGTTACTTGAAAGTTTATTTTTACAGAGAATAAAAGTAGCATTAAAAAGTTAAGATCTAGAAAAAAAAACAAGAAACTAATTGGCAACATAACGCTTCTTAGAACTATATATAAAAGCACATTAGTTGAAAAATATATTCTTTAATAAAGGTTCGGCCATCTCTGCAGTAGTTATCAAAATACAACATGTGATTTTTTGGGAAGGACTCATTAAAGACTGGATCAAAGTATTTGTTTGGATAGAGCTGTGAGGCGCAATTTGCTTTATTTGAGCATGCGTATCAATGACTCTCTGAAAATAGAGTGTGGGACTGAAGGTTGTTTGTGATGATAATATCAAGAATTAGTTCAGGATTAATAACCGGTCGACACAATCAGCCTCTGATGGAAATAATTGAGGTTATCATGACTAAAAGGTTTATATCATCAGGTCACTTGATTAGTCAGCGGTGGTGCAGATATTTGAGAAAATGCGTTGATTGGGTTCCCAAGTCTGTTGAGTTTTCACACGGTTAAGTTACAAATGGGTTGCAGGGAGGGTCGTCGATCAGATCAAAAGACGCCAAAGCCCGCTCTCAAGAAAGCCATTTCTTAATATATTTTACGGCCTCAAGAATTGCGTATAGTTCTCCCGTGAATACAGTTCCGATATCAGGTAATCTCATTGTAATCGTAGAGGTAGGTGCGATGACAGCTGCTCCAAGTTTTTCTTCAATTTTTGCTGCATCTGTATATATATGCTTATGGTAGGGGTATTGATCAGTAGTTTGTAGGAAACTCTGGAGTATAATGTCATTAGTGGTATTATGTTTGTTAAATCGTGTCATCTCTAAGTTTATTGGGAGTGATCCGATTGTCCAGGGAGGGACTGCTGATGTATTGATAGGGATGGGAGCAGGCAGTTGGTTAATGTTTAAACTGTACATGTATTTATGGACTCTTTGGTAGAAGGATTTTCCTTGTGCAAGTTCTCGCTGGCTGTTTTGCATGATTCTGTTAATACATTGGTGTGAGGGTAAACTATGGTTTGCTGCAATTTTTGTTGCGTGTGATATACTTAAAATTAAAATAAAAATATATTAAGAACCATAACAACCAAAAGTGGCTCATAGTATCAGACTCACTGAACGCCCTCCAACAACTTAATCGCATGTATATAAAAAATCCCCTAGCAACTATAATCAAAGAACACCTGCACAGCCTGTCAGCACAAAATAAAGACATAATGTTCCTGTGGGTGCCATCACACGTGAACATAAGTGGTAACGAACATGCCGATCGGAATGCGAAACTGGCCACAAACATAAGCACTCCAGAAAACGTCAAGCTACCTGTAACAGACATCATATCCCATTTATCCCGCAAATGTATACATGTATGGAACGATAAATGGCAAAGCGGAACATCCAAACTGCTTCAATTGAAGTCTTCCCTAGGACCATGGCAACCAGTGGGCAGCAACAGAAGAGTGCAAACCGTAACCACCCGACTCCGGCTAGGACACACAAGACTAACTCACGGACACCTACTGAACCGCAAACCGCCCCCGAAGTGTAGTGCATGTGACGAAACACTAACAGTTGATCACATTTTAGTGCAGTGTCCCGCGTATGAACAGAATAGACGCATATATAACATAGACAACTCCTTAGCATACATACTTGGACCTCAATGTCAAGCACACAATCTTGTAAACTACCTACATTCTATTAATGTACTACATAAGCTTTAATTTGTAACAACAAAATCCGCCGCTAATAACCCATGTGGTCGATGCGGCTTTTTCCTAAATAAAAAAAAAAAAGAAAGCCATTTCTCAAAAGGTCCTCTACTCTTCGTTCCAAAAACTTATTTACGCCCAATGTAGCAGATATTCCATCTCTCAATACCTAAATAAACTGACCTGATGTAATTTCTTGGGTCGTACTAATTAAAGACAGGTTCAAAGTTACTCTTTGTTGGGGTAGAGATGTGAGACAAATGATTTATTTGATTATGCCTATCAATGACTATTTAAAAATAGTGTGTAGACTAATGGCTGTTCGTGATGACAGTAGAAAAAGTTAGATTGATTCGGCCTTCCACTTCAGTACTCAAAGGCATTTGGAGAAGAGTGCAGCTTTAATTCAAAAGAGAAACTCTAGTCATTAACAGTTATTATATAGAGTGACTGAAAACAGGAATCAGCTCGCCATCGCAATTGCCAACGTCATGGGGGCCTGACACAGTTAGAAGAAGTCATTGACAGGAGCCAAATAGTCGTTTTTGTGTGTTTTTTGTATGAAATTAGGTTCCGGCAACAAGTTACAAAAAATAAATTTCCCAGAAAATCCTGATTCTAAAGGTTTATGTTACTTAAGTGTGAGTGAAATAGGCCTGTCGCATTTTTCTCTGTTTTCTTCATCACTTGTTAATGCACGGTCCTGGTTTAGGCAAAGTAATATAATATCTGACTCCAGTCGAATATTAGAGTTAGTAAACTCCCAAAATTCTAGAATAGTCTTGAAGATAATCGATAAAAATATATTTTCAATGTCACATCAGATGGCTTCAACCTTTTAGGAAGAATTTTCGGTAGCAACGTCCATAATTACCATTCATTCGAATCAGAATGACATCCCGCAATTTAAGAACGTTATTTCCAGACATCCAGTATAGAATGTTCACTTATTGGCCATAGATGACCTTAGTCATGATTTTTAAATATGAAAGTGGTAAACCCTGAAAGTATCGTTTATGTAGACGAATATATCAGTTACCTACCTAGATGTATCTAAAACAGAAAGCAGTTGTGGCTGCACAGAGCTGACATGTGTCACCGACCTATCTTTCAAAACGTCCCTCAGCTTATAGTTCTTCTTTTCAGTGAATCTCTCCGTCCTGTGCACAGATTTTTTGTAGTAACTTTTCTGGACCGCTTCGGTACCGATTGACAGCTTCTGCATTTCGTTTGACAATTGAGCCGCATTGTCTAGCGATAACAACATGTGGGACTCGTCCCGGCCAGTTGACTTGTATTTCAGGTGACTGCGTATGTCCTTCAATAAGTACTTCTGTCGACAAAAAGGACGTTGTTAATCATCACTCACTCATACGGAAACTCCAAAATCTAAAATGGAAACTTCTAAATTATATTGTTATTATTATTATTAAATTTTTTAAATACAGTAACGGCACATTAAAATATGTAATGGCACTAGATACAAGTCGAGTTGAGCTTATTGTGGGTTCAATGAGGGAAGTGCTCTGTGAAATAATACATTTCTACTGTTCTGTACGCTGCTCGCATATGGATAAGAGCGATGAGTACTCACAAGGTTGATCAACGTGCTAAGAGGTACGATATCGTACAATATCCACTGCAGCTGTAGAAGTTCCCACTGGTACTCCTCCTTTACAGCTAATGACAATGGAAAGAAGCCTACCCTACAGAAGCAGCAAGGCACATACCCATAAAGAAAGAGAGGGGGAGGTGCCGTTAACTACCTGGAAAGACACGTGTGAAAACCATATCCGTTTGGCAGCGTGAACAAGGACACTTATACCGGGCATCAAGAGCTGGATCAAATGCGAACACCGGATCCTGAACTACTTCTTGATGCAGTCACAATTTTTTTTATTATAAAGATTCTTTGAATAGGTACTGATTGATACCAAAATGAGGTTTATCGAGTCCGTTAAAAGCCCTTCTCAAAAAACTTATCTAAGGCTTCGTATATTGATAGCAAACAAAGCTCTTCTCAACTATAAATTACGTAAGAACCTTTGTCGTTGGTGATTTCAGTCTTGTATTACTCTAAATAAATAATAAATCTAAAATCTTGTATTAATTGTACTTTGACTTGTACGGTCTATCTTAACGTTTTGATTGAATCCCAAGTACTTGTAAGTTTCGTCCTTGCCCATTTTGTCAAGTTACTATTTCTTGTTCGGGATGGTTCTTCTATTGGTCTTCATTGAAGTGGAGCACCTTGCATTTGCTCATTCCCAATTCCATTCTGGCACCTAATAGGCGAACTTCTGTTATTGTGTGTTGATTTACTTTCTGATATCTGATGTTGAAACCATAATTTGTGTTGTTAATTGTCTTGACTCAGAATGTTGTTTTGTGTAAGGTGTCGTTCATTTCTATTGTTTATTGTTGCGGTGACGATCTCGTACAAGCTGGGGAGACAAGTGATTGTGTAGTAGTTGGCAGGGTTTTTAGTATCTGTGTTTTTGAGATTTACAAACTTCTCGCCTTCTGTGAGGAATTTGGGAGCCTATTAGGTTGGAGTATGGTTTAATTGATTTGGTCTGTAAGCATTTAATATGTTGCACTGAATTGCTTGTACCAAAAATGTTGCACATTATCCACGCCTGGGCATTTCCAATTGTATTTGGTATTGTTTCAGCTACTTCCTCTGATGTAAGAATAACGTCACCCTGTTCTATTATGTGATGGTATTTTTCATCTTCTGGCCAGATCCATGGAGCATTTTCATTATGACTTTTTCTTTCCTTTGACTTTTGCCTACTAAGAGCTTCTATTGTTGTTATCTGGTTGCTTGGTGTTATTTTTTACTAGAACTGACCACCAGTAGCTCCACAAAACCTTGAAAATGTGGAACTTCGCATATGAGATAGAAGCAGTTATCGAGCAAAATGATAACTTCAACATGTTGATAAGTGATAAAACTCACGTTCATATTAATGGCTGGCGGTGCTCAACCGGCGTTCCCATAATGTCAAGAGCTAGAAACTCGAGTCGAACGGTACCGCCCCCCCTCTTGTCCCGATAGGAAATAATAATAATAATAATGATAATAATGAAGCATTTATTGCCCAACAGAATAAATTCCATTTACAGGACAAAATAACTAACTAAATACGAATTATGCTACGGTAAACAACAGTACTTTTGATACATGAACATTGTCTTAAATCGAAACATTAGAATATATTTCAGAAGCTTTATCTAAAATTTCAGACAGCGAATCGTAGTTGATGTCACAAAATCTTGATATGAGATTGAAGTTTTCCATCATATACGTCACCGGAGTGTTCAAACCTAAATTAGTGTTCGAACGTTTTATCTTGAAAAATGCGGTAGAACGCAGTGAAACAGCTGGGGCGTGAAAATTAATTTGTGACAACAACTCCATGGAATCTACCTTATTATGCAACAGCTTATACAAAAAACTTAATGAAAATAACATTCTCCTTAAATTTAAATCCGACATATTAAACCTAGAACATAACAATTTTTCACTGATACCTCTCTCAGGATACACTCCATCACTCTTAAGACTTAAATATTTTAAAAACCGTCTCTGCACGTTTTCCAGGCCTTGTTTTTGATAATTATAAAATGGCTTCCATACAATTGATGCATACTCTAGTCTCGAACGAACATATGAAAAATACAGTGCCTTTAATGCATCAATGTTGTTAAATGACTTACAATTCCTGACAATGAAGCCATAGAATCTGTTAGCTTCAGCTATTATCACATTAATATGTTCACTAAAATTCAGCTTCTCATCAAACCAAACACCTAAGTCTCTGATTAGTCTATCCCTGACAACTATAACACTAGAAATCCTGTAATCAAAAAGAAGGTTCTGTTTCTTCCTAGAATAAGTTACAATTTTATATTTGGATGCATTCAAGGATAAACCATTTTTTGAACACCATTTGCTGATTATATCTATATTTTGTTGCAACAAAAAGCAGTCCTGAACATCGTTAACATGAGTGAAAATTTTTAAATCATCCGCATATAACAAATTATTACACGTAAGAAGAAGAGACAGGTCATTGATAAACAGCAGAAACAAAAGCGGTCCCAGATTGGATCCCTGCGGGACGCCGGATATAGCAGTGTATTTTTCAGATTTATATCCAAAACAATGAACATATTGCAATCTGCACTGTAAGTAAGATTCAAAGAATGTGATGAATGCTGAATTGAAACCGAAATTCTGGAGTTTGCTTATTAAAACTTGATGGTCCATCCTATCAAATGCCTTGGAAAAATCCATATATATCACGTCTACTTGATCTTGATTGTCTAGATGATTGGTCATATATTCTGTAACTACTGTAAGGTTTGAAATGGTTGATCTGTGTTTAAAAAATCCATGTTGAGCAGGAGAAATCTGATTACAAACTAGTGGATAAATATGCTGACAAACAATGATTTCATACACTTTTGCAAACATTGACAGGATGGAAATTGGTCTATAGTTTTTTACCACGGTCTTGTCGCCATCTTTAAATACAGGTAAAATTTTAGCTAATTTCCAAGCAGTAGGGAATTTGAGACACTTCAATGCCAAATTGAAAATAAGGGATAAGGGGAATGCGAGAACACTGGCACAATCTTTGATAAGAAAGGATGGAATTCCATCAGGTCCAGTAGTAAATTTGTCTTTTAGATTTTTTAACACTTTAAATACATCATTTTCAGAAATGTTTGGTAATGATATCACAAACTGATTTGAGTCTACACTAACATTGGCTGGAGTATGACTAGGTTGACTAAAAACAGATTTAAAGAACGAAGCAAAAGTGTTTACAATTTCCTGTGGACAGTTTATAATACTATTATCGTGACACATAGTGCCTGGTAATCTTGAAACATTTTTCTTATTTTGTATAAAAGACCAGAAGTTCTTAGTATCAATATTGATGGAAATTTGAACATTTTCTATATAAGCCTTGTAAGCAGAGGAAATCATTGTTTTTATAAGTGACCTCAGTTTTTTGTATTCCTGAAGAAAGTGCAAACGCTTAGTTTTCAACATTCTCGCCTTTACCTTTATATTTTTTATGATATCTGAGGTGTACCACTTAGGGTAAACGTGTGAATAATGTTTAACTTTGGGAACATGATTTTCAAAAGTGTTATATAATTTCGCATAGAATGCATCAACGCAATCATCAATTTCATCAAATTGAAGTAGGAAAGACCAGTCAATAAGAAGAAGTGAGTTGTATAGCGAAATATAATCTGCTCGTCTAAAGTTGAATGAGGAATTGCCAGGTTTAGTCACGAAATTAGATATTTTTTTATGGGACATCCCACTCACAATTAATGCTGGGTGGTAGCCATCCTCTTGCACTAGGGGTTCCAAATCATGTGAAACAACTATGCCATGTAAATTTGATATTACTAAATCTAATACCCTGGACATGTTATTTTTAACATTGTTAAACTGAGAAAAATTGTAAATTGTAAGAAAATTACTCATTGCAGTTGATTTTCTATCAGTCGGCAGTTCATCAAGAAAATTTGGAATATTAAAATCACCTAAGAATATAACATCCTCAGAACAAATACAGTCAATTTGATCCAGTGCTTCAAGAAAGTGTTCAAACGTGTCTGAATCAATATCTGGTGGAATATATAATACAATGATGAATATACTATTATGGTGAAAATCACACTTGACAACCAAAAAATCAATAACGGGAAAATTGACATCAATACTGCTAGTGTTGATAACTCTAGCCTTCACCTCGGAACGAATAGCTAAGGCAACACCTCCCCCACTTGCCCGATTTATAATACCAAATTTACGATCTTTTCTGTACACATCATAGACTGACGGGAATAGTTCACTACTTAAAATGTCCGCATTTAAGTTTGTTTCACTTAACGCTATAAAGTCATATTCACACTCACTAACAGATGAGTAAAAGGTGTCAATCTTGGAACAAAGGCCACGCACATTCTGGTAATATCCAGTGACATCATGGAATTCCTTGGGCATATCTAGTTTAAAACTATACGTGGTATACCTTTGACATATTTCATTTTGAGATTGGATTCTCCAGCTTGCTTTCTATCCTCTAATTCCTGCTTCAGATTTTTGTAGTATTCAAGCTGACGTGGCGTACGGTCGTATGACAAAAATATTCTTTTGTTTTTGAAATCCCTATGATTTCTAAGATTTTTTGCTTTACCTATAATTCTACGTACGTCATCCTCATTTTGTAGAACAATTTTAACAGGACGGTTTCTGCCACTCTGGAATTTTCCCAGTCTAATTGGCTTAACGCTGGGAATATCAAAATCTGTGTCGATAGCACTAATTACCTTACTCACAGCCAATTCGTCGCGTACATTTCTGTTTTCAGGTGACTCTTCTTGATTTACTTCATCTAAACTGAAGACAACAATAGGAAAAGAGTAATAGCCATTTCAAAAACGTCCGTCTTTTGTGCCGGACCCCGTATATGGTTATCGACAATCGAAAGATTAATTCACAGTCACTAAAGATGTTGATTGCTTTTCAAGTTGAGATGTCTTTCCTGAAACCAAATTGACTGGTGGAATATTGGATTCTAAATATTCACTTATTTGATCCTTAAGTAGAATTTCAATTTTTTTAGAAAAGGTATAGGTCTCTAATTAGCAACTTCACTGACATCTCCATGTTTAAAACAATAACATTAACAATATTATCCCACTACAAAGAGACCATGAATCTTTCAACTAGATACTACAATAAAAAATAGGCCCCATGACGCTGTTATCAAACCTGTGATTATTTCTGCATAAGACAGGGAGGTGGGTGATTTCTTAAAATTAATCTCGATTGAGCAGCAACAATATATGCCGGGACTCATAACTACTATCACTTTGGTCACCAACTAATTGCGCGCGGTGCTCCCTAGCGGCCATACCATTTAAATTAGACGAAAATGTTTGAAATAAAAAAAGTTTCTTTTCAAATGCCCTACATTTAGAAAATAATTTCAAAGATGGCGGACTTCCGGATATACCGGAAGTAGGTATCAACTTCCTTATTTTAAATGGAACAACCTGTGTATTATGTTTTTGAATTCAGCATCGATTTTTAGGTCCAATGTGTTAATCATTGTTCATGTCTACGAAGCCTATTTTCGGAGTTATTCAGCAATTTTTACAAAACTTGACGTTTGTAGTACTTTACAAAAAACGTTAATATCTCGGAAACTAAACGCGATAGAAAGATGCGGTTTTCGGTATTGAAACAAGCAAGGAACGTACTTGTGTCTCGGCAAAATCATTGTTTCAAGAGAACATTCAATCAATAAACTAGCAATTTTCAAATTTGAAAAGTTAAAAACGTTAAACCTTTTTTTTCAAATGGGATAGTATTATAAGTTTCACATCGGTGGATGCGAAATTAAATTCTCTTTCAGTTTTATCTAGGCACATGTGGCTTTATCTTTGATGGATTTCAAGATATTTACGATTTTGTAGTTATGGCGTAGGAATTGGAAGAATCGTAGGTGGCGTGGCTCGCAGACGAAACAACTGGCAGGAAACCTTTCATCCAAAGTGTTTCGGTCTCTGATACTAAAATGTGCTTTCTAGTTACAGTTCTAAGTAATTTTTATAGTCTATAGTCGTCTCTTTACTCTAGTTTGTTTGTATCTTTCGGCTAACTTAGTTGTTTTTTTCCATCTGAACAGGCTTTGTTTATATTTCATAGCCTGCTAAGTTGTTTATAGGTAGTAAAATAATTGAGTAACACCGATTTCATTAAAAATTTGAAATTAAGACTCATATTCACAACCTTATATCATTAGAAGGGCTATCCATTTTTAGATTCGATCTATAAAAGAATAGGCACTTCCATTTGAAAAAATAAACTTATCTGTGATTGAATTTTCATGAATTAATCAACCGCGTGATTTTTCGAAGTACAAAAACAATACAAATTTTTAACTTTGATGTCACGCTTTTATTGGACCCATATATAAAAGTCATTATTTTTAAAAGGTAACCCAACTCGACCTACATACGCTCGCAAATTTAATTTCCTCGAAAGACTTATCGTTTTGTCACAGGAGTCCGAGGCGTTGAGCTTGACTCACCCAGTATATGTTTGTCGCAAAGCGGTAGCATATTATACGAATTTAGATGTGCTGACGATACACTGGCAACAAATCCCAACAAGTTCAGACTCTGCGGTCAATCGGCCGTTCTACACAGTTATCAGAGGACTGCCGTTGTAGTTGTGTAGACAGTCTTATTCTTTATGTACATTTGATGACCGATCATACTTTGGCTGAAATTGGATTACGTGTATGCCTCCCGTAATGGTGTCAAATCGAATAATCTGGCAGGCTATTGCCCCATTCAATGTGAAATGTGCTTTATCGCTAAAGATAATTCTTGAAGGAAAAGCAGTATCATTGTTACGGTGTCTGATGAGCCAATATTAGAACACACGGCGTGAAAGGGCTTGAGATGTTAAATCAATGTATGTCCTTGTGGAGAATACGTTGTAAACTGCATTCGAAACTCTCAATCAAGTGATTGTTCACTGTATTGGATCATCTTTCACGCTTCGCCACAAAAATGGTGGACATTTTTTTGGCGTATGGACGCTTTTTGGCCTGCCTGCTTTTGCAGTCTCATTTGAATTGTTATGACGACCTAAATGATCACGAATCGCGTGCATTGATTTATTTTACTTTTTGTACGATAAATAAAGTGCGACGCCAAGGCGACAAATAAAAAGCATTCAGATTTTAATAAAATACACATTGCTGACAGGAAACAACATGGTGTCTTTTTAACAATGACGTTTACTATCCTGCGCCTATTGGACAACCCATTGCGAAAGATGATATATGCTCATAGTTATAATTATAGATCAAAGCAGTTACAGGATATATTCATTCATTCATTGATTTACAAGAAAATTACAACTAATGTCATCCCTAGAAGGTTGAGACTTCTGGTGGGGTATAGGCGTACATTAGGTAAGTATAGTATCTCACAGAAATTTTTATGGTTTCATCTTATAAGCCCATTGATGATTCTAATCATCACTAACATGTCACTTTTCATATCAGAACTGCTGATAGCTTTCTTTGGCTATTGCATGTTGTTCTTCCATATGCTCTATTGGACATTCTGCACTGTGTTTCGCTTGAGTCAACCAAAGCCGAACACTTTACAATACCAGTGATACTTTTATAAGAACTCCTGCTATTATAAACTAAAAAAAAAATGGAAGCCTGATCGCACAACCGTCATTTAATTTGACAAATTGTCATAAATTTGTACAAATAATAATTAAGAGGTTAGCCATCAGAACTGACGATTAGGCTAAACAAGAAAAAATGTCATCTCTACATAGCATCCTTAACAATAACTTCAAAAATCGAAGCAACACCACAGAATTCGATTTTTGATCTACCTTCTACTGCCAGATCTAGATCTATATGTGAACAGTGCATGAAAAAGACCAGACGTATCCGCATACAATTCAACCACGCAGGAGAATACCAACACAAAGTGACTAAGCTCAATATTTGTACAATGTGCAATAGTGGTACAAGCCCAACTGAAACTGACGTATCGTCTTCATTTAACATCTCATAAAGAAAGACAAAGGAAGCATTCAAATATTGTCGACAGAGAATAAGTATATATGCGTTCTAGCATAAAAATCAACATTAAGGGTCGGTTGTACAAATGCCGGTTTAACTCAAGCTTTGTTAAGCCTAAGCTTAGGTAAGCTACAAAGAGAGGCGATGAAGCCTCCAGGGATGCCTTTTGAGAGAGAAGGAGAAAGTATAAAAAAGCGCTACGCAGCAACAAAAGAGCAAGCTAACGGAACTACTGTGGAGAATTGGAGTCCCTTTCAGAATTCGCCAGACTAATGAAATTGCCCAGCTGCGAGAAGAGACAAACCATTAGTTCATTTAAAAAAGAGGATGGTACATGGACTACATCGGTGGAGGAATCCCTCCAATACCTCCTCGACTCGCATTTCCCGGGAGAGTCCGGCGAACTGTCTCCAGAAGCTGAGTCGGCTCTCTTGAGCAAAGCCTTATACACCAATCAGTCTTACCTCCTTTCTTATGAAAGCATGGGAGAAGATCGTGGACAGATATTTGGTGGAGGAAACCCTCGTTACCTATCCCCTCCATGATAATCGGCATGCCTATAGGCAGGGCCGCTCCACGGAAACGGTCCTGCATGCTATAGTAGGAAAAGTAGATAGAGCCCTCTCTCACAGAGAAGTGGCTCTAGGAGTATTCTTCGACGTACAGGGAGCTTTTGATAAAGCACGAACAGCTAATATATGCACCGCCCTTCAGACCAGGGGTGTTCCACACACTCTGGTCTGCTGGGTAAGGTCGGCACTTCAGAATCGCAAGGCTAGTGCAACATTGGGCGAGGTTCAGCTCGAGGTTGGGGTGATTGGGGGGAGGCAGCTGTCTCTGGTGCCTTGTTATGGATGGCCTCCTTGCGAGACTTAGCTCGGCCGGCTTCTACACGCAGGCCTACGCAGACGACGACCTGGTGTTAGTCTCTGGTAGATTCCTGGGCGTCGTCTGCGATGGGATGCAGATGGCGTGCAACATTTTGGACAGGTGGTGTGGCGAATCAGGACTCTCAATCAACCCAGTGAAGACTGAGCTGGTCCTATTCACACACAGGAAGAAAATAGATGATTTTAAAGCCCCCACTCTCCACTGTGTACCACTGACCCTAACACGGGAGGTCAAGTACCTGGGGGTGATAATAGATAATAAACTCACATGGGCACAGCATATCGACTATGTGTATAAAAAGCCTATAGCTACGATGTGGCAGTTGCGTCGGGTAGTCGGCGGAACCTGGGGCCTCAAACCCAAGGTCCTAAACTGGCTATATACGGCAGTAGTCAGATCTAGTATACAGTATCGTTGCTCGGTCTGGTGGCCGAGCGTAGAGGTCTCTGTTAGGCTCAAGCTCGCAAAGATTCAGAGGCTGGCAGCAATGAGTATAACAGGTGCCACGAGGACAACACCCACTGCTGCCCTGGAGGTACCCTTGGGCTTGCCGCCTCTACAGCTCTGGATAAAGAGAGAGGCGATTTCGGCCTGCCTGAGAATGCATGACGGGGGGAACGTGGGTAGCACGAGAACCATTAGTTTGCCACACCAGAATAGAGCGATTCGCAGAGAGTAATATCCTGATATCGTCACTCAGGGTGGAAAAAGCTAAAGACATCTTAAACTTAGATAAGGGATTCTTACTAGTCATCCCGGAAAGAGACGACTGGATTAGAGGGAAAGTCAAGTTTCCGCCAAATAGTCTGGTATGCTTCACTGACGGATCGCTCTTAAAGGAGTCAGGATCCGGGGGAGCGGGCTTCTGCCTGGAGGGTAAAGAAGTGCGGCGGAGCTTTGCGCTGGGAACTTGCACGACTGTCTTCCAGGCGGAAGTGTATGCGATATTGATGGCAGCATACTCGATGGAAGTCGAACAGTGAGCATATACAGGGTGTCCAGTTAGTGGGTAATTCTTCGATATCTCACAAAGTATACCTGATAGAAGAAAATGTCAAATACAAAAGTTATTTGGTTACTTAAGACGCATATTCTAAAAATATTTTGAAATATACAGGGCGTTGCGAGAAAGTAGGATAATGACCAACTTAATTTTTCTATATGGAAGTATAACTTTTTTTTAAATTCTTTTAGTTTCCATCATTGTTCTCTATTTAACCCTAAAATATTTTTGGGATAGGTTGCGACGTTGCCAAGTTATAATTTATTTTCTATTAATTTCCGGATTTGCAAGGTCGCAAGTAATACGTCCAAATTGATATATTCCTTTAAATTTTTTTAATAATATTATACAGCGAGTTGTTTGAATATTAAGTGGATATTAGTTTGGATGTTACCAGCAATTTGTATCTATAGGGTGTTTTTGGCAGAATTTTAAATTACAGCAACTTGAAGGTCATTTTACTTTGTTTTTTTAAATGTAACAGCCTGTATTTTTTATTTTAAATCGAAATATCTTCTAATACCCTATCTCTCCGTGTAATATTTTTTTTCGCGTTTGCGACGTTGCCAAGTTATAAATTATTTTTCCAAATTTTTAAACAAATATCCCCGATTTTAATTTGTTTTAAATAGAATCCTCTACTTATTTTTATTGCAATGAATTGCGCATGTCGAATTTAGTAAGATCTCACAATTTCAAAATTTTGTTTCTATTAATTACTGTGATACGGCAGCTCCGCTTTTTCAGTAAACGGTACCAGAACGGTTAAATATTTCCAAAACCGCCACAGCTGGAGAGGTGAAATTCAATACTTGGGGGTTTTTGAACATACAGAATTCAAAAACGCTAACAGCAGTGTTGTCAGATTTACCGAATGGAATGAATAAGGACCAGAGGCTATCCAGCACGGAATGTGGCTGGTGCATAGGCCACACGATGGGCCCTTTTGCGCCTCTATCCGCGCTAGTTCCTAAGACCTGCCCTTTTGGCAAAGGCAAGTACATTCTTAGGTCCTATCCGTTTTATATCTATTGGTTCCAAGGTTCTTGAGCCCAGCATAGTCTGCCTGTGATAACCCAGGGTTTCACAGCGACACAAGATGTGTGCCGAGGATTTTTCCTCTTCACCACACCACGTGCACGTTGGGTCGTTGACCACCCTCATCACGAACAAGTGACGCCTGAAGGTGTTGTAACCCGTTAGTAGGCCTACTAGCAATCTCAAGTTACTCCTACCCAGAGAGAGACAAAATCGTCCTATTCTCTCTGCAGGCCCTGCTAATAGTTCCCGAGCTTGTTGTTCCATCTCAGAGAGTGTTGATTCTGGATCCACTCTCCAGTTGTTTTCCTAATCAAGTTTGCAGATAGTCCTAAGGCTGGTTCCGGGCCCACAAAAGTGTTGCCGGATCCCATCCTGGCCAGATGATCCGCCATTTCGTTACCCTTTACCCCAGCGTGCCCAGGTACCTACATCAGTGATACCTTGTGTTTAGCTGAGATGTCGTCAAGAGCCCTCCTGCACTCCGGGACCAGTCCCGACGTTATTTTCCAAGCACTCAGTGCTTTGATGGCTGCCTGACTGTCAGAGCAGATAGTAATCCGCCTCCTAGACCCGTCAATTTCCCGAATACGATTTACACAAGCAAGTATCGCATAGATCTCAGCCTGGAATACTGTGGTGTGCCCCCCAAGAGGGAGTGAAAGTCTTGTATGGGGTCCGTAGACTTCCGAGCCCGAGCCCACTCTAGCGAGTAAACCGTCTGTGTACCAGACCTGTCCTCCTCCTTCGATGAGCTGTCTTTCCCTAGACTCCCACTCTTCCCTTGACGGAAACACCACCGTAAATTTGCGATTGAAGCGATGCGTAGGAGAAACTGTATCGCTCCTCGCCAACAAAATAGGACAATCCTCATGCAACTCTGCTAGAATCGTCGAATGTCCTTTGCCTGGATTCATAAGAGTCCAGCAACCCTGACTCCAGAGACGGAACCCAGTTTTTCTAGCTTCTCCTTGAATTACCAGATCCAAAGGAGGAAGATTCAATAGTGTTTCAATGGCACTCAAAGGTGTTGTGCGCACTGCACTGGTTATACTAAGACATGCCAAACGTTGAACCTTATTAAGTTTGGCTCTTATTGCCTCCGTCTTTATACAGGTCCACCACACTATGGAGCCATATATTAATGACAGTCTGACTATTGTAGTATAGAGCCAGTGCACCACTTTTGGACTCAGGCCCAAGCTACTACCGACAACTCTTCTGCAGGCCCATAATGAGTTTCGAGCCTTGCTTACCTTATAATCCACGTGCTGCTTCCAAGTCAGCCTATGATCCAGTACGACACCTAGATACTTTACTGACTGAGACAATTCAAGTGTCGTTCTGAAAAAGGTAGGCCTCACGAGGCCTTCCATCTTTCTTCTCCTAGTGAACATAACGAGCTCCGTCTTTTCAGCGTTCACTGACAGATCTACCTCATTACACCACGTTTCCACAATGCGCAGCGCGCCTTGCATTACCTCGGAGACTGTATTAATGAATCTACCCCTGACCACTATGCTCAAATCGTCGGCATAGGCCTGCACGTAGACCCCTGTGTTACTTAGTCTCACGAGTAGGTCATTTACCACTAAGCACCATAGTAGAGGTGAAAGAACACCGCCTTGTGGGCAGCCTCGCGCAACGCTATAGTTTATGTCATTAAGCGTTGCAGAAGCCACTCGGCACTCTAGAGTGGTGAGAATCCACTCCACTAGGATTGGAGCAATTCCATGTCTCTCTAGGGCGCGTCTTATCGAATTGGTAGTGGTACAGTTGAACGCACCCTCGATGTCAAGAAATGCTACCATAGCCACTTCCCGTTGATCTAACGTTTTCTCAAGCCTGCTGACCAAATGGTGAAGTGCCAGCTCAACTGATTTTCCCGCCTGGTATGCGAACTGATAGGCATGGATTTCAACCCTTTGTAAGATTGTCAGATTTACCACTTTTACGTTAGACTTTATAAATAGGGCATTCCATTCAAAATTATGACATTAAAATGGTGAATCTGACAACACTGCTGTTAGCGTTTTTGAATTCTGTATGTTCAAAAACCCCAAGTATTGAATTTCACCTCTCCAGATGTAGCGCTTTTGGAAATATTTAAGCGTTCCGGTACCGTTTACTAAAAAAGCGGTGTTGCCGTATTTCAGTAATTATTAAAAACAAAATTTTGGAATGTTGAGATCTTACTAAGTTCGATCTGTGCAATTCATTGCAATAAAAATAAGTAGAGGATTCAATTTAAAATAAATTAAAATCGGGGATATTTGTTTGAAAATTTGGAAAAATAATTTATAACTTGGCAACGCCGCAAACGCGAAAAAAAAAATTACAAGGCGAGATAGGGTATTAGTAGATATGTCGATTTAAAATAAAACATACAGGGTGTTACATTTAAAAAAACAAAGTAAAATGACCTTGAAATTGCCGTAATTTACAATTCTGCCAAAAACACCCTGTAGATACAAATTGCTGGTAACATCCAAAATAATATCCACTTAATATTCAAGTAACCCGCTGTATAATATTATTGAGAAAAGTTAAAGAAATATATCAATTTGGACGTATTACTTGCGACCTTGCAAATCCGGAAATTAATAGAAAATAAATTATAACTTGGCAACCTCGCAACCGATCCCAAAAATATTTTAGGGTTGAATAGAGACCAATGATGGAAACTAGAACAATTTAAGAAAAAGTTATAGTTCCATATAAAAAAATCAAGTTGATCACTATTCTACTTTCCCGCAACACCCTGTATATTCTAAAATATTTTTAGAATATGCGTCTTAAGTAACCAAATAACTTTTGTATGCGACATTTTCTTCTATTAGGTATAGCTTGCGAGATATCGAAGAATTACACACTAACTCGACACCCTGTATATATGCTCTGACAGCCAATCAGCTCTGAAAGCGGTGGCAGCTCCGAGGGCCAGATCAGCTCTGGCTCAAGAATGCTCGGCCGCCCTTCAGAAGTTAGCAAGCCATAAGAAGGTGACCCTGCTGTGGGTCCCCGGACATATTGGTATACCGGGTAACGAGAGAGCGGACCGATTAGCTAGGATAGGGGCCAGCAGCCCCTGCATCGGCCCAGAACCTATGCTGGGAATTAGCAGACGCCAGGTCAATGTGGCCCTGGATAACTGGGCCTACAAGGAACTGGCCAAAGCCTGGTTAGAGAGACGACTGCAGGCAAGCCAAAAGATTCATTGCAGGCCCTAATAAGGGCCGAACGCTGTGGCTTTTGAATAAGGGCAGAGAGACGCTCAACCTTCTGGTGGGGGTTCTGTTATTTTATTTACTCTATTTGTTAAGCAGACAGAAAGAATTCTGCCTGTCTGCTTGCACATCTTTCACATGTTTATTAAACATGGAAAAATTGATGCTCTCTATTTCCGTCAATCGACCTATGGCGCACTGATGATCGCTAATAAGCGTGAAACAGCTGTCTGCGTACTGGTGGATTGACGGAGGTATAGAGCAGCCCTCGTCTATTTGTTAAATCAGACACAAATCTTTCTAAAAATATAACCTAATAAAGTGACAAGCAATTTGGAGGTTCCTCCTTGACACATCATGTTATGTGTATTTATTCCATAGCTAAACCCGGGTTAAGCTTCGGTTTACGTGAGCGCGTGTTAAGTTTGGAGTGATGGGCTAAGCCAGCATTGTATAACGGACGTTTTGCAACTGACGTGGTTTAACGTCGGCTTACCTTAAACCGAAGCTTAAGCTTGCACTGCACAACCGGCCTTACATGTATCTGGAAGTGGGGAGGGTTAGTAGTTAAAAAATAAATAGAAGGAAGAAGGTATATATTGACGATCGGCTACTAGTTGGCTTTGTGCGTGATGTCGACGTTTTTTAGAGCAGCCGACCGCAGCGTATAGCCCAGCGAATGACCGACAAAAAAGCCGGCATTTCTCTATCAATGGAACGCATACCCTTAGCAACATTGCTGGGACGCGACGGCCATACTGGTTTTGTGTGTCCATAAGAAAACATAGGAGGAGCTTCCTCATAAGTCTGAGCTGTGTATAGATGATGCCCGCTAGCGGATTTAGCTTCCTAGACAAAGTGATGAACCAACGTTAACCCCATAATGTGAAGGTGTTTGGTGAGTTGACAATGGCCAGTCAGGAATCCTACTATGAGACAGGTTTGACCTGGTAATCACCAAGTACTTCTTGGATATTGCTATGTCAAAACCTGCAAGGGTTTCCTTGGCAAATCGATAGCCTTGTAGTGCTTGCCATCGTTTTACCATTTGAGCATTGGAGTATTTTTTGGCTATTTCCGCAATTGTGGTTGTCGACATTCCAGAAAAGTCACATGGTCCTAAAATACTTTGGCCAGCGGCCTTCTTGGCTAGACCGGCCGCTATACGGTTGCCTTTGTTGTTTGGCCCTTTAACCTATCTCAGTTATATTGTTGTTCGAAGCATGAGCTAAAGATCTGTGACATACCATTGCTAGCCCCGATGTGATGCAAGTTCTTTTCAGGTTTAGGAATGCTTGTCTGCTGTCGGTGCAGATTATGACAGTCTTGTCAGATACATCTCTCCTGATTAGTTTATTTGCAGCTATCGATATGCCCGCCAGTTCCATTTGGACGACACTGGCATTTTTACCCATAGCCCACTTTGTTCTTAGGATTAGAGACCTGGAGTACACAGCTCATCCAGTGCCTTCCCTTGTTTTGGAGCCATCTTTGTATGTGCCAATTGCATTTGTCACATTTGGCTTAGTATTCTGTTTAATTTCAATTTTGTAGGGTTTATTGAAAACGAATGTCGGTTCAACTAAGTCGCTGGTGGCTTGTAGCATGGGTAGTGCGTTTAGCGCTTCCCGCCATACCAGTTCCCTCAGTCGTCACATACATACATCCATCGGGATTAATACCAATCGTGCAAAGTCGTAGCATTGACAGTAACGCAACCTCTTTGATGTAAATATCTAGAGGGGTTATGCCAATGACTTTCATAGCAGCAGCCGGTGCCGTACTAATGGCTGCTGTTATATTAATGCAGGTCATACATTGTATTTTATATAATTTATTAATCGCTGTCGCCTGCAGAACCTTCGGTACCCAGGCAATGGCTCCATACGTTAGCATAGCTCTAATGCTTGTGGTATCGATCCCACTGGTCACTCTTGACGACAGGCTCCAAGCGCGTCCTACTGTTCGCTGACATTTTACATAAGCGACATATGCTCTTTTGGCTTTATTATCTGAGTCAGATTTCCACGTGAGCTTTCTGTCGAGGGTAATACCAAGATATTTGACCTCTTCAGAAAAATTTAGCTTGACGTTCAGAAGTTCAGGGGGGCTTAGGCACACGATATTCCTTTTTCTGGCGAACAGAACCATCTCAGTCTTTTTGGGATTGATAGACAATGAGTGTTCTAAACATCATTCTTCTATTGATTTGAGTGCTACTTGGGTTCATTTACATAATGTGTTCTCAAATCGACCTGTTTGCAGGGTGACTATGTCATCTGCATATGCTATTGTGTAGAATCCACTGCTGTTGAGGTGACTGATAAGGGTGTCCAGAACCACGTCCCAAAGCAGTGGAGACAGAACACCTCCCTGCGGACAACCCCTGGAAACAACACCTTTAACAGGAATGTTCTCTCCCTTGATTGTTTTTGCTCTGTTGGAAAGCATGCTAAGAATCCATTCACTTTCAGTCCCAGGTACTTTCCTAGCCTGTAGTTGCTGGCCAATTTTTAGGAATGTTTTTTGTCAAATGCTCCCTCAATTTCTATGAATACACCCAGGGTGGATTCTTTGTTGTCCAGTGATCTCTCGATTCTGCCAACCATTTGATGCAGTGCCGAGTCAATGGATCTGCCCGGAGTGTATGTATGTTGATTTGGATGGAGTGGAAAATGAATTAGAACCTCATTTCTTATATACCTCTCGCATAGCCTTTCCATCGTTGTGAGAAAGAATGGTGTTTAAGCTTATTTGTCGGAATGCCTTCGGTATAGTGTAGTCAATGCTACCTGGTTTGGGTATGAATCTCATCTCTCTCCATCTTCTGGGAATATACTTTAGAACCAAGGATGCTCTGAATATTCCGACCAGGTGCGGCATAAGATGTTCCAGACTCCATTGAGGAGTAAGACTGGACATACGCCGTCCGGCCCTTGTGATTTGAAGGGGGAGAAGCGGGATATGGCCCAGTTAATCTTTTCCTCACTGATTATATCTCTGGTATTGCCATTCAATCGGTGAAAGTATGCTAATTTCTTCCATCCAGTTCAGTAGTATAACAAAGCGGGTTCTAGCTCACTTTGCATAATTAGGTTTGGTGGATGGACTGTGGATGGCCAGTGGGGGGGTTACCACGGTGCGTTTCCAAAAAGTGATATGAAGAAGAGTCTTTGGAGAGCTGGTCGATGATCGGAGTGCGTTTGGGGCCCCCGTAAGTTTTCCTAACCTAACATTTTCTAGCTCATCGGTTTCGAAATTGGCGGTGTGGCGTGGTGTAGGTGGTGGTGCGATGGCGGGTTAGGGCTTCTTAGATATTGGGGCATGTGTGTGGGGCCCCGTGAGGTAGTTATGAGATTGTATAATAATTTCCTATATAGTAAACGTATGGTCGGGCGTGTCGGGACAAGTCAGAGTAGATTGAACGGTACTTATAGTGCGGATTTGCCTGGCTTGCATCGAGCGTCGGTGGCCGCGGTGGTCGAGGCGGCGGTGTTTGGGACGGCGTTCGCGTTGGGGCGTGAGTTCGAGTCCGAGGCCGGACAGTTTTTTTTTATGATGTGTTTGTCTTGCGTGTATAAGTTGGCTGTATGAAACGACGCTCGCGTTGGGGCGCGAGTTCGAGTCCGAGGTCGGACACTTTTTTTTCTTCTACTGATCACATTTTACAAGTAACCGGTCTCGGTAGCATCGCTGGATTGCTGGGTTTTTTCCAACAATGAAAACTCCGAGATAAATAAATGTATTTGTGTGTTGATTGAAATAGATTTCTGTGAATAAAAGAAAAAATGAATTCGGTTTCTGAAAATATGTTTATTTAACAAGATTGTGATACAATTTTTTTTTATATAGGACTTTTACGTTTTCTTTTTGGTCAATGGTGATGTAATTGCGGTAGACGGTGACGTTGAGGATGATGTGTTCTGTCTTGAGCTTGCTGGTGTTGAAGGAGGCGCCGGTGGTATTGAAGGAGTAACGATGACTTCGCGATTGTGCAGGAATTTCTATGTACAATTGATTTGAATTGTGAGCATTAATTGAGTATTCGCAGAAACAAATATATTTTTGGCAATTCAAACAGAATCCTGTTGTCTGCGGTTCTCTGAAAAACATGCTGCACTGTCTTCTTAATCTGTCTCCCCCAAGGTGCATCAGAATAATGAAATAAATACTATCAAATTTATAATTTTATTCAATAGCTACATATAAACTGGTTAGATGTATATAATACACTGAGTATTCTGTTCAGCAATTCTCACGAAGGTCTCTTTGAAATTCGGTAACGTGAATTCTAGCTCGTGAAAAACAATCTTTCCTTTACTCATGGCGGTCACTTGTTCCAAAGTATAATGGCTGCAGTACATGGTTCCTTTGATCGGTGCTATCGGATAATAGTTCAGATGTTGTCCGATGATGTAAGCGATGGTTTGATTGTTTTCATTTCTGATGTCTGTTCCTAACGGGATGACTTCCTTTGTGAAATAGAATGCGGGGTATTGATGCAGCTCCACTGTAGCTTGATGAAGTTCATACAGGTTAAAGTAACCATCTTCTATTACAGGAATGGTGTAATTGGCCACTTTGACTAGCCGTTGATTCGCGTATGTGCAATTAATTAGAGCAGTTCGCCCCAAAAGTAGAACAAATAGAAATAGAATAGAATGCATATTATTTGTTCTCCGTGTGAGATGTTTAGTCTTCGAGATCTGGTAGTATACTGTATGTTTTTGATCGGAATGAACATAATTAAATGGAACGCATGACAAAATCTTCTCATACCTTCAACCGTTTGACAATTTTGCTGGCAATTTTTTCACATCGCTCTAATCTTTTAACTTTTTGCGACTGCAATCGTTCTTGATGTGTTATTTTCTCGAGCTTTTCTCGTTCAGCGATTAATTTTTTTGCAATCTCTTCATATTTTTTCGTGCAAAATTTGTTAACTTTCTGTAAGTAAGAGATGGTTATACATGATTCGGGACTATTCATGCTCTTTGAACGTTCCTGCTGTTGGTCATCAGTAAACGGATAATCTGCTTTAGGATCAAAGCACTGCAGCATTTCTCGAATATCCTTTTGAGCGATAGGATTTGCGGTTGGATTTAAAATATTGTTGAATATGTTATTATCAGACAGCACGTCGAGAATGGATCCATTTGGCTGTAAAGAAATTAACATTCGTATATGTTCTTCGAGCAAAAGTAAACTTACGCTAATGCAAATATCCTGAAGTACTTGAATATTTTCCTGCGATGTTGACGCCATAGTAACTGTTTCCAACCAGAGACTGGAATAGAAACGTCCCTGAACAAGTTTAATCTCCTACATAATCGGATGGGAATCATGACGTCGTAGCAGATGAAGAGGGGGGCCTCTAAATAAGTTTCAGTAATGAAATCATTCACATTCTGACTAACAACCAAATATGTGTGGAATATCGCTTGATTATACAGACTTTGACTCTTTCGATAAGCGTCTTAAGACGTTTAACAACTGGATGGGTGCTATAGAACCTGTACAGTTGGCCTTGGCAGGATTTTTTATCTAGGTCCTCAAGATATCTGCAAAACTTTTTGCTGTGAAATTGAAGTATATGGATGGAAAGCTGAGGACTGTCCTATAACAGATCACATAAAATTTTCGCGAAGCTGTGTGTATGCTAAGCATGTGAAAAAACTTTTGGAAAGAATAATCGGGGCAAAGGACAGTACCATGAAGAAGAATAATGGTTTTATAGACAAATGTATTAATTTACTGATATTATGTTTTTGTTCTGTAAAGCAAAATTGGATCCTCATATTACTTTTGCTTATAGTTGTGATTGATTGTATCGGGTGATTGGAAAATAAAGGAATGCAGAATGTCTAGAATAGCATTTATTGTGCATAATAATACATATTCATAAAAGTGTTTCTGATATCATTAAACGTAACAAAATTATACCAAGTACAACAACATAATGCTCGTTATTTCGATTCATGCTGCTCAGTCAAAGTTAATGTAGCCATCCTCTGGAATAGTTGCTGCTTCTCTTCATAAACTTTAATCAACTGCTTAAGACGTTTAAGTTTGCTAATGTGTAAACGAATAGCAGCAGTAATCGTCGTACGAGGATGATTGAAGTTAAACGTCTCGATGTCAGCCATGTTCTTAGCTTACTAACTGGGTTTTTATCGAGGTAGTCGTGATGTTACCCAGTTCTGGAGTTCCTTGGCGTTGGTTAGAGTACACATCTTTTTCCCCGGCGAATGGCACATGCAGTCCGGTATATGGGCTACGTATTGTGGTGTTTGCATGGTGGTATCATCGAATTTTTCCGTATTGACGATACATACAATATGCAAGCTTGGATACTCTTCAAGTATGGAATGCAGGAAATCATATTTTTGGTAGCCGCGAGTGTACAGTATATCGACGTCTTCGAGGAGCGGTTTCAGCAGGCTACCGATTGCATCGTATTCGATACGTCCGCTTTCATACATCAGACCGTGATAATAAGTATCTGTCCATCTTACTTGACGTTTCTCTTTCTCTGACAGCGTGTGGTATGACATAGGTGGCTTAAGTACGTAGTGGACGGTCTGCCGTTGGTTCGCGATCGCGATTTCTTTTGCGATGAAACCATCACTCAGCATGTATCCCTGGATGTCTGCAGATAACACTTTCATATCTTTAACTCTTTCTGTTACTGCAGCTACCACACCACACTCTTTCAGTGACAACGATAGACTAACCGCTACATGCACGAACAAGTTTTATAGGATGCGTCGTACTATCTCGCTTAGTGGGAGATATTCCATGACGCAATCATGAATCAGTATACAGTATACGCGTGTATTCGCAGGAAATCCTTTGTTGGACACCATTTCTAATTTTACATCCACAGTTGATGATTTTAATTGCTGGTTCCTTCGAGAACAATCGATTACGAAAACTGCATGATTGTTAAATGATGAATAGTCTATCAAGGCGAGCCTGTCATTAGTATTCAGAAACGAATTAGCAAATTGCGAATAAGCAAAATGTGCTTCTACATATTTTTTGCTTTCAAAGTCAAGTTTCATATCTTCATGCGGACAATAATCTGAATTTATCATTAGTTTCAAATTGGTAATATTTGCGTTGTCTAGAATGTGTTTACTGGCAGAAGAATTGTCCATTTGATTCGATCGGAATGCTACTATAACATATCTAGGCGATTCAACGGCAGAGCTTGTTTTAATGGACCAAATCGATTTTGTAGAATTTTCCGGTAATGTTGGTAGTTCATGCAACTCCCAACGACGAAACCCCATAAGAATAGGTGTATCCTTCTTAAGCCTCGAAAGCATTTCTAGCTTAACGGTATCGTTAAGGAATATGTGTTTAACCTTCAGTTCTAGGCAAGTGATGGTAATTTTGGCTGTAGTAGTTTCTGCGGTCTCATTTGAGGTTATTTTGATGCAATTTTTGTCATGTTTCGCCCTCACCAAACGTATAGTTTGCCGACCAAACATGGGTTTTTGGTAATCTATGAAAAAGCCAAAAATATGCCATAGAGGAATTCTCAAGGTAAATGTGGAGTCACCATTTAAAATTGCATCTGATGGATAGTTCCATCCGGCTATTGCGAGATGCTGAGACTCATCTGGTTCGTAACACAAATATCCCCTTATCATACTAACATGCCTGGATCTCTCACTCTATCAATTTCTTTACCATTCAGCTCATAAGATATGGAATCGAATAGAAACATGCCAGCATTGTTAACCAAATCAACAGTTCCCTTGCCCGTTGTCGTGACTTTCCCTTCAATGTAGATCGCTGCATCGTACATCGACAGCCAAGCATCTTGCTGATTTATCGTGATTTCAATTTCATCGCTGTTTTCAAAGGACTACGAATGGATAATATGTTCGAATGTCCTCATGGACAATAGAATCATCAAATTTAGGACTTTGAAAAATGCTGTGTATTAACGACATTGTATCCTAACGATTTTAAGAACAAAATATTGGTGGCAGTAAGTGATTGTATTCTTTGATGTTGCTGTGCGCGCCGCGATTTATAATAGACTGATTCGGCGTCGTAGTTTTATAGGTATCAAAAACGAGAACCATGTTACAATTTTTTTAATTCTTATCTTACGATTATCTCTTCTCCCCGGAAATTTACCAAATTGCCGTCTTGATCCAACACGGTAAGCGTTATATTATCAATAAAGGTTCTGGATGTTACCGGTAGATACGTTAAATTTCTTGGTTGAATGTCAATAGCGTAGCCAGCATCTACACCTATCGAGAATTCGAAAATTGTGTGAGATGGTTTTTGGTTGTAGTAAGCACCTGATGTAAGGTTGCAGTCAATATGTGCCGTGATGACTTTGACTATTCTCAGTGGTAAATCGGATGAATGAACAACTTTTGGCTCTAATACTTTATTTGAAAACCCAAGAATTATCCCTATGCTGTCCTCCGGTCGGAAATCTACACTGAATTGGTCGCTGTAGAGTTCACACTTTATCGTATTATTATTCGGTTTGAGCGACACAAATTGTTTTACGAGTTCTTTAGATATAAGATTTTTTCCTATTGAGTAAGATTCAGCAATCTCTTGACTAATATAGCTTTCAATATCGCTTATTTCATACAAACCGGTTGGTATTGTGATAATTTCCGCGTCTTTGCCTTGCTGTTGATAATAAAATTTGTTAGCGTACCCTTCTTCGATGTTGGGAATGCTGTTGTAGGAATGGAAACCAATCAAGGCGATACCGTATGTCGCGTTAGGATCTAGTTCGATAGGATTATAGAAGTCTATGCTAAGCGTTGATGAACGCCCTTTTAGAGTGAAAAGCTGAGACATACTGGTGATAATTCCACACGTCACTGATTTTTATATAAAAATTGCAAACATAAATTTCCACAAATGACTTGATCAAAATTCTGGTATCTTTCATTATTATACAGTATTTTAACATTCTTGCCTAAATACCGAACAAGTTCCTGTGGGGGCTTTAGCTGTCCGAAACTATCGAAATACATGACAGTTTCTCCTCGTTTAATAAACGCTACCCAATGAGTGCCGTTACCGGATGCTGTGTCAAGATTCATTATAGCACACTCGTTTTTACGAGACGTTTTTGGTAACTCATCTCTCATATAAACACCTCGAAAGTGCTTGATATGAAGACGTTTAGCAAATTTTAACAAATCCCGATCGGTTAATGCTCTGTTGGGTAGCGTTATCGGTAGTTTTTTGACTGTTGTTTCTTAGCGTACAGTCCACTACCACGTTGTTGCGGTTGAATAAACAATCCCATACCACCACTCTCATTTTTTCGTAAATACAGGGTGTCCCAAAAAATAGTGTCAAGCGGAAGTCCAGAGATAGAGCACACCTAGAAGTATCTGAATCACCCCCATATATGTTATGCAATATTTTGTAGTTTTCGAGTTACGAATTTTTTTCTGAATTTTAGATAATTCTCTACCTCGACAACTTAAAACTGTTCAGAAAACAAAATTAAAAGACTTTTCCAAATTCTCTTTTTTGCTAACTACAAGAGTTTGCTGTTCATACGTAAAGGAATTGGCTTAGTAAGTCTGACAAAAGTCATGAAAATTATAGTGTAAAGTGAAAAATTTACGTTCTGTTACTTTTGAAGTAAATTTTCGACTCGCAATTAAAAATCTAAAGAGGTGATTTCATGATTTCTATACAGATCTAAAAACTTCTTCAGGCTCTCAGCTATCATAATCATTGAAAAAACTAATACCTAATGGAGAAACTTTGGCTCCAATCGGCCTTCAACGACAAGAGGCGGAGATTTCTTGAAATTAGCGATAGGTCTTTAAATGAAACAATAACTAATTTTAGAGCGGTAATGGCATAATGATTGTCAGTGCCGCAATGAAAAACATTCAGTGCGATCAGAAGATCGATAGATGACCACCTGTGTCACTTTGCTAAGATTTTTTTTTACATGTACGACTTCTTTTTTGTAAGTGGGAAATTGTAAAATGAAACGAAATTATCAGATTTCTTCACTAAGTTTATTAAATTTCACAAGACATTTTCAAAATGTCTACCTTCTTGTTCGATGCAGAATCTACACCTTCTGAAAAAATTGTTTTTTAAATTAACAAAAGCTCTTAGATTGTTTTTCATTGTTTCTTCAGCCTGTATCAATTTCTTGCGTAATTCGCTAATGTTTCGACACTCTTTAGCATAAACTAGTTCTTTGTAGTAGCCCCAAACAAAAAACTCTATTGGAGTCAGTCGGGTGACCCTGGCGGCCATTCAGTGGGTCCAGCACGACCTATCCATTTGTTGCATAGTCTCTTGCAGAAAACAGCATCGTTAAAGTTGTCGTGCGCCCAAGTTCCGTAGGAATAGCCAAGTAGACAACGGAAACAATTCCAATCCAAACCGATAGCATTCAGAGTCCATAGGTCATGCCAAATTTCGAATCTGCGTGCACTCAAGAGTCCGTAGAAAAGCCCAATTGTCAAAATAATTCACCAAACAAGAGCGTATCATTTTAAAGCCGCAAAGGCAGACGACTGAATAAAGTTAACGAAAGCAACCTATGCAATGACACATTTTGAAAAGACGTCACAACAATATCATAGCTATCTCTTTCACATCGTTTACTGCATTAGCGTTAGCTCTTTTTGTTGTCGCTCAGGTAAAAATCGGTTTTTAGCTCTTTTTTAACAAATGTTTAATTTATGGAACGTTTTTGCCGTCTATTATTGCGGTACTGACAACCATTCTGCTATTAGCGCGTTCACATAAGTTATTGATAAATTGAAAATCACATCGCCAATTTCAAGAAATCTTCGCCTCTTGTCTTTGAAGGTCGATTGCAGCGAAAGCAGCCCCATTAAGTACTACTTTTTTTTCAATGACTTTGATAGCCGAGCGTACGAAGAAGTTTTTAGGACCTACTTAGAAATCATGACATCACCTCTTTAGATTTTTAATTGCGAATCGAATATTTATGTTATAATTATCAGATCGTAAATTTTTCACTTTACACTAAAATTTTGATGACTTTCATCAAAGTTACGAAGCCGATTATTTTATGTTTAAACAGTAAACTTTTGGAGATTAATTAGCAAAAAAGAGAATTTGGAAAAGTCATTTAATTTTTCTTTTGGAACAGCTTTAAGTTGTCGAGGTAGAGAATTCTCTAAAATTCAGAAAAAAATTCATAACTCGGAAACTACAAAAAATTGAATAACATATATGGGGGTGATTCAGATACTTCTCGGCGTGCTCTATCTCTGAACTTCCGCTTGACACTATTTTTTGGGACACCCTGTATAAGCCAGAACCCTTTTTTCCTAACGCAATAGCTTTTATCGTTTTATTATGTCGTTCGGCTTCCTCCAACTGTTTCTTAGCATTTTTCGCGTCGATAGCTATTCGTGCAACAGCAGCAGCGCCCCCTGTCAGACTACCAAGGGCACTGAGCGCTCCCAAAATTGGTAATAGTGGTAAGACACCTCCCGTCTTTGGTAGCGGTATGAGTCGAGGAACCTTAACTTTTTTCCGTCCACCTACATGTCTTATCGCCATACGTGCTGCAAGTAACGCTGTCATAGCAGATTTTTTCAAATGACTGACGTCTCCACCGATACCTGCACCTTGTTTTGTCGGCAATTTGATGTTTTGCACAATGTCATGATGAAACGATATCGGAAGTCGTTTTCGTTTGCCACCAACGCCCATTCCTAGCTTTCGTTTCGCTTTCATCGTGTTTGCTACCAAATAAGCCGGAGCTCTTTCACCTAGTGAAGCGTCCTTAGAAAGTACTCGTCGCCAAGCTTGATGTTCCAATACCTCGTCCGCTTTATGCCGTTCGCTTAGAATGTCGGTTGTATCGTATGCGATGTCGTGCTCTCTGCAAGCGACGTCAAGTTGATTTATACCCTTATCGCCTCGACGTAGACGTTTATGTAATTTTGTTCCAAGTCCGCAGAAGGAGTATCCTGGCAGATGTAATTCCAGAAGCAGTTTATCAATGACTGTGTTTACAATACCACCACCTTTACGTTTTCGTTGTTGTCTGTTTAACATCACAATGAAGAATGAAATGACGATAAGGTTGTATATGAGCTATATAATCGAGACTCATGCGTTAATCTACTATTGCATGTTGAGATGCGTTTCATACAACAACCTACTACCCTTCCCATAGAAAATTTGGACGATTTAGGTGATGAGAAGATGACTTTACTGAAGTGTAAGCATGGAAAGTTGTTGCCTGATTCGATTAGAGCCGCGATTTGCGGATCAAGCGGATCGGGGAAGACTAACATCATGTTAACGTTGATTTTCAATCCAAACGGTCTAAAATTCAAAAATATATATGTGTACAGTAAATCCCTATATCAGTCAAAATATAAATTGCTGCAGGAGGTGCTTGGCAAAGTAAAGGAAATTAAGTACTACCCATTCGATGACAACGAAGATGCGATAGTAGATCCATCACAAGCACTTGAAGATTCTATCTTTATATTCGATGATATAGCATGTCAAAGGCAAGACAAAATCCGAGATTATTTTTCTAGAGGCAGGCATCGTCAAATAGATAGCTTCTATTTATGTCAAACTTATTCCAAGATCTCAAAACAGCTGGTGAGGGATAATTGCAACATTATCGTTTTATTTAAGCAAGATGATGTTAATTTACGTCATGTGTATGATGAACACGTAACTGCTGATATGGATTATGAAAAGTTTAAGGAGATATGTGCAGAGTGTTGGAAAGATAGATATGGATGTATGGTGATTGTGAAAGATTTTGAAATCGCAGATGGCAGATATCGTAAGGGTTTCGATTACTATATAAGCATATAGGACGCCTGCATAGACGTCATTACAACAGTTACGGTTTAATGTTAAACATGCTGTCCAGCTTAGACAATGTTAGTCGTAAACGAAAGATTCAACAGGTCGCCAGGGATATTCGGAATAAATATTTATCTTTAAAGCTAGGCAGAACCGAAGAGGATCTAGAATTACAACGAATATATAAACCAATCGTGGAACCTCTAAAACAAATCGTATCCCGGTCAGCAACTACAAAAACTCAACCCGTATTGCCAAAAGTGAAAACTAAAATGAAATCTAAGTTGTCACCGAAACGTGATAATGAACAATCTTTCGTCACACCAAACGTGTCGTTTCAGCCATTAAACGAAGTAGCGTCAACAACTGCCCCCGATGAGAATGATGACGTATTTAATGACGACGTTATCCCAACCTCAGCGTCATTCTTTGACAAAAACATTTCTTATACTGCGGTAAATGATTACATTGATCAGTATCCCGAAATATCGCAGAAATATGTGACCGAACACTGGCAGTTAGATCCCAAAATCGATAAGGTGTACGGACCCATATACGACATTTCTAATTCCTCGTGGCGGTTAGGTAGAGAACGTATTGATTTCGATCGACGTACCGGCAACATTTTGCTTAAAGGTAATCAGTATAAGGGAACGCCAGGACTATATCAGTTAATTCTTTACTCTGATCCATCTTATAATGATGAGGATTTGGGTGCATACAAACGAATTTTAGATGAGACATTTGTACACAGAGATACTGTGGGTCGTTTAAAACATTCCGGTACGTACAAATATAAAGATATAATCAAACCTTTATTCTCATCAAGGTCACGATCCCTGTCACAACCGCAACAATTAGGGCGCGGGCTATCACCACTACCCAAAGACAGGGTATATAGTACAAAGCCTATCGAATACGTATATTGGGACGATCCAAATGAACTAGTTGATAGATGGAGATTACTAATGGCATCTAAAGATGCGGGCAATACTTCAGTCGATAATGAAATCTTAAATATTTTGGAAGAACTACGAGAGTGTGGCATAATTTCTGATTAGAGGATATATAACTGTGTGGCACCGTATGATGCAGTAGTGTTAATATGGGTGTTGATAAATTCGGTCGTGTTGCTGTAACGCAGCGACAAATACAAGAGCCATCAGCACCATTCCATTCTTTACGGCGAGGTTTACTGTTAACTAATGATGGTGACATCGATATTGAAAACCTAAGATTACGTAATGTTAAAGAACCTGCAAGTATGGCGGATGCTGCTACCAAAAAGTATGTGGACGTTAAAGCGAGCGCCTTGAATGAGAAATTTATGCAATTCGATGCAAAGTCAACAATTGCTGAATCTAATATACGGGAAATTGATCGATCAATGCATTGAAACTGCAACCAACCTAGATAAAAATTTCATAAAGATCGAAAATAAACTCAAGAAATTGGTCGCTGAAGATGCGAATATTGCTAAAAGTATTGGTGATATCAATACAAAAATGATCACATTTGACTCGCAAATAAAAATATTTTCAGACCATCTTATCGATATAGCAAAACATATAGATGGGAAATTTAGTAATATAGATCAGGATTACCAAGATTTAAAATCAAAATACGAAACATATGAAAAGAAATTCCTTCGAATGAATGAAGCGATTAATGTTTGAAGAATGTCATACATATATTGATCGATAGTTTTTTCAATCTGTTCATTTAAATTTCGACTGTCATGAAAGCGGTTTATTCCAAAGAAAAGCTCCAGCTGGTCAGAGAGTTACACAGGCCAGCGAGGAAAAATTTCAGTAGACGAAGAACTATTATAAAAGGTCTAGATGAAACGTGGCAATCTGATTTGATTGAAATGCAAAATTATTCTAAAGTTAATAAAAATTATCGCTACATACTGTTGGTGATCGATGCGTTTTCTAAATTTATTTGGGTGAGACCATTGAAAAGTAAAAAGGCTGATGAGGTGACTGAAGCATTTAAAAATATCATTCTTGGTGGTAGAGTGCCTCTGAACTTACAGACTGATCAGGGAAAAGAATATTATAATAGTCAATTCAAGAGACTTATGAAAGAATACAACATCAATCATTATAGTACGTATAGCGTTAAAAAGGCATCGATTGCAGAAAGAGCCATACGAACAATTAAAGAGAAACTTTACAAGTCTTTCAGTTTGAATGGCTCATATAGGTGGATCGATGTACTACAAAATGTAGTCGAAAAATATAACCATCAAAAACATCGTACGATAAACATGCGTCCATGTGACGTAAACAAAGACAATGAAGAATCCGTACTCCTTAGATCTTACAATCACATAAAAATGACTGGGGCTCGTAAGTTAAATGTTGGCGATATGGTGCTAGTGAGTAAAGCAAAACATGTATTTTCTAAGGGATATACTCCTAATTGGAGTACAGAAATATTTAAAATTGTTAAAGTTCAATTAACAAACCCTACCACATATATATTGGAAGATCTGCGAGGAATACCTATACTTGGAGGATTCTATGAAAGTACCGGATGTGTACTTGGTGGAAAAGATGTTGCGTCGGAAGGGCGGTAAAGTGTATGTAGCATGGTATGGGCTCGATAAGTCGCACAATAGTTGGATAGATGCAGACAATCGTCTATGATGATAGAAGATTGGAGAGTATAAATTGATGTCAGTTAACCATTGTGGCAGTTTTATACAAGATGTTGTTTGGAGAAGACTCACCACCTCCCCGCTTCTCTGATGGTGACGTGGAAGAAGACAGCTACGATGTAGACTTGATTGATATCAACTACTGGCACGAGATAAATAAGACCCTCAAACGCTATAGAGTGCAAATTTTCTGCGAGAAGCAACCTTACTTGCTGGCAACAGACTATGACATCTCAACCTCCAGTCCGTTGTATATCCATTGCGGTCTCAGCGCAGCTAGGAACTTTACGCCAGCGGTGAAATTGATCAACAGGTGAAACTTTAGCATTTCCTTCAGTGTATACGAATGGGATCAGTTTCTCTACGCAATCAAGTGCTTCCAGGATGAATATTTAGATAATCCTGATGCGACAACCGTATCTACATCAGGATCTAGTGAAGAGGAAGTTACATCGATACCAAGTGATGAGGGAATAAAAATTTGCAAATCTTCATTCTTAGATGTTAAAGTATTAAGAGTATACTCTAATATATTAAATACTGTAACAAGTTTTTACATAACCTCATCTGTAGTAAATGATCTGATTCATACAAATGAATGTGTAATTTGTTTTAAAATTGACATGCTAAACAAACTTAATATTTCACAATTTTACAATAACTTTTTGGATATAGCAGCAAAGGTTGTTTTGCAAACTCAGCATTGCATTGAAAATGCTGCAGAGTCTGCAATTACTTCCTTTTGCGATGTTTTAAATAACAGTATCGAAAATTATTGTATCAGAGAATACTTTTTCTATTACAGAGCACGTATGTTAAAAGACTTACGAAATAGAATAAATCTAGATATTAGATGAGCCAATAAAGTATAAAACCAATAATTTGCTGTTTCATTTATTATTTTAGGGGTGTAAATAAAACCAAAGTATATATATTAATACATTTATTAGACCACAAGTAAATTACCATTGATCAGGTCGACGATTATTAGGTATGTCGGAAAATCGAGTATAAAGGTTCATAGAATGCAAGTCGTCTGTACAAGTTTCTTTATCTTTAAGAACAAATAACATCTCCATAAACTCATTTTGACACCATTTTCTTCTAGGTCTATACAATTCTGATAGGTTTCTACTAGTATAAGTTAAATGGCAATGATTATACTCAGCTTGTATATGTTTTTTGTTTAACAGATCATAAAAAATATATTCAAAAACCTGGTAACATGAAATACATAATCTTAGGTTAAAATGTTTGATATAATAATATTCAAGCCATACGCAATACACATCACATTCATCATTATCAAAATCTGTTTTACACAACAATGCATTTCTTTCTTGCACCGATGCCATTCGACCATCATATATAAAATTATCGACTGAGACAAGTGTTCCATTGAAATGTGATGCATCTTGAAGTATACTGTTCCATTTATAGATCTTATATTTTTATAATATCTCTTCAGTCAGACACCACGGTAACGGTGACTGACTGGCAAATCGTAAAAAGGAATTTATATTCTTCACAATGGTAATAATTGAAAGTTCCCTTAACGTTAACATGTTTTTGTTCATCCTAAAACAATAACAACTTAGTCATCTACAATGCTATAATGTCCCCAAGGTAAAGTATCGTAGGAATTTAGTAATAAGTATCTCTTATCATCGAAAGGACTCAGGGCGATTTTGTCTTGCTTTATGGAGAAAATGTTATGGGCATACGATCGGATGCAGCGCTGAGACTCACACTTTTCTGTTTTGGTTTGCAAACAGTGCAGGTAATCTTCGAATGATATTTTGTTTTTTACAACATTTGATTTCATCCCCTTAGATTTTTTCACACACTTCTTGCCTCCCTCTACAAGATAAGTGTACTGTTTGGATCGCAAGCCTACAAAATGCGTCATGATTTGACCATTATTCTCATCTTTCATTAAACCAGGAACCTTTTTGTTGAGTAGCTGAATACCGTAAATGTTATCCGGAGGGTAATCACTTGTATCGAACATATGACCATCTTTTTTAATAACATCTATATACACGTCCAACCCTTGGATCTCGTACACGATTCCATCAGTATCCATGTAAATTGTCTTACATGTGCCTAAAGGAAACTTTTTCATCATATACTTGTAATGAAAGTCATAAACACACACTTTTGAAATGTCTAGAATAGCCATACCTATATACAGAAGTTTGTTGAATACGATATCTGTCTTATTCATTTCAATGGCTACTAGATTTTCATCGAAAATTGTTCGGCTATGGAAATTAGGACTTGCTATTAAATTTTGAGCTCCATAACGACCGCCCCACTTGTTCGCCAATTTAACAATACGATGTTTACGGATGTTCTCCATCGTCTTTCCGAACACAGAGTTGACTGCGAATTTATACAAGTTTTTTCCAAATTCAGATTTTGCCTTTTTACGTAATTTCGTATTCAATTCAATATACGGTTTAAGCCGTGCTGACTGCTTAAATTTTAGGACTCGATGAATTTTCGTTACTATCAAACCATTTTCCAAAGCCTGCTTCAAATTTCTATAATGTAGTATATATTTATGTTTATCGTGAAGTGTAGTCATCAATTTTGGTAATTTTGATCCTGGTGGTACAAGATGTTCGGGGCAGAAAGGAAACCCACTATGAGCATCATGTAATGATTCTGGATATTTTATACTAACTGAAAGTATATAACCTATCTCACTATCATCAGGTATAGTAGTAACATCGATGTTCGTATCCACCCACTCAAACCCCCCATAAGGGAGATATTGGGACATTGCGTAACCGTACAGGTTATTGACATCCAAATAAAGGATATATTTCAACAATTGGTTAGGATCATAGTTCTCCATATAGTGATTATTTGCTACAGAATACCTTCCACAAGATTGGCTTATACCTCCTCTTATTCCTGACTCGATAAATAGTAACTGATCTACATCTGTTAGTATATCTAACTTGCATTTTGTATACTTGAGCATACAGGACCATGAGTATCCGGGAAGCGTATAATACCAAGCGGGGTCAAGCCCGTAAGTTTCATGTGCAGTAGCACGAAACTGTTCGAAAACATCAGCTAACAACAGTATTTCTACATCCAAACACTTGCCAAATTTTGCTAGCTCGGTTATACTCTTCAGTTGATACATCGCTATCATTTAGTTTATTATAGAAAGATTTTTTATTCGGTAAACAAGTCTCTTCTAATTTATCCAACGATGTGATATAATCGTACGGAAATATTCCCTTTTCAGACAGTAAACTAAAAGCATCATCGTTTAGATGCTAAAAATGTTTTCTTAAGATATGCAGATTCGCTGCACCTAACCACTCTACTAATTTATCTAGAGACGTTGCAAGGAAACGGAACGAATCTATAAATCTAAATTTCAACTCTGAGCTAGTACCCGTGTGTATAGTGAAGGAGATATATTTCTCTTTATTGATCGGTAATAAGGATACCCTGTTGTTTTTGGAAATATCCTTGAAAATTATATGACTATCGAACCCTATCAGATTGTGACAGATAACAGGCACTACATATACATTTTTATAATTCAGATTGCAGTTTGAATGTGCAAAGCCACGAAATTCTCCAGTGAAGTGATTGTGGTCGCGAACTATCTTATCAACACTTTTCTGAAATTTCTTTTCGCATATGTGACAGTAATGGTGATTGACAATGTCTTTGAAATCTACTTGAACATTTAACTCCTCAACGTTTTTAAATTTTGAGTCTACAAATTCAGCCAACTGTTCTATTTCATCAACAAACCACTGTATACAGCTTTCACTTCTGTGACTTTTGAAAAAAGAAAGCGAATCATCGTATTCACATTTAAAATATAATCCACAACTATAAGCTTCATGCTTTTGATATTTAGTTTTGGAATTACTCTGTCTATCGCTAAACGGAACCAAGAGAGTTTCAAGATCAACATAAATAACAAATGGAGTCTTTTCCTTGTACCGAAAATCCTTAAATTGAACTGATGGATCTTTTGGGAACGAAATTTTACATTTATTTCGCTGCTCACAATACTCGGTATGCTCTTCTAATCTCTCTTTACTCTGAAAGTAATTCAAACACCTATCGCAAATAAATAACGTTCCCTTATGCTTATTCGTTTGCGGGGCTACCAGCCTTGACAGATTTTTTATCCAAACATAATGAAAATTCAAATTATCGCTATCGCTGCTACTTCCATCATCTTCATCGCTATCGGTTACAGGAGGCATTTCATAATCTTTGAGCTTAGGATAATACTTATCTTGAACTAGTAACAGATTGACGTGTTTACTCCTCTTAGAATTTGTTAGCCTAACGGGTACAGTTCTATAAAAGTGCTTTGTCTTTTTCTTATTTTCGATTAATTCCAAACCAAATACGTTGATGGATATATCATTCAACTTTTCAAATTTATGAATGTTACCGAGTTGCATCATGCCGATGCTCAGACATGCCGTCTGAGTCGGAAAATTGTAACACATTCCACGGATTGGGATATGACGTTGTGCGGCAACTATTTTTATCAACACAATATAAAGCAGACATAACGGCCCACGCAAAACATGCATTGTCATTATTTTTAACGTTAACACAGGCATGTTTACGCCTTATTGGATCAGGTAGTTCAATGTACGATGTACCTCCTGTACTGATTTCAACTTTATTGAAGTTTACTTCCAATGATATTATTCTATACAGTGCCCAGCCCGAATCGCGTTCTTGAAATTCTGAGAGCTTATTTAAAATTTTATCGACAACAAATTCTTGAAACCACTCCACTAAGCTCGTACCTACATCTATTGTATGATTTCTAGTATTGAAATATTTATAATCTGATATCTCCACCTCATTCGATTTTTTTATAAATTCACCGCAAAAGTTTGTATTAACCTTCAGAATGGACATATTCTTTAAAAGATTTTTGATGCGTCTTTTAATTAATGAAAATGCATCGGCCAGAAACTGCAAAATATCCTTATGTTTTAAATTCATAACAAGTCCAGATCTTATTCTACTAGCAAATGATGATTCAATCTCTTCCCATTTAACTCTTCGACTTGGAGTTTTGTTCTGCACACGGTTGCTACTACTGTTACCCATCCCAACATGATAATTTTTCAATAAAGCTATAAATCTTTTTAGATGCGCTATATTTGAATGTAACGTTTTCAATGTGTTATGACTTACATGACCATGTTTTAACAGCCCTACTGAAAATTTTCAAATGATTCTTTGCTAATTTTACCCAATGTTCTCTGGCTACGATAGATGAAGGATCTTTAAGTAAAGCTTCGCAGGCTTGCTTAAATAACTTAACAATATGTTTACTCGTAGCAGCAATTACTTCCGAAATATCCATTTTTTATACGTTTACCTTAAGGACATGTAGAACTAAAAAAATAACTAGTCAAATATGTAGTAAACAATTAATTATACCTTAATTATATTTAACAATGTTGAATTGTTGCATATGATGTCCGTTCGCAGTTGCTTTGCTGCCCAAATACACCACAGCGTACTCGCCCGGAGTAAATTGTTCCAAGTTACCCAGAATCACCTCCGCCGCCCGTCCTGGCAAGAAAATCACATGCTCATCTAGCTCAGCCAACGGGCATTCTCCGTAACGACCCTCGATTATCTGAAGGGATACGATTCGATGTTTCTTGTTTATAGGCAGTTGCGACAAAGGCAACCTAGGCTTTCCTACCGCTGTGGCATTGATCGCTTCTAAGTCCATCTGTAGATTTGAAAACAGAAATTATTATCAAGAGAATCGTATTTCCATCCATCACAAAAAATTTTCAAATCAAAGTACGATCTCGAATTATTATACACATTACATGTAAATCTTATCGAACTGAAATTAGATCGGTAGGAAAAAAAATTTATCAAAAGAATCGTATTTTCATCCATCACAAAAAATTTTCAAACCAAAGTACGATCTCGAATTATTATACACATTACACGTAAAATCTTATGGAACTGAAATTAGATCGGTAGGAAAAAATGCATTGATCGCTTCTAAGTCCATCTGTAGATTTGAAAACAGAAATTATTATCAAGAGAATCGTATTTTCATCCATCACAAAAAATTTTCAAATCAAAGTACGATCTCGAATTATTATACACATTACATGTAAATCTTATCGAACTGAAATTAGATCGGTAGGAAAAAAAATGTATCAAAAGAATCGTATTTTCATCCATCACAAAAAATGTTCAAACCAAAGTACGATCTCGAATTATTATACACATTACACGTAAAATCTTATGGAACTGAAATTAGATCGGTAGGAAAAAATTTTAGACTCCATGAAGTATACTTTTACAAAATGTTAAAAAATTATCCTGCGATCACTTTATAAAATACACCTTCGAGCTTTCAGAAAAATTAAATTGAATAAAACATTCATGTTGAAGAAATGAAATGAAATTTGCATCAACTGCAACGGTAAAGGAAAGAAAAAAAATCGGTATGAGCTCCATGAACTATACTTTTACAAAAAATGTTGCAAAAATTATCCTACGATCACTAACAACCTAGGCTTTCCTACCGCTGTAAGCTCATCTGTAGATTTGAAAACTGAAATTTTTATCAAAATAATCGTATTTTCATCCACCACAAAAAAATTCTAATCAAAGTACGATCTCGAATTATTATACACATTAGGTGTAAAATCCTATGGAACTGAAATTAGATTGGTGAGATAAAAATTTAGTATGAGCTCCATGAAGTATACTTTTACAAAAACAAAATGTTAAAAAAATTATCTGCGATCACTTTATAAAATATACCTTCGGGTTCGGGTAATAAAATTGAATAAAATATTTATGTTGAAGAATTGAAATGAAATTTGCATTAACTGCAACAGTAAAGATGTACTTACACACTTACTTTTTTATTTCAGCACACTTGCACACACTTGAACAAAATATACCACCAGTTTTCTATTGCACTGTAATAATAATTGCGCTAACAGCATGTAAGACATGAGCTTTTATAGTGAGCTGAACAGGATGAGGGTTTTTTCATTGTTAGAAAAAAACCAGGAATCTAACAACGTTACCGAGCCGATTTCTTGTTCTTAGAAAACCACAACGTTCGCAATGCGAAACGTTGCATATTAATTACAATGCATCATCAACTTATTCATGCTAAAATACAGTGATTGCATTTATGGAACTGAAATGCAATCTGTAGAGAAACAAAAATTTCGTTATCATGAGTTCCATAACTTTTCCACAGATATATTTTTTTACAATAAACAAGAAAAAAACTCAACGTGCACGACATAGGAATCGATCTCGAACACCCAACAGTACCTACCTAAAATGTTCGGTAGAAAATTTTGTTTTCAGCATGAGTCCTATAACTTTCCCACATAAATATATTTCAATCATTACACAAACGTTCCGAAAAATATTTTTTTCATACAGCCAACTTATAACATACACGCAAGACAAACACATCATAAAAAAAAACTGCCCGGCCTCGGACTCGAACTCACGCCCCAACGCGAACGCCGTCCCAAACACCGCCGCCTCGACCACCGCGGCCACCGACGCTCGATGCAAGCCAGGCAAATCCGCACTATAAGTACCGTTCAATCTACTCTGACTTGTCCCGACACGCCCGACCATACGTTTACTATATAGGAAATTATTATACAATCTCATAACTACCTCACGGGGCCCCACACACATGCCCCAATATCTAAGAAGCCCTAACCCGCCATCGCACCACCACCTACACCACGCCACACCTCCAATTTCAAAACCGATGAGCTAGAAAATGTTAGGTTAGGAAAACTTACGGTGGCCCCAAACGCACTCCGATCATCGACCAGCTCTCCAAAGACTCTTCTTCATATCACTTCTTGGAAACGCACCGTGGTAACCCCCCCACTGGCCATCCACAGTCCATCCACCAAACCTAATTATGCAAAGTGAGCTAGAACCCGCTTTGTTATACTACTCAGTTCGACGTCGCAGTGACTATTGAACCAGGGAAGTGTGTGTCCATCAGGGGCTCGCCACTTTCTGTCTCTGTTATTTTATTAGCACTCCTTGTTAAATTGGAAGTGAATCTTTCCAAAAATATAACCTAATGAAGTGACAAGCAATTTGAAGGTTCCTCCTTGACATATCAAGCCATTTGTATTTAAACCACAGCTAAACTCGGGATAAGCTTCGGCTTACGTAAGCTCGTGTTAAGCTTGGAGTGGGAGGCTAACCCAGCATTGTGCAACGGACGTTTTGCAACTGACGTGGTTTAATGTCGGATTACCTTAAATCGAAGCATAAGCTTGCAATGTACAACCGGCCCTCACAATGCAACAAATCAATAGCTTTCGCATTGACTGTCTGAAAAATAATTCCAGACGAGCACTAATTAGAATAAATACAAACCATTATTAGTACTTTTTAGGTACTAATTGATGCTCTACTTGCCTGTTTTTGTAGTATGGCGTTCTGTCTGACCATCGTTTGAAAAATAGCTTCCATCGTTGGTACCTGCTGTGTGCGATATGTCCTCTTCGCATAATCTTGGAACCTAAATCGCCAAAACGAGAATGAGTTTAAAAATTTTGCAAAGACCTCCTGCCTCCTATTCTAATAACTAAACACCGCTTTGAAATGGCTGTTTGTAAAATAATTAAAAAATGACTACGTTAACCAGCAAAGTACTTCCCCAATCAGAAAAGAGCATTGTGAATGATGATACGAATTATATCATCACTGGCCGTCTAATGATAACTACATATATTTGAGATAAACTTTACTGAAGTTTCGGTCAACTCGAAGTACAAAAGAACCAAATTTGGAAAAATTTAATTTTTAATAACCAACATAGTTTGACTGCTGTTCCAGGATTTTTTGTTAACTAACTAACTAACTAATTAACTAACTAAAGGAGGTTCTGAAAGCTTTTGTGAATTTGTGAGCAACCTATGCGACACCCTGCAACCGCAAGACGAGGCAATACCCCATTCCATTGGGGATACAACAAAAACTACGAGAAAACTTAGAGTCACAATCAACTGATGAATACTTATAAATGCAATCGTGATTCAACTACTGATAGGAAGATACCATTATTTTTATTTTATAACTGGTATTCTCCATGTTTAGTATAGAGATCTGTTCCCATTTTACACTGTGTCCGGACTCCCAATCATGCATATATAGTTATTGGAAAATCCTACCTGAGTTTGCTGAGGCTGAAGTTGAACCCTGCACGAAATAAAAGTGTTCCGTTTCCATAAACAGTGGTCTCTTAAAAGTTTGTCCAGCTAAACAGTTATTCCTTAAGAATGTTTTACTCATCACTCATCATAACTGGTTATTTATTAAAAGTAAATTTCGCTCGATGATACTTCATACACTTATATCAATACTCATCATTGCCTATTCGTTTAAAATCCCACTGTCCATAGTATTTGTCTTTTTCAGTGCTGAAAAACAATGCACGGCCTCTGCCGTTATCATTGAAGTTGTCAGTTATGATTTTCAGCAATTTTGTCATTTCAGAAAAAACGTCTTATATGGGGGTAAAACCGGCCCTTAAAGTTCGTCACCTAACCTTACCGCACCAATCTAGGTCAAAAGCGGCATCAGTTGACTCCGTTTAATCTGATGAATCGAACGAGACTACTCTCGTACTAAATAAATGTCTCTGTGAAAATTTACGGCACTTTGAAATTTCATTACCTTACCTAACAAAACTAACAGAGGTTCTCAGATCCGAGTCAGTCTACTCGGATTGATGTTTTAATTCGATTTGGGGTTTTGAATTGAAAAACATATTTTTTTTGTGATAAATGGAAAGATCATATACAGGGTGCTCCACGACGATTAAGACAAGCAATATATACAATATGTAATACCCTTAAAACACAACTTTACAAATATATCGATAAATCAGCTACACTGTATGCAGTACAGTAAGCTGCAAACAAAACAGCATTTATAATTTCTATGCTCAATCTCTGCCATTTTACTACTTTACCTGTCAGTCTTGCTGACCATACTGGGTTAAATAAAACACGAAGCTTGCTGAAAATATATTTTCCATCTCCAATACTTCAAACGTCTACGGTTACAATGGGGTATTTTCCAACTTGCTAATATTGCCTGTTTAATGGCTGAAATGGATTGCTTGTATCTAATTTGTAATGATGGCACTGTTTGCTCAATTTTTTCTGCCCACGTGGAGTAAAGATAGAGTTTGAAAATCATCCTTTTGAAAAGAGCTCATTTAAATCTCTTAAACCGCCTAAGAAATCAACCAATCAAAAGTCATGTTTATGCCGGATGTAGATAGGATAGTTTTAAGAACTATTGGCCACGATCGCTTGCTTCTTCAACAGGTGAAAAGAAGGAAATTAGAATATCTAGGGCATATCCTTCGTGGTCCCAAATATGAATTGCTGCGTCTTATCTTGAACGGTAAGATAGAAGGTAAGAGGGGAATTGGACGTAAAAAGATGTCGTGGTTAAGGAATCTCCGTCATTGGACTGGACTGTCGGCAGATGAACAGCTTCACGCTGCTCAAGATAGACAACGATATCGAGAAATCGTAGAAATGGGAGTCGCTAACGCTTAAAATAAGCATGGCACTTGAAGAAGAAGATAGGATGCGACTATATTATACACATTCACAATTTTACTCGTCATTCTTTAACAACCTGTCACTAGTGTCATGCCATACATAACCTCCCCTGGTCTCACGACTGTCACGGTATCTAAATTAACCATGATGAAATGATGTAAACAAATATCTGTCAATGTCAATACGAAGCGGAGGTTATGTATGTAGATGGAGAAAAGGAGGTCAGTCGACAAAGTAATCACATTCTAAGGATAGCACCACGAAGGACTTATTACGTCACGCTAAGATTTATTACATCACAGCTTTGGCGCGCAATTTTATGTTTGAACTTTGGAGGGGATTTTAACCCACTTCGCGTTCACAATAAAACGTAAAAATGCTCGTTACATGGTTTTTTAGGGATGTAACATCAATATTGCGTCATAAAATTTTGTTCGGAAAATACCCCATTATAATTTTGGGGGTGTGCATTAGAGCAAATATATTATATTTTCTTATTAGTGTGTCATCCAATGAGGTATTTGTTTTTGATCACGTGACGTCCGATTCAAAATTTTTAATGGTACACCCTGTACATTTATGACTTTTCGTATTCCTCTCGATAAAGCAATTCCAACAAACTAGCACACTTTGGGTCTAAAGTGATTAATTCAAGAGCTCCAGATACTTTAAAGATGGTACCACTACCATTGATTATAACATGTAACCCTACAGTTAAATTATTTTGGTAGTGTTTCATAATGGCAGTCCTTTAAATACCTGTAGCTCTTGATTTTTATCACTTTAGACCCAAAGCGTGCTAGTTTGTGGGAATTGTTTTATCGGGTGGAATACAAAAAGTCACAAATATACAGGGTGTCCCATTAAAAATTTTGAATCAAGCGTCACTTGTCCAAAAACAGACCCTCATTGGATGACATAATAATAAGAAGAGATATCATATTTGCTCTTATTTACACCCCCAAAATTATAATTCGCTACTACTGCCAATTCCGACATATTGCTTGTCTTAATCGTCGTGGGACATCCTGTATATGTTTTTGTTTTCTTTTTTTTGCATTATTCAAAAGTTATATCAAAATAAAAATGGGTTTTCGAATCCAGTACCGAAGACACGCCGACAGCACCCGCCCCATGTTACGTCACTAAGGGCCGGTCTCTCAATGTCCAGTTAAAGTGTCAGATATGTATCTGCCAGATAGCGTTGCTATGGATACAACTGTCAGATAAGATTTATGTGACTTCGTAAGTTTAGCCTTCAATTGTTTAAACAATTTATCTGACAGTTGCTGTTATCTTCCAGATAAATATTTAACTGGACATTGAGAAAGTGGTCCTAAGGTGGTCAGGATGTTCCTGCGACCAACGACGTGCTACTCCTATAGTAAATTTTAGATTCCCAGCCAATCGTGAAGATAGTTAACTGTAACCAGTGCTTTGTTGCAACATAGCCGATGAATGAAGTTTGCAGTTCGAGGCGAAGTCTAGGATCGTAATAAATATGCTTTGTTTAAGCAACTGTTTCTATGACTGTTGGTCGTGGGATTGTTTCTTGCTCCAGAATCCTAATCAATAGCCATATTGAAAACGACTATGGTGTCGGATAAAGGGGAGACAAGTGTTAGCTGTAATTCTACCTGGTAAGATTTATTTCATTTTAGTTTGGGGGTTGTTTTGTCACTGTGGGGTTAATCTAACTTTCGTAGTCGTAACTAATTGCGACAATCATTTGTTGCAGAACCTTTTTTATTTTATTTTTTTCTTCGTCCTGTAAACATCTTTGAGGATTACCGTTCGTGTCCACGCCGACTATCCTGTTACGTGGATATTGAAGGGCCAAGGGACATTACCTACCGAGAGGATTCATTTGGGCATTATCAACCATCGATATATTTTCGTCGGCTACCGTATCGAGCTCACCAAGGTCGCCAGACAGAAAGATAAGTTGTGTGTGTTTTTTCCTAGGAATAGTTTTTTGCGCATTCCATTCCTGGATGATGAGGTTGCCAAGGTTGTAGATATTTTGGTACGCTGACAGGAATTGTGGCACATTTCATTTTTGTGGGTTTCTTGTTCATAGTATATGTTTTTCCCACATATGTTTTCGGATTTCCAAATTTTGATATAGTACGTCACCATTTCCCATTTGGCTTTAGTCTAAATTTTAACAGTATTTTCATAATTGCATAGTTCTTAGTATAGTCCATTCTGGCACATTGGGTTTCAGTCAATGAAACATTGATTTATTTTGTAACATATATTATACATATTTAGATTTAGTCCTATAATTTGGTTTCACATTTTCTTGGATACCGAAATTTTGATAATTATAGTCATCTTTATTATATTTGTATAAATCGTGCAGAATTTCGCATTAACCTACTTGTATTGCATTTATTCGAGTAGACATTTTTCTTTTCACTAAATCGACGACTATATTTACTTTTCTCAGAGGAGTAAAGGATATAAGGGTGGTAGGTCAACCCTGTGCATTTAATTTGTTATAAGTAACGTTGTACTATTGCATTACAGATATTTTCCTATTGTATAGCCATTTACTACGCCTTCTTTCACTGAATTCACCATTTATATTGAGATTCATTTTCATTATATGTATAATTGCATTACCATTTAGTAGTACATTTGCATAGCCTGTGATATTAATATTTTAACTTTTAATAAATTGATTTTATGAAAGCACTTTTGTATTATTTTCCCATTGGCACTCACTTGATTTGCTGAAGGGCTTGTATAGGTGGCTATCCGCTGCCTATGCATAGCAAGAACCACACCTGAGATATATACAGTGAATTTGGCATGTGAGTTTTAAATTTCACGAATTTAGGCACACATCCCACACTCACCATACATATTAGTAACTTCTACAGAGACATTTCATAGTAACATTCTTAGCACCCGATCTTAGAATTCAACCCAACCTTCACCACTAACATCTTCTTCGTGCTCCTCTGCCTTCTTCTCTTCACACACGACATACACGCATTACCGTCATTGCAACGACCAATTTCGCGATAGCACAAACCAACATCTCGACAGGCAACAATTCTACCCCTATCAAAATCACTTAGGTGATGATAAATTTGTAGTCTTCGAGTCCGAGGCATTTTGTTACGATTAACACAAGTAGACTGACGCCTAATAACTAAAAATATTCGTGCTATTCAGGTCTTATAAACGGGTTTCTTCACAAAAAATTAAAAGATAAATATCTGTTTTTGCAAAAACTATCAATGATAAAACATTAATAATAATAATAATAATCCGCGAGGGGTTGCTAGATCCTCTCAGTGGCGCCTCCCCAAGGTGGCGGATAGGGGAATGCCTCCCAGATATGGGTGGTACCGGGGAAATCAAATACCCGGGGCGGACCAAAACTAGCACAGTGGAATAGCGTCAGCATCCAGAGGATCGGCTATTCCACAATTAATAGGACACGACGGATCTCCATGTGAGGAGCGGTACTCCGACAGCGTCTGTTCTTCATGTTAGAAGCGGCTGTTTTCATAAACCCCCAGGAAGCCGCCCAACATCAACAGGCTATTCGGTGCGTGGCGACACCGAGGGGTATACCGAAGCCAAAGGATGTAAGTCGGTCGGCAACCTTCACAGGTCCATCCTCTGGAGGCAATTTGGACGGCTGCCTCCGGAAATGTCGGCTGCGGGCCCTAAGGCTAACCACCTGACGGGCCCTATCTTCGGGTTCGACCACCTCGAAGGAAAAGCACCCACACCGAGCCGGTTTCGGAAGCCGGCGTTGGGCAAGGTGGCGGTGCTTCGATTTGCCCTGATGACGACCCCCGCAATGACATGGACCGTTTTAGGTGGACGACGGAGCTCAAGGATGACCTGCTGAGCTGCTACGAGAGCAGTAGCCCGCGCCGTAGGGGATACATGTCCCGCATGTATGAGAGGTGGTGTGAAATGCACCCAGAGCATAGCACGCTTACCTCTCAGAATTTGCGAGATTATGTATCGTATCTCCGGAGGCAGGGATATGTTCGTGCTCCAGCTCAGCCTGCCCCTTCGGCGGACGGAAGGCCTGTTAACCAGGCTGAAAGTTCGCCGGTAAGGCCCGCTGAGAGGGAAATCGACCAAGTCGTCTCACCTGGGGATTTCAGGGACCGAAGGGCCTTACATAACAACGGAAGGTCCTTGAAGCTGGCAGATTTGAAGAGAGAGGATGAGGTTGTGGGTGAACGTCTATCGGAGGCCTCTGACATTTGGAGCATCAATTGCGAAATTTACGCTGCGGCTCTGAGGCTAGCTAGACAGGGGAGAGTGAGAGACTCTCCTGTTGAGAGAGCACAGAGACGGGTGCGCCAAATGGAAGCGAAAATCCAGTTGGCTCGCCAGGAAGCATCCCGTATCCAGTGTGTGATGGAATATAGAGCGGCTGGGAAGCCTTTTACGCGCCGAGTGCGCCAGATAGCCTACGGGTTGAGGCGCGACCATCATACACTCAGTCAAGCGGTACTGGTTGTTGTCAAGCAACACTGTCTTGACAGGATACGGATGCTAATCGCTGCTAAGCGATCGTTGGTGGCGCGGGCGAGAGGTCTGGAGCAGAACAGGATGTTCTACGAAAGACCTTCTCGCCTTTTCCAACAGCCGCCCCCAGCCATAGAGCAGCCGCCAACTGCTGATCGCGTGGAGGCCTTTTGGAGGGACATTTACGAACAACCCAAACCTCTCTCAGCAGACACTCCGGCCTTGGCGCAGTTCGAGTCCGTTTGTAGGAGGACTCCTAACTTGAATGTACTGCGTCACCCGATAAACACGGAAGAAATTCTTGACGCCTTACGAGGCGCAAAGAATTTCGCAGCTCCTGGCCCGGATGGCATAAACACCTACTGGTGGAAAAAATTCCCCAGTTGCCACCGGCATTTAGCTAGAGTTTTTAACTCGTGGCTAAATCAGGAGCAGCCAATTCCGGCTTGGTTTGTCGAGGGTCGAACCGTGCTTCTCCCGAAGACCGGAGATTTGTCTGATCCCAAAAACTACAGGCCAATAACATGTCTGAACGCGTGTTACAAGCTCTTCACCAGAATCTTGTACATGCGTATCCTTCAAGCTGTGAATCCTGTATTTCTTGACGTGTATGAACAGAGAGGGTCAAAGAAAGGAGTAGCTGGCTGCAAGGAGAACCTGTTGATTGACCGATGTGTCACGCAGGACTCTGTGCAGTACAAGCGAAACCTTTCTATGGCCTGGATTGACTATCGCAAGGCATTCGACAGCACGTCTCATGACCTCATTGTGCGGCTGTTGGAATGTCTTTCGGTGGATAATCAGATAGTGGGATGCATCAAACAACTGATGCCGCTCTGGAAGACCCGGTTTACCATAACATCAGGTGAAACTCGGGTTCAGACAGAGTTGGTGTCATTGAAAAGAGGTGTCTTCCAAGGAGACTCCTTGAGTCCCTTGCTCTTTTGCATCTCACTTTTGCCTCTGTCCATAGCGCTGAGAAATACTAAAGGATACAGCTGTGGCACGCCCAATAACCGGAGGCACAAGGTCACCCATCTGTTTTATATGGATGACCTAAAACTTTATGCCTCCGGCCAACGCGAACTACAACAATCGCTGAGGGTGGTGCAGGAGTACAGTCATGCTATCGGAATGGAGTTCGGGACAGACAAATGTGCATTGGTTCATCTCAAGAAAGGACGAAGCGGAGATAGTGGAGATGAGGAACAGCTCGTTGATGGGAGCATCTTGCGACAACTGCATGCCGGAGATACTTATACCTACCTTGGAGTGGCGCAGCGTCATGTCCAAGAGGCAGCATTGGTTAAAGAGTGTCTTCGCCGCAAGTATTTGCACCGACTCCGGCAGATCTGGTCGTCAGAACTGTCCGGCAAGAACAAAGTCGCTGCCACAAACATGCTTGCGGTCCCATTGTTATTATACACCTTTGGTGCTATACATTGGAAAGTGAACGAGCTGAAGGAAATCGACACGAAGACCCGCAAAAGGATGAATATGGAGAGAAGCCTGCATCCTAAGTCCTCTGTCCCGCGAATATACCTCCCGCGACACCTGGGAGGGCGTGGACTATTGAGTTTGGAGCGTCTGCACAACAGAGTAGTACTGGCCACTGCCTGCTATGTAACGAACAGCACCGATCCCCTGATCCGCTTTGTGCGAGAGCACGAGAATGCGGGAAAAGGAGCCTTTCTTTTTAGCGCAGCGAAACGAGCAGCCGAGGAGCTCAGCCTCACACTCGACTTCAAGCGGAGGTGTCAGCAGTCCATTACGGAACTTGCTCCCGCACAATTAAAATCCCACATTAAAACTGCCGAAGTCGACTTCCTCTTAAGACTTCATAAAGATAAGCCAATGCATGGAATCTTCTACAAACATCTAGAAGAGCATGGCTTGTCTGAGCAGTTGACCTTCTCTTTCCTAAGGTCTAGTGGGTTGAAGTCGGAGACTGAGGGCTTTATAATGGCTTGCCAAGACGGTGTCTTCAACACCTTGGTATACCGTAAAAGGGTTATGGGTGTAGATGTACCCGACACCCATTGTAGAGCTTGCCGACAGGCGCCAGAGACGCTTATGCATCTCTTGTCGGCGTGTAAGACGTACGCTGGGACGGCTTACGTCCATCGGCACAACGCGGCTCTACGAGTGCTCTACTATCATTTAAGGCACTCATACGGTATCGATGAGACACCGGTGCTGCCATACGCTCCAGGGGATATAGAGTCCGTTGTGGAGAACGAGAGATGCCGGATTTACTGGAACTACTCGTTCCCCACGCTCGAGCTTGTACAGGCAAACAAGCCCGACATAGTCCTTCTCGACCACCAACAGAAGACGATGTTCGTTATTGAGTTTTCGGCGCCTGCCGAGGTGAACATCGTCTCTAAGGAGGAGGAAAAGCGGACCAAATATCAGGAGTTGCTCGGACAACTTCGCAGGCTCTGGCCAGACTACACTGTAAGTCTGCTGGTTATGGTCATTGGATCCCTAGGTGGAATGAGGAATACGCTGCTCTCTGCACTGCGCAAAATACCGGTGTGCCGTGCGGCGGCGCACATCTTAGCCGCCAGAATGCAGAAGGCAGTCATCCTTGGGTCCCTTCGTCTACTTAGGGCGCACGATTCGCGGACCCAGTGATTGCTCACCTCACGGTGTGAGGAGTAGTCATTGGGTAATGGAACAGCAGCCCGGTGTGTCGGAGCCCGGGCTGCACTTTTTTGTTTTAAACAATAAAGGATATCTGTATTTCTCGACGTGTATGAACAGAGAGGGTCAAAGAAAGGAGTAGCTGGCTGCAAGGAGAACCTGTTGATTGACCGATGTGTCACGCAGGACTCTGTGCAGTACAAGCGAAACCTTTCTATGGCCTGGATTGACTATCGCAAGGCATTCGACAGCACGTCTCATGAGCTCATTGTGCGGCTGTTGGAATGTCTTTCGGTGGATAATCAGATAGTGGGGTGCATCAAACAACTGATGCCACTCTGGAAGACCCGATTCACCATAACATCAGGTGAAACTCGGGTTCAGACAGAGTTGGTGTCATTGAAAAGAGGTGTCTTCCAAGGTGACTCCTTGAGTCCCTTGCTCTTTTGCATCTCACTTTTGCCTCTGTCCATAGCGCTGAGAAATACTAAAGGACACAGCTGTGGCACGCCCAATAACCGGAGGCACAAGGTCACCCATCTGTTTTATATGGATGACCTAAAACTTTATGCCTCCGGCCAACGCGAACTACAACAATCGCTGAGGGTGGTGCAGGAGTACAGTCATGCTATCGGAATGGAGTTCGGGACAGACAAATGTGCATTGGTTCATCTCAAGAAAGGACGAAGCGGAGATAGTGGAGATGAGGAACAGCTCGTCGATGGGAGCATCTTGCGACAACTGCATGCCGGAGATACTTATACCTACCTTGGAGTGGCGCAGCGTCATGTCCAAGAGGCAACATTGGTTAAAGAGTGTCTCCGCCGCAAGTATTTGCACCGACTCCGGCAGATCTGGTCGTCAGAACTGTCCGGCAAGAACAAAGTCGCTGCCTCAAACATGCTTGCGGTCCCATTGTTATTATACACTTTTGGTGCCATACACTGGAAAGTGAACGAGCTGAAGGAAATCGACACGAAGACCCGCAAAAGGATGAATATGGAGAGAAGTCTGCATCCTAAGTCCTCTGTCCCGCGAATATACCTCCCGCGACACCTGGGAGGGCGTGAACTATTGAGTTTGGAGCGTCTGCACAACAGGGTAGTATTGGCAACTGCCTGCTATGTAACGAACAGCACCGATCCCCTGATCCGCTTTGTGCGAGAGCACGAGAATGCGGGTAAAGAAGCCTTTCTTTTTAGCGCAGCGAAACGAGCAGCCGAGGAGCTCAGCCTCACACTCGACTTCAAGCGGAGGTGTCAGCAGTCCATTACAGAACTTGCTCCCGCAGAATTAAAAGCCCACATTAAAACTGCCGAAGTCGACTTCCTCTTAAGACTTCATAAAGATAAGCCAATGCATGGATTCTTCTACAAACATCTAGAAGAGCATGGCTTGTCTGAGCAGTTGACCTTCTCTTTCCTAAGGTCTAGTGGGCTGAAGTCGGAGACTGAGGGCTTTATAATGGCTTGCCAAGACGGTGTCTTCAACACCTTGGTATACCGTAAAAGGGTTATGGGTGTAGATGTACCCGACACCCATTGTAGAGCTTGCCGACAGGCGCCAGAGACGCTTATGCATCTCTTGTCGGCGTGTAAGACGGACGCTGGGACGGCTTACGTCCATCGGCACAACGCGGCTCTACGAGTGCTCTACTATCATTTAAGGCACTCATACGGTATCGATGAGACACCGGTGCTGCCATACGCTCCAGGGGATATAGAGTCCGTTGTGGAGAACGAGAGATGCCGGATTTACTGGAACTACTCGTTCCCCACGCTCGAGCTTGTACAGGCAAACAAGCCCGACATAGTCCTTCTCGACCACCAACAGAAGACGATGTTCGTTATTGAGTTTTCGGCGCCTGCCGAAGTGAACATCGTCTCTAAGGAGGAGGAAAAGCGGACCAAATATCAGGAGTTGCTCGGACAACTTCGCAGGCTCTGGCCAGACTACACTGTAAGTCTGCTGGTTATGGTCATTGGATCCCTAGGTGGAATGAGGAATACGCTGCTCTCTGCACTGCGCAAAATACCGGTGTGCCGTGCGGCGGCGCACATCTTAGCCGCCAGAATGCAGAAGGTAGTCATCCTTGGGTCCCTTCGTCTACTTAGGGCGCACGATTCGCGGACCCAGTGATTGCTCACCTCACGGTGTGAGGAGTAGTCATTGGGTAATAGAACAGCAGCCCGGTGTGTCGGAGCCCGGGCTGCACCTTTTGTGTTTTGTAAATAATAAAGGATATAAGGAATTGCCCTGATGACGACCCCCGCAATGACATGGACCGTTTTAGGTGGACGACGGAGCTCAAGGATGACCTGCTGAGCTGCTACGAGAGCAGTAGCCCGCGCCGTAGGGGATACATGTCCCGCATGTATGAGAGGTGGTGCGAAATGCACCCAGAGCATAGCACGCTTACCTCTCAGAATTTGCGAGATTATGTATCGTACCTCCGGAGGCAGGGATATGTTCGTGCTCCAGCTCAGCCTGCCCCTTCGGTGCAGGCTGAGCCGGAAGCTGGAAGGCCTGTTAACCAGGCTGAAAGTTCGCCGGTAAGGCCCGCTGAGAGGGAAATCGACCAAGTCGTCTCAGCTGGGGATTTCAGGGACCGAAGGGCCTTGCACAACAACGGAAGGTCCTTGAAGCTGGCAGATTTAAAGAGAGAGGATGAGGTTGTTGGTGAACATCTATCGGAGGCCTCTGACATTTGGAGCATCAATTGCGAAATTTACGCTGCGGCTCTGAGGCTAGCTAGACAGGGGAGAGTGAGAGACTCTCCTGTTGAGAGAGCACAGAGACGGGTGCGCCAAATGGAAGCGAAAATCCAGTTGGCTCGCCAGGAAGCATCCCGTATCCAGTGTGTGATGGAATATAGAGCGGCTGGGAAGCCTTTTACGCGCCGAGTGCGCCAGATAGCCTACGGGTTGAGGCGCGACCATCATACACTCAGTCAAGCGGTACTGGTTGTTGTCAAGCAACACTGTCTTGACAGGATGCGGATGCTAATCGCTGCTAAGCGATCGTTGGTGACGCGGGCGAGAGGTCTGGAGCAGAACAGAATGTTCTACGAACGACCTTCTCGCCTTTTCCAACAGCCGCCTCCAGCCATAGAGCAGCCGCCAACTGCTGATCGCGTGGAGGCCTTTTGGAGGGACATTTACGAACAACCCAAACCTCTCTCAGCAGACACTCCGGCCTTGGCGCAGTTCGAGTCCGTTTGTAGGAGGACTCCTAACTTGAATGTACTGCGTCACCCGATAAACACGGAAGAAATTCTTGACGCCTTACGAGGCGCAAAGAATTTCGCAGCTCCTGGCCCGGATGGCATAAACACCTACTGGTGGAAAAAATTCCCCAGTTGCCACCGGCATTTAGCTAGAGTTTTTAACTCGTGGCTAAATCAGGAGCAGCCAATTCCGGCTTGGTTTGTCGAGGGTCGAACCGTGCTTCTCCCGAAGACCGGAGATTTGTCTGATCCCAAAAACTACAGGCCAATAACATGTCTGAACGCATGTTACAAGCTCTTCACCAGAATCTTGTACATACGTCTCCTTCAAGCTGTGAATCCTGTATTTCTCGACGTGTATGAACAGAGAGGGTCAAAGCAAGGAGTAGCTGGCTGCAAGTAGAACTTGTTGATTGACCGATGTGTCACGCAGGACTCCGTGCAGTACAAGCGAAACCTTTCTATGGCCTGGATTGACTATCGCAAGGCATTCGACAGCACGTCTCATGAGCTCATTGTGCGGCTGTTGGAATGTCTTTCGGTGGATAATCAGATAGTGGGATGCATCAAACAACTGATGCCACTCTGGAAGACCCGGTTCACTATAACATCAGGTGAAACTCGGGTTCAGACAGAGTTGGTGTCATTGAAAAGAGGTGTCTTCCAAGGAGACTCCTTGAGTCCCTTGCTCTTTTGCATCTCACTTTTGCCTCTGTCCATAGCGCTGAGAAATATTAAAGGATACAGCTGTGGCACGCCCAATAACCGGAGGCACAAGGTCACCCATCTGTTTTATATGGATGACCTAAAACTTTATGCCTCCGGCCAACGCGAACTACAACAATCGCTGAGGGTGGTGCAGGAGTACAGTCATGCTATCGGAATGGAGTTCGGGACAGACAAATGTGCATTGGTTCATCTCAAGAAAGGACGAAGCGGAGATAGTGGAGATGAGGAACAGCTCGTTGATGGGAGCATCTTGCGACAACTGCATGCCGGAGATACTTATACCTACCTTGGAGTGGCGCAGCGTCATGTCCAAGAGGCAACATCGGTTAAAGAGTGTCTCCGCCGCAAGTATTTGCACCGACTCCGGCAGATCTGGTCGTCAGAACTGTCCGGCAAGAACAAAGTCGCTGCCACAAACATGCTTGCGGTCCCATTGTTATTATACACCTTTGGTGCCATACACTGGAAAGTGAACGAGCTGAAGGAAATCGACACGAAGACCCGCAAAAGGATGAATATGGAGAGAAGCCTGCATCCTAAGTCCTCTGTCCCGCGAATATACCTCCCGCGACACCTGGGAGGGCGTGGACTATTGAGTTTGGAGCGTCTGCACAACAGAGTAGTACTGGCCACTGCCTGCTATGTAACGAACAGCACCGATCCCCTGATCCGCTTCGTGCGAGAGCACGAGAATGCGGGTAAAGGAGCCTTTCCTTTTAGCGCAGCGAAACTAGCAGCCGAGGAGCTCAGCCTCACACTCGACTTCAAGCGGAGGTGTCAGCAGTCCATTACGGAACTTGCTCCCGCAGAATTAAAAGCCCACATTAAAACTGCCGAAGTCGACCTCCTCTTAAGACTTCATAAAGATAAGCCAATGCATGGAATCTTCTACAAACCTCTAGAAGAGCATGGCTTGTCTGAGCAGTTGACCTTCTCTTTCCTAAGGTCTAGTGGGTTGAAGTCGGAGACTGAGGGCTTTATAATGGCTTGCCAAGACGGTGTCTTCAACACCTTGGTATACCGTAAAAGGGTTATGGGTGTAGATGTACCCGACACTAGATATGGGCGCGTGAGTGACTTTCCGTGCCCGCTCACGCCCGCTCACGATTTATGTCCTCGGGTCACGCACATTTGATCACGTGAATACGCATACGTATCATGTGAATCCGCACACGAGTCACATGAATCACGTGAATTTTCATGCGAATCACTTATGTGGGATTATAGTATGTAGATGCAGAATTCATCTATGAAATGGAAGACAAGAAATAAATGGAATCAAGTAGATCGACTCGGTATTTCCGAGGCATTTCCACAAAAAACTGCTAATCATAAAAAATATTGGTCTACGCTCAAGGAAGACTCAAATTTATTTCATGATCAAATAACAATATTTAATTTTTATTCATACAATTATTTATTGAAAAAAAATACATTTTCCATTTTGTCTACATATTTGGTCTAACTCATTGTATTAAGTTTCCGTTTGTATGTAAAAATAACAACTTGTCCAAATTATCAGATGATAATCTAGTACGCCTCTCCTCCAAGATACGTCCAGAAATAGAAAATAGTCTTTCACTCGTTGAAGAACTAGCAGGTACATTGAGGATTCGACGAGCTAATTTCTTCAAAAGTCGGAGGTCGTTACAGTTTTTCCAAAATTCCAAAGGACATGTACTGGGTTCTCTGTATGTAAGCTTCTGTTTCGCTATCGATTTTATTAACTTCTTCCTCTCCAGAAGAATCTTGAAATTCGTCAAATAACGTAGAAGATGAAGTAGATGCTTCAATTAGTTTTTGGCGCTTAATGGACGTCGGTGCAATTGGTTCTATTTCAATAAATTTAGATTCCTCATCCAAAATGGATTGTAGCATAGCCTTTACTGACGATTTAACGCTTATTCGTTTCTCGTCACTTAAAAACTTCAGAGATTTAAAGTTTGGATCTAAGAACAGGGCTATGTAATGCAAGTCCTGGGCTTGAAATCGTTTTTGCATGGCTGCTGCTGTTTGTCTTTTCAACTCTTTCATCAAGTCTGAATCTTCAGGTTCCAATTTACAATGTTTAATAAGCTTTTGCTCCCATAAAACGTAGTGGTTTAATGTAGGAGATATGTCTGAACTAAGATTTTCAGAACATTCTTTGAACAAATTCAGAAAATCTGTTAAAGATTTTAGTATTGTGAAATTTAAGCCACCCAGGCGGAAAATTTCATCCTTGATGATCAATAAGTTCTGAATTTCTCCATAAACATCTTGTATGCTGCTTAACATAGTATAAATGGAATTCCAGCGTGTTGTAATATGCTGTTTTAGGGTCTTGGTTAATTTATTATTTAACTCAGAGTGCTTAAAATGAGCTACAAGCTTTTTTGCTGCATTAACAACGGCCTTTAGTTCCGGGAGTGTATCGTTGCCTTCTAGAACATCGTGCATAACTAAATTTAAATTGTGACATGCACAGGAAAGCCTGGTATATGGACGAAAGGCTAATACGACATTTGAACCATTATCAGTAACAATTACTCCTTTTGAAAGTTTCTCTTCAGCAGTTATGGTTTGATCCACACCATCTGTGTCTGTTTCTATATACTCTTTGAGAATATCTAATGTAAGTTTTTGAATATTGCTGCCAGTTTTTGAATCCAACAATTCACGTGTCCCACGCACATACTTTTTTAACTCCATAGAATCATTTAATAAATGAGAAGACAGTGTTAAAAAGCTTCGTTGTGTGTACTCGTCAGTCCACAAATCAGTTGTAAATGATATTTCATTATTTTTTAAAATCGTTTGCAACTTACGTTTTATTTCATGATATTCTTTCGACAGATAGGTTCTTGTGAGTGCTCTTCGAAAGGCCAGTACTATCTTCAATATTCTGTTTGCCATAATCAGCTCCTAGATTTACTAAGCTTTGAGCAAATTGTAAAAAACCTTTACCTGGAAGAAATCATTTTATTAAAAATACTGGCAGAAATGTTACACAAAAAGCTTACCATCTGTGATGCTCAAAGGACGAAGATCTTTCGCAATAAAATATAGTTGATTTTTAATGATGAGCTCCTTTTTCGCAGCCGGCAGTTGTTTTATGGCATATTTTGTTAAAGTGGGTTGTTTTTCTGCATTTTTTTTTTGAAGGGTTGTGCACATATATGCCTCAAAAGGCTCGAAGTTCCACTTTTAGGATTGTACTTTAATATAGATGTACACTTAGTACATCGAGCAAAATCTTGGGGTGTCTCTTCAAACTTAATTAATTCAAAATTTGCCCATATGTCGCTTTTTCCTTTAGCATGTTTATAAAATGTATATGTCTTGTCATCAGGGTTTTTCTTTAGATCACTTTCAATCTGTTCTTTGGATTTCATCATCTTGCACAAACATAGGTTATAACTTTCGTGGCAGCACGACAAAATGCAACGACTGTGATGACAGACTCGATTCATACTGCCGACAGTGTCGATGGTGCCGATACAGGCCGATACAGCCAATGGACGACTTCGGCGACACACGACGCCCCGACAGTATCGGTCGTATTCGCTGAGCTTCGGGATTGTGTTCGGAAAGCACTCACGTTCACACCTAGTCACGTGAATGTTACGAGAATTGAAGCCCGCTCACGATGGGTCACGCGTGACCCATCGTGACCCGAAGTGATTCACGTAAAATGCCCACCTCTACCCGACACCCATTGTAGAGCTTGCCGACAGGCGCCAGAGACGCTTATGCATCTCCTGTCGGCGTGTAAGACGGACGCTGGGACGGCTTACGTCCATCGGCACAACGCGGCTCTACGAGTGCTCTACTATCATTTAAGGCACTCATACGGTATCGATGAGACACCGGTGCTGCCATACGCTCCAGGGGATATAGAGTCCGTTGTGGAGAACGAGAGATGCCGGATTTACTGGAACTACTCGTTCCCCACGCTCGAGCTTGTACAGGCAAACAAGCCCGACATAGTCCTTCTCGACCACCAACAGAAGACGATGTTCGTTATTGAGTTTTCGGCGCCTGCCGAAGTGAACATCGTCTCTAAGGAGGAGGAAAAGCGGACCAAATATCAGGAGTTGCTCGGACAACTTCGCAGGCTCTGGCCAGACTACACTGTAAGTCTGCTGGTTATGGTCATTGGATCCCTAGGTGGAATGAGGAATACGCTGCTCTCTGCACTGCGCAAAATACCGGTGTGCCGTGCGGCGGCGCACATCTTAGCCGCCAGAATGCAGAAGGCAGTCATCCTTGGGTCCCTTCGTCTACTTAGGGCGCACGATTCGCGGACCCAGTGATTGCTCACCTCACGGTGTGAGGAGTAGTCATTGGGTAATAGAACAGCAGCCCGGTGTGTCGGAGCCCGAGCTGCACTTTTTTGTTTTTAACATAATAATAAAGGATAAATAATAATAATAATAATATATATAATAACCGCGAGGGTTTGCTAGATCCCCTCAGTGGCGCCTCCCCAAGGTGGCGGATAGGGGAACGCCTCCCAGATATGGGTGGTACCGGGGAAATCAAATACCCGGGGCGGACCAAAACTAGCACGGTGGAATAGCGTCTGCATCCAGAGGATCGGCTATTCCTCAACAATTAGGACACGACTGATCTCCATGTGAGGAGCGGTACTCCGACAGCGTCTGACTCCATGTTAGGGGCGGCTGATAATACACCCGCAGGAAGCCACCCAACATCAGTAGGCTATCCGGTGCGTGGCGACACCGCAGGGTATACCGAAGCCCAAGGATGTAATCCAGCCGGCAACCTTCGCAGGTGCATCCTCAGGAGGCAATTTGGACGGCTGCCTCCGGAAATGTCGTCTGGGGCCCTAAGGCCAACCACCTGACGGGCCCTATCTTCGGGTTCGACCACCCCGGAAGAAAAGCACCCACACCGAGCCGGTTTCGGAAGCCGGCGTTGGGCAAGGTGGCGGTGCTTCGAATTGCCCTGTTGACGACCCCCGCAATGACATGGACCGTTTTAGGTGGACGACGGAGCTCAAGGATGACCTACTGAGCTGCTACGAGAGCAGTAGCCCGCGCCGTAGGGGATACATGTCCCGCATGTATGAGAGGTGGTGTGAAATGCACCCAGAGCATAGCACGCTTACCTCTCAGAATTTGCGAGATTATGTATCGTACCTCCGGAGGCAGGGATATGTTCGTGCTCCAGCTCAGCCTGCCCCTTCGGCGGACGGAAGGCCTGTTAACCAGGCTGAAAGTTCGCCGGTAAGGCCCGCTGAGAGGGAAATCGACCAAGTCGTCTCACCTGGGGATTTCAGAGACCGAAGGGCCTTGCATAACAACGGAAGGTCCTTGAAGCTGGCAGATTTAAAGAGAGAGGATGAGGTGGTTGGTGAACGTCTATCGGAGGCCTCTGACATTTGGAGCATCAATTGCGAAATTTACGCTGCGGCTCTGAGGCTAGCTAGACAGGGGAGAGTGAGAGACTCTCCTGTTGAGAGAGCACAGAGACGGGTGCGCCAAATGGAAGCGAAAATCCAGTTGGCTCGCCAGGAAGCATCCCGTATCCAGTGTGTGATGGAATATAGAGCGGCTGGGAAGCCATTTACGCGCCGAGTGCGCCAGATAGCCTACGGGTTGAGGCGCGACCATCACACACTCAGTCAAGCGGTACTGGTTGTTGTCAAGCAACACTGTCTTGACAGGATACGGATGCTAATCGCTGCTAAGCGATCGTTGGTGGCGCGGGCGAGAGGTCTGGAACAGAACAGAATGTTCTACGAAAGACCTTCTCGCCTTTTCCAACAGCCGCCTCCAGCCATAGAGCAGCCGCCAACTGCTGATCGCGTGGAGGCCTTTTGGAGGGACATTTACGAACAGCCCAAACCTCTCTCAGCAGACACTCCGGCCTTGGCGCAGTTCGAGTCCGTTTGTAGGAGGACTCCTAACTTGAATGAACTGCGTCACCCGATAAACACGGAAGAAATTCTTGACGCCTTACGAGGCGCAAAGAATTTCGCAGCTCCTGGCCCGGATGGCATAAACACCTACTGGTGGAAAAAATTCCCCAGTTGCCACCGGCATTTAGCTAGAGTTTTTAACTCGTGGCTAAATCAGGAGCAGCCAATTCCGGCTTGGTTTGTCGAGGGTCGAACCGTGCTTCTCCCGAAGACCGGAGATTTGTCTGATCCCAAAAACTACAGGCCAATAACATGTCTGAACGCATGTTACAAGCTCTTCACCAGAATCTTGTACATGCGTCTCCTTCAAGCTGTGAATCCTGTATTTCTCGACGTGTATGAACAGAGAGGGTCAAAGAAAGGAGTAGCTGGCTGCAAGGAGAACTTGTTGATTGACCGATGTGTCACGCAGGACTCCGTGCAGTACAAGCGAAACCTTTCTATGGCCTGGATTGACTATCGCAAGGCATTCGACAGCACGTCTCATGAGCTCATTGTGCGGCTGTTGGAATGCCTTTCGGTGGATAATCAGATAGTGGGATGCATCAAACAACTGATGCCACTCTGGAAGACCCGGTTCACTATAACATCAGGTGAAACTCGGGTTCAGACAGAGTTGGTGTCATTGAAAAGAGGTGTCTTCCAAGGAGACTCCTTGAGTCCCTTGCTCTTTTGCATCTCACTTTTGCCTCTGTCCATAGCGCTGAGAAATACTAAAGGATACAGCTGTGGCACGCCCAATAACCGGAGGCACAAGGTCACCCATCTGTTTTATATGGATGACCTAAAACTTTATGCCTCCGGCCAACGCGAACTACAACAATCGCTGAAGGTGGTGCAGGAGTACAGTCATGCTATCGGAATGGAGTTCGGGACAGACAAATGTGCATTGGTTCATCTCAAGAAAGGACGAAGCGGAGATAGTGGAGATGAGGAACAGCTCGTTGATGGGAGCATCTTGCGACAGCTGCATGCCGGAGATACTTATACCTACCTTGGAGTGGCGCAACGTCATGTCCAAGAGGCAGCATTGGTTAAAGAGTGTCTCCGCCGCAAGTATTTGCACCGACTCCGGCAGATCTGGTCGTCAGAACTGTCCGGCAAGAACAAAGTCGCTGCCACTAACATGCTTGCGGTCCCATTGTTATTATACACCTTTGGTGCTATACACTGGAAAGTGAACGAGCTGAAGGAAATCGACACGAAGACCCGCAAAAGGATGAATATGGAGAGAAGCCTGCATCCTAAGTCCTCTGTCCCGCGAATATACCTCCCGCGACACCTGGGAGGGCGTGGACTATTGAGTTTGGAGCGTCTGCACAACAGAGTAGTACTGGCCACTGCCTGCTATGTAACGAACAGCACCGATCCCCTGATCCGCTTTGTGCGAGAGCACGAGAATGCGGGAAAAGGAGCCTTTCTTTTTAGCGCAGCGAAACGAGCAGCCGAGGAGCTCAGCCTCACACTCGACTTCAAGCGGAGGTGTCAGCAGTCCATTACGGAACTTGCTCCCGCAGAATTAAAATCCCACCTTAAAACTGCCGAAGTCGACTTCCTTTTAAGACTTCATAAAGATAAGCCAATGCATGGAATCTTCTACAAACATCTGGAAGAGCATGGCTTGTCTGAGCAGTTGACCTTCTCTTTCCTAAGGTCTAGTGGGTTGAAGTCGGAGACTGAGGGCTTTATAATGGCTTGCCAAGACGGTGTCTTCAACACCTTGGTGTACCGTAAAAGGGTTATGGGTGTAGATGTACCCGACACCCTTTGTAGAGCTTGCCGACAGGCGCCAGAGACGCTTATGCATCTCTTGTCGGCGTGTAAGACGTACGCTGGGACGGCTTACGTCCATCGGCACAACGCGGCTCTACGAGTGCTCTACTATCATTTGAGGCACTCTTACGGTATCGATGAGACACCGGTGCTGCCATACGCTCCAGGGGATATAGAGTCCGTTGTGGAGAACGAGAGATGCCGGATTTACTGGAACTACTCGTTCCCCACGCTCGAGCTTGTACAGGCAAACAAGCCCGACATAGTCCTTCTCGACCACCAACAGAAGACGATGTTCGTTATTGAGTTTTCGGCGCCTGCCGAGGTGAACATCGTCTCTAAGGAGGAGGAAAAGCGGACCAAATATCAGGAGTTGCTCGGACAACTTCGCAGGCTCTGGCCAGACTACACTGTAAGTCTGCTGGTTATGGTTATTGGATCCCTAGGTGGAATGAGGAATACGCTGCTCTCTGCACTGCGCAAAATACCGGTGTGCCGTGCGGCGGCGCACATCTTAGCCGCCAGAATGCAGAAGGCAGTCATCCTTGGGTCCCTTCGTCTACTTAGGGCGCACGATTCGCGGACCCAGTGATTGCTCACCTCACGGTGTGAGGAGTAGTCATTGGGTAATGGAACAGCAGCTCGGTGTGTCGGAGCCCGAGCTGCACTTTTTTGTTTTTCACATAATAATAATAATAATAATGAAGGAATTACTCAAAATAACAGAAGTTTGTACGTCAGACGTCCGGATGGAATTCGGAATGAGCAAATGCAAGGTGCTCCACATCCATAAGGGCCATTGGAAGAACCATTCCGAACAGGAAATATTAACTGGCGAAACTCTGGATAACCTGGAGAAGGACGAAACGTACAAGTACCTAGGCTTCAATCAGAACATTAAGATTGACCACTCAGAGGTTAAGGCTCAACTAACACAAGAGTTTAGAGACCGTCTCATTACACTTCTGAAAACAAAATTGAACTCCAAAAATCTTACGAAAGCAATTAACACATTTGCGATACCGGTTCTCACATACTCCTTTGGTATCATCAAGTGGTCGCACACTGATATTGAAAACATCAACATACTCATACGAACGGAACTCACAAAGCACAGAATGTCTCATCCGAAAGCGTGCAAGGATAGGCTTACGATAGACAGGAAACATGGGGGCAGAGGAATTATAGACATACACTCACTTCACACAAGACAAATAAAAACACTCAGAGACTTTTTCCAAAGCAAAGAGACAAACTTACATAGATCAATAGTAAAAGCAGACAAAAACTATACTCCACTCACCCTATCCCGCCCAGATCACCCAGCAGACGCACACAATCACATAAAATTACAACAAGAAAAAATAAACACCTGGTCACAAAAAGCACTTCATGGCAAGCACAGATACCGAGCTACACAAGACCACATTAATGAAAGACAATCATACACCTGGCTGCAGGATGCCCAACTGTTTCCAGAAACCGAGGGTTTTATGCTTGCTATCCAGGACCAAGTGATTGCGACAAGGAACTACATGAAATACATAATTAAAGATACCTCCATAACCGACGACAATTGCAGAAAGTGCCACCAACAAAAAGAAACAATAGACCACATAACAAGCGCATGCAAAACTCTAGCTGGAACCGAGTACACAGCTAGACATAACTCTGCAGCCAAAGTCATTCACCAAGCACTAGCCACAACAAACAAGCTAATAGAAAACACAGATCCATATTACAATTACACACCGACATCAGTACTCGAAAACAATGAATATAAACTGTACTGGGACGTTGAAATACATACCGATAAGACTATCCCGGCAAATCGGCCAGATATAGTTTTCCAGTCGAAGGCAGACAAAGTTACCTATTTGATAGATATTGCTATTCCCAACGATACGAATATCCGAAACGCCTACGCTGGGAAGATATCTAAATACACGGACCTTGCGATAGAAATAAAACGACTCTGGAAGCAAAACAAAGTTACCATTGTTCCCCTAATTATGTCTGTCTCAGGCCTCACACCAAACACATTTACACCACACCTACAACAGTTAGGCCTGGACGAAAGGTTACACAAAATATTTCAGAAGTCTGTAATCCTGAAAACCTGCAATATAGTTCGATCTTTCCTAAATTCCGATCCGTAATAGTTCAGGTGCTGACTTGGCACAGCCCGTCAACACCTGTTGCTACCGCAGTCATGCGAGAGAAACTTGGAAAATCAGGATAATAATAATACCCCGGATCTAGCAACCCCGCGAGGGGTTGCTAGATCCCCTCAGTGGCGCCTCCCCAAGGTGGCGGATAGGGGAACGCCTCCCAGATATGGGTGGTACCGGGGAAATCAAATACCCGGGGCGGACCAAAACTAGCTCAGTGGAATAGCGTCTGCATCCAGAGGATCGGCTATTCCACAATTAATAGGACACGACGGATCTCCATGTGAGGAGCGGTACTCCGACAGCGCCTGACTCCATGTTAGGGGCGGCTGATAATACACCCGCAGGAAGACACCCAACATTAGTAGGCTATCCGGTGCGTGGCGACACCGCAGGGTATACCGAAGCCCAAGGATGTAATCCAGCCGGCAACCTTCGCAGGTGCATCCTCAGGAGGCAATTTGGACGGCTGCCTCCGGAAATGTCGTCTGGGGGCCCTAAGGCCAACCACCTGACGGGCCCTATCTTCGGGTTCGACCACCCCGGAAGAAAAGCACCCACACCGAGCCGGTTTCGGAAGCCGGCGTTGGGCAAGGTGGCGGTGCTTCGAATTGCCCTGTTGACGACCCCCGCAATGACATGGACCGTTTTAGGTGGACGACGGAGCTCAAGGATGACCTACTGAGCTGCTACGAGAGCAGTAGCCCGCGCCGTAGGGGATACATGTCCCGCATGTATGAGAGGTGGTGTGAAATGCACCCAGAGCATAGCACGCTTACCTCTCAGAATTTGCGAGATTATGTATCGTACCTCCGGAGGCAGGGATATGTTCGTGCTCCAGCTCAGCCTGCCCCTTCGGCGGACGGAAGGCCTGTTAACCAGGCTGAAAGTTCACCGGTAAGGCCCGCTGAGAGGGAAATGGACCAAGTCGTCTCACCTGGGAATTCAGAGACCGAAGGGCCTTGCATAACAACGGAAGGTCCTTGAAGCTGGCAGATTTGAAGAGAGTGGATGAGGTTGTGGGTGAACGTCTATCGGAGGCCTCTGACATTTGGAGCATCAATTGCGAAATTTACGCTGCGGCTCTGAGGCTAGCTAGACAGGGGAGAGTGAGAGACTCTCCTGTTGAGAGAGCACAGAGACGGGTGCGCCAAATGGAAGCGAAAATCCAGTTGGCTCGCCAGGAAGCATCTCGTATCCAGTGTGTGATGGAATATAGAGCGGCTGAGAAGCCTTTTACGCGCCGAGTGCGCCAGATAGCCTACGGGTTGAGGCGCGACCATCATACACTCAGTCAAGCGGTACTGGTTGTTGTCAAGCAACACTGTCTTGACAGGATACGGATGCTAATCGCTGCTAAGCGATCGTTGGTGGCGCGGGCGAGAGGTCTGGAGCAGAACAGAATGTTCTACGAAAGACCTTCTCGCCTTTTCCAACAGCCGCCTCCAGCCATAGAGCAGCCGCCAACTGCTGATCGCGTGGAGGCCTTTTGGAGGGACATTTACGAACAACCCAAACCTCTCTCAGCAGACACTCCGGCCTTGGCGCAGTTTGAGTCCGTTTGTAGGAGGACTCCTAACTTGAATGTACTGCGTCACCCGATAAACACGGAAGAAATTCTTGACGCCTTACGAGGCGCAAAGAATTTCGCAGCTCCTGGCCCGGATAGCATAAACACCTACTGGTGGAAAAAATTCCCCAGTTGCCACCGGCATTTAGCTAGAGTTTTTAACTCGTGGCTAAATCAGGAGCAGCCAATTCCGGCTTGGTTTGTCGAGGGTCGAACCGTGCTTCTCCCGAAGACCGGAGATTTGTCTGATCCCAAAAACTACAGGCCAATAACATGTCTGAACGCGTGTTACAAGCTCTTCACCAGAATCTTGTACATGTGTATCCTTCAAGCTGTGAATCCTGTATTTCTCGACGTGTATGAACAGAGAGGGTCAAAGAAAGGAGTAGCTGGCTGCAAGGAGAACCTGTTGATTGACCGATGTGTCACGCAGGACTCCGTGCAGTACAAGCGAAACCTTTCTATGGCCTGGATTGACTATCGCAAGGCATTCGACAGCACGTCTCATGAGCTCATTGTGCGGCTGTTGGAATGTCTTTCGGTGGATAATCAGATAGTGGGGTGCATCAAACAACTGATGCCACTCTGGAAGACCCGGTTCACCATAACATCAGGTGAAACTCGGGTTCAGACAGAGTTGGTGTCATTGAAAAGAGGTGTCTTCCAAGGAGACTCCTTGAGTCCCTTGCTCTTTTGCATCTCACTTTTGCCTCTGTCCATAGCGCTGAGAAATACTAAAGGATACAGCTGTGGCACGCCCAATAACCGGAGGCACAAGGTCACCCATCTGTTTTATATGGATGACCTAAAACTTTATGCCTCCGGCCAACGCGAACTACAACAATCGCTGAGGGTGGTGCAGGAGTACAGTCATGCTATCGGAATGGAGTTCGGGACAGACAAATGTGCATTGGTTCATCTCAAGAAAGGACGAAGCGGAGATAGTGGAGATGAGGAACAGCTCGTTGATGGGAGCATCTTGCGACAACTGCATGCCGGAGATACTTATACCTACCTTGGAGTGGCGCAGCGTCATGTCCAAGAGGCAACATTGGTTAAAGAGTGTCTCCGCCGCAAGTATTTGCACCGACTCCGGCAGATCTGGTCGTCAGAACTGTCCGGCAAGAACAAAGTCGCTGCCACAAACATGCTTGCGGTCCCATTGTTATTATACACCTTTGGTGCTATACACTGGAAAGTGAACGAGCTGAAGGAAATCGACACGAAGACCCGCAAAAGGATGAATATGGAGAGAAGCCTGCATCCTAAGGCCTCTGTCCCGCGAATATACCTCCCGCGACACCTGGGAGGGCGTGGACTATTGAGTTTGGAGCGTCTGCACAACAGAGTAGTACTGGCCACTGCCTGCTATGTAACGAACAGCACCGATCCCCTGATCCGCTTCGTGCGAGAGCACGAGAATGCGGGAAAAGGAGCCTTTCTTTTTAGCCCAGCGAAACGAGCAGCCGAGGAGCTCAGCCTCACACTCGACTTCAAGCGGAGGTGTCAGCAGTCCATTACGGAACTTGCTCCCGCAGAATTAAAAGCCCACATTAAAACTGCCGAAGTCGACTTCCTCTTAAGACTTCATAAAGATAAGCCAATGCATGGAATCTTCTACAAACATCTAGAAGAGCATGGCTTGTCTGAGCAGTTGACCTTCTCTTTCCTAAGGTCTAGTGGGTTGAAGTCGGAGACTGAGGGCTTTATAATGGCTTGCCAAGACGGTGTCTTCAACACCTTGGTATACCGTAAAAGGGTTATGGGTGTAGATGTACCCGACACCCATTGTAGAGCTTGCCGACAGGCGCCAGAGACGCTTATGCATCTCTTGTCGGCGTGTAAGACGTACGCTGGGACGGCTTACGTCCATCGGCACAACGCGGCTTTACGAGTGCTCTACTATCATTTAAGGCACTCATACGGTATCGATGAGACACCGGTGCTGCCATACGCTCCAGGGGATATAGAGTCCGTTGTGGAGAACGAGAGATGCCGGATTTACTGGAACTACTCGTTCCCCACGCTCGAGCTTGTACAGGCAAACAAGCCGGACATAGTCCTTCTCGACCACCAACAGAAGACGATGTTCGTTATTGAGTTTTCGGCGCCTGCCGAAGTGAACATCGTCTCTAAGGAGGAGGAAAAGCGGACCAAATATCAGGAGTTGCTCGGACAACTTCGCAGGCTCTGACCACACTACACTGTAAGTCTGCTGGTTATGGTCATTGGATCCATAGGTGGAATGAGGAATACGCTGCTCTCTGCACTGCGCAAAATACCGGTGTGCCGTGCGGCGGCGCACATCTTAGCCGCCAGAATGCAGAAGGCAGTCATCCTTGGGTCCCTTCGTCTACTTAGGGCGCACGATTCGCGGACCCAGTGATTGCTCACCTCACGGTGTGAGGCGTAGTCATTGGGTAATGGAACAGCAGCTCGGTGTGTCGGAGCCCGAGCTGCACTTTTTTGTTTTTAACATAATAATAAGTCACAGCCCGATGCCGCAGATGCGATTGCATAGGCGAAACAATCGAGCACGTGACAGCTGGTTGCTCCAGTATGGCAGGCGATGCCTACTTAGGCCGACATAACAGCATTGCAGCCATCATCCACCAGACGTTAGGACTACGAAGCGGACTCCTGAAAAGATCTGTGCCTTTCTACAAGTACGTTCCAACGGCGGTTATGGAGAATGACGCGTCGCTGCTCTATTGGGACCGTCCAATAATCACGGATAGGCACATACAACACCATCGACCTGATATAATCTATATAAGCAAAAAAGAGAAAACCGCTGTCATAATAGATATAGCAGTGCCTCTAACAGTTAACCTCAGAAAAACGGAGGATGAGAAGAGCATTAAATATCAGGATCTAGCTCTGGAATTGAAACGTCTGTGGAAACTGTCGGAAGTAACGATTGTGCCAATTGTCATTTCGGTAGAAGGAGTCGTGACAAACCGTTTCTCAAAATATCTTGACAATGCAGCACTCCCTAAACAGTTGCTGGCTCCAATTCAAAAAGCGGCTATTCTAGCTACTTGCCGCTTAGTGCGAAAGTTCTTGGCATTAGGATAAGGTGAATTCCTTCCCTATACTGCCAGTATATACCTTCCAGTCCATCAGGAAGAGAACCTAAAAGAAACCTAAATAATAATAATAATAAGCCGCCCAACATCAAGAGGCTATTCGGTGCGTGGCAACACCGAGGGGTATACCGAAGCCAAAGGATGTAAGTCGGTCGGCAACCTTCACAGGTCCATCCTCTGGAGGCAATTTGGACGGCTGCCTCCGAAATGTCGGCTGCGGGCCCTAAGGCTAACCACCTGACGGGCCTTATCTTCGGGTTCGACCACCTCGAAGGAAAAGCACCCACACCGAGCCGGTTTCGGAAGTCGGCGTTGGGCAAGGTGGCGGTGCTTCGAATTGCCCTGATGACGACCCCCGCAATGACATGGACCGTTTTAGGTGGACGACGGAGCTCAGGCATGACCTGCTGAGCTGCTACGAGAGCAGTAGCCCGCGCCGTAGGGGATACATGTCCCGCATGTATGAGAGGTGGTGTGAAATGCACCCAGAGCATAGCACGCTTACCTCTCAGAATTTGCGAGATTATGTATCGTACCTCCGGAGGCAGGGATATGTTCGTGCTCCAGCTCAGCCTGCCCCTTCGGCGGACGGAAGGCCTGTTAATCAGGCTGAAAGTTCGCCGGTAAGGCCCGCTGAGAGGGAAATCGACCAAGTCGTCTCACCTGGGGATTTCAGAGACCGAAGGGCCTTGCATAACAACGGAAGGTCCTTGAAGCTGGCAGATTTGAAGAGAGAGGATGAGATTGTGGGTGAACGTCTATCGGAGGCCTCTGACATTTGGAGCATCAATTGCGAAATTTACGCTGCGGCTCTGAGGCTAGCTAGACAGGGGAGAGTGAGAGACTCTCCTGTTGAGAGAGCATAGAGACGGGTGCGCCAAATGGAAGCGAAAATCCAGTTGGCTCGCCAGGAAGCATCCCGTATCCAGTGTGTGATGGAATATAGAGCGGCTGGGAAGCGTTTTACGCGCCGAGTGCGCCAGATAGCCTACGGGTTGAGGCGCGACCATCATACACTCAGTCAAGTGGTACTGGTTGTTGTCAAGCAACACTGTCTTGACAGGATACGGATGCTAATCGCTGCTAAGCGATCGTTGGTGGCGCGGGCGAGAGGTCTGGAGCAGAACAGAATGTTCTACGAAAGACCTTCTCGCCTTTTCCAACAGCCGCCTCCAGCCATAGAGCAGCCGCCAACTGCTGATCGCGTGGAGGCCTTTTGGAGGGACATTTACGAACAACCCAAACCTCTCTCAGCAGACACTCCGGCCTTGGCGCAGTTCGAGCCCGTTTGTATGAGGACTCCTAACTTGAATGTACTGCGTCATCCGATAAACACGGAAGAAATTCTTGACGCCTTACGAGGCGCAAAGAATTTCGCAGCTCCTGGCCTGGATGGCATAAACACCTACTGGTGGAAAAAATTCCCCAGTTGCCACCGGCATTTAGCTAGAGTTTGCAACTCGTGGCTAAATCAGGAGCAGCCAATTCCGGCTTGGTTTGTCGAGGGTCGGACCGTGCTTCTCCCGAAGACCGGAGATTTGTCTGGTCCCAAAAACTACAGGCCAATAACATGTCTGAACGCATGTTACAAGCTCTTCACCAGAATCTTGTACATGCGTCTCCTTCAAGCTGTGAATCCTGTATTTCTCGACGTGTATGAACAGAGAGGGTCAAAGAAAGGAGTAGCTGGCTGCAAGGAGAACTTGTTGATTGACCGATGTGTCACGCAGGATTCCGTGCAGTACAAGCGAAACCTTTCTATGGCCTGGATTGACTATCGCAAGGCATTCGACAGCACGTCTCATGAGCTCATTGTGCGGCTGTTGGAATGTCTTTCGGTAGATAATCAGATAGTGGGACATCAAACAACTGATGCCACTCTGGAAGACCCGGTTCACTATAACATCAGGTGAAACTCGGGTTCAGACAGAGTTGGTGTCTTTGGAAAGAGGTGTCTTCCAAGGAGACTCCTTGAGTCCCTTGCTCTTTTGCATCTCACTTTTGCATCTGTCCATAGCGCTGAGAAATACTGAAGGATACAGCTGTGGCACGCCCAATAACCGGAGGCACAAGGTCACCCATCTGTTTTATATGGATGCCCTAAAACTTTATGCCTCCGGCCAACGCGAACTACAACAAGCGCTGAGGGTGGTGCAGGAGTACAGTCATGCTATCGGAATGGAGCTCGGGACAGACAAATGTGCATTGGTTCATCTCAAGAAAGGACGAAGCGGAGATAGTGGAGATGAGGAACAGCTCGTTGATGGGAGCATCTTGCGACAACTGCATGCCGGAGATACCTATACCTACCTTGGAGTGGCGCAACGTCATGTCCAAGAGGCAGAATTGGTTAAAGAGTGTCTCCGCCGCAAGTATTTGCACCGACTCCGGGAGATCTGGTCGTCAGAACTGTCCGGCAAGAACAAAGTCGCTGCCACAAACATGCTTGCGGTCCCATTGTTATTATACACCTTTGGTGCTATACACTGGAAAGTGAACGAGCTGAAGGAAATCAACACGAAGACCCGCAAAAGGATGAATATGGAGAGAAGCCTGCATCCTAAGTCCTCTGTCCCGCGAATATACCTCCCGCGACACCTGGGAGGGCGTGGACTATTGAGTTTGGAGCGTCTGCACAACAGAGTAGTACTGGCCACTGCCTGCTATGTAACGAACAGCACCGATCCCCTGATCCGCTTTGTGCGAGAGCACGAGAATGCGGGTAAAGGAGCCTTTCTTTTTAGCGCAGCGAAACGAGCAGCCGAGGAGCTCAGCCTCACACTCGACTTCAAGCGGAGGTGTCAGCAGTCCATTACGGAACTTGCTCCCGCAAAATTAAAATCCCACATTAAAACTGCCGAAGTCGACTTCCTCTTAAGACTTCATAAAGATAAGCCAATGCATGGAATCTTCTACAAACATCTAGAAGAGCATGGTTTGTCTGAGCAGTTGACCTTCTCTTTCCTAAGGTCTAGTGGGTTGAAGTCGGAGACTGAGGGCTTTATAATGGCTTGCCAAGACGGTGTCCTCAACACCCTGGTGTACCGTAAAAGGGTTATGGGTGTAGATGTACCCGACACCCATTGTAGAGCTTGCCGACAGGTGCCAGAGACGCTTATGCATCTCTTGTCGCGTGTAAGTCGTACGCTGGGACGGCTTACGTCCATCGGCACAACGCGGCTCTACGAGTGCTCTACTATCATTTAAGGCACTCATACGGTATCGATGAGACACCGGTGCTGTCTTACGCACCAGGGGATATAGAGTCCGTTGTGGAGAACGAGAGATGCCGGATACTGGAACTACTCGTTCCCCACGCTCGAGCTTGTACACGCAAACAAGCCCGACATAGTCCTTCTCGACCACCAACAGAAGACGATGTTCGTTATAGAGTTTTCGGCGCCTGCCGAGGTGAACATCGTCTCTAAGGAGGAGGAAAAGCGGACCAAATATCAGGAGTTGCTCGGACAACTTCGCAGGCTCTGGCCAGACTACACTGTAAGTCTGCTGGTTATGGTCATTGGATCCCTAGGTGGAATGAGGAATACGCTGCTCTCTGCACTGCGCAAAATAGCGGTGTGCCGTGCGGCGGCGCACATCTTAGCCGCCAGAATGCAGAAGGCAGTCATCCTTGGGTCCCTTCGTCTACTTAGGGCGCACGATTCGCGGACCCAGTGATTGCTCACCTCACGGTGTGAGGAGTAGTCATTGGGTAATGGAACAGCAGCTCGGTGTGTCGGAGCCCGGGCTGCACTTTTTGTTTTTTGAAATCTTTATTGGTTCAGTAGACCACCATTTGGTGGCATTGAACATGTCAGAAAATTGCAATGGAAAAATATATAAACATATTAATATTCACGTACATATATAAAAATATTATATGCATATATACAACAGGAGAACAGAGAGAAACATAAAAAAAATAAATGAACAATACAGTCGACAACACTAAAAGACATACATAATTTTATAGTAATTAGGCTACATAGGCACTCTCCAATAGGCTACTATACTAGTTGTGGACCTTGGAGGTACTCGTCTACAGAATAATAAGATTTCTGTTTTAATATTAATTTCAATTTAAATCTATATATTTCCAAAGGTAAGGTCTTGAAAGTATTTCGCAATTTATTGAACAATTTTATAGCCATGTGCTTTGGGCTATTTTCTGTAGTAGATAACTTGTGTGCAGGTATTTGCAGTACAAGAGAATTTCTGCTGTAATATCTATTGTGATCATTGAGCTTCGCAAATTCATTAAAGTTAGTTTTGGCATATGCTAATAACTCAAAAATATAAATACATGGTAGTGTTAGTATACCCAGTTTCCTAAAGGAGCCTCTACAGCTATCCCTTCTTCTTAGGCCTAAAATTATTGTTATCATAGCATGCATGAATATGAGGATTCTGTTGTAAAAAAATCAAGTTTAAGAAATAATTCCTTCTGGGTGTAACACTTCTAATGTCATTGATTATATTTTCAAGCGCATGATGCAAATCTTCTATTTCAGTCCGGGACCAGGACTTAGTTCCTGCTGCTGCTGGTGCAGCTCGGTACCTAGTTCAGCTGGTTCACACACTCTTCTTGTCAGTTCTGTCAGTTTTTTGATGATTGCATAGTGGTTCGAGTTGTTGTGCAAATAGCGATCAGTGTGTGCGTTAGTTTCCTGTACACTGTGTGTCCCAAGAGACGCGCTTACCCTTAAGAAACGCCAAGATTATGGAACGAGCAGGAGTTCCACAGGCATCGGCGGTGCACAGCGCAGCCTAATCCGGGGAATATAAGTGCCAACCCTATGACGCAGTCTCAGTCTCTCGGAACATGCCGAACAGGTGAAATCAGCATCTGGTGGTCGCCATCTGAGGATGCCGACCACACGTGTCGACGCCGGATGAACAGCCCAAGAACCAACAGTTCATCAGATTTTGTAGGGTCGGCTTTTGTTGATACTTCTGAGTTTTCAGCTCCTCAATTGACATTCACATCATTGACTACTATATTAATTGCGATAAACCAATTATCGAACCTAAGATTCACATGCACTGATAAGTGACACATAGCCTATCTACCAGATAGGCCTATATAATTTATATGGCGTTATTCCAGATCATAGCGGAGTGGAAGGCTGTATTGGGTGAAACGCTCGCAAGAGGAAGAACGAATCTGTGTCCATAGGACCAGACCCATTCGAAGGCAATGCGAAAAGCATCGCTAAGAAAACCGTATCAGATTGGGCAGAGAAGAAAGCACCCCTGCACTGGCGAAATACACCAGGGCTACTACACTAGAAGGCGTTCATATGATACCCTTCTAGTCAGCCCCCCCCCCCTCACCCAACTGGAACCTACTGACTTCAAGGAAGTTTCCCCCATCACGACCATCGCCTTAGTCAAGAGGTATGGATTGTACGGTAAACTCTAAAAATAGGTGTGAACCACAATAGATGCAATACTAGGTGCAGTCGCAGGAGGCATAATCACCTCGCTCACTTTCAACCTAACCTAGCCTAGCCACCAGGGCTTCCTACTACAATCAACTGACATATTTCTGAAATATGTATGTTTTAATAAGTCCACTATCTTCCGTCCACCCACGATTGGCCCACCTTGTATGTGGCTTTTATTAGAGGACCAGGGAAATACGACGGACCAGAGAGGCAACTACAGGATAACTTTATAAATTACATATATAAAATCCTATTTGAATTGGATAATATATGAGATGAATTATCTCAATATTTCATAAATTAACATGCTGATCAATAGTAATTACATTCATTTAGAAGAGACAAAACTAGAATTCCATACAACTTTTTCTGCAGTGTGAAGTTCAATATACCTATATAATATTGCAATTAACTTTATATGTGTTATCATTAGAAGGCTATGTGAGCGGAATACTTGAAAATAGCTGAACTTTGAGAATATACCCTCGAAATTTCTATTTTGATTGATTTCTTGCAAGCCAGTAATTTAAATTAACTGAGTAATAGCATATTTTATACATACTATATGTGTTTAACAAAAGTTGTTACCTGTCCCATTTTTCATCCAGGGCTTTGCTTGCTTGAGATAGTTGAGACTCTATATAGTACAGCGTTTTCTTGGTCTCAACTTGTCTTCTCTCAGCCACAGGATCTAAAGGTTGAGACTCCAGTAGAAGTGTATCTTCTTTGGAATTGTACCTTGAGAGAGTATCTTCGTATAAAGCCCAGGAGAATATCAAATCATGTTGTAGTGAATGTACCTACGTTGCAGAAATATAAAATAGAACTCGTGTATGTACTAAAGTGTAAAAAGGAAAAGTCTACATCTGAAAAGCAAGCCTGCTTTGAAATCATTTTCCGATTACATTACAAACTCCCCAAATAATTAAATGATTTTTAGAGAGTATCTTGGTATATCGCCCAAGAAAATATCACATAATTTTGTACTGAAGTCACCTGAGGGGCAGAAATGTCAAAATAATATGTACGAAAGTGTGAAAAAGAAAGTTTATAAATCTGAAAAGTAAGCTCGCTTTTGTGAGCGTTTCCAGACTCCTTTGTGGAGAGACTGGTATTGGAAGCAAGGTTTAAATGTCGATCTTCTTTGTTTTTTTTTTCAGGAATTTGATCATGGCTTCAAACGCTTTCTTGTAGATAGAATCAAGGTTATATTTATGAGAAAATGAAACCTAAGTAAGATTGAGAAGTTAATCAGTTAATTGTTTCGAATTAATTCCGTGTACTTATGTGTAAATATTAAGTAACTCACAAATCGCTTGAAAGGCTCATCTCCCACAAAATTTGTCATAGAGCAGAACCAATTGAACAGGCTGGTTTCAGGTCAGAGAGAAGCAGCGCTGACCAAGTTATCTCGCTTCAAACGACAGAAAACTCAAGCACGGCCTACCACAAGGATCGGTGCTTGCACGGCTCCTTTTTAGCCTATATTTCGCAGACATGCCTAAGACAAGTTTGCAGAAGCATGGCTACGCTGATGACTGGGCTCTTAGAATAAGGTGCAGATCATTTGAAGAAACAGAGGCGATCCCGACAGCCGACCTGGAGAATTTGGGAAGGTTCTTCCGCAAATGGTGACTCCAACCAAACGTCAGGGAAATGGAGGCTACTTGCTTCCACCTAAACAACAAATCCGATAAAAGGGAGCTCAGAATACAATTCGTGAATACAAGGCACAACAAAACACGAAAATACATCGGCCCGACACTTGATAGAATTTTCTCATTTAAAGAGAACATCATGAAAATAGTAGAAAAAATAAAAACAAGAAAAAATATTGCGGAACAACATGAAGAGCCGCAGCCTCTACTCTCTACTTTGCGCTCAACACTTCTGAGCCTTGTCTTACTCAACTGCTGAATATTGTGCGCCAGCGTGGCTTTATAGTGCCCACGTCAACAGAATTGATGCTCAACTCAATAACACAATGAGAATGATCAAATCTACCCCTACGAAATTGTGACTCCCAATACTGAGCCACATACCAGACCCAAATCTGAGTCGCATAAACGCGAGAGAGTACAAACAGCTCCTGAGCAACCAAAACCTACCAATACGCAAGGACATAGACGACTCCAACCATAACCGCTTACAATTCATAAAGCCAACCCTCAAAATAGCACTCACTGCTGCAGATGAAGAGTTCAGTCTGACTAACGCCTGGCACCAAGAATCAGCATGTAGCAAACTAGTCAAATTTCACGTATAACCCAAAAGCCATCAGATTTCGACCTAGCTCGTAAAACCTGGTCAGCACTGAACATAGTATGGGCCCAATTTCGCAGATGCGTCCACTTCTTAAATAAATGGGGAAACACGCCGAAGCCCGTGAATGTGATGAAAACCAAACTGTGAAACGTATTTTAGAAGACTGCCCTACACAGCTTATGGAGGCTCACAGGAAGATTGTGATAGTCAATAGCCTACATAAAAGTGTTTGCTTGTTTGCAACTACACTTGTGATGTAATTATTATGATTAGAAAATTTTGAGTGAAGTGTCACATGAACACTGACTAATTCGGACTGTACAAATTGGTCATGCTGAATGACATATGTGAAATAATGGTGCGTTCATCAGAAAATAGCGCTCTATGAAGTGGAACTAGTGTGTGGCCACGTGTAACCAACTGACCAATATGCAGAAGTGAATGCAAGACGAAGGAAACGGACAGCCGAGCGCGCTAATGGCACCGGGAGTTACCGTCATTTTTATTGATTGTCAAAAACTTTGATTGTCAGCTGTATTTTTTTGAGTACTAATATGCGTTTTTACTGGACGCGTAATCTTCTGACCTATCCTGATAAAGAATCCCGTTACATCTAGGATTGCTACCTAATCGCTACAGTAGAGATCAGGTTCTGATGAACGGCGTTTTGATGCTTGTCATAAGAGTTGATAGTTATCCCATTTTTTTAGGTTATGCAGTTCTATTTGATTCCATTCAATTCAATACTGATAATGCAATGCCATAATGCCAAGTGAATGTGAATCATGTGATTCATGTGCGCTCCACCTGATATACAGTTCACCAGAAATTGAGTGATCGCTCCAGTAGCGGTGAACCCGATCAATGCCGAAAGTGGTGAGCTTTGATTGCAGCATATGAGCTTATGAGCATATTGAGATTCATATGATCACAGGAGTTATGTCCAGAAACAAGGAGAAAACAATTTTGAGAACAAACAATTTTGGAAGTCAGTACCTAAATAATAATAGCGCCAGCAGGACCTAAACCCCGTCTAAATGTATACAAATTATTTTGGAGGGGGTGCGCACTGAACCACCGGCACCTTTCAAGTCGATGTTTGATCATGCTTTCAAAAGTTTTGAATACAGAAGAAAATAGTGAGATAGGGCAGTACGAGATTATCTAATTTTTTCATTCAACAATATTTTCACCCCTGATCCAAACGTCAATTCGAGATCGTATTTGGTCATAACTCCTTCATCCCATTTAGTTTTAGGTCTATTTGTTATTTGCTGAAATTAAGGACGTCTATTCGCTACGCTAAGGTCAAATGAGTACTAACTTCCTATGAAATGTATTTGGGACTTTAGAAACGTTGCAAAGTACATTAATAATCTTGCAATTTATGCATTCTTTTTATTTAGAGCATTTACATTCAAATCCTCTAGTATCACAGTGTTTTTATAATGGATCACAGTACGAAGCAAACATACATTCAACAATTTTGAACACTCCTCTAGCCTTTGCAACCTAGGAAGTAGAAAAACTCCTACCAATTTTTTCTCGTTGTTTATATTTTCAAAGTAGTTGCCCAAACCTATATAAACATTTATTATTCCGGCATAGAAGTCTGATTTATATTTTATTTTAGTTACTGCGAAAAAATCAAAACTGTCTAATGTAATGGTGTTTATATGTATTGGTGTTAAATATTCAAATGCCCTGCATGCATCATATTCATAATTAATTTTACGTTTATTGCATGAGCTACGGTTAAAGTGTTTACATGGCCAATTCATACACTAGCTGTATAGTATGCAAACTAACCAAACGTCTGGTTATTTTGGTGAAAGCCACCTTTGAAGATTTTATGATAAAGTACAAACCACAAACGAATTACACAAATTAGCCGGGGTTTTTGGTTAAAGTATGAACTTAATATTCCTAGTAATATATAATAATCATCTCGTAGGTTTTTAGGTTAGTAGCTTAGTTTGAAAAGAGGAACAATAAGCTTTTCTGTAATATATCGCTCGACCTATTTAATTTTTGTTTATGGTCAGCCTCCCGCCAAGGCTGAAAACCTATGGCGCTGTAGAAGCGCTGCGAGAGGGTAAGTGTTGGTGCACGTTAGATTTGAATTTCTGCAGGTTGTAGCCTTCGGGAAACAAATTCGCCGGCAGCTTATTCCACAGCGTCGAAGTTTTCCAAAAGAAGGAATGCTGTTGTGACTGGTTCGGGGAGTAGGGGCCTGGACCTGGTAAGGATGAGTTCGTAGAGCCTCTCTAGTGTTCCTGGTCCATATGGCCTTAGGTGTTATGATCTGGGAGAGCTCACTCGAACCTATTTGAAAAGATCAAGATGGCTGCGGTACACTGACTGATGACTTTACATAACTTTGATAGGTCCACTAAAAACGCAGTATACAATCCCGTTCATAACCGTAAAATTTCTTAATCATTTGTTTATTCTTTTCAAAGAAAATGCCTTGTGGCCAACTTTCCTGCTACCCTGTATTTCTAGAAACACTAAGTTCACACTTAAAATAGTGTGGATAGATTGTAAACTAGCTAAAAAGCCCGGATAATCTGTGTAATTCTTTTGTGGTTTGGACGTTAGCTACAATTCTTGTTTATTTTACAAACTAACAAACATTCCTTTCAGTTGAAAGGTGGGTTTCCATTAAAATAACCAGGCGGTGAGTTAAGCTCAACGTCTCAGACTCTTGTGACCAAACGATATATCTTTTAAGAAAAATAACTATGAGAGTGTATGTATGTCGAGTAGGACTACATTTTAGGAGTAATTACTTTTATACAGGGAACTAAAAGCGTGCCAAAATCGAAAATGAAAAATCTTGCATTTATCAGCACAAGTTTTATTCAATCATTTTGAGTTGATTTTATGCCATGATTTTGATAGAAAAGATAAATTCAATTTTTTTGACAAATCTGTCATCCAGTTGTGAGGTTTTGCTTTCAATAATGATAACATACCTAGATGATAATTAACTATAGCGCTCAATATTTAATAGAATCAGCTTGTCAGGCAACAGCTAATAGAAAGTCTACCTCAAACCATTGGTCAAAAGATGCAAATTGATATAATCGGCCCCAAAAGAACTGAAGCGGTTACTGAGATTGTGCTGTTAGAAAAATGGCAACAGACAGATAGATGATGGAAAGAATGACATGCATTTTCGTGACGTAGCATCACAAAACGCCCAAAAATATTATCTCAAAATTGAAATTTTCGCGATTATAATAAATCAATCACTAAAGCTTAATTCAGATGCACACGACATCAGACGATACGGCGGTACGAAACTGTTCCTATTGGTTGAAATATTTTGATTTGACATCATTTTGAATATTTCAACCAATAGGAACAGTTTCGTACCGTCGTAGTCGGATGTCGTGTGCATCTGAATTAAGCTTTATGGTGTGGAAAGTGAAGTTAATGGCAAAACTGAAACTGATTGGAAACTCGAAGACAAAATATGCCATGAAGAATAAATACCTCAGCATTCTGGGCAAAACAAACTTCGACGATCTCCTCAATAAATTTTAGAGGCTCTTGTAGTTGTTTAACCAGCTGCGACTTCTCTCCATCTCCGATATCTATTTTACCCCCGGATCTTCCCTGCGCCAACAAAGCCTTGATTTGCACGTCCAGGCATGCACACTCTTCCTTGATCATTTTCTCTAACAGGACAGTAGTGGCATCTTTCAGGGAAGTTTTTCCTGTAGTTGGATTCTGTGTAGATTTCAGCTGAACTACATCGCCTGTTTTGCAGTTAACGTAAGTTAGTAATCAAATCTCTTGTGTCTTCGCGGGCAAAAAAATGATTAGAAATCATAAACCCGAATATTTACATAGAATGTCCGTTAAAAAATGTAAAAATCCCTAGCCACCTCGAACTAGCTAACTTATAATGGTTGTTGTCACATACACATTTCGTGATTTTTGAGGCACTTCAAGGAGCAAGGAGCAATCTCCAACGAGAGTACTGCTAGGTTGCTGTCTAATCTGTAGAATATAATAGGCATAAGTATGTTTTGGTTAATTTCCTTATGTATAATAACTGGTTTGTGTTACACGTTGGCTGTGAATGGATTAATGATTTAAGCGGATGTTTTAATATAAATATTCAAATACAACCATAAACCACGCAAACGATTCAAGGTGGTGTGAAACGGCTAAAACATTGTATTTATGATACAACTACTGGCACACTACTGGCCGTGCTACTGGCGACGTAATGATTTTTTATTTGACGTCTGTCAGTGAATTGCCATCTTGAATGTTATATACTGGGGGTTTAATGGAAATTATCTCAGGGTGCTAATTGCTATTGCTTATGTTACCATTTTTGACCTAATGAACCACCTCTAGAATCCAAGGTACCAGAATACACCATTCAAACGTATTTCTCTGCAAAAGATGGTATTGCTCACCAAATGATTTGTATAAAACTATAAGAAAAAATATTCGGTGCTTTATTTGATCAAATGTATACTTCACTCTTCTCCTCCTTTAATCTAATATTGTCGGTGTGGGTACTTGTACATACAATTTCTTATTTTCATACTTTTTGATCACTTTCTGTGATGAAGAAATTCAATTATCTGTTATGTGTTTAAAAACTTAAAGAAACCACCTAGAGCGTTATTGCTTCAATATATTTATAAATACAAAATATCTTATAAAGCTCATTAACAACAGAATATTATAAATGATTATCCAAAAAAAAAAAATGATACTAACAAAGCTTAGTAAATCCATTTGAGAGGCACCAAGCAAGTATGTATATTGATTTCTTCTGTCTTAAATGGAAGAAATGAGAATGGCTAAAAAAATCATATCATCCTAAAACTTCCAGTTTTATTACAACGAAATTTTAATGCTGTGGCGAGAACTGAAAAAAAAGAGTACGGACTTTGAAAGTTGCTTCAGTGGTGGCGAAGTTATCATCAAAGAGTAATTCGGGAAATTAAAAGACTGACTATACGAGGGTTGCTCTGTATGCTGCTGTTAGCCGCGACTTTCTTTGGTTGCCGTTACCTTCGGGTACCAGATGGCGCACCGGCAGAACTTTTCTGTCGTCTGCTAACACATGTTTCACATGTTTACCTTCGGGTACCAGATGGCGCACCGGCAGAACTTTTCTGTCGTCTGCTAATAGACTGACTGCTTAAAAGTCACTTCTGCACGTCCTAGTATTAATTTCTCAAGATGCGTTTTTGTTTTATTTGAACCATCTCTAAAAATACTACATAAAACTTGGGCTTTTTGAATTTCTAACAATTAGTAATAATTCTTTACCAAAATTATCAAACTCGGTTTTTCGAAAGTTCTGATTTCTGCTTTTTTTTCTGGGCAACGAGCAATTACTGGGTCCATAGTCTTCGTTTTGAGGTCAAATTAATGTGTTACTCCAGTCGAAAGACGACTAAAACTGATTTTTTTTTACTTAAGGTAACGTATCGAACTGAAGTTCAAAAATAAGCCATGCGTATCAATCCAGCTCTATTTTAAGATCTTACCTGTAACGCCAGCAGCTCCAAACGTTAAAGAGCTGCCACTCTGTTGCTCACCAAAAAGTGGCTGTTCACTACGAGGTTGCACCTGGGAATGGAACGCCGATGGCGCAGGCGGCAGAGCTGGAGCAGCTGCAGATTGACCTACTGCAACGGACGGAGGCGCAATCTCTACTTTTGGCGTTTGCGGCTGTTGAGCAAAGGAGAACGTAGACGGTTTGTAAGTTGGCAGCGGTTGTTGGGGAACGATAACAGCTGCAGTCGTTGGTGTTTTTGTTGGCATTGGTGAAGTATCTGCTGCCACTCCCAAGTTTACTTCTATCACGGTTGGTTGGGATGTGGTAAACAGAGAGAGACCCGAGGTTTCGACGATATTTTCCGGTGGAGAGCAAACAGTAGGAGTACCTAGAAAAGGTGCCGGTATGACTATATAACTCTGAAATTCTAAGTTTAAGAAGAAATGGGACTTTGGATACCGCGAGTTGATGCAATGCACTTTATCACAACCATATTGCAGTGTGTATATTATGTTCTAGGATCCATAATTTCTGCTGCTGTTTTTTTCCATATGAACTACTGAACAGGCATTCGACTATTTTCGAGAGCCTGCTAGTAGAAAAATAATCCAAACATGTTCGTCTAACCTAAGATAACGCATTCTACGTTTAGTCACAGTTTTAAGTCCCGATGTATGATACTAATGTGAAATTAGCATTGACCAAAGAATTTACATATGGAATAATATACAGTGGGTACTATTTAAAAAAATCGAAATTTGATGTGAATCACCCTGTATAGACACAAAAATTTAAGTGATCATATTTTAAGGTTGTAGCCTTCGAGGCTCCCTAAGTGACACTTTTCTGAAATAGGATAAATAGAAATAGAATAAATAGTTTTAGTATGTCCAGCTAACACTGTACACAGATGTACCTTTTAACTTAATCCAGTTTTTGTGGAAAATACTATGAAATACTTTGATATTTTTTGAATCCGAATATTAGGGAAAAGGTTTAAATTGAGGCACCTAATGATAATCTAGTGATCTAATGTAAGACGTGTTCTACAGAAGCAGCAATTCAAGTGGTAGTAGAAGATTGGAGGCGTTCTATATATGAGAAGGAATGTACATTAACAGTGTTTTTAGATTTCAAGAGGGCATTTGAGACTATAGTGTAACGGTTCACCCGTTTAGAAAATTATTTTGATGTTATTTATTTGGCTGTCATACATAAATACCATAGTTTATAACTTCCATTTTTAGCAACTATTTCTTCATTACACTAGTAATGTTTTCATACTTGTTCGATAGTCCACTTTTTATTTCTTCCTTTTCCCATCTCTTTAATTCCTTTCTCCTGGAATTGACATTACATTATTTAATTTGCGCATATAGAATACAGTTCTTGTTTTTGGGCATGTCTAATAAGTGGGAAGCGTGCTATCTCTCTCTACGAATTTTATCTACTACCTACTAAGCAAGAACGAGTAACTCTCCCATGCTCATATTTAGAACTCGAGCTATAAACAACAACAACTATGTCCCTGTAAATTATTTTTGTGTGTGCAATTATGTCATAATTAAGGTAAGAAATTTTGCTTTTAATGCAAAATCTTAATGAATTGATTGCTATGGTTTCGCATATTTTTACTGCTTCTGCTTTATTTTACAGCATCGTGAGAAATATTATTTTTGAGATCTGTATTTTTTTTTGATGAGCATGTGATTGCGAACATTTTAATCTTTGAAAATCAAGTTAATCATGCACTGTATATTTGTTAAATATTATTATTAATAAAAGAGTCGCCGAACATTATTCGTTATTTCTAGTCACATATTTTTCTGTAAAAATGCCTTATTTAGTGCGCATTTTATGTTTCACATTTTTTGCATAACCTCTATGTAATTTCTTTCTGTAAGAATGCCAAGCAGTCACATTTTCTGATCAAGAACGTACTGAAAATCTGTCGACCCTTGTGAGAATTCGTTTTACGAGAGGAATCCACCCTTTTTCTCGGTGAGAATACAATAATCTCTGGAAGGGCACAACTTCTTCTTGGTACCACTTGTTCATCGGAAGGGCACAACTTTTTCTTGGTACTATCTTCTTTGGAATGCCACAAGCACTTCTTTCGATGTAAAAACGACCTCTTGGCAAGACTTCTTCTCGATGTGAAGACAATTTCTTGGATTACCTCTTCAACTCAACTTCAACTTCAACGGATGAGGACAAACAACTTCATGTGTGACCACCACGGATTCTTTGTAGGAGCACCGTTCATGTACTACTGTACTTGTTGAAAAAAATATGTACTACATTCGTAAACTTAAATAAATCTTTAGTAAACCATTGTTATCTTGTGTTTTCATCTCTTGACGGCTAACTAGGCACATGCACAATCCTGTCGTATGCAATCCTCCTGAGCAGCTGGTTGACATGGGCAATATGTTGGTTGGTAGCGCAGTGACCTAATCCTCAGTGACCTAGGGATTAGCGATCTGAATCACCAATCAGCATTATTGTTACAATGGACAAGGAAATTACATCACTATTGATTCAGGGAACCACTATACAAAATTTTGCAAAATTACTTAATAAATAGAAGTCATATAACTAAAATAGGAAACAGTTTTTCAAGCGTCGAGAATATTTCAGTTGGAGTACCACAGGGAAGTAAGTTAGGTCCATTACTATTTATTTTATATATAAATGACTTACCAGATATTTTGGAGCATTGTAAGATTCAAATATTTGCTAACGATACTTTAATATACATATAGAATACAAAATTAGACATTGCGTTGGAACTTCTAAATGATGATATGAAGAAAATTATCAATAGCTTGAATGTAAATACACTTGAACTGAATACTAATAAAACAAAATGTATGATAATAGACGAACATTTAAACGAAACACAAATTACTCTCTTGGTTAGTAATGACACAATTGTAGTATTTTCGTTTATCAAATATCTGGGCGTATATGTAGGAAGTAAATTAAAATTTGAAGATTACTTTGATAATATTATTTCAAAAATATCCAAAATATCAATAATTCTTCCTCATTTATTGTACTGTTCAACTATTTCATATACTGCAAATGATGTCATATTTTCAAAATTACAAGTGTTTGCAAAATCAATAAATGAGAATAATTTTGAATAAAAGTCCACAAAGGTAAGTTATATGTTGAAAGAACTTCAGTGGTTGAATATAAAGAATTGTATATTGTATTTAGTTCTCATTTTCATATTTAGATTAAAAAATCATTTCTTGCCGGAAATTTTAGAAAATCTTATAGAATTAAATAATCACTATCATAGCTATCCGATTTTCAGCTATAAATTTGAAATAGCAATATGACAAATAAATCTGTGTTCCAAAAAGGGTTATACGATTTTAATAACTTGAACAATAATACAAATTTAAGAACAAATTTGAAAATATTCATTCAAGACAAGATTGAAAAAGCATTTCTGGGATATACAAAATTTATAGTGATGTAATCTTATGAATCTATTTAGCGAATTAAATCAGTCTGTATTCTTGGTAACAGTTATATTGTAGCAGTTATGTTAAATAAATCTATATTACCACTATTATATAACTGGAAACTGCCGGCCTACCTTGCTTAAGATTGACAACATCAAAGATGCACATGACTCCTGTATGGGAAAGCAGCACCAGATAAGGACAAGGGGGGATGGTGTCCTCACCCCAAGGCATAGGACTAGTCGGACTGGTGTCAAAACAAGTCCCCACGGGAAACGCATCCTGGTAATTGGTTGTGAGCGGCAATTCGGCTCTGCCTGTGTCCGGCAGAATCCACTGTAGCCAATTCTCCTCGCGCATACCCAATACGCCCAGTTCGCTGCTATTGGATGAGGCTACCATTAGGATATTCCTATAATATAGAAAGTTCAATGTAAGGTTATTATTGCAAGACGGGCATCACGAACCATGGATAGTGTTTAAAGGCTGTATGTCACGGTCTAAATTTCCACCCTAAATAGTGTTTAATGAACACCAGTCTGAATGGGACACGAAGATTCCTCTGAGAATGTTGGCCTATACCGGGTTATTCACGTTATTTGACAGAAAATCATAATTTCGAATGGATATGGACCCATTAAGGCTACATTTTAAAAATATTTTCACGCTACCAAACGTATCAAAGTTATATTTTTTTAAATAGAATACCCTATATATTATTGCATATTCAGATTCCTTGGTGAATTCCAGTGTGACTTTATGAATCACACAAGGGACTTAAAGCGAACCGTTTAGGTGTAAATAATCATTTTCGGTATAAGTAGACATCCGAGAACAATTGAATATCGCAGAGATTATAAAATGTAAAAGGCGGTGACTTTGCCGTATTACTAAGCAAGAAATGCGTCAGCTTAGCTTAGACGATCTATTTTGAATTACGTTTATGCTTGGAGAAATCGGTCGATTAATTGAGGAAACTTCAATTGATTTTTTCAAATGGGAATGCCTATTTTTCTTTATAAAATTAAATGTGAAATTCGATAGCCTTTCTAATGATATAAGGTTGTGAATATCAATATCTCGTAGTTTTCGTTTAATTTTAAATTTTCAATCAAATCGGTGTTTTTCAATTTTGCTACCTATAGGCAACCTATGAAATATAAACAAAAACCTGTTCAGATAGAAGAAAACAACTAACGTAGTAAGCTAGACCTCAGGAAGGAGAAGGTCAACTGCTCAGATGAAGCATGCTGTTCTAGATGTTTGTAGAAGATTCCATGCATTGGCTTATCTTTGTGAAGTCTTAAAAGAAAATGGACTTCAGCAGCTTTAATACGGGTTTTTTATTTTGCGGGAGCAAGTTCCGTAATGGACTGCTGACAGCTCCGCGTGAAGTTGATTGTGAGACTAAGTTCCTCGGCTGTCCGTGTTGCTGTTCTAAACAGGAAAGCTCCTTCACCCGCATTCTCGTTCTCTCGCACAAAGCGGATCAGAGGACCGTAACATCACAGGAAATGGCCAGTACTATTCTGTTGTGCAGACGCTCCAAACTCAATAGCCCACGCTCCCCCAGGTGTCGTGGGAGGTGCACTCGCAGGGCAGAGGACCTAGGATGTAGACTTCTCTTCATATTAATCTTTTTGCGTGTCCTGATGTCGATTTGTCGCAGCTCTTCCACTTTCCAGTGGATAGCACCAAGGCTGTATGATAACAATGGGACCGCAAGTAAGTTTGTGGCAGCGACTTTGTTCTTGCTGGACAGTTCCGATGACCAGATCTGCAGGAGTCGGTGCAAATACTTGCGGCGTAGACACTCTTTGGCCAATTGTGCCTCTTGGAAATGACCTCCGCCATTCCAAGGTAGGTATAAGTATCTCCGGTATGCAGTTGTCGCAAGATGCTTCAACAGGCAGCTTCTCATCACCACTGTTCTCCGCAGCGTTCTCTTTTGAGATGAACCATAGCACATTTGTCTGTTCAGAACTCCATGCCAATAGCATGACTGTAATCCTTGCACTACCCTTGCGACTGCTGTAAATCGCGTTGTCCGGAGGCATAAAGTTTCAGGTAATCCATGTAAAACAAATGGGAGACCTTGTGCCTCCGGTGATTGGGCGTGCCACAGCTATATCCCTTAGTATTATTCAGCGCTATGGACAAAGGCAGTTGCGAGATGCAAGAGAGCAAAGGACTCAAGGAGTCTCCTTGGAAGACGCTTCTTTTAAATGATACCAACTCCGTCCGAACCCTCGTTTCACCCGGTGTTATAGTGAACCACTATTTGATTATCTACCGAAAGACAATCCAACAGTCGCACAATGACTTCATAAGACGTAGTGTCGAATGTCTTCCGAAAGTCGATCCACGCCATAGAAAGGTTTCGAATGTACTGCACGGAGTCCTGTGTGACACAGCGGTCAATCAACAGGTTATCCCTGCAGCCAGCTCCTACTTTCTTAGACCCTCTTTGTGCTTTATGCTGATAAATACGGGAGTTACAGTCTGTATGATACGAATGTACAAAATTCTGGTGAAGAGCATGTAAAATGCGCTCAGATATGTTATCGGCCTGTAGTTTTTGGGATCGGACAAATCATCGGTCTCCGGGAGAAGCACGGTTCCACCCGCGACAAATCAAGCGGGAATTGGCTGCTCTGTATACATAGGTTTATCCGTTTCAGAGCTATCAAGTTTCAAAGGTGACAAATGAACATTTATTCCAAAAAGTGACACTTCGAAGAAATTAAAATAAAAAGCTGCATAATTTGGGGTAAAGTGCGAATTTGAACGGTATGTCATTAGTCTGTAGTCGTATTAGAAATCACTGTTCCTTGTTAATATGATCTATTAGCTTACATTCAGATGTTTGACATACAGCCGCTATACTGCTAAAAATATTTCACTAAAATAGGTGCCCACAGACTCGAGGCGTGTGGAAAATTTAGCATGTCTAAATTCTTCTAGAAGTGAGAAGTTTCTGCTGTGAAAATTAAAGAATGTCACCTGTCACGTATCTACTGGATATATTATGATATTATGAACAACACAACAAGAACCGTCTTGATATTGCTTGACAAAAACAGTTCCTGCTTTTTGCGTCATCTTATCTTGAGCTTCTTGAAGTTGCAAGTACCTACCAATGTTGTTGAAAAATCATATAAAAATATGACTTCCTGGTAGATCCGCTGTAGCAAATATCTTCATAGTTAATGTAGACGTTTTCTCCTGTTTTGGGAGCGTCGATAACGATGAGTTTCGTCTGATCTGCGGCATCCATAGACTGGTAAATTCCTAGAAATATGAAACAATAAAACAATGTGCGATGTTCAAGCATGTGTTCTGCAGTAAAAAAGTTCAAATTATTCAAATTACTATTGGACACAGCGATATCCCTATCAAGCTTTGGTACAAACACGGAGTCAATGTGGTTTCTAAAACTCGACTGGCCCTTTAATAAATACCACTTATATTTGACACAAGCTTGAGTTACTTTCAGTCAGATTTTGTCAAACTATAAAATTTGCCTGTGCAAGAAACTATTTTCGAAGTCGAAAAACATCTTCCTGCGTCCCTTGTTATCATTGGGATTGTTTTTAAAATGCTTGGATGATGACGGCATCTCTCCTTTACATAATATTTGTCTGGTCCTCCGGTGTTTGGCCAGATAAATGGTGCCCATCAATTTTTGTTCCACTTCATAAAAAGGGATCTCTAACAAATCCAGACAATTATCACCTACTTTCGTTAATCTCTCATGCAAGTAAGGTTCTACTATATATTTTACAATCTCGTTTGGAGGGTTTTATTGGCTGGCAAATTTCTCAGGCGCAGGCAAGCTTCGTGAAGGGACGCGGTACGCGTGAACAGATCTTAAACTTAAGACAAATTATTGAATGAGACAGAGAGCATTATTTTCCAGTTTTTATCTGCTTTGTGGACTATTCTAAGGCGGTTGATAACGTAAAGTGGCCTAAACTATGGGAAATCCTCATCTCTATGGGAGTTCCTTATCACCTAAGGCCTTTACGGAAACAGTGATCTGGATCCGGATCGATCAGTTATCTGTCAAACAGCTGTCAAACTGCTGTCAAGTGGGATTTATGATTCCATGGATTTAAGGGATATGGAATCACGAAAAAGTTGGTTTAAGAATACTAAACAGATGGTTAAGAAAAAAGCTACTGATCTGTATAACACAATCGGGATCACTTACTGTACAAGAGAGAACTGACCATATTTATGTCTGATCCTAGTCCACTTTCCGAACGTCAGGATCAGTGATCCAACTGATCGGGTTAACCCGACCATAGCTTCCGTAAAGGCCTCTAGTGTTTCTCATACAGCAACTCTATGAGTCTAATTCGGCTCGTGCAAGTATTGATGGTAACCTGTCTGGTCAAACTGCAACCAGTGGAGGTACTCTCTAGCTTAATATATAGAAACATGTTTTTATCACCATGACGATCGGGCAGTTTCGGGTGCCTATCACGTGTCTACTACGCTGTCACGGCACGCTGTTATATTTACGAGGCCACCCGATCCCATAGTACATAGTGCATAGAAACACGTTTCTAGGTTACAGAGTACCGACGCAGAAAAGGAGTTCGTCAGGGATTTGTATTATATCTGATGTTATTTAACATTTACTCTGAATTTGTGATGAATCAGGTATCGGAAAACTGGAATGGCGGTATAAGTATCATCAAACAATAAAGTCAGTAGGCCGTTGTGAAGTGGTTCAAAGTTTTGTGTACCTCGGTTCTTTGATCGACAATTCGGGTAGCTGTGAAAATGAGATTCGACGGCGCATTCAACAGGCCCGTGTGGCCATGACAAAACTTACTAAAATATGGCGTGACCATAACATCACTAAAGCTACCAAAGTGTCGCTGGTTCAGTCTCTTGTGTTCTCCATATTTTTGTATGCTTCGGAAACTTGGACTGTTAAAAAGGCAGATCGAGCTAGCATAGATGCTTTTGAAATGTGGACGTGGAGGAGAATGCTGAGAGTTCCTTATACCGCTCATCGAACTAACGTTTCCATACTGGATGAGCTCGATAATCCAAAGAGACTATCCTCAATTGTGTCGACGAGAATGCTTACATTCTTCGGACATATACACAGAAGCGATAATATGGAGAAACCTGTAGTTCAGGGTCACGCCCCGAGTGGGCGGCGCCGGGGCTGTTCCCCTACACGCTGGGTGGATACGACGAAACAGTTGCTGGATATGAGTATCAAGAGCGCCACTGAACTGACAGTAAATCGCGAAAGATGGCGAGCTACAGTTCTCAAAACTATTGATAATATTCGTGTCGGCAGTACTCTAGCTCCGACATAATGCATTTTACGAGTCCACAACACGTCTGTTAAGACATTGTGACTATGATGATGATATCTCACCACTCAAATTACTGACAAGATGTTACTTTCTGAATTTGATGCGATCTAAAATGAAGAACGAACACAACGTAATAATAGGTTTTTTAAATGTGAGGTCTTCAGTAAGTTCATTTAATGGTGTTAGAGAATTTGCTCTGATGCAAAATTTCGATATCTGTGGCTTAAGAGAAACCTGGCTCAGGCAAGAAATCACAAACAGCCTTATATTTATTCCAGGATATCAATTCTTTATTGCTATATATGCTGTGGGAACAGTTTATAAACCACCATCTGATCTGAAAATCCTAAATACCTACGTAGGAGGGATTTTAGGAATTTAGATTTGAAGTTGTTACATTCTGTAGCATCGTCTTTGTACTACACCTTTTCCAGCTGTAGTTTCTAAAGCTTCAAGTGATAATTCAAAGCGGCCAAGTTAGTTTGCCAAGTCGATAATTGTAAATCAAACTGACAGGTATAAATTACACCTCCTCACGGTTTGAAATTACAAGTGACGAGTTGGAAAATCAACTTGACTGTTTTGAATGATCACTTGACGCTTTAGAAACTAGAACCGGAAAAGGTGTAGTTGGGGCCATTCACTTAGACAACATTGACTCTAAGATAAAATACATATTTATATGACACTATTGCAGTAGTTTTACATACATGTGCATCTACAAAAACAATTAAGATTACGAGATAGAAACTACCATGGATAACCCCAAATATCGGGCTTATGATTAGGAACAGGAACAAGGCCTTGTACATAACTATAAGAAATTAAAAAAATAAACATCAGGCTATTGTTGAACAAAAATGCATATCTTATAAATAACTTATGAATTTAGTTATTGGTGCAATACGTCGAGAAAAAAAGGCGTATATTGAGTATCGCCCCAATAACCGAAAAACCGTTAGGAAATGGTGGAATAGTATTAAGAAACTAGGCGTTCATAATTATTCTAATAAAAATGTTACTGAATGTTCTTACAAACCCGACGTGTTCAATAATCACTTCACTGATTCTGTCCCTTATATAGCTATCGATAACCAAACCCTATTTTTTATACATCAAATATTCATAGTAATGTTAGCGAGGGATTAAATTTTAGGCTAGTCACCCAAGAAACAGTTTTAATAGAATTCAAAAAATCAAATCTAACTCTGTAGGACACGACGAATTAACACTGAATTTTCTAGAGCTCATATTACCATACTGCTTGGACCCTATAGCGCATATAATAACCACCACCACCTCTCTCAGGTTACTACAGCAGTGATGGTTGATTTGACTAAAGCTAAACTCATATTCCTCTGATTTTCTGAGCGACCAGTTTCATGGTTTTCAGAGGGTGAAGGTTCATGACGAAATGTCCTGCATCCGTGATGCTAAATAAGGTGCCCCCAAGGATCAATGCTAGGGGCCGTTCTTTTCGCCTTATATCTATTCGATTTTCATACTGCGATTAATAAAACTGCGTTGTACAGGGTGGACTGAGAACAATGGATGCCGGCAATATCTGGGAACCGTTAATCATATAACTTCGATCAAAAACATTATTAGGTAAATCGGCTAAGAGAAATCGCTGGAAATTATTTTCAAGTTCCGCAAATGGCCGCTAGAAGGCGCATCTGTTCCGATCAATCAGAAAAATAGCTTTTTCTCAAAACATATGCAAGTAAGGTCAGGTGTGGTGTCAGGCTACGTGAGGCGGACTTGGAGGTCCTCTTGGACTACTCGGATCCTCTTCTCGTGGCAGGGCACTTGAACTGTAAACATCGAGCATGGCATTCCAGGCTAAATTCTGCTAAATTCTATTAGTGGAATTCGGCTGTAGAACCATGTAGTACGAAATGGGTGTCTCATACATAGCACTGAAGAGCCGGCACACTAGCCATTCAATCATCTTCAAGCACCAGATGTAATTGATTTTGCAATATCTAGAAACTGCAGATACAGTATTACTTCTCGTGTCATATATGACATCTCAAGCGACTATCTTCCTGTAGTTTTGGAGGTGGGTGATAGGAATACCTTGGAGGAAACTCCTCCCGCGTCGATTGGGAAGTACACAAGTCCCTTCTCAGAGAGTTTCCAAATATCCCGATCATAGATGATGAGAATGAAATAGATGCCTCTCAAATGGAATGGACAGGGTTTGTTCAACAAGCTTTGCAACGTGCAGCCGTTCTTCCTGTACGGAGATGGGGCAGACCTTTTCTCCCTGCCGACATTAGGCAAAAAATTTCGAACAAAAGCTCAGCAATCAAACAAGCAAAAAGATCTTGTCGTCCCGACGACATCCGTAGGGCAACCAATCTTGTCCATGAAGTGAGAAACACACTTCATGAATTCCGAAACGACCAGTGGAGCTACTTTCTGGCGGGAATGCTTGACTCAAGTGTTCCTCTTTGGAAATTAGCAAAATCGCTCAGAAATGGCAAACGGGAACAACTTCCACATATCCATGATCCTGGAGGTGTTGTCTTCACGACTGAGGAAAAGGTGGAGGTCTTTGCTGATGCCATGGAAAATCAGTTCTCACCCAACTATGATCTGGATAATGACCTCGATGAGGAGCGACAAATTATAAGATCCGTTAGGAGATATTTTAGGGTCAACGGCGTCAGTGGCGATAATACTTCTATTTCTGATTCCTCTTCTGAAGATTCTTCTCAGAAGCTCTACATAGCACACCCGCAGAATCACAAGTGAATCCTCATTGCACACCAGCAGAGCTTCAAGGTCATATTAAAGACCTAAAGGTGCGTAAATCACCTGGACAGGACGAGATCACAAATAAGGCATTGAAGTTACTTTCGCCAAAGGCTTTGACATATCTGGTGGCAATAATTAACGCAATTCTCAGAACTCAGTACTTTCCAAAGGCGTGGAACGTTGCTGATGTCATCGTGATTCCAAAGAAGGTGGGTCGATTTTTCCGCAGGATTATCGTCCCATTATCTGCTGTCTGCGCCGTCTAAGCTTGCCGAAAAGGTGATCAAACGTCACCTCGAGAATTGCTCGTCAGATCACAACATGATTCCTGACGTTCAATTTGGGTTTCGGTCTGAGCATAGCACGGAGTTGCAGGCAGTCAGGCTGGTGGAGCGTATAACCAGCGGATTCACCCAAGCAAAAGTACTGGCATCTTGTTTCTGGATGTATCAAAGGCTTTTGACAAGGTGTGGCACGAGGGCCTCCTCTATAAATTAATTCAAAAGGGCTTTCCATTTTGGCTTCTAAAACTTTTAAAATCCTTTCTTGAAGGAAGGAAATTTAGAATCAAAATTAACAACATCTTTTCGACATTACGGCCTATAGAGGGTTCGGTCCTTGGGCCAATTCTTTATTCACTTTTTATACACGATGTCCCTTGACCCGGCAACTGTGAAGTCTCAACGCTGACGACACTGCAATTGTAGCTCAGTCGCGGACTAGAAATCTAGTTCGCGATGAGTTGCAGCTCGTGGTGGATGAGGTGTTAGAGTGGGCGGATCGGTGGCTCATCAAAATTAATCATTCGAAAACGCAGGCTATATATTGTACCAAAAAACATCGTGGTGCCCCGTTAGAGGTCTCAGTGAACGGTGCTAGGATTCCATGGGGAAATTCTGCCAAGTACCTAAAAATTACCCTCGACAAGGGCATGACTTGGCAAAAACACACTCAAGCGTTAAAAACAAAAATCAAAATTACGTTTCGTCAACTCTACCCTATGTTATATAGAACTTCAAAATTGAGTTTGGTAAATAAAATTCGACTCTACTTGCCTACAATAACTAACGCCCCATGGTATGTTTCTAACGAAACCCTTCACAGGGACCTTGACATCCTTTACTTGAGAGATTACATTAAATAACAGGCGCAACGACGTTATAGTCAAACGGAATCGCATAGCAACCCTCTGTTGCGCGAGTCAGTGGACTACACAGTCGAGCAAGTTCACAAGCACACAAGGCCGCGGCTCGCACTGTGATCAAAATCAAATCGTGCAATTTTGGAAACAACTAAATTTTTGCCCTTTTAGATACCGAACTTCAAAATTAACCCTTTTGGCTAAACCCAAAAAAGTACCGTACTCAAATCGACTATGTCAAGCTATAGCCTCCAACCGACACTCTTCCTCCTCTTTGCTCTTCTCTTTCCTTCCTCCCTTTTTCTTCACTTACTTCTCAATGACTTGTCTGGTCTCTGGGTAACCAGACTTGACAGACCGATCGACCGGCACGACTGCAACTAAGAGCAAAGGTCCCCCGGACCGCTCTAACAATGACGAATAGTACTTTGGATGAAAGGTTTCCTGCCAATTATTTTGTCTGCGAGCCACGCCACCCAGGATTTTTCCAATTCTTACGTGATATTACGGAATAATAACAAAATCATAAATACCTTTAAAACCATCAAAGATAGAACCACATATGCCTAGATAAAAGTGAAGCAGAATTCAATTTCGCATCCACTGATGTAAAACTTATCATACCATCCCATTTGAAAAAAAAAGTTTTTAACGTAATAATATACAGGGTGTTCTATTTAAAATACGAAAGCTGATACCTACTTCCGGTATATCCGGATGTTCGCCATCTTTGAAATTATTTTCTACAGGTAGACCATTTGAAAAGAAACGTTTTTTATTTAAAACATTTTCCTCTAATTTAAACGGTAAGGCCGCTAGACAGCACCGCGCGCTTACTGGACCACCCTGAACGTATATCAACTTCTTGGTATTCATTTCTAAGTCTCTTTGAACAAAATTAGTAAATTAAAGGTAATAAAAAGCATTATTAACACAAAGAAAATAATACATATTAAAACAACATTAATTAGTTAATAAATTGATCAAAGTTTCGTCATCTCATTCTGAATCTGAAGAAATCTCCTCTTCACGTGCCTATAACAAGATTCAAGCAAATTTTTTGTACATTAGCGACATTGTCAGTTACAAAACTTTCCACTGTAACTTGAAAATTCTCTCAATTTTTATAGCTTTGGCAGCAATATTTTTAAAATTTCCTGCAGTATGACGATTAACTTCTGTGTCTACACAATCTATCAAAATAGATGATCGATTTAAAGTCACTATACTGCAACAAATAAATGCTTCATTGTGCATATTGCTCCGACCATCCACTGACATACAGACTAGATAATTTTCAATTTCGTTTCTGCGATCTGTTCTAACTTCTTGGTGCACAGTACTCAAAATAGAAGTACACTAATTGCTTTGCAGATGGGCCTTTGTAACCAGGTCGTAACATGGAACACATTTTTAAACCCATTAGCGCCATTACGAAATTTCTACGCAGCGTTGCAGTTTTCATTAGATTTATAAATACCCATTATACATATCATTGCTTATAAATATCGATATAAATATAGATATATGTCGTGATATACAGGGTGTCCGGATATTCGATCGACAACGCTTGACAGGTGATAGACCTAAGATTTTTATGATCATTGAGATAAGAACATGAAGCCTTGAAATGCCCAATTTGCAAGATACAGGATGTCAAAGTTCTACTTTTATTTTGGTTTTTTCTCAATAATTCCGCAATAAAATTGCACAACGATCAAAAATTGGGTATTGGGGGTTTTTAAGGCAAGCAATTCTAATTCAACCACGGTTTTGCTATCATGAATAGAGTGCGACAAAACTTTTTTGCGGTTTGGTGCATCAATGTGAATATTAAAAAATCGTTTCCTCAATATGTTTTACGTATTGAAATCCCTAGAGGTAACCGTTTTCGAAGTAACCTTTATTGAAATTTCCAAGGCACCCCAATTAAATCAAGGTGCTACCAGAAAATGCCGGAAATAAACAGATTGCTAGTGGCATTCGAACCTGCGCCTCCGGAATTTTAGTCCGGCACTCCTCCTTTGATTTGAGAGCCCGACATGCAGGCAATAGCATGACACATCGTATATCACCCCAATTATTTGTAAAACGTGATCGAAGCAATTATCGGTATTCTCGAACGAATTCAGGCGTACCACAAGGATCGGTACTTGGGCCGCTGTTATTTATTATATATACATTTGAGCCAAAAACTTATCCATTGTAGAATTAATAGTTACTTTGATAATACTCAGCTTTTAATTAATTTTAAACCAGATAAATATAACGAAGCTAGCGAAAACCTAAACAATGATTTGCAGTCCATCTCTGAATATGCATCAAGCCACAACAAGTGTTATTATTTAGCTCCAAGAAACGGAAGGAATTTCTAAAATCTGTCATGCATGTCAAAATAGAAAATCAATCACTGATAGTATGATATGGCTTGGGCTGTACTTCGATGAGGATCTACGTTTCCGCACACATATATTCAATATTAGTATGATTTGTGTGATGGTTCCGAATAATTCCTGGTTTTCGGATCAGGGATCGTAGTCCGAAAGTAAGCGCGGATGTGACAGGATACAATTTATTTACTTGCGATGAAGGTACAAATACTTTAAACTATTACAGCAGAAAAAAGGCCCGACCGCGACCATTGAATAATAGCCTGAACGTAAACGCAACCTCGCCGTCCGCTGATAGAGGCGACTGACTCCTTGTCAGAATATGTCAGACTGACAGATCCTGTCTCTCTTCCCACACTGTCGCCTTATGGCATCGCACCTCACATTTGCAATTTTAAACTGAAACTTTTATATAAAAACAGAACACTATTATCCACCACAATGGAGAAGTGCCTATGTGAAAGTCTCATAATATCACGCATGTTGTACAGATGCATAATTTACTATTCTTGCTTAGATCGGGAATCGGCAAACAGACTTCGGAAAATACAAAATTAATGTTGCAGGTTAATAACAGGACAGAAAAGTTACGAACACATTACTCCACCAATTAATATGCTGTCATAGTTGAAAGTGGAACATTTATTTACTTATCACTTTCTAAATTTTCTGGACAAAATTCTAATCTCGTCTTCGCCCCGTATATAAAAAGCACGCTTTTATTTAGGTCCGCCATCCATTCAATGTCCGTAAGGGACAAAAATACGTTAGCCATTCCAAAACACCGAACAGCCGTGTTTCAACTCTCTTTTTCATATCAGGGACCAAAGCTTTGACACCTGATTTGAAACGAAATGCCTTAGGCGACATGAATTTTAAATTCGTACCTTTTGCTTCTACAACAACGATTGTAACTTTATTTTACTATTTTATTTCATTCTATGTCATTAGTAGGATTGCAGAACGTTGCTGGCATGTACCTAAAGTTATTCAATTTCGTTATTTTGTTTCTTTTTTCCTTTACTATTCAATTACTGTGCTCTAGATTAGGTTGAGTAAGTTGACCGGTTAAGAAGAGTAGCAGTTGAGGCTAGACTTCGCCGTTTGTACTATACATACTATGTATCAGCACAATAAAGACTTTATTATTATTATTTATCTTGTTTTTCTAAGCTTCTCTCGCATGACTGCGGTAGCAACAAATGTTGACGGGCTGTGTCAAGTCAACACCTGAACTATAACTGATCGGAATTTAGGAAGATCGAACAATATTACAGGTTTCGTCCAGGCTTAACTGTTGTAGGTGTGGTGTAAATTTGTTCGGTGTAAGACCTGTGACCGACATAATTAGGGGGACGATAGCAACTTTGTTTTGCTTCCAGAGTTTTATTTCTATCGCAAGGTCAGTGTATTTAGATATCTTCCCAGCGTAGGTGTTTTGGATATTCGTATATTTGGGAATAGCAATAGCCATCAAATAGTTAACTTTGTCTGCCTTTGACTGAAACACTATATCTGGCCTATTTGCTGGAATAGCCTTGTCTGTATGTATTTCTACGTCCTAGTATAGTTTACATTGATTGTTTTCCAGTACGGATGGTCGGTGTATAGTTGTAATCCGGATCTGTATTTTCTGTTAGTTTGATTGTTGTGGGTAGTGCTTGGTGTATGACTTTGGCTACAGAGTTATGTCTGGCTGTGTACTCGATTACAGCGAGAGTTTATTATTAGTTATGTGGTCTATTGTTTCTTTCTGTTGGTGACACTTTCTGCGGTTATCGTCGGTTATGGATGGATCTTTAATTATATATTTCATGTAGTTCCGTGTCGTGTATTATGAAAAAACAAAAAAGTGCAGCCCGGGCTCCGACACACCGAGCTGCTGTTCCATTACCCAGTGATTACTCCTCACACTGTGAGGTGAGCAATCACTGGGCTCGCGAATCGTGCGTCCTAAGTAGACGAAGAGACCCAAAGATGACTGCCTTCTGCATTCTGGCGGCTAAGATGTGCGCCGCCGCACGGCACACCGGTATTTTGCGCAGTGCAGAGAGCAGCGTATTCCTCATTCCACCTAGGGATCCAATGACCATAACCAGCAGACCTACAGTGTAGTCTGGCCAAAGCCTGCGAAGTTGTCCGAGCAACACCTGATATTTAGTCCACTTTTCCTCCTCCTTTGAGACGATGTTCACCTCGGCAGGGTGCCGAAAACTCTATAACGAACATCGTCTTCTGTTGGTGGTCGAGAAGGGCTATGTCGGACTTGTTTGCCTGTACAAGCTCGAGCATGGGGAACGAGCAGCGGGTTATTCACGTTATTCGACACGGAGCATTATGGCTAAAGTATTTGATAAAAAAGAAAATAATAATTTCGGATGGATAAGGACTAGTTGAGGCTACATTTTAAAAATATTTTCATGTTATATAGCGTGTCCCCAAAATAGGAAACGTGTCAAGTTGTATTTTTTAACGGAACACCTCATATATTATTGCATATTCAGATTCCTTGGTGAATCGTAGTGTGACTTTATGGAACTTAGAGCGAACCGTTTAGGTGTAAATCACCATTTTCGGTATAATTAGATATCAGGAAAAAATTGAATGTCGCAGTGATTATAAAATTTGGAAGGCTGTGACTGCCGTATTACTAAGCATAAAATGTGTCAACTTTGATGAGACTGTCAAATTTAAATTACGTTTATGCTTGGAGACATCGGTTGATTAATAAAGGAAACTTCGATCAGAGAACCTGGCACCCTCAGTGATTGCTGTAGTTCCCGTTGGCTGGAGGCATAAAGTTTTAGGTCATCCATATATAACAGATGGGGACCCTGTGCCTCTGGTGGTGCCACAGCTGTATCCTTTAGTATTTCTCAGCGCTTTCGACAGAGACAAAAGTGAGATGCAAAAGAGCAAGGGACTCTAGGAGTCCCCTTGGAAGACACCTCTTTTGAATGACACCAACTCTGTCTGAACCCGATTTTCATCTGATGTTATAGTGAACCAGGTCTTCCAGAGCGGCATCAGTTGTTTGATACATCCCACTATCTGGTTATCCATCGAATGACATTCCAACAGCCGCACGATGAGCTCATGAGATGTGGTGCCGAATGTCTTGCGATAGTCAATCCAGACAATAGAAAGGTTTCGCTTGCACTGCACGGAGTCCTGCGTGACACATCGGTCAATCAACAGGTTCTCCTTGCAGCCTGCTACCCCTTTCTTTGACATTCTCTGTTCATATACGTCGAGAAATACAGGATTCACAGCTTGAAGGATACGCATGTACAAGATTCTGGTGAAGAGCTTGTAACATGTGTTCAGACATGTTATTGGCCTGTAGATATTGGGATGATACAAATCTCCGGTCTTCGGGAGAAGCACGGTTCGACCCTCGACAAACCAAGTCGGAATTGGCTGCTCCTGATTTAGCCACGAGTTAAACACTCTAGCTAAATGCCGGTGGCAACTGAAGTTCAAGACTAATTCGTTAATGGTATGTAAAAGTACGAGCCTAATATTTATTTGTGCGAAAATACCGATAATTCAGTCGCATTGGAAATTTCAATGAAGGTTATCTCGGAAACGGTTATAGTGGTCGAGAACCATCGATAGTACTATCGATAGTTATCGATAGTATGTGATATCGAAAAACATCGATAATTTTTTGTTAATATCGATAGTTTACGATATTAGCCAGACAACGGTTTCTCTGGTTGTGTTGAGTCACAGAACTGACAGAACTTCCTTATTATATCAAATTTGACGTTCTGTGTTACCGTACGAAGACTTTGGTGTCTGTGCCTCTGGGTGCTGTTCTGTACTTCTGTGTTCAAACTTTGAACTCAGGCCATGACTCATCAGTGAATCAGTGTAGATGTTTTGTGGCTACAACTACGGAACAGCACACTGCACAAGTGGACAGCTGTACAGCTTTTTTCATTTTTTTCACATATTGTTTTTCAAACCCTTATTTCAAATCCAGTTATTGAAACAATAGAATTAGAACCTAAATGCTTTAATTTGTTAAAGTAGTTGTGATAGCCAAAACATCAAAATATGCTTAGTAACAATTAATAATAAAAATTGCATAAAATTGTTTAATGTCTTTTAAAATCTAGCTAAAATAGTTTTAGTCAAAAATATTAACTATTATACAATTATTATCGATAACTCGCGACTGAATGTCAAAAAATTAATTTAAAATTTAATCACGCCTAACCTAACATAATTTAGTATTTTCTTTTGACCTTCGGAAAAAAATGCTAATCAATAACCCTAATAACTGATTTTCAGTTCTGTCGGAGGATTACCAAAAGTATTCTTAAAAAACAAACCTAAATGTTGGTAGAAAAACTATCGGATACTATCGATAAATATCGATGTTTTCTATTAATGATATCGAAAACTATCGATGGTCCGAATATCGATAGTTCTCGATCTCTAAACGGTTACCCCTAGGGACTCAAGGGGCCTGGGTATATATGTATAACTGTGTACACAGTTATACATATACACCGATTCCAATTTCAAACAGAACTCACTTGTTTTTCAAATACATACACAGTATTTCAGAAGGTGACAGTTAAGACCTTAATGAATGACAACTATTTGCGATCTTCTCAAAAGTTTTTTAGTGTGCAAAAAAACTCGCAATACTTACAAAATCATACATTCTTCAAATGTCTGTAATTTAACAACCAAAAAAGATATCAAAAAGGCCAAATAGGTGACGAAGCGCAAGCTTTCTTCTTCAATTTACTTTTTGAATCATTACTGTAAGTTTGGAAATGCAAAATTCATTTTTATGGCGACCTTTGGACCTTACCTTTGGATTTTTGGACTTATCTCCCCTCATCTTAAGACACACACACTGCAGAAAATGAACAGGCGGCCACGCCTCCTCGCTAATACGGGAATACGTCGTTTCTTTTATTCTCAATTTCGCGCTCTATACCCTAGATGCTTAAGCAAAGTATACATTTTCAACGTAAAACATATTGAGGAAACGTTTTTTTTTGATGCTCACATTGATGCACTAAACCGGAAAAAAATTTTGGTCACAGGACTGCAAAAAAAATTTTTTAGCTGCATGAGATATTTCCACTTAACTGTACGTTTAAGGGTGTGCTAAATACAAAAATCGGTTTCATTTTGTTTTATCACGTAGTTTTTTTTGCAAAACTAGGGAGGGGGTACAAAAACTTAATTATAAAAATCGTTGTTTTATTGCTTTTTACATACATATTTATTACTATTAACTAAAAACATAATTTTTTGATTAATCAAACAATGTTAAATTTACTTCTTATTTTAATGAAACATATTCTTTTTCTGTTTTATGCTTCTTCGAGTACGTGTTCGCTTTACGACCACAGTTTCGCGCTTCAGCAGCCAGCAATAGTCAGTTAGCATACTAATGTCCCATCTTCCTTGGTAGCGTCTCTCGATATCACGGACATCCTGGTGAAACCTTTCACCCTGTTCTTCGCTCTAGGCTCCCAAATTTTCTGGAAAATAGTCGGTGGACATGTGAAAAATGAACTTTTGAGCTCATTTTGCACCCTTGAGCTTTATACGCTTCTAGCATCCATCCTACTACCGTTTTATAGTCGGGGTCTTTAGTATTACCCAAAAACTACAGCACTACTTCCGTGAAAGAGATCCACGCCTTTTTCCCTTTCATTCATTGTTTCCGAGCAGAAGGGATCATTTAAAAGCTTACGTAGATCGGGGCCATACTCCCTATTTCAACTTTGCTTCAGATAGTTTCGAAAACTTGGAACATAGATATCTAAAACATTCTCATCTTTTGGAAGTGATTTGATAAACTGCTTCATAAGTAAAGTAAAGCCCCCACTTAATATGCAGAGGTGGTAATAACACTTTTTCTGCTGGAACCAAGGTCGTATAAATGAGGTTTTTTTCGCCAGGGACAAACGTGTCGCTGTGGCCAATCAGTTTTTGTCCAATGCAGTTCCCTAGCTCTACTATCCCACAAGCATAGTGTAACGAAATTTTTGTTAATTTCGTTACACGTCGTCTGTGACTCCCTTTATAGATCAGTTCGTCCAGAATAATATCCGATTGACAGGTAAATATATATGTTCCTCCCTTATGCTTTGCCGTTACGCTATTAAAAGAGCCACTTTTCCACGCCTATGGATACCCATAGTATTTGTCTCTAGCCTAACTGGATTATACTGGTTCTGTTACGCAGACGTAGGTATGTCTTATATACAATAAGACTCGCATGTGTGTGCAATGTGGGTTGCTTACCTGCGGGCAGGTTGGACTAAGGTACTATCTTGTTATTTATATGATTTAACTTTGCAAAGTTGTTAGTTTCATTCTTTTAGTGCATTTCTCGTTCCCTATTATGAGTTTATTTCATTAATAATAGCAATTTCACCCCGATTTGCCATTAAGACTTTAGTTACTTTGAGGAGTTTGGGTTGGCAGCTCGTCAGAGCTCTTCCCCCTCTCTATCCCAAATTTTTTTGTCAACAGGCTTTAACAAAACCGCTTGAGCCTCGACGAGTGCTCTCTCTTCTGAATCCTTCGGCTTCTGCAACAGGTCAGGTGTATCGTCCCGGCATTCCGCCATCTTTAACCTAGGTCTTTTCTTTTTGGCCTTCCGCCATGTTCATGAAATAGATTCTCTTATTTGTCGTGGGGTAGACTTTGAAGTTATTAACTGTCTTTTCGCGAGATTTCTATTTGAAGTACCTAACCCTATAACACGGACAATTATTTGTGAATTGTGAATACTCCGCCATTTTTTGTATTCTGTATTTCTGTTTAGTATGCTGCGTTGTTAAACCAGCGACTCTTTTGGATTTTTGCTAGCATACCGTTGATATCGAACCTTTAGTATCTAAAATCGATATCATTGATTTGATTTAGTTTCATTTTCGAGTCAGGTTGTGAATGCCGTACTGTGTTATAATATGTGTTTTCAGCTCAAGTGTGTGCATCTGCTTCCCGAAGGAACTGACCTGGTGCTGATGTCAATCTAAAGGAATACACGCCCTTTCCCACCTACTTCTGAGACCCTGGAAGGATTCACAGGAGTGTGACTAAAAGCTGTTCCTGCTACTTTGGATATAGAAGGTACGTAAAATTTGCTTATTTCAATTTTGATCGCCATTTTGGCAGCTATCGAGCTATTTTACGTACTTTCGCATCTAGAGTTTGTGGTCACCTCCAAGTGTGACCTTCATTCCTTCTTTTTTGTTGTTGCTCTTTTGTACATTTTTGAGAGAGAGAGGGGAGCACACCTTTTTTTTTATTTGGTAGAGTTCTGCGTAAAAATTGCTTAGTTTATTGTTTCCGCCATTTTGGGCAGCTAATGAGCATTTTTGCATAGGTGTCTAACCTTCTTCAGTTTTCTTTGTACCTCGTACAATTTTAGAGAGAGAGAGAGAAGCACCTTTCTTTATTTTGGTATACTTCTGATAGTTTTTGAGTGTGCTCACACACATTTTGCAAATTTTGAGCTGTAATTTTGCTGTATGAATTTGACAAATTTTCCATCCCTACAACCGATACAGCCTGCCGAAGTACATCTATGTGAGACTGAACGTACTCATAGATTTTTGTTTCTTTTGGAGCTATAGTTTTAACATTGAGAGTATTTATTGAAGTATAGTTGCTCGTACCTTGCAACTACTGTTCATATAGTTTCAATTTTCTGGATTATTTGTGATATTTGATTTTGAGACATTTTAGTAAATATTTGTGGGCTTGATAATTTTTTTTGTGGTTGCATTACCTTTCAAGATTCTAAATTTTCTGGAGCACCAGACTCTGAGACCTTACAGCCTAAAATGGGAGAGCTTAAGCAGGAGTAGTCTGGCCTAAGGAACCTGAAGAGGCTGCCAGTCTGCAAAAGGGGACCCTCTGAAGGAGCCGTTGGACGAGCCCACACACTGACCCAGCACCATCAGTCTTAGCCGAAGCAAGCCAGGTTGTATCATTCCACTCTCCTGGCCAGCAGTCATCCCATTATAGTCATATCACAACTCACTATTTATTTAATTATATTTTAAAATCAATATACTTGTTACTGTTTAATTCTCTTTTGAATTTTTCTACACCCATCCCTTCAGTGTTTCTGGAGAGGTTGGGCAATTTCACTAACTTCCTTGGAGTTTGGAGGTGAAAACTCCTGGCGCCCTTTTTCTTGAAGTTTTGAACCTTAGAGTAATCTCGAGTTAAAAGTTAGTGATTTTGCCTGACATCTCTTATAAGAGGAAAAGAATAAGTTGCCAAGGATCCACGACCCACCGTAAGTAAACTGAGCAGCCCAAAGGCACCCCAGTTTCTGCCAGCTTGAAGGTCTCAACTTAGTTGAGACTTTCAATCTAGCTTTACACAATTTGGCGCCCGCTGTGAGGGCACGATTTGGCGACTTGTTCCTTTCTTTGTTCAAAGCCTGAAGAGAGGTGTAGAGTAAACTTTTGAAGTGAGTTGACTAGAGTCAGTTTTTTATAGTTTGCCTTTATTCTAAATTTTATTGAATTTTGCTGCAGTTATTTTGCCAATATTTCAAATAACTATTAATCTTTTGAATTCATTTTGATATTTGGTTTGACGTTTAGATTTTCTCCTGATAGTATCACCTTTGAGAACTATTTATCGCGTTTAAGACTTTATCTTGCCTACATTTTTGAGTATACATTGATTATTGATTCTTATTGATTGCCTACACCTTTGAGTATATAGCTACTGATTATTGATTTTTATTGATTGCCTACATTTTGAGTATTTAGACTTATCGAATATTTTCTGATTATTGCCCATTTATCTTGCTGATTTTGAATATTTCTGAGTTATTGAATATCTTTAATTATTGACCATTTATCTTATTGACTGCTGTAAGCAGTATATCTTTTGTCGATTCTTGATTATTAATTGATTTAGATTTTGATTCCCAAAATGGACGCAGGTTATTTATTGAGTGCAGAACTAGACTATGAACTCCGTGTGAGAGGTATCCAACCATCTGGTAGTATGGATGACAAACGAAAGGTACTGAGAGGGTTGTTCAGTCAAGAACGAGCTCACAGATCTTTCATTGAATCATTTATAGTTCAGCCTCATGATGACGATGTTGATGCAATCAAAACGTCATTGACCGATTTAGAGCAAAAGATAGCAGCCTTTGTCAGTTCTACTGGTAGTTCTGAACACAAGAGGCTTGTATCTCGTTTGACCCATGTTTCTGGTAGGATCAATCGCTTAAGAACCGATGATGAAAGTCAGGAATCCATGAAGCAACGTTTGCTTCTGCTTCTTTTAAAATTGGAAGCTGAGCTGGATGAAAAGGTTGCACCTGCAACTAGCACTCCAGTGGAGAGAATGCCTCCAGCTCCAATTTTCTCAAACTCCAAGCTTGTCTTACCATATAAGTGGAATTTGTGTTTTAAAGGGACGTCAAATGAGTCCGTTGTCTCCTTTTTAGAAAAGGTTGAGTCCATGAGACTTTCCCGCTGTGTACAGAAAAATGAGCTATTTCTTTCAGCTGGTGATCTATTCAAGGATAAAGCTTGGATTTGGTTTAATGTTAACAGATCTAGGTTTTCAGACTGGGACAGTTTGGTTGCTAAGTTGAAGGAAGATTTCTTGCCTTATCAGTATCAGGAGGACCTGATGCAGGAGATCAATAATAGAACTCAAGGTTCTGATGAACGAGTCTCTTTATATATTTGTGCTATGGAGGGACTGTTTAACCGTCTCCCTGAAAAACCTGATGAGAAGACCATGGTCAACAAAATCAGGCGCAATCTCTTGCCATTTTACGTAGCCCAACTAGCTCTTCATGACATCAATACAGTGTCAGAGCTGACAGCTCTCTGCAAAAAGCTAGAGGAGTCTAGAAGTTGGTCTAATAGGTATAAACCTCCTACCCCTAGTAACTCTAGTTTCTTAGAGCCAGACTTAGCCTACCTTTCAACACCTAGGGATAATCCCAGAGAAAACAGAAGGGTGTTTAATAGTAAGTCCTTTGATGTTTCTTCTATATCTAAGGATGAGTGTTGGAATTGTCATCAAACTGGACATAGGTATTCCAAATGTTCAAGTCCTAGGTCAAGATTTTGTTTCGGTTGTGGATCACAAGGAGTGATTAAGCCCAGGTGTCATAGGTGTTCGAGAAACTGTAAGACTGGACGACGCAGGTACCCCAGTTCAAGGTCCTGTGCAGGCCGAAGCTCTGGCTCAATCGTCTCCAAACAGACGAAAGAAATCCCAGAAGGGAGATCAAAAACAAAATTGGAATCTTTCTCCCCTGTAGAGAATCCGAATCCTTGTACCTTATTGGAAGACCCATGTAAGAAGGTCTGTCCCATGTTTGTGTCTAAACCTGGTGATGAGAGACCATATCTAGAAGTCCAAATCTTAGGTGAGACTTTTATAGCTCTTGCTGAATCTGGCAGCAGTGTTTCAATTTTGGGAAACTCTGGTTTTGCCTTGCTTGAAAAATGGAATGTGAATCTTTCTTTAGATTATTCTCCGCAAGTGACAACTGCAGATCGTGTTCCACTGGCTACCATTGGAAAATTTACTGTACCTATCACTCTTGGTAACATGACAAGGGATGTACAAATTTGGGTAATTCCGTCTATTAATTATAGTCTTGTTTTGGGTATTGAGTTCTTAAAAGCTTTCAGAGTTCATGCCAATTTTCCAGATAATCAGTATCAGATGTCAGTTTGTGTGGTGAACACTATTTGTCCTGCTGAAAATCTGAATTCCCAACAGAAGGCCAAACTTTCAAAAAGTGATTGACCTATTTAAGTCAATTGGCCCTACTGATAGAATAGGAAGAACTCACCTTCTGACCCATCATATTGATACTGGTCAAGCCAAACCAATTAGGCAAAGACAATACCCTTTGTCACCAGCAATGCAGAAACATCTTGACAAGGAAATCGATCAGATGTTAAAGCAGGGTCTTATTCAGAGATCAAACTCTGAGTGGTGTAGTCCACTTTGGCTTGTGAGGAAAGCTTCTGGAGAGTATAGAATCTGTTTTGACGGACGCAAGCTTAACTCTGTGACTTGCAAAGATCCTATGCCCCTCATCGACTCAGTGATTAATAAGTTGAGAGATGCTAGATTCTTGTCATTAATTGACTTAAAATCTGCATTCTTTCAAATCCCCTTAGATGAGAAATCAAGACCGAAAACGGCTTTTGCTGTTAGATGACGAGGACTTTTTGAATTTTGTGTCATGCCCTTTGGTTTATCATGTTCCGCTCAGAGCATGTGTCGTTTAATGGACATGGTTATTGGTCCAGCATTTGAACCTTATGTTTTCTATTACCTTGATGACATTGTAATTGCTACACCAGATTTTGATTTGCATTTAGACATTTTGAGAAAACTTTTTGAAAGATTGAAACAGGCTGGTCTTACAGTTAACTTTGAAAAGTGTGAATTTTGCAGACCCTCATTGAAATTTCTTGGTTTTGTTGTTGATGAGAAAGGCCTTCGTACAGATAAATCTAAAGTATCTGCTATTGTTGATTATCCAGTCCCTAAGACCACCACCCAAGTTAGACGTTTGATCGGTTTAGTTGGCTACTACCGACGCGTTCTAAAAAATTTTGCCTCAATCTGTAGTCCCATTTCTGACCTTTTGAAAGGACGCAAAAAGGGTCAAAGCATTGAATGGACAGAGGAAGCTGATCGTGCATTTGCTCAGATCAAGGAGAGCCTAACAACTCCTCCAGTCCTAGCTTCACCTGACTTTTCAAAGCCTTTTATTTTATATTGTGATGCTTCAGATACAGGAGTTGGTTCTGTATTATATCAGGAAACTGATGGCATAGAGCATCCCATAGCGTATGCTAGTAAGACCCTGAATAAGTGTCAGAGGAAGTATACCGTAACTGAAAAAGAGCTGTACAGCATTATTGTTGCCATTGAAAAGTTTAGGGGATACATTGAGGGCACACATTATACTGTAATAACTGATCATGCTTCACTGATTTGGCTAAACAATATGAATAACCCTAATGGCAGACTAGCCCGTTGGGCAGTTAAACTTTCTCAGTTTGATTTTACAATAGTACATAGAAAAGGATCCCAGAATGTAGTAGCTGATGCCTTATCTCGATCGGTAGCAGTTCTTAACTTAGATACAGTAAAACTTGATGGGTGATACACTAAAATGATTCAGAACGTCCAAGAAAAGCCTGATGATTATCCTTCTTATAAGGTAGAAAATGGCATTTTGTATAAACATATATTTAGTAGAGATCTTTTAGTGGGTAATTCCACAGACTGGAAGATCGTAGTGCCTCGAGCACATCGTAAAGAAGTAATTAGAACGTATCATGATAATGAAACTGCTGCTCATTTAGGTGTTTCTAAGACCATTTCTCGTATATCAGAACTGTATTATTGGCCATTCCTTCATAAAGATGTATATAGATATATTAAGAATTGTAAGACTTGTGCTAGTTCTAAAGTTTCTAATCTGCCTAAAGCAGGTTTAATGGGCTCATACAAAAACATTAATTTTCCGTTTCAATTGGTCAGTTGTGATCTTTTAGGTCCTTATGCTAGATCTAAAAGTGGAAATAAATATCTTTTTGTGGTCATAGATTGGTTTACCAAATTCACGTTAGTTCAGCCCCTTCGTAAAGCTACAGTCCAGCACATTAATAGGTTTTTAGAGAATAATGTTTTCCTTATATTTGGTGTGCCTCAGATTATAGTATGTGACAATGGACCTCAGTTTAAGAGTAAAGATTTTAAAAACCTTATGGAGGAATATAAAGTTCAGAAAATATGGTATAATGCCAGGTATCATGCACAAATCAACCATACGGAGCGTCAAAATAGAGTTATTATCACAGCCATTAGGTCATATATTAAGGAAGATCAGAAAACTTGGGATCAGTCTATTTTCAAAATTGCTCAGGGTTTGCGTTTAGCAAAACATGATGTGACTGGGTATTCCCTAGCTTTCTTAACTTTTGCTAGAAATGTTCCTGTTTCAGGAGACTACTTTGGAAAGATTTCTGATAATGCCAGGAACATTGTTGAAATTTCTGACAAGAACGCCAGGTTAGATGATGTTCAGGGGATGACGGAAACTTTTTCGAAGGTTCAAGAACGAATCAAAAAGGCTTACCTTCGCAATGCTGAAACTTATAACCTAAGGCGTAGGCCCGCCCAATTTTCTGAGGGTGAAAAGGTTTGGAAGGTTAATTATGTGTTATCTAAGGCTGCTGATCATTTTAATGCTAAATTGTCCCCCAAATATGTTCCTTGTATTGTTAATAAGGTTTTGTCCCCTTCGGTATATAATTTGGTGGACAAGTGTGGTAACGACTTGGGCAACTGGCATGTCAAGGATCTTAAAAAGGATGATACAGGGCTGGATTCTGATGATGATCCAGATCCAGTTCCAGACTTGGAGCCAGCCTCTGAACTAGAGTCTGAAGCCAGTGATGATGGGGGTTAATTGCCACGTCTTTAAGGACTTTGCCCTGCTGATAGGGGCTGGCATGGTGTGTTTGTGGGGAAACAAATACTTCTTTCTGCTCAAGCATCAGTGCCTGAGGAATGCTACAGCACCGAAAAATTACCGGGTGGGAGTACAAGTCTTCCAACAGGCTACTTATGGACGGAAAAACATCTTTGTCTAATCACTATCGGTGATTTACGTCCAAACAGCATTGCTGATAGCATCAGTATGCAGGAGTGTCGTTAGGGATTGTTATTGTCTGGTACTTATGGTTATTTTTTTTATATGATGTATAAATTTGGTTTAGGTTCTTTTGTTGCAGCTATGATTGGTCATAGCGTGAAATGTGACTTATCATTTTGGTGTGACAATTCATGTTTGATGTTGTTCATTACTATTTGGTTTTTTCCCTGATGACTCATTTGCTTATTTGAGTGCATTCACCGATTTTGTCGTTTGTATATTAGTTCCCGGATTTGACATTTTAGTTATTAGGTATAGTGTCCTTAATGTGAATAGGCACTTTGTATATTAGTTCCCGGATTTGACAGTTTAGTATAGTGACCTGAAGTGAATAGGCACTTTTGTTTTTTTTTTGGCCATTTTTGCAATGGGTGCTGGTTGATTCCGAAGCAACAGCTTTCAGTAGCGATGGGCTCTGGAAGGATAAATGTTGGGGGGTTGACAGTCGGTAGTCAATGTTCTTACTGGAGACTTGGCGCATGCTTGCTGTCACTACTGCATTCTATCTCAGCTCCTTTGTCCAGGTTGTAGCGGAAGATTGCCAGCAACATTGTTGGACTGAGACCGCGTCATTGTGTGTGGAGGCAGGTTTTGGTTAGTACCCTACAGACTCTCTTTAAACCTGTTCTCTTTTTAGTTTGGTGAATACAACAATTCACTACTTGTAGTCAAACTACAAGAGTTTTTGTTTGTTTTTTTTTGCTGTCATGGTCTTGAAACCGAAGAACCCTTGGTTGGTGCGTTGTTCCCGTCGAGTCCCTGCGCCAATAGACGACTGGTGGCAAGGTGGAACCAAGCCTACGGCGCTGATTTAAGATCTTTTAGCGAAATGGCTTGTTCCAGTTGGGTAGTGACTCGAGGGTGGCGACTCTCCTCCCCTGGTCTATTTGACTGGAGAGACCCGCTGTGGTATTTAGGTTAGGTTATTTTAGGTTATTTTTGGGTTAATATTATTGACATTCTCACTTTAGTTGTACTTGGGTTAGTGTCGGTTGTTATAATGCTTATGTCTTTGCCTTTGCAAGGTTTGTCAGTCATTTTCTTCGCACTCGTACTGTGGTATTCTCCAATTTCAGGTTGATTAGTACCTTCATCTGTAGTTCAGCATCAGTGGGTTTGAAAATTCTCGCATGACTTCTCGAATTTGTCCTGGTGGGAGGGATGTGTAACGAAATTTTTGTTAATTTCGTTACACGTCGTCTGTGACTCCTTTTATAGATCAATTCTTCCAGAATAATATCCGATTGACAGGTAAATATATATGTTCCTCCCTTATGCTTTGCCGTTACGCTATTAAAAGAACCACTTTTCCACGCCTATGGATACCCATAGTATTTGTCTCTAGCCTAACTGGATTATACTGGTTCTGTTACGCAGACGTACGTATGTCTTATATACAATAAGACTCGCATGTGTGTGCAATGTGGGTTGCTTACCTGCGGGCAGGTTGGACTAAGGTACTATCTTGTTATTTATATGATTTAACTTTGCAAAGTTGTTAGTTTCATTCTTTTAGTGCATTTCTCGTTCCCTATTATGAGTTTATTTCATTAATAATAGCAATTTCACCCCGATTTGCCATTAAGACTTTAGTTACTTTGAGGAGTTTGGGTTGGCAGCTCGTCACAGCTCTTCCCCCTCGCTATACCAAATTTTTTTGTCAATAGGCTTTAACAAAACCGCTTGAGCCTCGACGAGTGCTCTCTCTTCTGAATCCTTCGGCTTCTGCAACAGGTCAGGTGTATCGTCCCGGCATTCCGCCATCTTTAACCTAGGTCTTTTCTTTTTGGCCTTCCGCCATGTTCATGAAATAGATTCTCTTATTTATCGTGGGGTAGACTTTGAAGTTATTAACTCTCTTTCGCGAGATTTCTATTTGAAGTACCTAACCCTATAACACGGACAATTATTTGTGAATTGTGAATACTCCGCCATTTTTTGGATTCTGTATTTCTGTTTAGTATGCTGCGTTGTTAAACCAGCGACTCTTTTGGATTTTTGCTAGCATACCGTTGATATCGAACCTTTAGTATCTAAAATCGATATCATTGATTTGATTTAGTTTCATTTTCGAGTCAGGTTGTGAATGCCGTACTGTGTTATAATATGTGTTTTCAGCTCAAGTGTGTGCATCTGCTTCCCGAAGGAACTGACCTGGTGCTGATGTCAATCTGAAGGAATACACGCCCTTTCCCACCTACTTCTGAGACCCTGGAAGGATTCACAGGAGTGTGACTACAAGCTGTTCCTGCTACTTTGGATATAGAAGGTACGTAAAATTTGCTTATTTCAATTTTGATCGCCATTTTGGCAGCTATCCAGCTATTTTACGTACTTTCGCATCTAGAGTTTGTGGTCACCTCCAAGCGTGACCTTCATTCCTTCTTTTTTGTTGTTGCTCTTTTGTACATTTTTGAGAGAGAGAGAGAGAGAGGAGCACACCTTTTTTTTTATTTGGTAGAGTTCTGTGTAAAAATTGCTTAGTTTATTGTTTCCGCCATTTTGGGCAGCTAATGAGCATTTTTGCATAGGTGTCTAACCTTCTTCAGTTTTCTTTGTACCTCGTGCAATTTTAGAGAGAGAGAGAAGCACCTTTCTTTATTTTGGTATACTTTTGATAGTTTTTGAGTGTGCTCACACACATTTTGCAAATTTTGAGCTAAAATTTTGCTGTATGAATTTGACAAATTTTCCATCTCTACAACCGATACAGCCTGCCGAAGTACATCTATGTGAGACTGAACGTACTCATAGATTTTTGTTTCTTTTGGAGCTATAGTTTTAACATTGAGAGTATTTATTGAAGTATAGTTGCTCGTACCTTGCAACTACTGTTCATATAGTTTCAATTTTCTGGATTATTTGTGATATTTGATTTTGAGACATTTTAGTAAATATTTGTGGGCTTGATAATTTTTTTTGTGGTTGCATTACCTTTCAAGATTCTAAATTTTTTGGAGCACTAGAGCCAGCAGCAACTTAATAGAATCATAGCCTTGATTTCTTCTTAAATCAATTAAACTGCTTTGAACTTAAGTGAACTATAGCCTTGCTCACTTCAAGACTCATATTTTTAAAGTTTTATTTTAAGTATTAGACTTCAAAGGCCTATCAAGTATCTAGGTTAGGTGATACTTTGTTGATACGATATTGGTACTTTATTTTAAAATTATATTCCTTTTATATATGCAGATTCAGTTGTGAACCATTGTGGGGGAGATATCTGCTATAGCTTTTGTGTCTAACTTTTAAGAAAATTTTAGTATAGAATTTAAGCATTTTGTATGGGATCTTTGTTAAATTTAAATAGATATTGTACTTAATTAAGCTATTGGGGTTTTGACTGTACAATTCAGAGGCCAAGTAGTACACCTGAGCTTGCTTAACGATTTTGATCCCGGGGTTTTTCTATAGAGGGTCCACACACTAATCCTCTTTCTTTTTTGGTATTTTGCATGACGGCGGCTTGAAGTGGTGGCCGAGCCAGACTCTGAGACCTTACAGCCTAAAAAGGGAGAGCTTAAGCAGGAGTAGTCTGACCTAAGGAACCTGAAGAGGCTGCCAGTCTGCAAAAGGGGACCCTCTGAAGGAGCCGTTGGACGAGCCCACATACTGACCCAGCACCATCAGTCTTAGCCGAAGCAAGCCAGGTTGTATCATTCCACTCTCCTGGCCAGCAGTCATCCCATTATAGTCATATCACAACTCACTATTTATTCAATTATATTTTAAAATCAATATACTTGTTACTGTTTAATTCTCTTTTGAATTTTCCTACACCCATCCCTTCAGTGTTTCTGGAGAGGTTGGGCAATTGCACTAACTTCCTTGGAGTTTGGAGGTGAAAACTCCTGGCGCCCTTTTTCTTGAAGTTTTGAACCTTAGAGTAATCTCGAGTTAAAAGTTAGTGATTTTGCCTGACATCTCTTATAAGAGGAAAAGAATAAGTTGCCAAGGATCCACGACCCACCGTAAGTAAACTGAGCAGCCCAAAGGCACCCCAGTTTCTGCCAGCTTGAAGGTCTCAACTTAGTTGGGACTTTCAATCTAGCTTTACAATAGAAAGCAGGAATATGTTGTATATCCTGCTTGCTGACCCAACAACGTAGTATTTTAAAGTCACCACAAACCATCCATTTATGCTCTTGATATTTAATTTTTCAAGAATGAACGCCATATCTCTATATTTTTTTTGCATATGCACCGAATAAGCCATAGGAAAATATGCTAGCGCATTTCCATTATGCAGCAAGACTGCTTTAAGGCTAGTCTTGCATGAATGAATGAATAGACGCCACTCAGATGAGTCATATTCTATGTCAGAGCACTTTATGAGCCCTTGAACATCACAAAAAAAAAACCAGATTTTCCTCTGTGGAAAAACCACTGTGAATCCTTTCTCTCGACGTCTATACCACGAGAGTGTGGTACCAGGTAATAAAAAGTTTTTGTTTTAAGCCGTGATCCAAGCAATTCGGCTGCTTCTTTGGAAAGTCCTAAGTCTCTTACGAGATCATTGAGCTCGTCCTGAGAAAAAAGTTGAGGTCCCTATTCAAAGAAAAAATCTGAAGAACTGTCGTCGTGTAAAGACAATGAGTCTTTATCTTCTGATTCGCTCAAAATTATATCATCCAACTGGATGGAGGCTGTGGCACTGGTACTTCTGAGCTATGAGGCAGTGGACGAATAGCTGAGCCAAGATTAGGGTACAATACCTTCTTTTTATTTTTGCTATTATATCCTTTTACATTCACTGAACAAAAATAGCAGTCGCTAGTGTGGTCTTTTTGTTCATGCCACATCATTGTAATGCCAAAACGAAATGATTTTTTCTTGCATACCATAAAAGAAGGTCTTCCTCACAGCTTCTGCAAACTTCACTAGAAAACCATGTTTTCCATTTTCATCTCCAAGCTTCATTGCAAAGTAAACTTTTTTCACAAAATCAGTTATGTTTCTTTGTTGACTTTTATTGTCTATTCACCACAAATAAAACAAAAAATTCTCGGGGGAAATAACACACACACCCTCTTGGCGCCATAATGTCGGAAACAACACGAGGTAGCACCGTTGTGTTCAAAGGTCACATGCGAACTTAATCTGAATGTGACCGGCACTGACCGGGACCACATATATGCAGTATTGCCACGGGTTGCCGACTTTTCTTTACCGCAGCATGGCGGTTTTATTGCGGCATGGGCGTGACCCACCGGTAGAACTTGAAAGTTAAGTTATACAAAATAGTTGACGTGATGGAATTTTTTTGGAATTTCCCTAGTGTAAGTTAGGGTAAGAAAAAGAAAAAAAATCCTATGCAGTTTTTTGTTCGTAGACCCGTAGGATTTAAATGAGTTCAATGTGGTGGAACCCTGTATTCATGATAGTAAAACCGTTAACCGTTGTTGAATATGGTTTTCTCTCCTTATAAAACCACCCGATACGTAATTTTAGATCGTTCCGCTATTTTAATACGGAATAATAATTGATAAAAAAAGAAAATAAAAGTAAAGCTTTGACACCCTGTATCTTGGCTTCATGTTCCTATCTCAATGTTCATAGAAAAGTGAGGTCTATCACCTGTCAAGCGTTGTTGGTCGAATATCTGAACACCCTGTATATCATGATTAATATCGGTCAAATCTTGCGTAAAACCCACAATTTCACATATCAGATACTGGTGTTGAACGTAGAGCACCAGATACACAATATATGAAACTAAACCTAAAGCCGTGTATCTATCTGCATTAATATAGTGTGCCAGGCCGGCCCTGTAATGCCATCTCGTGAGTCTAGAAAAATTTCTTCTCGTACAATCGGTAATGATCGTGAGCTCTCGAGAACAATCCAGAGATGGCGCCACCTAACATAAAAGCTCCGTCACATGAGAGATGAAAACAGCTAGAGTCAATGCAGCAGTGTGTGCGGTAGAATACGCGACGACGTTCAGTGGCGCGCGCGAAATAAATGAACTGTGACATAAATTAGTGCGGTTAAGGACCAACATAAATTAGTGTAGTGACTTTAGATAAATTAGACTGTTAAGTGTTAGGCTAGGCGTAGTGTACATAGTTAGTGAAAATAAATACTGAAATCCGTACCAAGTGTTTCTTTGTCCAATCGGACTAGACTTGTAACAGTGGTGTCAGGTGTGGGGTAGACTGATTGATTGGGCAACGTGGTACGGACAGTTAAGTGAATAAACTGCCACGATGGTGAGATTCAGTGAACTGAAGGTTGCAGATTAAAGGAGACAGCTCGATGAACGCGGTGCCGATAGCAGCGGGCTGAAGGCCGTTCTCCAGGATCGTCTCCGACAAATAATGATTGAAGAGGGTGAGGATCCAGATACCTTCGAATTCGTGTCACCTGAATTCGAGTGGGCCAAGAAGCTCGAAGCAAAAATCGAAGCAAGCTTCAAACAGTCGGAATCTGCTCGACTGTCGTTCGAGTCAAAAATCGAAGCAATCTCCAAACAGTCAGAATCCGCCCTGAAGATGGAGATTACTGCTTTTAAAAAAGACATCGAAGAAAGAATCGGAACCAGAATCGACATCTTAGAATCGAAAATGGTAGAGCAAAGAGAAGATCTCAAGAGGGGATTGGAAAAACAAAACGAAGATCTCAAGAGGGAATTGGAAAAACAAAAAGAAGATCTCGATAGGGGATTGGAAAAACAAAAAGAAGCTCTCAAGAGGGGATTGGAAAAACAAAAAGAAGATCATCAGAAGGGATTGGAAAAACAAAAAGAAGATCTGCAAGACAACATCCGCCGCCTGGACTCAGAGATTGACAAGCTGCGAATTGAGCTCCAGACTGCAAGCGTAACCACATCGAGCGACCTGAAGGCAGGAGATTCGGGCAAGCTGAGATTAAAACCTCCTGAGTATGATGGGAAAATGTCCTGGGCGAACTACCTCCTCCAGTTTGAAGCGGCTGCAAACGCCAATGGTTGGTTATCTGGTGAGAAGGCGACAGCTTTGACGTTAGCACTGAGAGGCGAAGCTACAGATGTGCTTCAGACGCTATCACCGACAGAACGAGGGGACTACGAACAGCTAGTCAGACACCTGGAAATGAGGTTTGGTCAAGCCAGGTTCGGTCACGTCTTCCACGCTCAGCTGAAGAATCGCTCCCAACGACCAAACGAGACGCTGCAGGAATTTGAAGCAGATATAGCCCGCTTGGTTCGACTGGCATATCCGACGGCTCCACAAGATCTAATGGAGCGACTAGCTGTGGAGGCATTTGTGGGTGGTCTTCATAATGCCGAGATGCGGCAAGCTGTAGCTCTCGCACATCCGGAACGTCTGGTGGATGCGCTAGACAGAGCTTTACAATTTGAGGCAGTGAAAAAGGCTTACCAGTGCCAAGCTCGACTTCGGGAGTGTGAAGGTAGAACAGACGTGGCGGCCCTAGTTGAGGAACTGCGGCGGATTATTAGTGAGTCCCGTCCAAAGAAGAAAGAAGATCCGATGCTAAGTCGGGTCGAAGAGCAGAGGCGATGCTCCACCCGTGTCCGGAAGAGCTTAAGAAGAACTGCTCGTGTGGCCTACGTTGGGCAGCAGGCGACCAGTCTGTATGTGGATGGCTTCGTGGACGGCAGATAGAAGCTGATGCTTGCCTGATTGATGGCGCTGATCGAGGGAGCGTCATGTTGTTCGAACCTAAACCGGATGATGAGCTGATTGGCCGTGGCATCGCCATTGGAAAAGCCTGGTACGAGCTGATGATGCAGTTCCGGTGAGGTTGCTGAACGCGAATGGTTTTCCGGTACACCTCAGGAAGGGAACGCCACTGGGTCGTTGTTCTCCAGTCTCATCAGTGGTGAGGAGTGTAAGCGCATCAGACCAACGGAATGAGCGGTTGCATGATAAGCTGACTGAGTCGGTGGCTGATTCGTCGAAAGGCTTGAACAGGGAACAACAGAGGAGGCTGAGGGTATTCATCACAGAGTACCAGGATATCTTCGATGTTGGCCTTGGAAAGAAAAGGAGGACAAATGTGGTCCGACACAAGATTCACATAGGCGATGTACGACCTATTCGGCAACCACCAAGGAAGCTACCATTGGCCAAGCGAGAAGAAGCGGATAGGATCATCAAGGAAATGGAAGAAGAGGGTGTGATCGAGCAATCAGCGAGTCCTTGGTCATCGCCGGTTGTACTGCCGAAGAAGAAGGACGAGTCGACACGATTCTGCGTGGACTATCGGCAGCTCAATAACGCCACGAAGAAAGACAGCTACCCTGTGCCAAGAATCGACGACACCCTAGACACTTTGGCGAGTTCGAAGGTGTTCTCCACGCTTGATCTGAAGAGTGGCTACTGGCAAGTCGAGGGGATAAGGAGAAGACCGCGTTCACCGTCGGCTCAGGGTTATGGCAGTTTACGGTTACGCCGTTTGGATTGTGTAACGCGCCAGCTACGTTTGAGAGTCTGATGGAGACTGTCTTGAAGGGGTTGTCTTGGGAAACCTGCCTGGTCTACCTAGATGACATCATCGTGGTTGGGGAATCTTTCGACGATCACCTCAAGAACTTGGAGCAAGTATTTAGGAGGCTGCGTCAGTCAGGCCTCAAGCTGAGCCCCAAGAAGTGCCACCTTTTCCAGAAGAAGGTGCAATATTTAGGACATGTGGTTTCCCGAGAAGGCATAGCAGTGGATCCTCAGAAGATTGAAGCAGTAAGAGGATGGTCGGTACCCAGGAACAAACATGACGTAAGAAGCTTCCTAGGTCTGTGTACCTACTACCGTCGATATGTGGCTGGATTTGCTACCATCGCCAAGCCGCTGACTAGGCTTACGGAGGAAGGCCGCAGGTTCCAGTGGGGAAATGACTGCCAGCAAGCTTTCGACCTGCTGAAGAAGGCTCTCTCGACGGCTCCACTGCTAAATTATCCCCTGCCTACTGGCAAATTTGTGTTAGACACTGATGCGAGCAACGTGGGGATAGGTTCAGTTCTGTCGCAGATACAAGATGGTCGAGAGGTGGTGATCGGCTATTTCAGCAAGACGCTGTCTAAGCCCGAGAGAAACTATTGCGTCACTCGGAGAGAATTGCTGGCCATCGTCAAGTCCGTGGAGCACATTTCAAGTACTTGTACGGGAGGAAGTTCCTGCTGAGGACGGACCATGCATCTCTGACATGGCTACTTCGGTTCAAGAATCCAGAGAGACAGGTAGCCATTTGGATCGAGAGACTGCAGGAATTCGACTTCGACATTGAACACCGTGCTGGCAAGTCTCATGGGTATGCGGATGCACTTTCGAGGAGACCGTGTCCCGACGACTGTGCTCACTGCAACCGAGCCGAGACGAAGGACGCCATCACCAGGAGAACCACCGTTCTGGATGACCGCTGGCAGCCTACCGAACTCCAGAAAGACCAAGAAGAGGATCCCAGCCTGAAACTGATCATCGAATGGAAGAGGGGAGATCGACGACCGAGTTAACAGGAGGTTTCACATTACTCGCCTACCGTCAAGTCCTACTGGGCTCAGTGGGACAGTCTGGTGATGGAGGATGGCATCCTACGACGAATACTCGAGGACAAAGAAGGGACCCAGGAAAGAAGACAGACCGTCGTGCCTAGGAACCGCGTGGCCGAGGTACTTGGGAAGATTCACAGCGGAACCAGTGGAGGTCATCTGGGCGTGGCCAAGACCCTGGAGAAGGTTCGAGAGCGGTTCTACTGGTTTAGGTCCAAGGAAGACGTCAAGGAATGGTGCAGGAAGTGTACAGTTTGTGCCGCCAGCAACGGTCCACAGAGGCGTAAGAAAGCTCCTATGCGCCAATACAACGTCGGAAGTCCCTTCGAGAGGATCGACCTAGCAGGACCTTTTCTGGAGAGCGAAGCTGGGAACAAGTACATCGTGGTGGTGATCGACTACTTTAGCAAATGGGTCGAAGCTTACGCTCTGCCAAACCAGGAGGCCGCAACCGTTGCTGACGCTCTGGTCAAGGACTGGATTTGCCGTTTTGGAGTTCCGCTCGAGCTGCATTCGGACCAGGAAGGAACTTCGAGTCTGCGCGCTTCCAGAACGTGTGTAACACTTTGGGGATTAGGAAGACTCGGACCACGGCATTACATCCTCAGTCGGACGGCATGGTGGAAAGGATGAACAGGACGGTAAACCGCTATTTAGCCAAGGTTGTCTCCGATCACCAGCGAGACTGGGACAGCTGGCTCCATCTCTTCCTATTGGCGTACCGCTCAGCAGTCCATGAAACCACGGGAGAGACACCGGCCAGTATTGTGTTTGGGCGAGAGCTCCGGCTACCCTGTGACCCCATGTTTGGCTGCAAACCGGGGGACGATGTGGCAGGCGAAGATCACGTTGCCAACCTTCGCAGGAGAATGGACGAGGCCCACGAGAAAGTCCGCCATAATATTCGCACCGCAAGCGACCAAATGAAGATGACGTACGACGTAGGGTCCAGCGAAACAGCGTACCAACCTGGAGACTTGGTCTGGCTGTATAACCCTCAAAAACGCCGTGGCTTGTCACCGAAGCTCCAGAGTTCCTGGGAGGGCCCGTATGAAGTCGTCAAGAAGATCAACGACGTAATCTATCGCATCAAGAAGGCCAACGGTGGAAAACCCAGAGTCGTACACTTTAACAGGTTGGCTCCGTTTGCTGGAGATAATGCGGAAGCGCAAGTTAGAGAACTCCAGCAACTCCACCCAGAACTGAACTTCGAGGATTTCATGGCCACTCACACTGGTACAGCGAAGGCCAGGTTTGGCGTTACTCGTGAGGAACATCGAGATTTGTTCACGGTGCCGGATGAGTACGCGTTGGCACATTGTGTCGCAAGAGATCTTCGGATGTCCCGAGGGATTGCCAGTGAATTCCAACGTCTGTTTGGCCAAGTGGACGAACTGAAGAGACAGGGTGGACGAGACGGACAAGTGCTGGAGTTACGCAGTGGCCAGAGGCGACTCTACTACTTGATTTCGAAGGAGAAGTCCTATCAGAAACCGACGTACCGGACTGTATGGGAGGCACTCCTGGACCTCAGAGAGAAGCTGCTGACCGCAAATGTTTTGAAGCTGGCGATTCCTAGGCTAGCTTGCGGACGGGACGGCCTGGATTGGCGGATCATCCGAAACATGCTAGAAGTTCTTTTCAGGTTCACGGGAATCGAAATTCTGGTCTGCAGCTGGAACCCGAGAGGACCAACAGAACACAGAACCGTGGATTGCTTCTTTGACCAAACTTCTGGCTGCAAGAAGGTCGTTCTGTGTCCATTCAGACACGAACGTTTCGAGGACGAAACGACCTCAAGGAGGGGGCAGTGTGCCAGGCCGTCCCTGTAATGCCATCTCGTGAGTCTAGAAAAATTCCTTCTCGTACAATCGGTAATGATCGCGAGCTCTCGAGAACAATCCAGAGATGGCGCCACCTAGCATAAAAGCGCCGTCACATGAGAGATGAAAACAGTGACAGGCAATGCAGGAGTGTGTGCGGTAGAATACGCGACGACGTTAAGTGGCGCGCGCGAAATAAATGAACTGTGACATAAATTAGTGCAGTTAAGGACCAACATAAATTAGTGTAGTGACTTTAGATAAATTAGACTGTTAGGTGTTAGGCTAGGCGTAGTGTACATAGTTAGTGAAAATAAATAGTGAAATCCGTACCAAGTGTTTCATTGCCCAATCGGACTAAAGACTTGTAACAATAGGAATACAAATAATAGTTAGATATAATTACACACACACCAGTTGAAAAAGCGATATTCTTGTAGTACAGAACTAACACAAGCGTTGGCGTGCATTTATGGCAGACGGCCTAATTTCAACTGAAGCCTAACACGTGATATATCCTTATAATATCCTTCAGAATGGCGTCCATGGTTGACGTTTCATATGCATTGCATAGATGCATATTTTAACGCTACACGCCTTGTAATTGGTCATTAGTTACATTAATTATACTCACCTATAAATTGGTAACTGGCAACCCATTGCAAGGAAATCAAAGAATGGGATGCATCCAATGGTGGTGGGTTGATTACTGCTACAGGCTTTAGATCGGGCTTATACTGAGTGATCTTCCCATTTCTGGAACCCACTGCAATCCTTTTACCCTTTGGGCTCCAGCAGAAACAACACGCTTCTGCAGCTGGAGGGATTTCGTTGACATCGATAATATTATCTAGGAATAATGATCAGGTTATTCATAATATTGTAAATAGTCAAATGAACAAAAATGGTTTAAACCAGCGTTTCTCAACCTTTTTTGGCCCGCGGACCAGTAGATTTGTTGAAAAAAAAATTGCGGACCAGTGATATTTTCTTAGCAACAAATTTTGACTAAGTATTTATAAAGAACTACTAGGTACGTAAGTTAGTTGTAACATCTTTATTATCATTTGCCTATAGTAATATTTAAATGTAAAGATATCTTATTATACATACATGTAATAATAAGTAGGTATATAAACCTTTAACAAAAATGACAGAAAAAAATCGCAAACTCATGGATGTAGCAACACAACAAAAATATCATTCTTACGATTGCCAAAAAATTGAATCAATGGGAACAAACTCTTACGAAAAATTAGAACAAAAAATTAGAAATTATAAAAATAATCAAAAACTCATTGCATATGAACATTTTGTTAATGAGAGGATTGCTGCTGCTCTTCTTCAGTCAACTTGTCAATTGTTGGTTCCAAATTCGAAAAGATAAGTCGGAGCGGTGAAATAACCAAAAGCCGATTTCTAAATTTATTTTTTATTACCATCATAGTTGAACAATCCCGATTCAGATAAATATGTAGTTGCAAAAGGGACTAACATTTCATTGCTTTCTCGTATAGAGATGGATATTCATTTTTCAATTTGATACAAAATTTATCTATGCACATTGTTGAAAAATTAGCTTTTAACCGAGGGGCAAACCGCGGTCTGAAATCAGTGTACAGGCTGATTGTAATCAGTTGAACTCACTTTGAAATCTTGTAATCACATCTGAAATGTAATCCTATTGCAGTCATCTGAAATTTTATGTAATCTTATTGTAATCATCTGAAATCGTCTGCATTAAATGAGGAATCTCTGTCCTCTTGGTAGCATAGGGTGTGTTATGCTTGACAGGATTATAATAATATGATTAATCTGTGTAGAATTGGACCTTCCATTTTTTTTTGTCAAAATGTAAAGAGCAACTCAAAATTATGTTTGGTACTGTATTATAAATGCGTTTTGGCTCTGAGTTATGGATGCTAAAATCTTGGCATTGACATTAACGTAAAAGCTCGCCATATAGGTGTTCCGATGGTGGATGTGAAAAAATATTTAACAAACTTGAAAATGTATACGCATCTAAAAATAAAAAAAAACTTTGTTAAAATTGAAAAACTATTTTTTAAAAACGCTGTAAAACTCAAATATATAGGGTGAGTCAAGCTCAACGCCTCGGACTCTTGTGACCAAACGATAGCATTTTTCGAAAAACCGACTCTGCGCGTGTATGTAGGTCGAGTTGGGCTACATTCTAAAAATAATGACTTTTATACAGGGTGTCTAATAAAAGCGTGACATATCAAAGCTATGTTTTTTTAAATGGAACACCCTGTATATTATAGCATATTTAGATTCCTGGGTTCATTTTAGTGTGACTTTATGTATCACACATGGGACTTTAAGCGAACCGTGTAGGTGCAAATCACAATTTTGGGTATAGGTAGATGTCAGAAAAAAATTGAATATCGCAGCTATTATAAATCTTAGAGGGCTGTGACTTTGCCGAAATGTGTCAAATTACGTTAGACGGTCGACTTCGAATTACATTTGTACTTTGAGAAATCGGTAGATCAATTAAGGGATCTTCAATCAAAGGTAACTTGATTTTTTCAAATGGGTAAGCATAATTTTTTTTATACGATCAAATGTGCAATTTGATAGGCTTTCTAATTATATCAGGTTGTGAATATCAATCTATGGTAGTTTTTATTAAATTTCGAGATTTCAATCAAATCAGTGTTTTTCAATTTCCCTACCTATAAACAAACTAGCAGGCTATGAAATATAAACAAATTCGTATTCAGATAGAAGAAAACAACTAAGTTAGCAAAAAGGCCCAGCAGAACTAGAGTAAAAGAGCAAGATTATAAAAATTCCTTACAACAAATCAACTCTAACCAGAAACAGCGGCAGTAATATGTCTAAGGTTAAAGAGAAGCCGGAGTACGACAGAAATGGATAACTTTTACAGCCTACTAGCGACTGCAAAGTACTAGAGATTAAAAATTTCCAAAATCACAACACTTTGAAATGAAAGCAAAACTTTCAGCGATCGTTGCCGTCAGTCTAATATCTTCAGAACGCAATTTCACATTTAATGGTATAAAACAGTAGTCATTTCCGTCAAAGTCAAAAGTAATGATATCTTTTACTGTCGTCCTTTGAATTTTTCAGTATCTATTAGCAATATCGCAAAAAAACGGAATACAAATCATATTTTAATTTTCTGCCAGATAAATTATGTTTAATAATTTGAGCAGACTCTTCATTTTCGGCGATCTTAGTTATGAGTATTGAAGAATTTGCAAAACTCTAGTCAGAGGTATCGGTTACTATTTTTTTAAATCATGAAATGCGAAATTTTATTCTGAAGCTATTAAACTGCCAGCAACATTACGTGGTAGATTTCCTTTCATTTCAAAATTCACAATGATTTTGTGAATCGTCAATCTTTAGAATATTGTAGTAGCCGGTATGCCGTGAAAAATACCCATTTATGTCGTACTCCAGCTGCTTTTTGACCTTAGATGTGTTACGTCTACTATTTCTGGTTAGAATTGATTTGTTGTCAGTAATTTTTATAACTTTGTCCCTTTTCTCTAGTTCGTCCGTAAATATCTGCTAAGTTAGTTGTTTTGTTCCAACTGAACAGTTCTTTGTTTATATTTCATGGCCTGCTAAGTTACTTATAGGTAGGAAAATTGAAAAACACCGGTTTTACTGAAAATTTGAAATTACATCAAAACTACCAGAGATTGATATTTACAACTGCATATCGTTAGAAAGCTTAACAAATTGGACATTTGATCGTATAGAAGAAATTATGCATTCCCATTTGAAAAAATCAAGTTACCTTTGATTGAAGTTTCCTTAATTGATCTACCGATTTCTCCAAGTACAAATGTAATTCGAAATCGACCGTCTAAAGTAAGCTGACACATTTCATGGTTAGTAACGCGGCAAAGTCACAGCCCTCTAAGATTTATAATAGTTGCGATATTCAATTTTTTTCTGACATCTACCTGTACCCAAAATTGTGATTTGCAGCTAAACGGTTCGCTTAAAGTCCCACGTGTGATACATAAGGTCACACTAAAATGCACCCGGGAATCTAAATATGCAATAATATACAGGGTATTCCATTTAAAAAAACATAACTTTAATATGTCAGGCTTTTATTAGATACCCTGTATAAAAGTCATTATTTGCAAAATGTAGTCCAACTCGACCTACATACACTCGCAGAGTCGATTTTTTGAAAAATGGTATCGTTTGGTCACAAGACTCCGAGGCGTTGAGCTTGACTCACCCTGTATATAAATAATGCAAAAAATGCTTACTGTTGAATAAGTTTTGCATCCAGTTGGTTCGCAGTCATCTTGTAATCTTTGAAATCATTATGTAATCAGCAAGTGACAGAAGGTTCTGCCGGTGCGCCATCTAGTACCCGAAGGTAAAGGCAAACCAAGGAAATGGCTGAACAGCAGCATAGATTTCCTTGGCGGGACGCCACGGTGCATCCGCTTGGCCACTAGAGAGCGCGGGTTTTTATACGCTACCACGTATGAAAGCCGATATACGAGGGTTGCTCTATACCTCCGTCAATCCACCAGTACGCAGACAGCTGTTTCACGCTTATTAGCGATCATCAGTGCGCCATAGGTCGATTGACGGAAATAGAGAGCATCAATTCTTTCATGTCACCCAGACATGTGAAGCATGTTGTAGCAAGTGACAGAAGGTTCTGCCGGTGCGCCATCTAGTACCCGAAGGTAAAGGCAAACCAAGGAAATGGCTGAACAGCAGCATAGATTTCCTTGGCGGGACGCCACGGTGCATCCGTTTGGCCACTAGAGAGCGCGGGTTTTTATACGCTACCGCGTATGAAAGCCGATATACGAGGGTTGCTCTATACCTCCGTCAATCCACCAGTACGCAGACAGCTGTTTCACGCTTATTAGCGATCGTCAGTGCGCCATAGGTCGATTGACGGAAATAGAGAGCATCAATTCTTTCATGTCACCCAGACATGTGAAGCATGTCGTAGCAAGTGACAGAAGGTTCTGCCGGTGCGCCATCTAGTACCCGAAGGTAAAGGCAAACCAAGGAAATGGCTGAACAGCAGCATAGATTTCCTTGGCGGGACGCCACGGTGCATCCGCTTGGCCACTAGAGAGCGCGGGTTTTTATACGCTACCGCGTATGAAAGCCGATATACGAGGGTTGCTCTATACCTCCGTCAATCCACCAGTACCTTTACCTTCGGGTACTAGATGGCGCACCGGCAGAACATTCTGTCACTTGCTACAACATGCTTCACATGTCTGGGTGACATGAAAGAATTGATGCTCTCTATTTCCGTCAATCGACCTATGGCGCACTGATGATCGCTAATAAGCGTGAAACAGCTGTCTGCGTACTGGTGGATTGACGGAGGTATAGAGCAACCCTCGTATATCGGCTTTCATACGCGGTAGCGTATAAAAACCCGCGCTCTCTAGTGGCCAAGCGGATGCACCGTGGCGTCCCGCCAAGGAAATCTATGCTGCTGTTCAGCCATTTCCTTGGTTTGCCTTTACCTTCGGGTACTAGATGGCGCACCGGCAGAACCTTCTGTCACTTGCTACAACATGCTTCACATGTCTGGGTGACATGAAAGAATTGATGCTCTCTATTTCCGTCAATCGACCTATGGCGCACTGATGATCGCTAATAAGCGTGAAACAGCTGTCTGCGTACTGGTGGATTGACGGAGGTATAGAGCAACCCTCGTATATCGGCTTTCATACGCGGTAGCATATAAAAACCCGCGCTCTCTAGTGGCCAAGCGGATGCACCGTGGCGTCCCGCCAAGGAAATCTATGCTGCTGTTCAGCCATTTCCTTGGTTTGCCTTTACCTTCGGGTACTAGATGGCGCACCGGCAGAACCTTCTGTCACTTGCAACAACATGCTTCACATGTCTGGATGACATGAAAGAATTGATGCTCTCTATTTCCGTCAATCGACCTATGGCGCACTGATGATCGCTAATAAGCGTGAAACAGCTGTCTGCGTACTGGTGGATTGACGGAGGTATAGAGCAACCCTCGCATTATGTAATCATTTTTTCGAAATCTGTGTACACATTTTTGAACCACGGTTTGCCCCTCGCTTTTAACATAATATCTGTACTAATCTCAAGAAGGGACTCACATCCTTTGTCATTTAAATTTAACTTACTGTACTATCATATGTTATGGAAGGGTTTGTTATTCACACATTTCTTTCACACGTGGTAAATTAAGTAAATTTTTTTCGTAGAGAGGGGAAATGTCCGCGGACCAGTAACATTTTTCCGCGGACCAAAAATAAATATCCAAAATCTGATATAAATGTCGTTCTCTTTCTATTTTATACTATTATATTATATATAATTTCTCGAACGTAATTCACAGTATTCACAGTAGGGGGTGAGTCAAGATAGATTAATAGTAGATTATTCAACGATGTGGTAATGACGGTAATAACTGACGCGTTGAAGTTTGCAGCACGAGCCGGAGGCGGGTGCTGTAAATCAACAAGTCTTTTATTTTACACAAATTTATCGAACGTAGTTCACAGTATTCACAGTAGGGGGTGAGTCAACGATAGATTAATAGTATATTATTCAACGATGTGGTAATGACGGTAAGACGAGTGCTGCAAACTCCCGCCCGCTTGGTGCACAATTTCAATGTCATTTTTATGCGCCTTCGGAGTTCTTGCCGTTCAATGGTTTCATGTAAGTAATTTTTTAATCTAACTTATCTAACCTGTTTCTCTTCTGTGTTTGAGACTGATTTTGCTTCTTTTGGTTGTTTATGCTGATGTTGGTTGTTTGGCTGTGTTGCTGTGTATGCCATGATGGCTGATACTCAGCTCCTGATGGGAATCGCTAAGGTTTGGGGTGAAATTCTGGCTTGCGGTAGTGGAAACAGTTCCACACGTGCACTGTGGGTAACGCTAAATAGACTAGAGCGATCCGGTTGCCAGACTATATATTTTCCTGACAAGTACACATGAGTAGAGAAGGAAATTCCGGTCCTTGTCAGGATCACATGACTTACCTAGATGTAACTCAATTCGGATATGTCAAATAAACATCGAAGGAATTAGTAGATCCAAGAGTGAATATCTTTCGAGACTTGACAATAATATCAACCTGGCCTTAATTCAAGTAAAACAATGAAACGTAATCAAAACTCCGAGCTCGTGGCAAGATTTCTGGATATGACCTCCTTGGTAGAGAATGGCTACTTATGTCCGCAACATAATAGAAAATGACAATATTTTCACAATCCAAATACCTCTCATATACTCCACGCAAAAACCTCGTTGAAATTTAAAAAACGCTAGCTGGGGAACTTACAATAACATATTAGTCAGTACAGTGAAATGCATCCCTCCAGTAAGTGGTAACTACAAATGCTTTACTGGAGCCGTAATAGCTGCTGCAAAGGGGGCCATAAATTTAGATTCAGGGTTGGAACGAAGAGAGCGACAGGTTGTATGAGGAGTTTGCAGAAAGTGGTGACCATGACGAGCAGACGAACTTCCCAACAGTCTTGAGGCAGCGCGAAGGCAGAAATGGCAGGAACTAACAACTTCTCTAGATTTCAGGCATTCCAGCAGAAAAGCGTTGAGTCTACTAAAGAAGCTAAGGGAAGCGCGGCCCAGCAACCGTCATACCCAATCGGTGTCACCTGACTAAGTCGCGTCCAACATAGTTAAAACATCAAAATCTCCCTGCGATAAGGATTCACAAAAGTGATAAAAAAGAGCTTAAACATATCAAGGGAACGCACACATCGCTTCCTGAATACTCCAGGCCTTTCTCATCAACTGAAATAGCCACCGCCATCGAATGCATGAAGGCGGGGTAAGCCCCAGATGTTGATGGAATTCGTCCAGAATTCATAATTCAATGTGGACCACCCACAAGAGAGTGGCTGGGGACATTCTTTACAGACATTCTAAAGACTGGTAAGCTACATCCAGTATTTAATAAATGTGAAATAATTGGCATACTGAAACCAGGGAAAAGAGTTCGACCTTGTGGAGAACTATCGCTCCAAGATAGAACAATATAAACCAGTTGAGCAGGCGGGTTTCAGACGAAATCGTAGTTGCTGTGACCAGGTACTCAGCGTCACATCTTTTATGGCGGATACCAACGTTGCCTTAAGAGAAACACAGTGCTCGTAGACCTAACCGCAGCCTATGATACCGTCTGGGCAGAAGAGCTCTTATACAGGTTGTACCGTATTATATCCGACTTTCAGCCAAATCATTCCAGGTTGTCATGAGTTCTGCTACCAGCAAAGTGAGACATTTAAATGATGGATTACCCCAGCGCTCCGTTCTATCGCCCGTCTTGTTCAATATATGTACCTCGGACCTTCCTCATTTATCCTCCCGGAAATTCGCATATGCAGATAAACTGATTCTAGCGTACAGAAATACCAACTTTGACTCCACACTAACTGCCAATCTTCCAATCCTGAGATCATACTTCAGCAGGTGGAAGCTAAAGTCAAGTATGAGCAAAACAATAACATCGTGTTTTTACCTAATAAAATCGCAAAAAGAGAGCTAACGATTCACCTTTACGGCACTAGCTACCCTATAATCCCACACCCAAATACTTAGGTGTCACACATATTCAGTCCATCGCAGCCAAAGTAAACAGTCAAAATAAACATCCTGAAAAAATTATGTGGAATCTCTTGGGCCACCTCCGCTTCTACGCTCCGCACTTCGGCCCTGAGCCTCTGTTCCTCTGCGACTGAATTTTGATAACCAGTGTGGCTAAACAGCTCACTTACTACATACATCTTTTCCAGCTGTAGTTTTTAAAGCGTCAAGTGATAATTCAAAACGGTCAAATTGATTTTCCAACTCGTCACTTGTAATTTCAAACTGTCAGGGGTAATTTATACCTGTCAGTTTGAATTTACAATTGACGAGTTGGAAAATTAACTTGACCGTTTTGAATTATCACTAGACGCTTTAGCTGGAAAAGGTGTAGACCTCGGTGTAGACTGATAGACACCCAGCTAAACACTTAAATGACAACTATTATGGGATGAATCAAATCAAGTCCAACTTACTGGCTACCAACACCCAGCCAAATAGCTCAAACACCCATCCGTCGAGAAAATGCCCTTTTGAAAGATATAACAAAATCAAAACAAATTCCTCTCTGCCAATCCACGAAGATATAGCTGATCTCTCCTTGCGCAGATTACGGTCCAGAAAACCACCGATTACAGCAGCTCTCCAACTTGAGTCTAATGTTCTAACCTTACGGTTAAATGGGCAGAAATTTGGACGACCCAAACACCAGAAGTACTGAACAGTAATCTAACTGTTGGTCAAGGACCCCCTGGTTTTGAGGTCCACCGAAAGGAATGGTCAACCCTAAACAGAATTCGCACGGAACAAGCGCGAATCCCCATGGTGCGAATGTGAAGCGGAACGCCAAACTGTCAGGCATATGCAAGAATGTGGCCTTAGAGCATATCCAGGTAAAAACAAGGACTTCCTCCAAGCCAAGCCATGTCGTAGAATGGATTTCCGCGCTCGATGTTAACCTAGTTACTATTTAGATCGCAAAAAACAAAACAAAAAACACAAAAAAAAACAAAAAAAAACGGTATCACTTTTTTATGACTTTTTTCTTGTGTACTATAACTATACGCTAAATAATAATTCGCTAAATCCATCATCACTCATATCTACAATATATGATATAAATCACAAAATAGGTGCGGTTATCAATTTTAGAAAAAAGCTCTAGGCGTCTTTGCACTATTGGCTTATGAAATGAAATCAAGATTAGTTTTACGGAGCTGGGACGGGGTGTTCTGTTTATACGGTCATGAAACGATACCAAATGATCCCATTCGCACACAAACAATCCAAACAGTTTCGGGTTTAAGAGACGGTACAGAAATATGCTGTTGGAAAGAACCTGTTATGTAGATAGAAAAGCGCATTATCTAAATATCGAAAATTTTGCGATCGTATTCCCCTCCCATATTGGGGTCGGCAATAAAAGTTAAGCAACTTTATGTACAATCTAAAAACAAATTAAAAATTACGGTGTTCCATCTGAAAAAAAGTACATTCGCCATACTGTATTGTATTTGTATTTATTTGTACACACCTGATATACAAATATAGCCACTACGAAGGCAATACCTTGTAGGTAGTACTATCGTTGACTCACAATAAAAATTGCATTACTCCATTATTTCGAAAATTGAATACAGCACTTATTGGCGTCTACTGCGCCACCTGGTGATTATTTCAAAAAGTCAAAATATAGTGGTTTTACTTGAGTATTATCTTTGGAATTATTACTAAGACGTTGCGACGGAGGCTAGGTCCCAGTGGCGTATATCAGGGGAGGCCCGCCCCTCCCCCCCCCCCCCCGAAACCAGCCACGCATTCAGTTTTGACGTCTGGGAAAAGGCTGAAGTAGTGTCAAAAAATATAGTGCTGAATAAAATTAGCAGCGACATCAAAATGTAATCTAATAATAAAGCAAATAGGGCAACTCTAACAATCATATATGTCTGATTAGGAAGTACACCTTGGTTTCTTTGCTTCAATTTAGAATTATTATCTATAAAAATAGAAATTTGCATTTCTAATATGCATATGTGTTATATACCGGGTTATTCACGTTATCCGACACGAAGGATTATGGCTAAAGTATCTAATGAAAAAGAAAATAATAATGTCGGATGGATAGGGACCCATTAACGTTACATTTTAAAAATATTTTCATGTTATAAAGGGTGTCCCCAAAACACGAAACGTATCAAACCTGTGTTTTTTAAATGGAACACTCCATATATTATTGCATATTCTGATTCTTTAGTAAATTCTGGTGTGACTTTATGTATCACACATGGGATCTAGAGCGAACCGTTTAGGTGTAAATCACCATTTTCGGTATAAGTAGATGTCAGAAGAAAACTGAATATCACAGAGATTATAAAACTTAGAAGGCTGTGGCGTTGCCGTATTATTAAGTATGAAATGCGTCAGTCTAAGTTAGGGCCGGTTTCTCAATGTTCAGTTAAAAGTGTCAGATAGGTCGCTACCAGTTGGCGTTTCTATGGATACAACTGTCAGATAAGATTTACGTCTATTAGTCTAACCTTTAATTGTTTAAACAATTTATCTGACAAATAACCGTTAACTTCTAGATAAACATTTAACTGGACATTGAGAAACCGGCCCTAAGACGGTCAAATTTGAACTACGTTTATGCTTGGAGAAATCGGTCGATTAATTAAGGAAACAAATGGGAATGGCGAATTTTTGTACACGGTTAAATGTAGAATTTAATAACCTTCCTAATGATATAAGGTTGTGAATATCAATCTCTGGCAGTTCTTATTTAATTTCAAATGTTCAACCAAATCGGTGTTTTTCGATTTTCCAAGCTATAAGCAACCTATAGCAGACCATATAAACAGACACCTGTTCAGGTAGAAGAAAACAACTAACTCAACAGAAAAATACACACAAACTAGACTAAAGGGACAAGATTTTAAAAATTACTCACAACAAACAAACTCTAACCAGAAACAACGGCGGTAACATATCTTTAGTCAAAGAGAAGCTGGAGTACGACAGAAATGGAATTTTTCCACGGCCTTCTAGCTACTGCAATGTACTAGAGATTGGCAATTTCCAAAATAAAGTTTTTGAAATGAAATGAAAACTACTAGAGAATGTTGTAGGCAGTTTATTATTTTCATAATAAAAAATGTTAAAAAAAGTATGCAATTCTGCCAAGTCAAAAGTACCTCTGACTGGAGTGCTGGAGATTCTTCAGTACCTATTAGCAAGAAGGCAGAAGATGAAGAATGAATTAAAATTTATTCAGATTATAAAACAACTTAAATGGCAGAAAATTTGAATCTGATTTGTCAGTATTCCTTTTTTGCAATATTGCTAATGGATATTGAAAACGTAGAAGGGCTCCAGTCAGAGATTCCGTTCCTTTGACGCAAATTACTATTACATGTGATTAATAATTGCGTGCTGGAACAACAATCGCTGGTTGTTTTTGTGTCATTTCAGGGTTTTTAATTGTCTTGGAAAATTTTAACCTCTAGTGAATTGCGGTAGCCAGTAGACTGTAAAAAGTATCTATTACTGTCATACTCCAGCTTCTCTTTGACCTTAGAGATGTTATCGCCATTGTTTCTGGGAGAGTTGATTTGTTGTATGGAATTTTTATAATCTTGTCTCTTTACTCTAATTCGTCTGTATTTTTTTTCTAAGTTACTTGTTTTCTTCCATCTGAACATGTTTTGGTATATATTTCATGGCCTGCTAGGTTGCTTATAAGTAGGAAAATTGAAAAACACCGATTTGTTTGAAAATTTAAAATCAAATGAAAACTACCGATTGATATTCACAACATTACACGATTGGAAAGGTTATCAAACTCTATATTTAACTGTATAAAAAATAGGTATTCTTATTTGAAAAAACAAGTTATCTCTGATCGAAGTTTCCTTAATTAATGGACCGATTTCTGCAAGCATAAACGTAATTTAAATTTGACAGTCTCAACAAGCCTGACTCATTTTATGCTTAGTAACACGGCAAAGTCACAGCCTTCCAAATTTTATAATCTCTGCGATATTCATTTTTTTCCTGATATCTACTTATACCGAAAATGGTGATTTACACCTAAACGGTTCGCTTTAAGTCCCATGTGTGATACATGAAGTCACACTAGAATTCACCAAGGAATCTAAATAGAAAAATACAACTTTGATACGTTTCGTGTTTTGCGGACACCCTGTATAACATGAAAATATTTTTAAAATACAATTTTAATGGGTCCCTATCCATCCGAAATTACTATTTTCTTTTTTATCAAATACTTTAGCCATAATGCTCCGTGTCAAACAACGTGAATAACCCGGTACAATTATTTTGGTTAATATTAGTACATTGTTATTTTATATTTAGGTTAGGATTATAATACGCCAATATTATAACGTATGAACATTTTTCCGATGCCCCCCCCCCCCGAAATCGATTTCTATATACGCCACTGCTAGGTCCCTATAGGGTACGAATTACTATTGTTCCTGAAACTCACTCACTTGTCATAATACTTGTTTTATTGATATTTCCTGTTTGAAAAAAGCTAAAAAGTTCAATTTTGCGCGGACCTTCAAGAATTTCGTCCCCCATGCATCTTTGTTAAAAGGGATATAGCATACCATTTAAAATTTTTGTAATAATATTTGAGCCAAATAGCGCCCTGTAGCTACGAGCAACTTGGATATTTTTTATGTAACAGATGATTAGGAAGAACAGCTCTTTCAAACGAGACCTAGCCTATTTAATCAAAGTTATTGCCAATTAAATAAAAATTTCTTGGACGTTCTCCCACCACTGCACCTTACAAGATAGAGTGAAAAACGCTTAACAGAAAAACAACGAAAATTGTCCACTCTACACGATGATAATATTTATAATATATCTTTATTTGCATGTTTTTTGATAAAAAGCCCTTTTTCTGATTGATCGTAACAGTTACGCCCTCTCGTGGCTACTTGAGGAACTTGAAAATAATTCCGGCGATTTCTCTTAGCCGATTTACCTAATAATATTTTTTTTGCTCGAAGTTATATGACGGTTACCGACATATTGCCGGAGTCCATTCTTAGTAGGCCACCCGGTACTTATGATACAGCACACCCATGTGTATCGGAGTCCGGAATGCATCTTTTTTGTTTTCATTTTCATAATAATAATGGTCCTATGTACTTAAAAACGGTACAAATATTGTTGTAGTAAGATTAAAGTGTCGAAGTTTGCCTTATAGCTAATCTTACACTTGAATCCTCAAGAAAAACATTAACATTAAAAACGTCGACTTAGTCAATTTAGTATTGGGCGAGGTTTTCTTTTTAAATTTTTGTATGCTGAGAAAAATGCTTCATTAAAACTGCTGATGATAGAAGGTGTGATTATGTTTGGTTATTGGTTTGCCTTTACTTTGTTCATTGGGAGACTGTTTTGGTTACATTTGAAGAAAAACATTTTTTAATAAATTATTGTATTTCTCTATATAATCTACCTTACCTCACCTTATTAAATTTAGCACATCTTGCTTCTAATTTCTTATTCTTAAAGTTTGTTTCAACGATGAGTTTTTAATTCAACCCGAATATACCTGCCATATAAACATTTCTTCAGGTGAAAAAAATGGAGTCAAGTTGATTGACTGAGTACTTCCCACACATGACGGTGATATCATTTTATTATTTTCACATTGCATGAAGCTATAGTCTGAGATGCTTGTGCAACCAAATCATCGCCCGCCCGCCGTCAAAGAAGCATTCAACACAAAAACTCTCGTAAATTTTGCTTGCTTGCGTTTTTTGCGTTTCTCTCCGTAGGATATAGGACGACTTATTTTTCATTCTGCAAGCTTCAGCTGGATGACACGAAACTATCAGGAATCCCAAATCGCCTAAAAACGAAGGTTGAGATATTTTTGTATTTTCAGTTTTTTATTAGTGCTGCACCGCCACTGAAACGATCTCTGAACATAATCTAATAATACTGTGTCGAAATTTCAATAATTAATACCCGTATGTAACATACATTAGAAACAGTTCTGGTTGGTTTTCATAATAGGCGTGGCAGTGTTCCGATGGACCTTTTCGCAAGTCTATGGCGGATTATGAATACAAAACCTTTTCAGTTTTACAGCCCCCCACCCCACAACAACCCCAACTTCACCCCCACCAAAAAAAAAACACAAAATGACCAGCAAGTTTCAGGTGTTTTTATATTTTTAGTTTTTTTATTCTCGCTGCGCCGTCACTGACATTATTTCTAAAAACCATAAACGTTTTCCATCCTTGCCATGGTGGTAATACTGTTTAAAAATTTCATTAAAATCAATCTAATAGTTTCCACGTTATACGATACAGAACGATCAGAAGCAATAAACGTACATATACATCACAAAATTCTAAGTCCCTTGCTTTCATAATAGGCACCGCAATGTTCGCATGGACCTAAAAAAGTGTACTATGACGCTAGGTCTTTCTTTCACAGGTCGGTGGACAGCCTATTATGAATACAACAAATTTTCTAGATTTACAACCCCCCACCCCCCAACCACCCCAATTTCACCGCCACTAAATAACAGCAGAAAATGACCAGGAACCCCTAAAACACCTAAAAACGAAGTTTGAGGAATATTTGAATTTTTTTGTTTTCTGCTAATTACTCCGCAGCCATGCACCGATTCTCAATATTATAGCAGCATTACCTAAACGACCCCACAGCATATCTCTACCCAAATTTCATCACAATCCATGCAGCGGTTACTAAGATTACGAGGCTATAAAAATGCCAACAGACAGACAGACCGATAGACAGACAGACCGACGGAAATGAGTAACGTGGATTTTAGTTATGTAGATATCATGAAACGCCCAAAAAACGTATTATCTCGAAATCGAAAATTTTCGCGATCACAATACTCCCCTCACCTATCGGTGTGGGAAGTAAAAGAAGTAGTCGGAGCGGCCAAATATAAAGGCTCTGGTGGCTGAGGCAACAGCTCCCAATTAAATTGAGTTTTTGTCATGGTGACTACAAACGTATGCACCCTAATGAAACAATGCTTCTTTGTCACTAAATGCGTTTTTTTTCTGCTTCAAAATAGTATCAAATCTGTCTAATGTGCTGTGAATAATATTTGCTGGTAATCGTTTTACCCCTTTCAAAGTAGGTATGGTATGGTAATATAGCACCATACGAATGCGAGAAAACTGTGCCCATAATTTTGTTGTTCGACATACCCATCTTAGCCTTCTTCGGTGAACATACACTCATGGAAACCCACTGTGTCGATTGTTGTTTGGTCTTTGGTTCCATGTCCCGCGGTAATAAAACGATGCAAAAGCTCGTTTAGATTCTGGCCGAACATCTCCAAGCACTCGTCTGAAGTGGTCACATGGTTGCATTTGTGGTGGGTCTTGAGTAATCGCGTCATAGATAGCTTTCTTGTATGTAAATATTTATGTAAAATGTGATGCACTCGCTCAGTTGAAATTCCTACAGCCCTAGCCAACTCACGCACTCTCAATCCTTTATTGTAAGATATTATTCCTTGGAATTCTTAGATGATTTTCTGGCGTAATGACTTCTTCTGGGCGACCTTGTACTTGTGCACAACAGAACTCAGTAAGCCAACTGACAATGCACCACTTTTTAGACGTTGAATCTGACAGTGCAGAGTCAGTCAGTAACTTTCTATAGGTAAAGCTTAATAAGTACATTTCTACTAAATTAGTTGATTTTAATGACTGCCAAATATAAACAAATGTCGAAGCTTGCTCAAAATTTGACTCCAGTTGATCGTCAAATCGCTATTAGTTACTGAACGGAAAAATCAAAAAGGCACGGACTTGTCAACTCACCCTCGTATAAAAATAAAAATGAAGAGCTATAAAACTAAATTATAGCGGGTTATTCGACACGGATCATTGTGGCATTGTGGCTAAAGTATCTCACGAAAAGGAAAATAATAATTTCTCATGGTTTAGCCCATTAAGGCTACATTTTATAGATATGTTTAGGTTATACAAGGTGTACCCAAAACACGACACGTATCAAAGTTATATTTTTTTTAACAGAACACCCTGTAAATTATTGCATATTCAGATTCCTTGGTACATTTTAGTGTGACTTTATGTATCACACATGGGACTTAAAGTGAACCGTTTAGCTGTAAATCATCATTTTCGGTATAATGGATGTCAGAAGAAATGAATATCACAGAAATTATAAAAATGGCCGTGACTTTACCGTGTTACTAACCATTAAATACGTCAGCTTACGTTAGACTATCATACTTGAATTACGTTTGTGCTTGGAGAAATCGGTCGACTGATTGAGAAATCTTCAATCAGAGATAACTTGGCTTTTTCAAATGGGAATGCTTAATTTTTTTATACAATTAAATGTAAAATTTCATAGCATTTCTAATAATATGAAGTTATGAATATCAATATCTGCTGGTTTTCATTTCATTTCAAATTTTCAATCAAATCGGTGTTTTTCAATTTTCGTACTTATCAGATTGTGTAATATAATCAAAAACCTGTATAGATAGAAGAAAAAATCTAAATTAACAGAAAAATACAGACCAACTAAACTAAACAGACAAGATTACAAAAATTCCTTAAAACAAATCAACTCTAACCAAAAATCACGCCGGTAACATATCTAAGGTTAAAGACAAGCTGCAGTATGACAGAAATGGATATTTTTCACTACCTACTGCAATGTACTAGAGATTGCCAACTTCCAAAACCATTAAAATTTTTGAAGGGAAAGTAAACTACCAGCGAATGTTGTAGGCAGAATAAAATTTTACATTTGATGATATAAAAAAGTATTCAATTATGTGAAGTTGAAAGTAACGATACTTCTGACTGAAGTTCTGAAAATACTTCAGTACTTATTAGCAAAATCGCAAAAATGACGAATGAATTAAAATTTGATCAAATCATGAAACATAATTTACCCTGACAAAAAATCTACATCTGATTAGTCTCTATTTCTTTTTTGCGATCTTGCTAATAGATACTGAAAAAATAGAAGGGCTCCATTTATAGGTATTATTACTTTGACGCAAATGACTACTTTTTTAAACCATTACATATGATTGATAATTGCATGCTGGAGCAACAATCGCTGGTAGTTTTTCTTTCATTTCAGAGTTTTTGTTTTAAAATTTTTTAATCTCTAGTAAATGCAGTAGCTAGTATGCTGTGAAGAATATCGATTTTGGTCATACTCAAGCTTTTCTTTGACCTTAGATATGCTACCGCCGTTGTTTCTGGTTAGGAATTTTTATTATTTATTGTTTCTTCACTCTAATTCATCTGTCTTCTTTTTTCTATGTCACTTGTTTTCTCCCATCTGAACATGTTTTCCTTTAAATTTCATGGTCTGCTAGGTTGCTTATGATATTCACAACCTTATATCATTAGAAAGGCCCTCAAAGTTTACATTTCATCGTATAAAAAAATTAGGTATTTTCATTTGAAAAAATCAAGTTATCTCCGATTAAAGTTTCCTTAATCGACCAATTTCTCCAAGCACAAACGTAACTTAAGTTTGACCGTCTAACCTAACGTATTTCATGCTTAGTAATACGGCAAAGTCACAGCTTTCTAAATTTTAGAATCTCTGCGATATTCAATTTTTTCCTGATATCTCCTTATACCGCAAATGGTCATTTACACCTAAACGTCCCATGCGTGTTACATAAAGTCACACTAGAATTCAGCAAGGAATCTGAATATGCAACAGTATCAGGGTATTCTGTTTAAAAAAAATATAACTTTGGTAAGTTTCGTGTTTTGGGGATACCCTATATAACATGAAAATATTTTTAAAAAGTAGCCTTAATGGATCCCTATCCATCCGAAACTATTATTTTCTCTCTCATCAAATACTTTAGCCAAAATGCTCGGTCGAATAACGTGAACAACCCCGTATTAACGAAACATTATGGATTTGAAACATACACAAATATGTCGATTTGATAACTGAGACAATCACTCACCTTTGATTTCATAGACGCCCAGTGACCCATCCTTTTTACATGCTGTGAATACACCAGGCAGAGCAGGATTCCAACCCACTTGTGATATGAGGGTTCCAGGTGTAGCACTCAGTCTGATTTCTTTAATGATTGCCACGTTTTGTTTATAAAATGACAGAACATCATAAAACACCACTGTGGGGCAGTTATCTTTTTCTAAAACCACAGCGAGGATGGTACAGTCACAGTTCACAGACACATGAAGCGGCACATTCGGAAGAGGTATGGTTCTTCGAGGATAGTTGCTGATATCTTCTTTATCTTTGGAGCTGTAGTTTTCTATACATTTAGTTTGGATCACTGAAAATAATATAAAATACCTTTGAAGAAAACTAGATAGATTATTGAGGTAATCAGATATACAGCATAAGATACATCACGTATTGTAAATATAAAATAAAATTAAATAAAATTGTTTAATAACAAATTCCAATTAATTTAAGAAACATAATTTATATTCTGGCTTGTGGCGGTAACAATAATATATTAACTAATAGTTACGCAGAACTACAGCGATTGACGCGAAATTTGGACGATATGATGGGAATCAACCAAGTAAATCTACTAAAATCCACTAATTTCTGTATAATTTCCAGTAATTCCAATGATTTGTACACTACAATCCCCGCAGTTCATTATTTGACTAGAGGGTAACAAGGGTAAATCAGCTGGCTAGGCTAGGGATCGAAATCTCCTGTACTGATCCTGAACCTATGCTAGGCACAAAGTAGATGTTACGCTGGATAAGTGGACTTATAATGAACTGGTGAAAGCTTGGTTAAAGAAAATGACTACAGGCAAGCAAACAAATTTATAGCAGGCCTGGGCGCATATTCATATCGAGCGTCAGCTCTCGTACGGCAAGTGGAGCCGAACGCCTCGAGCGCTCATGATTGCAAGCTCCTTGTAATAGTGTACGCTCGTTATAAGGGCACTCCACGATTAGACATGATTAGTTTTTGAACATCCTACCCAGAGATACGGTTATAATGATAGGTAACAATTTTGTTGATTTAAAAAAAAGGTTGGTCTTAAAACGGTACAAATCAATGCTATAAAAAGAATAAACAAAATGATGACCGCTCGATAGTAGCAATCTGATCAATAAACAGTGCAATTGATTGGATCTGCCCTACTATCGTCCTTTTTCCAATTTCGTTAGTAGTCCAATTGTTACGTCGTAAAAAAGGTTTTTCACAGCAAATGTTTGGAAATAAATGAAATTTGGTGGCATGGTAGACATTGGTCCCCTGAACCTACACCTAAGCTTGCGACCTCTGGGGTTGCCTTCAACCCCTGAACAAATCCTCTCAAATGCTAACCAATTCCTCGTGAGTTTATGTCCAGATATACAGAGTGGAGAAGTAAATTATGATAACATACAAAGTTACGAGGGTTGCTCTATACCTCCGTCAATCCACCAGTACGCAGACAGCTGTTTCACGCTTATTAGCGATCATCAGTGCGCCATAGGTCGATTGACGGAAATAGAGAGCATCAATTCTTTCATGTCACCCAGACATGTGAAGCATGTTGTAGCAAGTGACAGAAGGTTCTGCCGGTGCGCCATCTAGTACCCGAAGGTAAAGGCAAACCAAGGAAATGGCTGAACAGCAGCATAGACTTCCCTGGCGGGACGCCACGGTGCATCCGCTTGGCCACTAGAGAGCGCGGGTTTTTATACGCTACCGCGTATGAAAGCCGATATACGAGGCAGAACCTTCTGTCACTTGCTACAACATACAAAGTTGTGAATCCACATTCATGTTCACAGTGACACACAAAAGAGAGGTTGAGAAAATAATTTCTGAATTAAAAAACGAAATATCAGTGGGAGAAAATGAGGTCCCTGTTTCCATTTTGAAAGCTGCAGCTGATATTATTTCGGAACCATTAGTTTATATTATCAACTTGGCTTTTTGCACAGGTGTATTTCCTGAAAAACTGAAACTTATTCACAAAAAAGGTGATAAAAGAAATCTGGAAATGTAAAGGCCAATGACCATATTGTCCAATATAAATAAAATCTTTGAAAAGATCATGTGCAGTCGGCTGACATTGGTCAACAGAATGGGGTCAGAAAAGGTAAAACCACAATAAGGGCTATCTATATGGCACTTAAAGAGATTCTAGATTTACTTCAGAACAACAAATCAACGGTACTGATGTGTATAGACCTCTCTAAGGCTTTTGACTCTGCTGATCATGAGATACTGTGCAGAAAGCTGGAATGTTATGGTATAAGAGGGACATCGCTGCAGGTCATAAAGTCATATCTTTACAGAAGGGTTCAAAAAGTAGTAGAACGTGGGAACGAAGGGAGACTTTTAAAATCGGAACCACTTCATCCATTTAAGGGAGTCGCCAGGGGCAATGTTAGGTCCACTTTCCTATATTGTGTATGTCAACGATATGGCAAATTTGATGTAGAAAATAAACATGTATGCTGATGATACCTCCATTTTAGTTTCTGAAGATTCTGATATTTCAGCAAAATCGGTAGCTGTTGAATATTGAAAGAAGCTTGAGGACTGGTATTTGTGTAATAAGTTGCTTTTAAATATCAATAAAACTCAAATGATGAATTTTAATAGAAACCAGGATAGCAGTAATTTTTCAATTTCACTGGGTGGAAAGGACATCACCACTGTAAATACAGCCTCACTTTTAGGAATTAAATTGAATTCTAACCTAAACTGGAAAGACCACATTGAGGATGTATGCCAAAGTACTGCTAAGTTTCATTATGCAATAGGTATATTATCCAGAAGCGTTGACCATAATGCAGCCCTAACAGCATAATTATTATGCATATGTGCATTCAAGGATGTCCTATAGCATAATTTTTTGGGGAAACACGACAAACGTCAATAGAGTACTGGTCCTTCAGAAAAGGTGCATCAGAAGTGTTTTTTTGGGTTCAACTACAGGGAAAGCTGCAAACCTGTATTTATACATAATGGTACTTTAACCGTAACTGGTAAGTATTTATTTACATACTGGAATCTGCATTAGTTATTAAAAAGAGTATTACACTAGAAATAAAACAGATTTAGGCCCGATTTTATCAACATGCATATTTAACAAAGAATTTGACAAAGCTTTTCTATTGGATGTTATTTAGCAAAAGCTTTTTATTGAGTATTGCGGGCTAGGTTAATAAATATCGTCCAATAGTATTTTATCAATATTGAAAACAAAACGTCAAAGCTGGATGACACTTTTCATCATATCGTATATAAGTTTTATAACAAAACTATTGTTGTAACAAGTGTATATTTGTTGCAACAAAGACGATGAATGAAGTTTGCAGCTCGGACGAAGTCAACAATCGAAATAAATATCTTTTTGAATGGTTGGAATTAGATCACAAATCCCAGTAAAAAGGTACCTAATCCCAAATCAAATATGTACCGTTGAGGCGATCCCTTCGGCAAAATGGCGGGTGGCTGAGTGGTATGGTGTTTATCACAAAAAAAATATTCAATAATTTTTTGTCATCATTATCATTTAGCAGAAGAAAAAACCAGCGATCAAATGTACAGTTTTTGCGGAACCTGTTGGTTGAAATTAGCAATTGCTAAACTTTTTGTTAAACAAGAAAATGCAAGTTTTCACCCATTTAGGATGGAAAATCAGACTGGAAAAGATACTAGATGGTTCATAATGGTCGATTGTATATAAAGCATGTCATTTTTAACCATTTTGAGGTAAACTTCAAGAGACATCAATAATTTTCAGAGTACTTTGACAGATGCATGTTCTTGAACGGGCTGCTCTGATTGGTCAAAGTCTTTGTTAAAATGTGTTGATAAAATCGGCCCTTAAAATCGAATACGTTCAACATGACTCTCCTCCAGATAAATGTAGAATATTCAATTACCGAAATTTGGAATAAAATATCACTTGTAGTAAGGGAAGACCCTCTCAGTACTTTCAAGAAAACAATGCAAACTGCTTTGTGGACCAAGACATATTACCGCATTGAAGAATTCCTGACTGATAATAAATTCCTGTGATATTTTTGTGACTACACTGTGATTTTAGCTGTATTATATTTGTGTAATAATTTCTATATTGTATTGTGCCGTAATTTCTATCCTGTATTGTATTGTAGAATATCTTATTTTAATTGCTTTATTATTCAGCTATTCAATATGTATTTTAAAACATATTTATTTGAACTTTTATATTGACAAGTTCCATATCACTTATGTGATCTCACTGGAATTGATAAAGAAAGATAGATAGATCCTCTCGCATCCTTAAAAAAACCTACAGATGGAAAAATGTTTATCTTCCATGATGCGAGTTACAACGAGGTTAGGAAAATAATTTGCCAACTAAAGCATAAAAAAAGCACTGACGTGATGGGATTAACTAATAAATTAATAAAATCGTTAAAAAATGTGATCATCATACCACTACCAAGTTAATTAATCTTTGTTTAAATGCGGGCATTTTTCCAAGCAAACTAAAAGAAGCCTTAGTAATACCTGTGTTCAAGAAGGGTGATCCACAGTATGTCGAAAACTATCTAGACCAATTTTGATAAAACTCTCAGATGGGACTGTCAGGTTGAAAAAAATTGTGGACAAATGAGAAGTAGAACATTTGCACTAAGAACTATAATGACATACTGCTGTTTGATATGGGGCCATGCTTCCCAATGGAAGAGTGTTTTTGCCCTGCAGCGAAGAGCAATAAGAATTATGGGGGGCTTGGGATATAGGGATGACTGTAGGGACCTTGTTTATCTACAACGTAATTATGCCAATTACATAGCACATAAGGATATACATCAATATGACAAAAGAAATAATCAAGATTGTATAATAAAATAATGCAGCGTTAAAAGAACACAAAACGGCCCAAGTTATTTAGCAGCAAAGTTCTTCAACAACTGCCAATGCACATAAGAGAGCTACCAGAAAAACATTATAAAGAGGCGTGTAAGGAAATACTAACTGAAAACGCTTTCTATAGCTGTGAAGAATTCCTCAACTTTTATTTCAATACTTAGTGAAAATTATTTTTTAATATGTAAATAAACTTAGTGTCCATCGTCCAAATTTCAATGTCTATTTTAAGATTACCAAAAAAATGTAATGCTTTGGTCAATTTTTAATGTTCAATTAGAGACTGATAATATGTATTGTATATGTGTACAGCAGGCGCGTACACAGGATTTTCGTTTGGGGGGGGGCTTAAAAAAAGAGATATTTGTTATAATTGCAAAATAAACAAATAGCAACATAGCACATATGTGTGTGTGGATGAGTTTTTAGTACCAGATCGGTCGATAAGTTCACTACTGCAGAAGATAGCGGAAAAAGTTGTATATAAAAGTTGTAGCCAAGGCCATGCTCCTTGCTCAGAAAATATTTTGGTTTATACTGGCTGATCCATAACTACGTGGTGATGCAAGCATGCATTTTTTTAGATGAGTCACCCTATATATTAATCCATATTGATATTATACTAATGTTTCAGTTCTAAAAACATAAGATACTAAATCAACGAATCGAACATTACTCTTTTTACATGGAAAGAAAAAAATGTCCTCTAGTCTTAACACAGGCTGTAAAAAATGTCGACGCATACTCCTATATTAAGGTACAAAAACTAGATTTTTTCTTTTTAAATCTAACCCCCCTATATTTTATTATGTATACCAAAAAATTGCTGTCAATATGCGCTTACGTATTTGTATAGCATGTCATATATACCTACATTCATCAGTTTCCAAGATATTTCGATTTTTCTGTACTGTAATTTATTTATTTCAAGAAAGTACTATCTAATTTTGATTTGATTAAGGTGGTTCGTCACGTTTTCGTCACATTTTATAAACGGTTTATATTTCCAGTAATAGCTATTTTTTATTGATGTTATATTGTCATGCCTTCTAAGAGGGTGTATTTCGTTGAATATGTATAGTTTTTTCGAGGATTGTGGGTATTTTTTGTACTAGATTTCTTGAATTTTATTTCAATAATATTTCAAAATGTAACGATACTAGAACTTTCTAATTTTGTTCTTATAATTAGTGACACAATATGTCTCGACAGACGCTAAGCTTTTTTGAAAAACTTGATTTTTCAAAAAGATACTTTGCTTAGTTTTTTAATTTATTTCTTTTTACGAAATTTCTGAGCGTAGTACAACGCAATCCTAGATATTCAATCAAATAAAAAAAACTTTTTTTCGATATCTCTAATAATAACGGAAATATTGATGAAAAACTATCAAAAAATCGGTTCCGACACGCCTCCCACTGATCCGTCCTCTTTAGAGTGAGACAGAGAACTTTAGGCTGGCCGATAACAAGAAATAACCGGCCTTTATACGAGGGTTGCCCGGCAGAATCTTCTGTCACTTGCTACAATAACCGGCCTTGTTGCCAAACTGTCAAAGAGAAGGATATTCCACGAAATAGTTACTGGAAACGTGTTTGTGAGTTATGCGGATATTATTTGATAAGCGATGTTACCATATATACATTTGTCTACATAATATTACATTCACATAGCAATGTACGATTGTTTGATTTTTTTTCATTATATCTGAAAACTGAAAACTGGAAAACACTTATACCTGTGCAACTATCCGCGTGCCATCACGGTATCTTAGATGAATAGCTAAAGCAAATGATATATCGATTCAAAGAATGATACATGGATTAGTTTTAGAATATTATTTTGGCTTCCTAGCAAGTTGAGCGGTGCCCCATGGGTCAAATAATAAGAAATCGTAGTTACTTCCAGACGAGTTCTTGTTTGAGGGATGTCTCGCGTCGCGTCGCCGCGCGCCGCCGCGCTGCGTCCGTAGACGTATGGCGTGGCGCGTGGAGCGGCACGAGCAGCGATAGCGCCTAGCGTGCGGCGCGCCGGCTTTCGCAAAGCGTTTGAAGTGAAGCCGCTAAGAGCGGCCCGCCAGTATGTAACCGTGGTGGTTACAAAGCTGCCGCCGTGGACCCCTTTTTTATATGTAGAGGTAGTGCCGTTATACCAAAGATTACAGAATATATTTGGTTATACCACAGAGATAATTCGATTTTTTGCTTGCAATTTGTAAATGCTGAGACATACAGGGTGAGTTTTTAGTACCGGCTCGGTCGATAACACCACTATTATAGAAGATATCGAAAAAAGTTGTATATAAAAGTTGTAGCCACGGGTATGCTCTTTGCTCAGAAAATATTTTGATTTATACAGGGTGATCCCTAACTACGTGGTGATGCAAACATGCATTTTTTTAAATGAGACACCCTATATATTATTCTATATTCAAATTCTACTAATGATTTCCATTCCTCCAATATAGAGTATTGTTACATTATACAGGGTATTTCAAAAGTTTTGACCATTTTTATATCCAAATCGCTGCCAAATGAACGTACTGTATATCAAAAAGTGATGAACCAAAAATCATTTCTTTTACACGGATGGATAAAAAATATTATCTGGTTTTAAAATCGACTATAAAAAAAGCCCGCGACGCATATTCGTATACAGGGTGATGTAGAATGCAAAATCTAGATTTCCTCTCTTTTTTTAAATGTAACCACCAATATTTTATTATCCCAAAGAATTACCTATAATATGCTTTTTCATCTTTGTATTGCACTTGTTATGGCTCAATTCATTAGTTTCTGAGATATTTCGATTTTTCTACAAATTTTAAATATACCTTCTATTTGTTTACTAAAATTTATTTATTTAGAGAAAATACTATCAAATTTTCTTTTTGCTTAACAAACAACTAAAACATAAGGCCATAATAGTACTTGATCAAGTCAAAACACTGGATTAACGAGATAATATAGGTCAAGTGTGCTGAGGAAACAATTTTGTAGACGTCATGCATAATTACCAAGCAGATCTATCAGGTAGGCTATGAAACATATTAAACGACACGGTCCGAATAAAACGATTCTTCATTCTTTGAAACGCATTAGTTTTAGAGTTCTGGATATTGCTGTTCATAGTTGATATATTCTAGAGGCAAGTAGGCAATTTCTTAAAGATTCTCCTAAACACCCTCAATGGAAAAATTAATTTTTAAACCTCGTTTTTCACACAGTACGGAATTATTGAGCAGTTATGAAAACTGCCAATTTTTCAAAGCATACCTGATAAATCTGCTTGATAATTATGCATCACGCCTACAAAATTTTTTCCTCAGCATATTTGACTTTATAATCTCGATGATTCAGGGTTTTGACTTCATCAAATACTATCATGACCTTATAATTTAGTTGTTCGTTAAATAAAAAACAAATTCGATAATACTTGCTCAAAGTAAATAAATTTTAGTACAAAAATAGCAGCTGTATTTTAAATTTACCGAAAAATCGAAATATCTCGGAAACCGATGGACGTAGGTACAACAAGTGCTATACAGGTATGAAAGAAAGCAATTCTTTGGTATAATAAAATATTGGGGGTTACATTTGAAAAAAAAGAGAAAATCTGGATTTTGCATTCTACATCACCCTGTGTACGATTGTACGAATTTGCGTCGCGGGCTTCTTTTATAGCCAATTTCAAACCTAGATGATATTTTTGATCCATCCGTGTAAAAAATATGGTTTTTGATTCATAACTTTTTGATATACAGTACGTTCATTTGACAGCTATTTGGAGATAAAAATGGTCATAACTTTTGAAATACCCTGTATAATGTAATAGTACCCTATATTGGAGGAACGGAAATCATTAGTAGAATTTGAATGTAGAATAATATATAGGGTGTCTCATTTAAAAAAAATTAATGTTTGCATCACCACGTAGTTATAGATTACCCCGTATAAATCAAAATATTTTCTGAGCAAGGAGCATATTCGTGGCTACAACTTTTATATGGAACTTTTTTCTTCTGTGAATGATTTCTATCTCCACAAATTACTAATAATGACATAATAACGAGGTTACAGCATATTCCTCATCATCTAGAAGTTTCAAAATTTTTGAGTTCATATAGTATATGAACTATCACTATAAACGTTATATGACATATATCGTTGGGAGTATTGAATAAATTTCTAAAATGCGATTTCAGCTTTCAAAACGTTTAGATGTTTTCCTGAATATTCTCAGGTCACCGTTCAGATTTTTCATTTGTTTTTCTATTTGTTCACATTCGAGTGCTGAAAGCTTGAATTTTTTGGCACCTCACCTCTTTTTTTGTCCCTACTTTACGAAATGCTGTTTTAACTTTTGTTCCATTTTGATATATCATCATGAATTGAAGGGTTGTAATCTTTAAATTCTAGCTAACTATTTCAAGTTTTACTTTTTTCCAGGAACATAGATGTACTGCTGAAATTAATAAATATGATTTTTTCATTGTTTTTTGTAGTTTTCTTCAGAAGAAGCATAAGTTTTCTATTAACGGTTCACCTAAACCGAACATTCTAAATCTAAAAGTGTTGTGAAATATCATTCTTGCTCGGGCCACCAAAAGTTGTAGTGCCCGATGCATAGGCGTAGTTAGGTGGGGGTTCAGGGAGGCTTGGCCCCCCCAAGAATGAAATTAGCCCCCCCAAACATCCAAAAATAATTCGTTCTGTTAAGTTTATTGTATCTAGGGCTGGGATTTGAGGCCCCAGATCGAGGGACTTTTAAGCCCTCCCAGATTCAGGGACCTAACTACGCCTATGGCCCGATGCATTTTTGTAAACGCCACATGCATCACAAATGGGATCGAGCATAACGACGAGCTAAACGAATTTTGCGCACCGTATCGCAAATATCTTTATACTTGATTAAACTCTGAAGAAAAAAAAATAATAAATAATAAATGAATAAAAAACGTAGGTATACCTAAAGTAAAATGACTGGTTCGCTTTACCAATATATATTTATATTATCATTCAATTTCCAGATTGTATGTAGAGTATTCCATCTTCTTTTTCAAATAATGTAAATTTCTATAGACCCGCATTATTTGCAAGTATACACGCCGGTAAGGGTGGGGGTACTAAACGCTATCAAAATCGGTCCAGTAGCTAGGTACTGAAATTACGATAATCATAATACATTATAATAGTCCGCTGATGTTTGTCCATATCCACGTCCACGGGTATATCTTCAAAGGCAATGGTCGAGTGGGCCTGTTTTTTTATCATAAGTTCTATGTGAATACAAAAATGGTTGCAGCTCGCCCCTCAAGCAATTCTCCCAGCGATCCTAATTATTAATGTGCTCCTTACCGAAAAAAAACTAAATATTATTAGAAGCACATAAAACGCTAAAAAAAGAAATTAGGAGCTGTTCTGGTAACTTTCATTTTTTGCATCCGACAGAAAATTGTAGCAGCGGTTACTGAGATGATGCGAGTAGAAAAATGGAGGCAGATATATAGAGGGGCAGACCGACTAAATCAGTGACATTATTAAATTTTCATTATGGCGTGTAGACTCCACAAAACGTCAGAAAACGATCTCGATACGAAAAAATGTTCGCAATTACAATACTTACTCATCTCACCTGTGTGATTGTGTGGAAGTAATAAGTAGTAGGTATACAATATGTTATGCTAATACCGCAAATGTATTTTGCTCCTACGGCCCATCAAGCATCTCAATTCATTTTAGCTCTTTTTTACCTGGCTACAAGTTAATTAATCTTTGTTTAAATGCGGGCATTTTTCCAAGCAAACTAAAAGAAGCCTTAGTAATACCTGTGTTCAAGAAGGGTGATCCACAGTATGTCGAAAACTATCTAGACCAATTTTGATAAAACTCTCAGATGGGACTGTCAGGTTGAAAAAAATTGTGGACAAATGAGAAGTAGAACATTTGCACTAAGAACTATAATGACATACTGCTGTTTGATATGGGGCCATGCTTCCCAATGGAAGAGTGTTTTTGCCCTGCAGCGAAGAGCAATAAGAATTATGGGGGGCTTGGGATATAGGGATGACTGTAGGGACCTTGTTTATCTACAACGTAATTATGCCAATTACATAGCACATAAGGATATACATCAATATGACAAAAGAAATAATCAAGATTGTATAATAAAATAATGCAGCGTTAAAAGAACACAAAACGGCCCAAGTTATTTAGCAGCAAAGTTCTTCAACAACTGCCAATGCACATAAGAGAGCTACCAGAAAAACATTATAAAGAGGCGTGTAAGGAAATACTAACTGAAAACGCTTTCTATAGCTGTGAAGAATTCCTCAACTTTTATTTCAATACTTAGTGAAAATTATTTTTTAATATGTAAATAAACTTAGTGTCCATCGTCCAAATTTCAATGTCTATTTTAAGATTACCAAAAAAATGTAATGCTTTGGTCAATTTTTAATGTTCAATTAGAGACTGATAATATGTATTGTATATGTGTACAGCAGGCGCGTACACAGGATTTTCGTTTGGGGGGGGGCTTAAAAAAAGAGATATTTGTTATAATTGCAAAATAAACAAATAGCAACATAGCACATATGTGTGTGTGGATGAGTTTTTAGTACCAGATCGGTCGATAAGTTCACTACTGCAGAAGATAGCGGAAAAAGTTGTATATAAAAGTTGTAGCCAAGGCCATGCTCCTTGCTCAGAAAATATTTTGGTTTATACTGGCTGATCCATAACTACGTGGTGATGCAAGCATGCATTTTTTTAGATGAGTCACCCTATATATTAATCCATATTGATATTATACTAATGTTTCAGTTCTAAAAACATAAGATACTAAATCAACGAATCGAACATTACTCTTTTTACATGGAAAGAAAAAAATGTCCTCTAGTCTTAACACAGGCTGTAAAAAATGTCGACGCATACTCCTATATTAAGGTACAAAAACTAGATTTTTTCTTTTTAAATCTAACCCCCCTATATTTTATTATGTATACCAAAAAATTGCTGTCAATATGCGCTTACGTATTTGTATAGCATGTCATATATACCTACATTCATCAGTTTCCAAGATATTTCGATTTTTCTGTACTGTAATTTATTTATTTCAAGAAAGTACTATCTAATTTTGATTTGATTAAGGTGGTTCGTCACGTTTTCGTCACATTTTATAAACGGTTTATATTTCCAGTAATAGCTATTTTTTATTGATGTTATATTGTCATGCCTTCTAAGAGGGTGTATTTCGTTGAATATGTATAGTTTTTTCGAGGATTGTGGGTATTTTTTGTACTAGATTTCTTGAATTTTATTTCAATAATATTTCAAAATGTAACGATACTAGAACTTTCTAATTTTGTTCTTATAATTAGTGACACAATATGTCTCGACAGACGCTAAGCTTTTTTGAAAAACTTGATTTTTCAAAAAGATACTTTGCTTAGTTTTTTAATTTATTTCTTTTTACGAAATTTCTGAGCGTAGTACAACGCAATCCTAGATATTCAATCAAATAAAAAAAACTTTTTTTCGATATCTCTAATAATAACGGAAATATTGATGAAAAACTATCAAAAAATCGGTTCCGACACGCCTCCCACTGATCCGTCCTCTTTAGAGTGAGACAGAGAACTTTAGGCTGGCCGATAACAAGAAATAACCGGCCTTTATACGAGGGTTGCCCGGCAGAATCTTCTGTCACTTGCTACAATAACCGGCCTTGTTGCCAAACTGTCAAAGAGAAGGATATTCCACGAAATAGTTACTGGAAACGTGTTTGTGAGTTATGCGGATATTATTTGATAAGCGATGTTACCATATATACATTTGTCTACATAATATTACATTCACATAGCAATGTACGATTGTTTGATTTTTTTTCATTATATCTGAAAACTGAAAACTGGAAAACACTTATACCTGTGCAACTATCCGCGTGCCATCACGGTATCTTAGATGAATAGCTAAAGCAAATGATATATCGATTCAAAGAATGATACATGGATTAGTTTTAGAATATTATTTTGGCTTCCTAGCAAGTTGAGCGGTGCCCCATGGGTCAAATAATAAGAAATCGTAGTTACTTCCAGACGAGTTCTTGTTTGAGGGATGTCTCGCGTCGCGTCGCCGCGCGCCGCCGCGCTACGTCCGTAGACGTATGGCGTGGCGCGTGGAGCGGCACGAGCAGCGATAGCGCCTAGCGTGCGGCGCGCCGGCTTTCGCAAAGCGTTTGAAGTGAAGCCGCTAAGAGCGGCCCGCCAGTATGTAACCGTGGTGGTTACAAAGCTGCCGCCGTGGACCCCTTTTTTATATGTAGAGGTAGTGCCGTTATACCAAAGATTACAGAATATATTTGGTTATACCACAGAGATAATTCGATTTTTTGCTTGCAATTTGTAAATGCTGAGACATACAGGGTGAGTTTTTAGTACCGGCTCGGTCGATAACACCACTATTATAGAAGATATCGAAAAAAGTTGTATATAAAAGTTGTAGCCACGGGTATGCTCTTTGCTCAGAAAATATTTTGATTTATACAGGGTGATCCCTAACTACGTGGTGATGCAAACATGCATTTTTTTAAATGAGACACCCTATATATTATTCTATATTCAAATTCTACTAATGATTTCCATTCCTCCAATATAGAGTATTGTTACATTATACAGGGTATTTCAAAAGTTTTGACCATTTTTATATCCAAATCGCTGCCAAATGAACGTACTGTATATCAAAAAGTGATGAACCAAAAATCATTTCTTTTACACGGATGGATAAAAAATATTATCTGGTTTTAAAATCGACTATAAAAAAAGCCCGCGACGCATATTCGTATACAGGGTGATGTAGAATGCAAAATCTAGATTTCCTCTCTTTTTTTAAATGTAACCACCAATATTTTATTATCCCAAAGAATTACCTATAATATGCTTTTTCATCTTTGTATTGCACTTGTTATGGCTCAATTCATTAGTTTCTGAGATATTTCGATTTTTCTACAAATTTTAAATATACCTTCTATTTGTTTACTAAAATTTATTTATTTAGAGAAAATACTATCAAATTTTCTTTTTGCTTAACAAACAACTAAAACATAAGGCCATAATAGTACTTGATCAAGTCAAAACACTGGATTAACGAGATAATATAGGTCAAGTGTGCTGAGGAAACAATTTTGTAGACGTCATGCATAATTACCAAGCAGATCTATCAGGTAGGCTATGAAACATATTAAACGACACGGTCCGAATAAAACGATTCTTCATTCTTTGAAACGCATTAGTTTTAGAGTTCTGGATATTGCTGTTCATAGTTGATATATTCTAGAGGCAAGTAGGCAATTTCTTAAAGATTCTCCTAAACACCCTCAATGGAAAAATTAATTTTTAAACCTCGTTTTTCACACAGTACGGAATTATTGAGCAGTTATGAAAACTGCCAATTTTTCAAAGCATACCTGATAAATCTGCTTGATAATTATGCATCACGCCTACAAAATTTTTTCCTCAGCATATTTGACTTTATAATCTCGATGATTCAGGGTTTTGACTTCATCAAATACTATCATGACCTTATAATTTAGTTGTTCGTTAAATAAAAAACAAATTCGATAATACTTGCTCAAAGTAAATAAATTTTAGTACAAAAATAGCAGCTGTATTTTAAATTTACCGAAAAATCGAAATATCTCGGAAACCGATGGACGTAGGTACAACAAGTGCTATACAGGTATGAAAGAAAGCAATTCTTTGGTATAATAAAATATTGGGGGTTACATTTGAAAAAAAAGAGAAAATCTGGATTTTGCATTCTACATCACCCTGTGTACGATTGTACGAATTTGCGTCGCGGGCTTCTTTTATAGCCAATTTCAAACCTAGATGATATTTTTGATCCATCCGTGTAAAAAATATGGTTTTTGATTCATAACTTTTTGATATACAGTACGTTCATTTGACAGCTATTTGGAGATAAAAATGGTCATAACTTTTGAAATACCCTGTATAATGTAATAGTACCCTATATTGGAGGAACGGAAATCATTAGTAGAATTTGAATGTAGAATAATATATAGGGTGTCTCATTTAAAAAAAATTAATGTTTGCATCACCACGTAGTTATAGATTACCCCGTATAAATCAAAATATTTTCTGAGCAAGGAGCATATTCGTGGCTACAACTTTTATATGGAACTTTTTTCTTCTGTGAATGATTTCTATCTCCACAAATTACTAATAATGACATAATAACGAGGTTACAGCATATTCCTCATCATCTAGAAGTTTCAAAATTTTTGAGTTCATATAGTATATGAACTATCACTATAAACGTTATATGACATATATCGTTGGGAGTATTGAATAAATTTCTAAAATGCGATTTCAGCTTTCAAAACGTTTAGATGTTTTCCTGAATATTCTCAGGTCACCGTTCAGATTTTTCATTTGTTTTTCTATTTGTTCACATTCGAGTGCTGAAAGCTTGAATTTTTTGGCACCTCACCTCTTTTTTTGTCCCTACTTTACGAAATGCTGTTTTAACTTTTGTTCCATTTTGATATATCATCATGAATTGAAGGGTTGTAATCTTTAAATTCTAGCTAACTATTTCAAGTTTTACTTTTTTCCAGGAACATAGATGTACTGCTGAAATTAATAAATATGATTTTTTCATTGTTTTTTGTAGTTTTCTTCAGAAGAAGCATAAGTTTTCTATTAACGGTTCACCTAAACCGAACATTCTAAATCTAAAAGTGTTGTGAAATATCATTCTTGCTCGGGCCACCAAAAGTTGTAGTGCCCGATGCATAGGCGTAGTTAGGTGGGGGTTCAGGGAGGCTTGGCCTCCCCAAGAATGAAATTAGCCCCCCCAAACATCCAAAAATAATTCGTTCTGTTAAGTTTATTGTATCTAGGGCTGGGATTTGAGGCCCCAGATCGAGGGACTTTTAAGCCCTCCCAGATTCAGGGACCTAACTACGCCTATGGCCCGATGCATTTTTGTAAACGCCACATGCATCACAAATGGGATCGAGCATAACGACGAGCTAAACGAATTTTGCGCACCGTATCGCAAATATCTTTATACTTGATTAAACTCTGAAGAAAAAAAAATAATAAATAATAAATGAATAAAAAACGTAGGTATACCTAAAGTAAAATGACTGGTTCGCTTTACCAATATATATTTATATTATCATTCAATTTCCAGATTGTATGTAGAGTATTCCATCTTCTTTTTCAAATAATGTAAATTTCTATAGACCCGCATTATTTGCAAGTATACACGCCGGTAAGGGTGGGGGTACTAAACGCTATCAAAATCGGTCCAGTAGCTAGGTACTGAAATTACGATAATCATAATACATTATAATAGTCCGCTGATGTTTGTCCATATCCACGTCCACGGGTATATCTTCAAAGACAATGGTCGAGTGGGCCTGTTTTTTTATCATAAGTTCTATGTGAATACAAAAATGGTTGCAGCTCGCCCCTCAAGCAATTCTCCCAGCGATCCTAATTATTAATGTGCTCCTTACCGAAAAAAAACTAAATATTATTAGAAGCACATAAAACGCTAAAAAAAGAAATTAGGAGCTGTTCTGGTAACTTTCATTTTTTGCATCCGACAGAAAATTGTAGCAGCGGTTACTGAGATGATGCGAGTAGAAAAATGGAGGCAGATATATAGAGGGGCAGACCGACTAAATCAGTGACATTATTAAATTTTCATTATGGCGTGTAGAGTCCACAAAACGTCAGAAAACGATCTCGATACGAAAAAATGTTCGCAATTACAATACTTACTCATCTCACCTGTGTGATTGTGTGGAAGTAATAAGTAGTAGGTATACAATATGTTATGCTAATACCGCAAATGTATTTTGCTCCTACGGCCCATCAAGCATCTCAATTCATTTTAGCTCTTTTTTACCTGGCTACATAGGTACATATTTTCAAATTAGGTATTCATCATCTTCTTTGACCCATCAGCCAAACAGCCAGAATTCGCATTTTATAAATTCTTAAAAATACTAGGTACTAATATTGAATTTCATTTTTAACCACATGTCTCACCCTGTAAAATGTTTTCAAATCGCTATCCTACATAACCAAAATAACCGTCAACCTTATATCTGATCAAATTTTCAAACTTCCAGCAAAGACATACATACATACCTACATTGAAAAAATTTATCAATAGTAAGGAAATACCAATTATCCGAAAATAATATACACAAACCCTCCTATATAATGCCCACTTGCGAAATAATGCAATAGTTCCTAAGCCTAGCCATTCCCCAATTCAAAGTTTACAGATTACTCATATCGTCAATCGTCATATCCATCGTCGTTGGCGTTGGCATATCCCAAATGATGGAATGCGGACCGCCACGTGTGCTGTTGCTTCAGTTGCTTGGCCTTTGAGGGACAAGCCGACTGATTTTTTGTTGGTGGCGCGGGTCTCGGATCGGTGTCCACAAAGGTTATCGGACAAGGGGATCCCGTCGGGTGGTTCTTTGAACATCTTTGGCAACATTGCTGTCGGGGCCATGGCTCTTTTCTATATTTCTGGCAGAAAAGAGGAGGAGCTTCTAAATAATGCTGGGTTGTGTACAGAGGCTGCCCTCTCGCGGATTTAGCTTTCTAGACAACGTGATGAACCACGTTAAACGAACAACTAAGTTATAAGGCCATAATAGTATTTGATGAAGTCAAAACCCTGAATTATCGAGATAATAGAGACTTTCGGGGGTGGGTTAGCCCAGTGGTTAGGGTCGAGGGCTCGTGACCGGAAGGTCCCGGGTTCGATTCTCGTTAGAGGCGGAAATTTATTTCTGGTTTTTTCAACCAAAAATAAATATCCACAAAAAAAAAGCTCAGCGAGAATCCCCACCTGAGCATTCACTGTTGGCTTCTAATTAACAGTGCTGTTCCCAAATGGCGCCGGGAAACAGTAACAAAGCCTACACAGAACACGAGGCTAATGACCAAAGTAGTCGATGCCGATGACACAGAAGTAAAAAAAAAATAGAGACTTTCGCGGATACGTCCCGAACTGGTTCGGGACTAGTTCGGATAAAAAGGCGCATGCACAGTATGATTACGGGCGTGCGCGGTATGTAAATCGTTATATAAACTAATTCTGTAATGTTACCTGGAACAGTTTACATACAAGATTCACATACCGCGCAGTTCCGTAATCATACTGTGCGTGCGCTTTTTATCCGAACTAGTCCCGAACCAGTTCGGGACGTATCCGCGAAAATTTCTAATATGAGTCTAGTATGCTGAGGACACAATTTTATAGACGTAATCCATGATTTATCTGGTAGGCTTTGAAATATCGACAGTTTTCATGATCTGCTCAATAATTTCATACTATGTGAAAACCGAGCTTTAAAAATGAATTTTGCCATTGAAGAACAAATAGAGGGTATTTAGGGGAATCTTTGAAAAACTGCCTACTTGTCTCTAGAATATATCAACTATCAACAGCGATATCCAGAACGGAGGGACTCTAAAACTAATGCATTTGAAACATTGAAGAATCGTTTGATTTAGACTGGGTCACTTAATATTTCATAGCCTACCTGATCGATCTGCTCGATAACTATGTATCACGTCTATGAAATTGTTTCCTCAGCACACTTGACTTATATTTTCTCGATAATGGGCCTATACCGTAACCTCAAATTGATCAATTTATTTACTGCAGTATTATTTTTGATGATACATAGGACCATTTACTGTAAAAAGTCAGCAGAAAACTTGATCCAAATGAGAATAACACTAGAAAGGAAATTCTACTGTAATTTGAAATAGCCGATGATGACGTCACCTGTAGGGAACCAATGAGAAGCGTCCGTTCTGTAGGGAACCAATGAGAAGCGTCCTTTCGTGGTCCGATGACTAGGAGCAGATGCTATTGTTTTGTACCAGTGAGCTCTTATTGGTTCCCTACAGGTGACGTCACGACCTGGGCGGGAAATGTATGGATTCAAAAAATTCAATATTTAGAGCCAATTTTTTTCGGTTATAAATACGATAGAAAAATTTCGTAAAATTATTTATGGCATCTACGTGGTGTCAGGGTTCGTTTAAGCCAGTAAACCAAAAATGTGGTATAGGCCCATTCAGGGTTTTGACTTTATCAAATACTATTATGGCCTTAAATTTTAGTTATTCGTTTAATATAAATAAAAATCGATAGCACTTTTTCAAAATACATAAATTTCAGTACCCGAATAGAAGGTATATTTCAAATTTGCACAAAAATCGAAATATCTCAGAAACTGATGAATGTAAGTATATAAAATGCTATAGAAATATGAGAGAGAAAATGGGGGTTACATTTGAAGAAAAAAGAGAAAATCTAGTTTTTGCATTCTTCCTCGCCCCCATGAGTATGCGAAAGCGACTGTTTTACAGCCTTTGTTAAAACTAGAAGATATTTTTTTATTTTTCCATGTAAAGAAAATAATTTTTGATTCGTTGATTTTCAATATAGCTGATCTTTATTTGATATTGGTTTGTTGCGAACTTTTTTCTCAACAATCTCCCATAAGTTCTCTACCGGATTTAAATCCGGGGATTGTGCTGGCCACTGCAAAACTCTAATACTGTTTTTAATAAACCACTGTTTAATTATTGTTGCAGTGTTTGGGGTCATTGTCGTGTTGGAATATAAATTTTAAAAGCATTTCCCATTCAGCATATGGTAGCATCTACACTAAGTAACACTTTTTTCCAATCCTCGGCGGTGCAATGTAGATGGCGATTAGCAAACAACAGACGAGCATCACAATTCTTTTTTGACAGCAATGGTTTTTTCGCTGATCTTCTTCCAGGAAGTCCAGATTCCACTAAGCGACGCTGGATGGTTCTGTAAGACAGATTTTGATTGCCTAATTCTGCCGAAGTCTGAGTAGCCGATAACCTTCGACAACCTTGACCAATTCATTTGATTCTGCGATCTTCTTGCTTCGTTGTTTTTCTTTTCCTCCCTCCCCGTTTAAAGTTAATAACTCTTCCACAGTGTCGAAAATTTTGGAATATCTTAAAAACAATTTGTTTTGATAACCTGAATTCTTGTTCTGTAATAGTTTTTTGTGATAGTCGAGCCTTACGCACTTCTTCAACTTTTTCTTTTAGATCAACAGAATAATGCATACCACAAGCCATCTTGCTCTATGAGACTGTATTGGACCACTTTATTATCAACGAACTGCACTCAACCACAATACAGATAAAAAATAAGACGTTCTAATTTTGTTGCAGAATATTCACAATATGTTTAAAAAATGTCGATAAAAAATCACATTCTTAAAGGAACCTAGAAATAAATAAACAAAAAAGGGGTTTGGATGCCAGTGATAAATACCACATGCCAGTTCCTTCATAGGATCAGCACTAAACAAATGGGGACAAATTTGAAAAAGTCGCTCTAATTTTGTCTGATACTATTAACTCATAAACTCCTTGCATGTCACTCAATTTAACGTAAATCAGACTATGGCCTAAGAGTAGTACCAGTCTGTCTTCTATCTAGGAATTTCTTTGATGTTGATATCTGTTTCTTGATATCCAGCTCATATGACCAATAAGAGTAAAATAAAGGAAAAGCCTGGTGCTATACTTTGACAGGGTGACCATATTTATACTTCATGGAGTAATTCCAGACGTCAGCTTACCATGGGGGGGGAGTAGTAGAGAGTTGGCCTCAGGGCTCGGGGAGGCTGTGTCTACTTTTTGGCGGCAGTGTCCAATTTTTTGGCTGTTTATTGATTGTTTGACTTTATTTTGCTGTGTATTGTGCTAACTATTTTCCATCATGGCTCAAATTCCGGACATTATAACGATTTTTCTGATTCCACCCGGACACAAAATTAAGCTCCAAATTTCCGGGCAAGTACAGAATTTTACACAGAATGGGCTTGTTCACAAAATTTTTAGAATCAATTTTGACCTGCCTAAAATAAAGCTTAAATAGAAAAAACATGATTCTGAAAATTTCATACTTGTAGGATGCTCCGTTCGCCTAATACAATCATTTGAATTCGCGAAATCCAAGCGTGCGAACACCTAACTGTGACGTAAGCAGATATGTTCACATGTGATTTCAGATCATCATTCAGTATATATGTTTTGTGATCATCACGACTCGTCTCGTAGTTACGTTCGATGTACATGTATTTGTGTTATTGTGACATCTATTGTTAGTGATTGTGACTGGTGGTAGTTTTTGTGTTCTAAAATGTGCGCAGAGCCGCGGTCAACGTATGTGATGACGTCATCACAGCGTATCGAAGATGCGCCCGGCATTCATGTTTATAATTTTTTTTGAGCGACTTAGAAACTTCACAGAGGTCTAATTTTTGCACGGTGACTAAAAAATATGTATTCTTTCAGATGCACAAATAAAAAAAGAAAGGTGAACGAGCCCATTGTTATTATTTTTCTAGAAACAAGTTACTCAGGCTGATAAAGTGAACTGTCTAATTAACCCTTAACCGGTAACATGCAAATTCGGGGTATAGCTGGTAACATGCAGGCTGTGAGACTGTAACCTCTTAGAAGCTTAAAAAATCAAACTCTCCTAATTATTTTTTGGAAAAAATGCATGAAGATTTGTTGGGTATATATCCTTTAATAATAATTTTGTATAAAGTAGCAGAACATGTGATGTAATGAAAAAACATTATGATAATTATTAACTAGAACACAAATTAGCAGCACAAATTTGTAGGACCCAGATAATAAAAAAAACTTTGACCACACTCAAATCTATATATTTTGTAATTGATAATAAGTAAAGCAATACACCTATAGAACTATTCTGGTAAAAAATGACGGACCTGCCATGACTACGAGTTGAGAAAAATTATGACATAAACCGTAACGTTCCGTCTTGCAGACTGAACCAAACTAACAACTAAGCACACCTGGAATGTTGTTTACACAAACTTATTGATAAACGGGATCTAAAAGGGATGGCAGATAGATTAGATGAGGTCATTTACCAGAAATGCGGTTAGGTTTTGTTGTAGGGTCGAATTTAAGATTGCTTGCAGTCTCACAGACGGCATTTTACCAGTTAAGGGTTAAGCTATTCAGTAGCACCATTATGGTTGATGCTATATTTAAGTAACACATCTTCTATGAAACTACATCCTAGGTTAATAAGCGATAAGCATAAGAATGAAAGATAACTATAACTAATTCACATACCTTGAAGAATTGGTAAAAACGAACCAACAAATAGTAGTCCATAACGACTTGCAGCACTAACCAAACTGCAAAAATCGGTGAATATATCCACTTTCTCATTATCAAATACTTTGAGGCGACATCGCAGTTTGAACTGCAGGTCCTATATGAAGAAAATTAAATAATATCAACATATCCATATCTTACACTTATTAAAGTAAACTTTACCTGCACATAAAAAGGCTCTGGACAGTTTTTCAACATTTTAGCATCTCTGTGGGCATCCAAAAAATACACTTAGGATTAGGAAATAGGAATAAACGACGTGCAAACAAAAGTAAAAAAATATAGGTAAAACAATTTTGTCAAACTCATAAACATAAAACCTTAGCATAAAACCTTCATAAAACCGATAGTGAGGTTAAAAGCACAAAACGGTAAAACGGTTCCTGTTATCCTGTTCAATGAAGTGTCAAACCTATGGAAGCAGTTGATGACACCAAACAGATTTCGTGAGACTGCTCGAAAAACATCGTGAGATCGTGGATTTCACGTTACCACTGTTGCTAGCCTTTATTTTACCACTGCCTAAATACTGGCACGCTGTAAGGAGCTTATACCTATGACTTACGAGAACTTGTCAAGAATATCCTTATTTCACGTGAATTACTCAAAAAATCAAAGATCATTTGAATAAATTGTAATAATTGACTCATTAATCATGGCCGTCTCTACTCACTAGGCCGGAGCATTGAAATATGGCAACGTTGGAGATCAGGCCGTGTTTTCAATTGTTGTTATGTCATGTGTATTCTTCCAGGTGCAGAAAATATGGTTGGAAGGTGATTATTAATTTGTTTCTAATTATTTGCCTGCACAAACGAAACTATAAAGATAACCAGATGCCTGCAAAGCGTGTAGTACCAGGTTGCAGCCCAGTAGAGCATGAGTAGAGGACTACCAAACCATGGCCCAACATCACCTTATTCCAGATTAAAAAGAACATTGCAAGGTGATTTTGAATGGGTCTCTACTTATTTACCTGCACAAATGAAACTATAAAGATAAAAGGATGCCTGCAAAGTGTGTAGTACCAGGTTGCACCACGTGGGGGCAACTAGCATTACAGAATGGGAAACAGGGCGGGGCCAATGTGGAGGACATATTGCAACCCAAAATAATGGCGGCCCAGACCACAGAAACACTGGATCAGCCCGCATTTCAGTGATCCGTGGTTGACAACGGCGCGAAATTCAATGGTCTTCTCTAGCTGTTCTTCATGATTTCTTCAGTTTTTAAAAGCGACACATTAACTTTAAGCAATTAAAAAGTAAGTGTAATAATGCATAATGACAAAAATTTTGCAGCCACACCAAACCCGTCAACCAGTTGCCCTCATAGATCAAATACGAACATATTTTGTGGTAAATACCGTATAGGCAGAAGAAGAAGAACGTTCGAATTTCCCTCCAAGCGTCGCCGACATTAACCTCGTTTTTCTTTGAGTGTTGTTTTGGTTTGCTCCATTCCACACATTGCTTTATTCTGGCTTTATTTGTGAAACTGTTAATGGAAAATTTGTTTGAACATTATTTTTTATACTCGAAACCATTTCATATGTGAATGAATTTGTTAGGGAGTTTGAACTGTTTGAAGGGTTCAAACTTTACAACCACAAAGTAGGTATGAAGTACAGCCAAGAAGCAAGAAATAAATGGGGCTCAAACACTATAAGCTCCTGATGAAGTGCAACTTTACTTAAATGAGCGAGTACAAAGCGTAAGTATATTTATTACTGAATTTCTGTGCAATACTATTTATTAGTCATTCATACACTTTCACTACTTTAATTTTCTATTCTATTTTAGATCATACACAACCACATCTGAGGTATAGGTTGTAGGATGCTGCGCTGTCTGCAGTGTCTACCTTCATGTTAATAATTTTGATGAATATTATTGCAATGAGAGACAAGCTATTCAGTGGACGAGCTTATACATACAAGTGACCAACAAAGATGGAGAAACCAATGTTAAGCAGTGCCTTCTCAGTGATGTATTTGTCAGATTGGCAATAAGATGCTCAACACAGATGAAAATAGAAAATAATACTTGCAGAGGCTAGGGCGCTTGAAGTATTCTACAGCAAAGCTAAGTAAGTACATCCTATTTACTTCAAGAAAAAGCCAGTGATGTTATACACTTGATCAGCCTAAAGACTTAACTGTACAAAGGGCCAGGTACAATTAAAAGTTTAAATTTTTATAACTAATTCACCTTTATTATGTCTTGAACCTATTTGCTGTATTTCAAATTTATAGTCTCAAAATTTGCATTTCAAAGTTTTCCTCATAAGCATTTCTGTGATTTGACTAGGATATGAAATTATGGATATTGATTACATTTCAATTAATTCTAATCTTCTATCTGTGACAACTATTAAACTATTGTTTTTATGATATTCATAAATGCAGATGTTCCTTTTTATAAAGTGGCAGATATGTGTGGGGTTTTTATTTATTTATTTATTGATTGTACAATTTGGAATCATAAATATCACAAAATTATATCATGTGTACCTGTTTTAATCCTATAGTTTTGACAAAGTTAAATGCTAGGGCTCCATATGGTTCAATAGGTTACGCTGCAGGTTTGCTAGGCTGTGAGATTGTGGATATTGATTACATTTCAATTAATTCTAGTCTTCTATCTGTGACAACTATTAGGTATATACTGTAGTTTTCATGATCAATAAAAAGTATTTATTTTGACTTATCTTGGTTGGTATTCATTAATACGGATGTTAATTTTTATAAAGTGGAAGAGATAGCTGAGATTTTCGTTTATTTATTGATTGTTAGTTTCATATTAATTTTTTTTTACTGGGCATACCAAAATAAAGGGTAATGTGCCAGAACAATACCTCCGAGGTGGTGTGGAAATTTTTATATACTAGGTTAATCAGGTGCAAGATTAAAAAGCATGGACCTTGAATACTCTAGTTTAGTAGCATATTGTATTTCTTGCTAATATTTTTTACCCTGTTTCATGTGGTTACTTTATTCACTGTAGGTCAACCTGAGACGAGGTGAGGAATGAAAACATAAACCATATGCTTGATGGAACTTCAATAAATAAGATTATTATTATTGTTATACTTGAATGTATATTAAGACAATTTGTATTATATTATTTATAAATTACACATACAATAATCATATTAATCATATTTAATATTTTCTTGCAAATAAATGAATGAATTAATAGGTATTTTCATTGTTTTGCTCCAATTTTTAAATTTTTAAGCCAATCACTGATTGATTGATTGAAATCAAACATCAATCAATCAGTCAATGATTGGCTAACATCAAAAATTATGATAATTTTGACATAAAAAGGTAGAGCATCTACAGATTTGCGCAACGATGTGGCAACATCGCCTCGAATTCTTGATACATCTGGCAACCCTGCGGCGGCCATGTTGCAACCCAAAATAATGGCCGCTGACATTGACATAAGTCATTCGTGTTTCCAGTGAAATAACACGGAATTGTGCCTTCTTAACCGTACCTGTTTTGTGGGTTGCACTAGCAATTGTGTGTCCGATAAGGGACATAAACAGAAGTGGGGTGAAAGGTATTCCTCGGAAGGGCTGATGGTTATATTTATAAGGATAAAGACAATAATTGACAAACATTTCAAAGGATAAGACCTATTTTAAAGCACAATGTGGTACCTATAATGTTTTCTGGACCTCCCAAATATCACAGAAAAATACAGTTAATAGAACTCATCTGGGCATGGCCTGGGGCATACCTACGAAAGCATTTGATAGTGAAAGGGAAATCAAGACCAGCAAGAATGGCTTCACAGTGACCTAATAGTGAATTTTTCTAGCTCAAGTGATAATTTACAAAGTAAATTGAGTGTTCATTTGAGTGGAAATGGAAGTGGCGGCAGGAAACAGGTTGCGTTTATTTTTATTTTGTAGTGTCTGACTGTGATGTAAGTGGTATTAGTAGTAGTAGTAGTTCTAAAAAGTATTTTTCTTAATTTATTAACCGAGATGAACTCTAATACATATAAAATGTAATCATTATTCTGAAACTATAGGGCCACTATTTGACAGCTAAGCCACGTTGCCACATCTAAGGCTCCGGCCTAGTGTAGAGTCGGCCATGCATTAATACGTCTAAATAAAAAAAAAATATGGAATTTTTATTGAAACAAACGAAAAATAAAACAACATTATCATATACTAAAACACTAATAATGAACAACATGAAAAAAAAATAATTATAATGATAACATAACATATAAAAAGTCTAATCTGAATCTGAATTTGTTTCAGAATTACTTTTGGTTTCTTTTGAATATAACGTTTCATCACTTTTCATTTTTTTGAATCATCGCTCTTGGGTTTTTCGAAGTCTCTATCTTCGGAATGACAAACTTTACTAAAATATGGCGTGACCATATGACTGGATGAGCTCGGTAATGCAAAGATACTATCCTCCATTATGTCGACGAGAATGCTTACATTCTTCGGACACATACACAGAAGCAATAATATGGAGAAACTTGTAGTTCAGGGTCATGCCTCGCGTGGGCGGCGCCGTGGCCGTCCCCCTACACGCTGGGTGGATACGACGAAACAGTAGCTGGATATGAGTATCAAGAGCGCCACTGAACTGACAGTAAATCGCGAACGATGGCGAGCTACAGTTCTCAAAACTATTGATAATATTCGTGGCGGCAATACTCTATAGCTCCGACTTAATGCATTTTACGAGTTCACAACATGTCTGTTAAGACATTGTGACTATGATGATCCTCGAAAGACAATGAGGACGCCATTTTTATATTTTTTTATTATAACAGAAGAACAGAAGGTCGTACGAGATACTGGGGGAATTACCTACCTATGGCTAGAATCCCTCACTGATCATTTAAAGACAGGTTAACCCATCACCGTATCACCCATGCCATGTTGATTTTTTTCCCTGTATTATTTTACCTTTTAGCCTTCTGACGTGGAGTCTTCAGAGTCTTCGCAAGATTTTATGTTCCTATCCATGGCCGACTCTACAGTAGGCCGGAGCCTTAGATGTGGCAACGTCGCTTAGCTGTCAAATTGTGGGCCGGTTACCGTGGGTCGAACGGCGGGCATTCGGCGGAAAATTTAAATTGTTTTATAGTTTCAGAATAATTATTACATTTTATATGTATTAGAGTTCATCTCGGTTGATAAATTAAGAAAAATTCTTTTTGAAAAAACCAGAATGGTGCAAAAATGCCAGTAGTATCTGTACAAAAATGTACATGTATTTAGATTTAGAGATTTTCCCGGGGATTTTCCCTTCTGTTGGACATTTCTTATTTTCCATTAGATTTCCTCTTTTTAGTTTTGTCAGTCTGTATTTCGTCTTGAACTGTTTCAGTGTAATTATTAATAAAAATATTTGCTGCATTAACAACATTAATTCAAGCAGAATTTCATCAGTTTGGGGTTGATTACATGAACAAATGTGTCTAAAACAAACGCATCTATATGTATATTGATGTATTCTTTTGCAATTTTCATTAAAAAACTTACTTTTATACCTATTGGCTTGAAATCAAGATTTTAACAATACCTATTGTGAATCAGAACTGTAATTTGAGCTGTATACTCTGATGGAAGGGTTACGCCTACTAGCTATAAGCTGTATGTATTTAATGTACCTATGAAATAATTTTGTCCTTCATGTTCTACCTATAATTTTTGTAATGACAAGAACATTTATACAGGCTGATATTTCATTAATTTGTAAAACAATGTACTTCTCCGAGAATAATAAACTCTCTGCAACAGTTTTAATGTAAGGCATATTTTCTGTCAGGTGCAATGTTTAAAGAACTGCAAAGTTTTGCGGAATATTTAGGATGGTGGTAAAATTGACAAATTATTTTCTCTCACAAAATTGTAAACTTTCTTTTGCTGGACATAGAAAAGGTTTTAACATTAAATCAACAGAAAACCTATTTGAAAATAGTGTGCCAAAATATTTTCTATTTGAGACCAACAGGATATTCTCAATGACAGTAGTAAAATCTAACTCAAATCACCAACAAATTATGATTTATTGATTTAAAGGAATGTCTATATTCATTGATACTAATACCACCTACATCTGATGTCTGGTTCATCTCAGTCAAACACTACACAATAAAAAGAAACGCAACCTGTTTCCTGCTGCCACTTCCACTTCCACTTAAATGAACACACAATTTACTTTATAATTTTCACTTAAGCTAGAAAAATTCACTATTAGGTCACTTTGAAGCCATTCTTGCTGGTCTTAATTCCCCTTCACTATCAAATCTTTTCGTAGGTGTGCCCAGATGTGTTCTATTAGAACTGTATTTTTCTGTGATATTTCGTAGGTCCAGAAAACATTGTAGGTACCACATTGTGCTTTAAAATAGGTCTTATCCTTGGAAATGTTAGTAAATTATTGTCTTTATTCTTATAAATATAACCAGCCCTTACGAGGAATACCTTTCACCCACTTCTGTTTGAAATGCTCGTCTTGAGGAAAATTGAACACCCTAATATGTCCTTTATTGGAAGCACAATTGTTAGTGCAACCTGGTTCTACACACTTTGCAGGCATTTTTTTATCTTTATATTTTTTTTGTGCAGGTAAATAACTAGAAACACATTAAAAATCACCTTCCAATCTTTTTTACTCTGGAAGATTACACTAATGATTTAAAAACAAATAAAAGCTCGGCCCAGCTCGGCCCGCTATTCAGTGTTGCCATATTTCAATGCTCCAGCCTAATGAGTATAGTCGGCCATGATCTAAAACAAGAAGCACATGTTAAAATACAACACAATACGAATTTTTCTTCCATTGTCATTCAAACAATAATTTATCCAAACACAGCATACATGTACATATGAGGGAACATAATTCGCCACCACTTTTATCTTTTTTATTTGTAGAGATAGAAAAAAGATTTTATATGAAAGTTTTATAGTTTTCTCTTGTAACTTCGAATTAGATACGAACAAAAAGAAAAAATAATAGAAAATCCTGTTTTTCATTTAAGGTTATATTTTTATGGGACGGAAAGAAATATATGTTTCTCTTGTTGTCAAAAATATAGTGTTCGATCACCTTATTTTGAAAGATTGTGTAATATTTAGCTTCAAAGTTTCTAAAATGTGGGAGTTAACCTCAATCCACTATAGCCATGATGGCTGCAAAACAATTAATACGGTAATGTTTTGTGTCGTTCTTACATTTTGATAAGAAAAGGCTATAAAATTTTCATATAAGAACTTTTTTTCTATCTCTTCAAATAAAAGAGATAAGAGGGGTGGCGATTTATAAGGAAACACCCGGTACACAAGTTGTGTGAACTTGACACACAAATAATACGGCTTGGTTGTGAAGATACGAATACCTGAGGAATACAGAGACCCAAATACAGCAAAATAGACTTACCTTGCTTTCAAAAACTCACTTAAAGGTGAAAATGATACAAATATGACACTGTCAACAATAACACTACGACTATCCGACTCGGCGCGGCTTTCCGCGGCTATGGTATCTAGCAGTAAAATACGTCTGAAATCACTCGGCAATTTAATTGGAAAATCTTAAGTTATTTGAGTGAATTTATTTTTGAAAAGTGTGTGGTGTATCAGTGTTGCCTACTGTGTTCCATCTGCATAAACATTTTTTTCCGTTGTGACCAGTATTCACTGTAATAGGATTCTTATATTTTGTCGATTCGATTGGCAAAGATCGTCAGCGCTGATAAGGGTGATAAACATTTGAGTTATTTTGCCCATCAGTGGCGTGTCGCAACCATGCCGGTCAACCAGTTGTGCTCATGTTGTGGTAAATCTTATAAAGCAAATTTGATGATCAAATGTTCCGTGTGCACAAAAATTTTCCGTCATACTTGTGTTAGCGTCACCGCTGAAGAACTGGATATCTTTGTCAATGGGGATAAAGGTTTCGACTGGACGTGTGTGCATTGCCGTAAAGTCGGTAATGAACTAAAGGACCTTAAATCATTAATACTTACCTTGCAGACAGAGATCCAAACCCTTAAAAATGAAAACCAAAATCTAGGAGCCCATACTGAAGCAATTGACTTCGAAGAAGTTTTACAAGAAATCAATGAACGGAATAAGCGGAAACGTAATTTAATCATTTATGGCATTCCTGAGCAAGACCAGAAACTATCTTTGGATCAGCGCGCTTCCAGAGATAAGACTGAGGTTGAAAAGATAATTAAATCTATTGAAAAAGACGTAGAGGTAAACTACATCAAACCGACAAGATTAGGGCGTTTTGACAAGGATAAGAAGCGGCTGATTAAAGTCGTCTTAAACGATGAAAATGATGTTCTTCGCATACTTCGAAACTCGAAAAGTCTTAAGAATGGACAGTACAGTCACATTAGTATCAGAAATGACCGTACCCAGAAACAAATTAGTTATTATAAGAAGATAAGAGCGGAACTGGACAGCCGAAATTCCGATGGTTCTGGTGCATTCCGGATCAAGTACTTTGGAGGTATTCCTAAAGTAGTACCTTTAAACCAGTAGTGCCCAGCTGTTCATCGGATTCTGGAGGAAACCTAAGGTGCTACTACCAAAACGTGCGCGGACTGAACTCTAAGGTAGACAGTTTTTTTGCTAATGTATCTCTTGTAGAGTTTGACGTAATTGTCTTAACAGAAACTTGGTTGCGTAGTGAGGTTGGTAGCTCCGAATTGTTTCCGGATGCTTATAAGATATTTCGTAAGGACAGGAAGTTTGATATAGTTGATAAGTCTTGTGGTGGTGGAGTTTTGCTAGCTTTAAGATGTGATATTCAGGCAACAGTGATAGATGTTTCATCTTTTGATATTAGATTTCCCCTGATTGATATGTTGCTTGTTAAGTGCTTAGTAGGCTATAAAGTAATATATTTGTTAGCTTTATATATTCCAGATAAGGTTAGTGTAGAAGAATATGAGTTCTTTTTTGAAAGCCTTGAGCAACTAGATTTCTTACATAGAGAGGACGCCTACATTATATTAGGAGACATTAATGCGCCAGGTCTTATCAAATCACAGCGGTCTGATGGTAAAACTGGCACAATTTTAAATTTCCTTGATTTGTATAGCTTACATCAACATAATAATGTATTAAATAGTCTGGACAGAGTTTTGGATGTAGTTATGTCTTCACTCCATTGCCAAGTATATCGAGAGGATGCACCTCTTTTGCCGGAGGATAACCATCATCCAGCCTTAAACATTGACGTCATTGCAATTAATACTTGTAAACGTAACTTTCCACCAAATAAGCTTGTCAAGGTTTATAATTTCAGCAAAGCTAATTACCAATCACTCTATCAAGAGATGGCTGCTTTAAATTGGGGTTTTCTAGATTCTTGTGATGATGTTAATTTAGGTCTGGAGTATTTTTATAGCCAACTAAATTTATTACTCGATAAATATGTACCTGTATATAAGAGCTTTTCTCATAAATATCCTGCATGGTACACATCGGACATCATTAAAAATATTAAACTTAAGGCTAAGCATCTTAAAAAATATCGAAAATTTGGTACAACAACTAATTTAGAGGAGTTCAAGCGGCTACGGGTACTGACAAAACAACAAATAAAGATCGCTTATGATAACTATTTAGAGAATGTGCAATTCAGTGTAATCAGTGATCCTAAAAACTTTTGGAACTATATTCACACTAAGAATAGGTCAACGCGAATACCTGGCGAAATGTACTTAGGTGATAACAAACTGAATGACTGTCAGAGTATTTTGGATGCATTTAAATCCACTTTTGAACAGGCGTATATTTCTTCAACTGAGAGCAGCGTTGAGAATACGTATCATCCTGATGACCCTATGCATACAATCGGCATTACTCAGTTAGACGAATCTACTGTAGTCAATGCTATTAAAAAACTTAAGAACAAGATGTCCTCTGGCGCTGACAATATTCCTTCATTTTTGATTAAGGATTGTGCTAGAGTCCTAATAGCTCCACTAACGAAAATATTTAACATTTCCTTGAGAACAGGAATTTTTCCCAAAAGATGGAAGGAGGCAAGGATATGCCCCGTCTTTAAAAGTGGTGATAGGCATAATATCGAGAATTATCGACCAATTTCAATGCTATCAAACTTCTCGAAGGTTTTTGAAATATCCCTGTACACCAGCATTTGGCCATTTGTGCGTAACAGTATCTCACCTGTACAACATGGCTTCGTTGATAACCGCTCTACTGTTACAAACTTGGTAGTAATAACTCAATATATCGCTGAAATCCTCGATAATCAGGGACAGGTGGATGTTGTGTACACGGATTTTTCCAAGGCCTTCGATAGGGTGGATCATCAGATTTTGCTTTCCAAATTGTCCCGGTTAGGCTTCTCGAATAATTTGCTAAGGCTGTTGGGCTCGTATCTAGATAGTAGGGTTCAATTTGTGGCTTATAATGGACATAGATCAAGTGATATTGCTGCTACATCGGGTGTCCCACAGGGATCCAACCTTGGGCCACTATTGTTTCTCTTATATGTGAATGATTTATGTAGTAAGCTTGATTGCAAATCTTTGTGTTTTGCCGATGACCTTAAAATTTTCTCGTGCATTAGCAATCTAGATGACTGCTTGAGAATCTAAACTAATTTGTCTATAGTTGAAGATTGGTGCAATGAAAACAAACTTAAATTGAATGTAGATAAGTGCAAGGTCGTTAGCTATTCTAGAAAGAAATTTGATTTCAGGTTTGACTATTGCATTCGCGGGCAAGTACTTCAGAGGTCTAGGATAGTAAAGGATCTTGGTGTTATATTTGACTCCACATTATCATTCTCAAATCATATTGAGCAAAAAGTTTCAGAGGCTTACAAGATCTACGGATTCATAGTTAGAAATTGTAGAAATTTTACCAACATTCAATCAATTGTATTGCTATACAACACGCTTGTTCGACCAAAACTTGAATATGGCAGTATCGTTTGGAGTCCCTTCTACAGTTGCTACATTCACGACATTGAAAGAGTGCAAAGGAAAGTGCTGAAATTCTTGGCCTATAAAACCGACGGTGTTTATCCTTAACGGGGTTGTGATTATGGCACCTTATGTAGCAGATTTAACCTAGATAGCTTAGAGTTAAGGAGAAAAATTGCGTGCTTGAAATTTTTGTATAGGTTAGTGCATAATAATATTGACTGTTCTGATATCTTATGCCAAATTAATTTCAATGTTCCGTGCTGTAGAACTAGGCATAATATATTATTTAGATGTGCCAGAGCAAGAACAAGTTTACTGTTAAAGTCTCCTGTCTATGTCATGTGTACATTATTTAATGATATATGCAATTACATTGATTTGTTTTCTTGTTCTATGACTGATGTTGTGAGAGCTGGTATTGTTCATTTAGACTACTGATATTATTTTTTGTTAGATACTTTAACTATTGTGTCTTTTCGTGCTGTTCAGCACGTTATGCAATTTACATTGTCCTGTAAATGGTGTTCACTGTTGGGCAATAAAGCTATTATTATTATTATTATTATTATTATGAGTGCAACCATGGCCGACTTTACTCACTAGGCCGGAGCATGAAATGTGGCAACACTGAATCAGCGGGCCGAGTTTTCATTTGTTGTTATGTCATGTGTATTCTTCCAGGAGCAGAAAATATGGTCGGAAGGTGATTATTAATGTGTTTCTAATTATCTACCTGCACAAACGAAACTATAAAGATAACAAGATGCCTGCAAAGCGTGTAGTACCAGGTTGCAGCCCAGTAGAGGACTACCAAACCATGGCCCAACATAACCTTATTCCAGATTAAAAAGAACGTTGCAAGGTGATTTTTAATGTGTTTCTACTTATTTACCTGCACAAACGAAACTATAAAGATAACAAGATGCCTGCAAAGCGTGTGGTACCAGGTTGCAGCCCAGTAGAGGACTACCAAACCATGGCCCAACATAACCTTATTCCAGATCAAAAAGAACGTTGCAAGGTGATTTTTAATGTGTTTCTACTTACTTACCTGCACAAACGAAACTATAAAGATAAAAAGATGCCTGCAAGGTGTGTAGTACCAGGTTGCACTAGCAATTGTGCGTCCAATAAGGGACATAAACAGAAGTGGGTGAAAGGTATTCCTCGGAAGGGCTGGTTATATTTATAAGGATAAAGACAATAACTTACAAACATTTTAAAGGATAAGACCTATTTTAAAGCACAATGTGGTACCTATAATGTTTTCTGGACCTCCCAAATATCACAGAAAAATACAGTTAATAGAACTCATCTGGGCATGGCCTGGGGCATACCTACGAAAGCATTTGATAATGAAAGGGAAATCAAGACCAGCAAGAATGGCTTCACAGTGACCTAATAGTGAATTTTTCTAGCTCAAGTGACAATTTACAAAGTAAATTGAGTGTTCATTTAAGTGGAAGTGGAAGTGGCAGCAGGAAACAGGTTGCGTTTTTTTTATTTTGTAGTGTCTGACTGTGATGGAACAGACATCAGATGTAAGTGGTATTAGTAGTAGTAGTTCTAAAAAGTATTTTTCTTAATTTATTAACCGAGATGAACTCTAATACATATAAAATGTAATAATTATTCTGAAACTATAGGGCCACTATTTGACAGCTAAGCCACCTTGCCATATCTAAGGCTCCGGCCTAGTGTAGAGTCGGCCATGGTGCAACGGAACGCGGAAAGCGGCGGATCGACAGCGGAAAGTGCACGGAACCCTAGCGAATGCACGCGGCGGTACCCCGTCCGAAAAGTGACGTCACTCTCGGGCAGTAAGGGACTTTCCGTGTTGATCCGCGCGGCACGAGAGATAGCACTCACTTGTGCACTTGTGCTTAAAAAATGCGCCATAGACAGAAGTGCAGAGAGAAACTGCCATCTAAGGTCCACCTAAGTCACAGGTTGACCTTAAGTACTACTACTGCAAATAGCTGTAAATAATATAGCCTAACACATAACCTAACCAATACAAAGTCCTTATCCATTCTTCCGAACACTACAAGCATACTCACTACATTAAGGTGACCGACTATTGTGGTAGTAACCACGGAAATGGAAACGGGAACGGAAACGGATCGGCGCGCGGCGGCGGGTGGCGGACGGCGGAACGGGAGCGGGAGAAGCAAGATCGACAGAGTTACCGAATAGGGTTCCAGATGTATTCTATTAGAACTGTATTTTTCTGTGATATAGGTACCATATTGTGCACTTATGTTTGTCATGTTTTAACCAGGAAATCTCAAAAAAAGAGTCTGGTTGCCAGGTTCGCTCTACGAACCAGTGCACTAGCTCTTGTCTATTCGTGTGCTGAGTACTGTGCGCCTGTCTGGATTAACAGCCATCATACCAGACTAATTGACGTCCAACTAAATCACACTATGAGGCTTATTACAGGCGCAGTTAAGACAACCCCAACTCAATGGCTGCCTGTACTCTCTGGAATAGCCCCACCGCAGCTGCGAAGGACTGACCCCGTTCTAAGGGAGTATAACAAGATTACGGCCAACAACAGACTGCCCATCCACCGAGCAATACCCCCGTTGCAGATAAACAGACTTAAATCCCGACAACCACCAATCAGGGATGCAGAAGGGCTTAAAACCAATAACTTCGACTCCTTACCAATGGAGCTCCCAGTGGGAAGGTTTTGCGGAACACCACTCGCGATGCGCATTTATGGGGGCAGCCTTACTTCCAGGAACAGAACTACCCCGGAAAGAGTGGGTAAAACTTAATAGAGTCCGAACAGGCCACGGCAGATGTGCTGACTCCCTTTACAAGTGGGGCTATGTGCAATCTCCCTTATGCGACTGTGGCGCGCCCCGCCAAACTATAAACTATATTACGAGCGAATGTGAACTGCGTGCGTTTCAGGGATCGCGAGAAGAGTTCTTTACAGCCACACCGTTGGCGCTGAAGTGGTTGAAAGAACTTGACATCAACCTGTAAATACCAAAGACTAAGATCTTAGTTTGTAGCTGTATATATTTTATTTTAGTATAGGTTATAATAGTTTTTCTTTTAATCTATATTTACTATTGTCATGTTTTTGAGCCATACGATAAATAAAAAAATAAATAAAAACCACATTGTGCTTTAAAATAGGTCTTATCCTTCGAAATGTTTGTAAATTATTGTCTTTATTCTTATAAATATAACCAGCCCTTGCGAAGAATACCTTTCACCCACTTCTGTTTGAAATGCTCGTCTTTAGGAAAATTGAACACTCTAATAAGTCCTTTATTGGAAGCACAATTGCTAGTGCAACCTAGTACTACACACTTTGCAGACATCTTTTTATCTTTATAGTTTCGTTTGTGCAGGTACATAATTAAAAACACATTGAAAATCACCTCCCAATCTTCTTTTTTTACTCTGGAAGATTACACTAATGACTTAAAAACAAATAAAAGCTCGGCCCAGCTCGGCCCGCTATTCAGTGTTGCCATATTTCAATGCTCCGGCCTAGTGTCTTATCATAAACCATGGCCGACTCTACTCACTAGGCCGGAGCATTGAAATATGGCAACACTGAATCGAGGGCCGAGCTTTTATTTGTTGTTAAGTCATTAGTGTAATCTTCCAGAGCAAAAAAGAAGATTGGAAGGTGATTTTTAATGTGTTTCTAATTATTTACCTGCACAAACGAAACTATAAAGATAACAAGATGCCTGCAAAGTGTGTAGTACCAGGTTGCACTAGCAATTGTGCTTCCAATAAAGGACATACCAAACATAACCTTCCAGAGTGAAAAATAAGATTGGAAGGTGATTGTTAATGTGTTTCTAATTATTTACCTGCACAAACGAAAATAAAGATAAACAGATGCATGCAAAGTGTATATTCAATGATTCCCCCTTTTTACCGGAGTTACATTAAATAATTATTTCTTAAAAATTCAATTCATTATTATATTTATTGGAGTAAATTTAACATTTTTTTGGTTGCACTAGCAATTGTGCTTCCAATAAAGGACATAAACAGAAGCGGGTGAACGGTATTCCTCGTAAGAGCTGGTTTTATTTATAAGAACAAAGACAATAATTTACAAACATTTCAAAGGATAAGACCTATTTTAAAGCACAATGTGGTATCTACAATGTTTTCTGGACCTCGCAAATATCACAGAAAAAGACAGTTAATAGAACCCATCTGGGCATGCATCTGGGCATACCTACGAAAAGATTTGATAGTGAAAGGGAATCAAGACCAGCAAGAATGGCTTCAAAGTGACCTAATAGTGAATTTTTCTAGCTCAAGTGAAAATTTACAAAGTAAGTTGAGTGTTCATTTAATTGGAAGTGGAAGTGGCAGCAGAAAACAGGTTGCGTTTATTTTTACTTTGTAGTGTACGACTACGATGAACCAGACATCAGATGTAAGTGGTATTAGTAGTAGTAGTTCTAAAAGGTATTTTTCTTAATTTATCAACCGAGATGAACTCTTAATACATATAAAAGGCTACGATTCACTTTAGGGTACAGCCGCTAGGTGGCGCCCCTATATGTCAATCGAAAGGAGGGCTCGAGGTGGGGAGCAATAATGTCCCCGGGCGCAACACCCGGAAACGAAAGACAAAAAAGTTATGTAGAAAACAATTTCCCATGTTAAGTTTATGGGAATTTTTAAAAAAATTTGGGGTACAGCCGCTAAGTGGCGCCTCTATATGTCAATCGAAGGGGCTCGAGGTGGGGAGCAATAATGTCCCTGGGCACAATACCCGGAAACGAAAGACAAAAAAGTTATGGAGGACACAATTTCCCATGTTAAGTCTATGGGAATTTTTCTTTCTCGTTAAAAGTGAATGAAATCTTCCACGTAGGTTAGGTTAGGTTTAGGTTAGGTTAGGTTAGGTTAGGTTAGGTAATAAATAAAATAGACATGTTCCTTTTGATTCCAATGACTTTTAATGAGACAATTTTTTTTCGAAAATTACCAAATTGTTTCCTGCATAACTTTTTTGTCTTTCGTTTCCGGGTGTTGTGCCCAGGAACATTATTGCTCCCCACCTTGAGCCCTTTCGATTGACATATAGCGGCGCCACCTAGCGGCTGTACCCTAATTTTTAGAAAAATTCCCATACACTTAACATGGGAAATTGTTTCCTCCATAACTTTTTTGTCTTTCGTTTCCGGGTGTTGTGCCCGGGGACATTATTGCTCCCCACCTTGAGCCCTTTCGATTGGCATATAGCGGCGCCACCTAGCGGCTGTACCCTAAAGTGAATCCTTACCCATATAAAATGTAATAATTATTATTCTGAAACTATAAAACAATTTACGGTAACCGGACCCCTATTTGACAGCTAAGCCACGTTGCCACATCTAAGGCTCCGGCCTAGTGTAGAGTCGGCCATGCATAAACATAAAAATGTCGTGAGATTCAGGACATTTATCGTGAGATTGGGATTGATAAATCGTGAGATCTGAGACCACTGCATGGAAGTGGCATGCGTGCACTCGTTTGCGGCTAGAATGAGATAGCGCAAGTCAGGGCTGCTGGTAGAAGATTTGCCGACAGCGTTGCCAATGTTCGCTCTTTTTTTGTCTGATCCGCTCACTTGCGCTCCCAAAAAAAAGTCGGCTGTGGCAACACTGTTTGCCGACGCGTCACATAGCTGGTTAGGAGGAGGCTGTGCTTTTTCCCTGACTAGTTCTATCTATCTCACTGACTTCTCTTTCTTATGCATGCTTTTTCCCTGTATAGCTCTATCTCTCTCACCGACCTCTCTCTCTTATGTCGTCCACAAAAGTAAATAAGAACGGGCATGGCCGACTTTACTCACTAGGCCGGAGCATTGAAATATGGCAAGACTGGTATCGGGCCGAGCTTTTGTTTGTTGTGAAGTCATTAGTGTAATCTTCCAGAGTGAAAAATAAGATTGGAAGGTCATTTTTAATGTGTTTCTAATTATTTACCTGCACAAACGAAACTATAAAGATAAAAAGATGCCTGCAAAGTGTGTAGTACCAGGTTGCAATAGCAATTGGTGCTTCCAAACAAGGATATACCAACATAACCTTCCAGAGTAACAACGAAGAGTGGAAGGTGAATTTTAATGTATTTCTAATTATTTACCTGCACAAACGAAACTATAAGGATAAAAAGATGCCTGCAAAGTGTGTAGTACCAGGTTGCAATAGCAATTGGGGCTTCCAAACAAGGAGATACCAACATAACCTTCCAGAGTAACAACGAAGAGTGGAAGGTGATTTTTAATGTGTTTCTAATTATTTACCTGCACAAACGAAACTATAAAGATAAAAAGATGCCTGCAAAGTGTGTAGTACCAGGTTGCACTAGCAATTAGTGCTTCCAATGAAGGACATAAACAGAAGTAGGTGAAAGGTATTCCTCATAAGGGCTGGTTATATTTATAAGAATAAAGACAATAATTTACAAACATTTCAAAGGATAAGACCTATTTTAAAGCACAATATGGTACCTACAATATTTTCTGGACCTCCGAAATATCACAGAAAAATACAGTTCTAATAGAACACATCTGAGCACACCTACGAAAAGATTTGATAGTGAAGGGGGATCAAGACCAGCAAGAGTGGCTTCAAAGTGACCTAATAGTGAATTTTTCTAGCTTAAGTGAAAATTTACAACGTAAATCGAGTGTTCATTTAAGTGGAAGTGGCAGCAGGAAACAGGTTGCGTTTATTTTTATTTTGTAGTGTCTGACTGTGATGAACCAGACATCAGATGTAAGTGGTATTAGTAGTAGTAGTGCTAAAAAGTATTTTTCTTAATTTATTAACCCAGATGAACTCTAATACATATAAAATGTAATAATTATTCTGAAACTATAGGCCAACTATTTGACAGCTAAGCCACGTTGCTACATCTAAGGCTCCGGCCTAGTGTAGAGTCGGCCATGGAACGGGCCATTCCATAGGTATTTGACACTTCATTGTTCCTGTTCCTTGTTAAAAATAGCCACCACAGAAAAGCGACACAGCAGGGATCGATTTTCATAACGCATGCGCGGGGTTATTGTGGACAAATGTCAAACTTCACGATATACTGGAAGAAAAAGTTAATTTTCCTGAAAGTACGTGTTATGAAGTATGTGTTATTTTTTTCAGTTTAATATTGTGGATACGCAATAATTACACATCGCAACTCATAATAAATTCTTATAAAGTTTATTATTTTTTCCGTGTAACAAATTATTAAATTGACGAACATATTTTTCTCAGTGTAATATTGTGGATGCGAGTCAGTTCAAGCCAATTCAAGGTTACTAATAATGACCCGCCGAACATCAAAGGTGCCGACAGGTTTTGTCGCTTCTCTGTGGTGGCTATTCTCGGCTAAAACGTGTTATTTGAAGCATGGCCGACTCTACACTAGGCCGGAGCCTTAGATGTGGCAACGTGGCTTAGCTGTCAAATAGTGGCCCTATAGTTTCAGAATAATTATTACATTTTATATGTATTAGAGTTCATCTCGGTTAATAAATTAAGAAAAATACTTTTTAGAACTACTACTACTAATACCACTTACATCTGATGTCTGTTTCATCACAGTCAGACACTACAAAATAAAAATAAACGCAACCTGTTTCCTGCCGCCACTTCCATTTCCACTTAAATGAACACTCAATTTACTTTGTAAATTATCACTTGAGCTAGAAAAATTCACTATTAGATCACTGTGAAGCCATTCTTGCTGGTCTTGATTTCCCGTTCACTATCAAATGCTTTCATAGGTATGCCCCAGGCCATGCCCAGATGAGTTCTATTAACTGTATTTTTCTGTGATATTTGGCAGGTCCAGAAAACATTATGGGTACCACATTGGGCTTTAAAATACGTCTTATCCTTTGAAATGTTTGTCAATTATTGTCTTTATCCTTATAAATGTAACCACCCCTTCCGAGGAATACCTTTCACCCACTTCTGTTTATGTCCCTTATCGGACGCACAATTGCTAGTGCAACCTGGTACTACACGCTTTGCAGGCATCTTTTTATCTTTATAGTTTCATTTGTGCAGGTAAATAAGTAGAAACCTATTCAAAATCACCTTGCAACGTTCTTTTTAATCTGGAATAAGGTGTGATGTTGGGCCATGGTTTGGTAGTCCTCTACTGGGCTGCAACCTGGTACTACACGCTTTGCAGGCATCTTGTTATCTTTATAGTCTCGTTTGTGCAGGTAAATAATTAGAAACAAATTAATAATCACCTTCCAAGCATATTTTCTGCACCTGGAAGAATACACATGACATAACAACAAATGAAAACACGGCCTGATCTCCACCGTTGCCATATTTCAATGCTCCGGCCTAGTGAGTAGAGACAGCCATGTTTGAAGGGAAAGCGAATGACATGTCAATGTCAACCGCCATCTTTTTGGGTTCTAACCTCAGAGTAATAATTCTTCTCTCTAGAGGGAGCACAAACATACAATTATACAGGTTTGTTTTGGACTAAGAGTAACTGAAAGTAGGTATATGTAAACATAAACAATCTAGAGGTTGCTAGGCGATAGTGGGCAACGCTAAATAAATACCAGTGGCGTCCCGTATTTTCTGCATGATGGATCTAGCGACGGCAGTGTGGACCGCGTGATCCTTGTCATTGGCATGTTGTTATTATTATTGGAAAAATCTCTTACGTATATAATATCATAAATCATCGATAGTGAGTTAAAGCTTAAAATAACTGTGTAAAATAGTAGGTAGGCTTTGGGTTGTCATAGTTAATGTAGCACTATTTTGTTTGCTGTTTAATTGTTTATAAATGTTTCAGGCTCCTGTACAGGGTGAGTCAACGATTGGGCGAAGTAAGATTTCTCTCTTATTTTAAGAGATATAAAAAAATCTTGTACAGGGTGGCTCAAAAAAGTGTGGCGAGTATAACATATGTTTTTAGATGGAACACCCCATTTTTTAATAGATAAATTAACAAAAAATAGGGTGTCCCATCTAAAAAAAAATATGTTATACTCGTCACACGTTTTTGAGCCACCCTGTATACTGGAAAATATTTCAAAATTGTACACCTTAAACCTATTACTGACATATTCAAGATTTTTTTTGTACCGCATGAAATGAGTGAAATCTTACTTTCCCAATCGTCGACTCACCCGGTACACAATATAAATTAAGGAAAATATTGTTTAATAATACCCAGGGCGGACCGCGGCTGTTCATTTCTATAACGCAAAGAGGGAAATAATGGATACCTGTAGAACATGTTTGAGGAATAAAACGCTAGTAGTTTGATAAAAACTTTATTAAAATTAATCTATATTAATAAAATCATCTACATATACAAGCTTAAGATACCTAATGGATCATTAAGATACCCATAATCTTTAATTACGAAGAAGTAGGTCAGTGGACAGTCTATTATGAAAGCAACAAATTTTTCAATTTTACAACCCCCACCCCCCAATCACCCCAATTTCACCCCCACCCAAAAAAGTAGAAAATGATCAGGAACCCCTAAAACGCCTAAAAACGAAGTTTGAGCAATATTTATTTTTTTGTTTTTTGCTAATTACTCCGCCGATTTTTAAAATTATAGGAACATTACTTATTACGACCCCACAGCATATCGCTGCCCAAATTTCATCACAATCCATGCAGCGGTTGCTGAGATTACGAGGCTAGAAAAAAGCGACAGACAGACAGACAGACCGACGGAAATGAGTGACGTGGATTTTCGTTATGTAGACATCATAAAACGCCGAAAAAGAGTATTATCTCAGAATCGAAAATTTTCACGATCACAATACTCCCCTCACCTATCAGTGTGGAAAGCAAAAACAGATATTTTGTCCATTTTTAATTGTAAAGCCAGAAAATTGCCATATAGGTAAATTTCTACACAGCATATAATCACAATCTTCAATTCTGATATCTAAGCATCAATATACTCATCAGCTCTTATCAATATAAAAAAAAAGATTCGTTTACTTCATTCATTTGACAAAAATATTTATCGAAGTACCAGATTTATCACTTTATATTTCGTGTTATCTAGCCAGTTATGGTTATTTCTTTTATAGATATTTTGGCATTACCCCGTTTTCAACACCACTGCTCAACAAAACAGATGCGTACTAACCTGTGATAGGTTATGTTTCCTGGATCAGAATTACCACACACTACACACTTATTTCTAGACCTCATTGTCACTACAAAGTCAGTTTTATCAATGTATAGTTTATATAAGCACCAACACGCTTTTTAATTGCAGTAAAACGCAACACTCTGCTACTACAACAAAAACAAATTAGAGGGCTGGCACCACGTGCTATAGAAACAGTGGGCTGCCGCGTTGCCACGTTTCCGTCGAAAGTCTAAATATCTGTGGAGTTGTAACTGCGAATGAACCTTACGGATTCCAAAATTCTAGCAGGGTAATAAAATAGTATATCTAATCACACGGTAACTATAAGCACGTCAAGGGGTATACATTAAAATGCTAATAGAAGTACTCCAACAGTTCAACCTCAAGGAATTATAGTTTACCTATATAACCAAATGAGTATAAACAGAAAATTGTCAACGCGGTAATATATCCATGTACCATGATATTTGAATAATACTCCCTCTAGAGAGAAGAATTATTACTCTGAGGTTCTAACAGAAATTAGATGCGACGTTGCCAAATTATTGTTCTTCTGTTCACGCTAGACCTCATTTTACGGAAACCGAAATGGGGAATGGGGGTGAGAGTAGTGACAAGCTCACTAAGGCCGAGTAATTCCTGTTGTATTAAGGGATGCGACCACCGATTTTAACCAAAAGCGAGGACGACTAGAGGAAAATATTTCTCACAATACCTTTCATCTGTCCTCCGAAAGAAATACCCACGCTGTGATCAGAGGGATCCCAGCATCAACTGCTGAGCAGGAAGTCAAAGAGGAGCTCGAACAAAAGGGTTATGCTCCCCACCACAATGGCGGCGTGCCGATGCCTTTGGTAGTGGTGATTCTGCCAAAGATTGAAAAATCCCAGCAAGTTTTTAATGAGCATGAACTTCTGGGACTATCAGAGTTGAGGTACAAAAGGGACTCTCGATTGATAGGAGAGTGTCATCGCTGTCAGAAGCACAGATTATCAGAATAGATTGGGTTGTCAGAAGTATGGACACATTCTGTTGTATTTTACTGCTCCATAAAAGTATCTGAAATATGCCCAGGGCCACATTATACATCTGTGCCCTCAAACAGGGCAAGAGGTGCGCAAATGTGCAAACTGTGGTGGGGGTGCGCGAATCTGCAAACTGATGTGGTGGAGGAGGAGGTCATCGCACAAAGCCGAACCAATTCATACGCCTATGCAGTCAAGGTTGCAAACTTGACTACCTCTGCTGCTTCGAGCTCCCTTCGACTGCTCAAAGAGAACATGGCATTTGGCAACAGCGCTCAAGTCCTTGCAGCGGGTGAGCAGGAGCAGTTACTAATAATCAGCCCCCTGGTAAATGCGGAAATGCCACACAGGCCATTACAGGCGATTTTTCCGGTAAATGTCTATAGTAGGTATAGTAGTAATAGTAGGTATATCAAAGTAAGTTTTTGGAATTGTTTAGGTCTACGGGTCTGAAGGCGGGTTCTGACTGTTCAGTTTGGCTGATTCAGTACTAATGAAAGCGGCGTTCGTTCTCCCTGTTCAGTTTTCATGAATCATGAGCTAAAAACTGGTGACTCTCGAGGTAGTCGTGATACTCGTGATGTCGGAAAAGATTCTCGTACGTCAGTTTGACGTTTGCATTCATCTACTAAGGGCCGGTTTCTCAATGTCCAGTTAAATATTTATCTGGAAGATAACGGTTATCTGTTAGATAAATTGTTTAAACAATTGAAGGTTGAACTTACGAATCTACGTAAATCTTATCTGACAGTTGTATCCATAGAAACGCTATCTGGCAGCTACCTATCTGACACTTTTAACTGGACATTGAGAGATCGGCCCTGTGTCAGTCAAAATGAATGAAAAGTGTAATAATACTGGCTTTCTGGCTTTCAGTTTGACTGAATGCACAAACCCACTATTCAGTTTTACTGAAAAGGTATTCTCACGTTCATTACATGTTCAGTTTCACTGATTCAGTTTGACTGATTCAGTATTAATGGAAGCGGCGTTCGTTGTCACTGCATTATGCTCACTGTTTAAAGTCACCATTTTTTCCTGACGCCAATGCGGGACGGCGTGGCTCATAGAAAGGTCTAGCCCTCGGGGGGGGGGGGGGGGGGGGGCAAAATCCGGGACGAAAGGTCACCTTATCACTGTTCAGTTTTCATTAATCATTTTAACTCATTCAGCGTTCATGAAAACGACGTTTTCATAACCTTGAAGTGCTAAAACTGATGATTCTCATGATGACGGAAAATATTCTCGCACGTCAGTTTGACGTTTGCATTCATCTTTAAATACCGATTCTGCAGTCAAAATGAATGAAAAGTACGACTGGCTTTCAGTTTGACTGAAAGCACAGACCCACTCATTAGTTCTACTGAAAAGATGTTCTCACGTTCATTACATGTTCAGTTTCACTGAATCAGTCAAATTGATTCAGTGAAACTGAACAGTCAGAACCCGCCTTAAGAGATACAAGGAGATACTTGCAAAAAACGGGCGTATCATCAAGTTCTTTTGGATGAATGCACAGACGTGGCTCTGCTCCAGAAAACATTACTGAATCCGGAAATCCGGTTATCCTCGCTGATAGAGTGAATAGGCGGGGTGGCGGCTTGGCGGTGCTTCTGTGGTGGTCAATATGGCAGGAGGCATCCCCCGTTGAATATCACATTGGTGTATGTCAGGTGTGGTGCCAGGTTACGTGAAGCGGACTTGGAAGTCCTCTTGAATTACTCGGCTTGTCGTGGCAGGGGACTTCAACTGCAAACATCGAGCATGGCATTCCAGGCTAAATTCTACTACTGGAATTCGGCTGCACGAAATGGTTATCGCATACAATTATCTTCAAGCACCAGATGTATTTGATTTTGCAATATCCAGAGGCTGATGTAGATACACAATTACTACTCGTGTAATGTATGACATTTCAATCGATCATCGTCCTGTAGTTTTTGGAGGTGGGTGATGCCGGTGATGAGAATACCTTAGAGGAGGAATCTCCTCCAAAGAAACGCGTTAATTGGGAGCTATACAAGTCCCTTTTCAGAGAGGTTCCAAATATCCCGATCATATATGATGAGAATGAAATAGATGTCGCTCCAATTGAATGGACAGGTTTTGTTTAACAAGCTTTACAACTTGCAGCCGTTCCTCCTGTACGACAACCGGGCAAACCTGTCTTCCCTGCCGTCATTAGGCAAAAAATTATGACAAAAGGTCAGTAATGAAACAAGTGTAAAGATCCTGTCATCCTGATGATATCTGCAGGGCAACGAATCTTGTTCATGAAGTGAGAAACTCGAAATGAACAGTGGAGCGACTTCCTGACAGAAATGCTTCACTGATGATGTGATAATGATCCCGACGAGAGAAGATCCGCCAGGAGATATTTCGGAGCTAGTGGCGTCAGTGGCAGCCAGGCAACCAGATGACGTGAAAAAGACGAAGAACTATGGTCAACAAATGACCAAATGGGCCTATACCACATTTTTGGTTTATTGGCTTAAACAAACCCTGACACCACGTAGATGCCATAAATAATTTTACAAAATTTTTCTATCGTATTTATAACCGAAAAAAATTGCTCTAAATATTGAATTTTTTGAATCCATACACTTCCCGCCCAGGTCGTGACGTCACCTGTAGGGAACCAATAAGAGCTCACTGGTACAAAACAATAGCATCCGCTCGTAGTCATCGGACCACGAAAGGACGCTTCTCATTGGTTCCCTACAGGTGACGTCATCATCGGCTATTTCAAATTACAGTACAATTTTCTTTTTGTGTTATTCACATTTGGATCAAGTTTTCTGCTGACTTTTTACAGTAAACGGTCCTATGTATCATCAAAAATAATACCGCAGTAAATAAATTGATCAATTTGAGATCACGGTATAGGCCCATTGACGTCTCCATAATGACGTAGACAATCACGAGAATAAGTCGCACCAAAAAGACGTCATTCTTATGCCGTGAATAATACGTATAGTAGATGACGTTATATAGACATAAATTTCACGTCATATACATATAATGACACATGAAAAAGACATTCTTATTTGGTCACTAAAGACGTATTTATGACGTCACACGTTCAAGGCCGTGGCATTCTCAGTCCTATGTGTCAATTGTATTATAGGTCGTATTTATTAATTGATGCAACAAATTATAAATTGAAACATTGTTTATTAAAACATGGTATAAGTTACAAGTTACAATTCCTTATAGCAATTTCAAACAATTCTGAAAAGATATACACATTAAAGCCTTTCAGTAGCGGTCATAAGACTGTAGGCACTATAAAAAAATCTTAATTCATCTTCAAAAGCTGTTCACCAGGCACTTTGATTAAACAAACGAAACTCAAATTTTAATATTTAACTTATTGATAAAGAAACATAAAAAAGATATAAGATTTCTTATTTTGGGCGCACGATTTAAAATCTGTGTGTGCTACCCAACACTTACAACACTAATATAATAGTGTTATGTCTTAAATACTAACAGTGCATTGCTATACATCTTAGAAACAGCATTTACCAGTGCAATTTCTTTATCTAGCGACCTAAAATATTTTGTTTGTTCTATAATTTTCTATGGCCCACAAGTTAATTTTAATATTAATTTGCTTATATTTAGTGGTTCTAAAATTGGAGGGTAGGGCATTATATATGTTGGAGCCTGTATATCTAATGTGTCTTTGGATAACATCATGTCTCACTGATGGCAATAAAACATCTTGTCTGGCTGCAGTCCTTGTATTAATTTGATGAAGAAGGTTGTTCCTATAATAGTGATATAGATTACTCTCCTGAAATAACAGCTGTGTGGGAAATCTCTTATTTTTAAAAAGCATTATTTTTATTATGTATTTCTGTGCAACATACACAGCGCCGACATAAAGGTTCCTATAGCATTTCCCCATGTTACTATACCGTAACTAATTATAGATTCCACAAGAGAAAATTAAGCAGTTTTTAACATCTCTAAAGGTAAAATATTACGAAGTTGATAGAATTTGTAAACTAGTTTACGAATTGCTGTAGCTGGGGTAGTATACTTTTTGGTAAGCTGAAAGTCATGAATTTTGTCTTTTCAGTATTTAGGGACAATAAGCTGGTATCCAGCCAACTTTTCAAGTCTACAATTGCCTTTTCAGCCTTCCGTATCAATGATATCCAACATTTATCTCTTACTATCACAACAGTATCATCAGCATAGCAGAAGACCTTCCCTGTATTGCACACTGATAAAACATCATTCATGTATATGTTAACCCAGACAGCACAATATATTCTAGAAACATTCTAAGCATCACCATTTTGGAACATTGTATCATTCCATGAAAAGTCCATGAGTATATAGATTATCTGATGAACATTCCAAGAATGTGAAAATGGGAATCCAAAAAATGTGCATAGGTTGTTCCCTCAGAATATTCTACGATTATTATTAAGATGTATGGAATATTGTAGGAAGATTCCTAGTATATCTTTGAAGAAACATACATATGTTATTCCCTCAGAATATTCGACGATTGTTATTAAGATGTATCAAATATTGTAGAAAGATTTCTGGTATATCTTGGAAGAATATATGTTGAGAGAAACTAATACCTTTTATCACTTCATTTCATTTATTTTTAAGTCCTGTTGTCTGCCTAGGTACTTAACGCGAGTAGTATACATATATAACCTAGTATCCAACTTTCATACAGTGTTTTGGGCAGCATTAATTTAGGCACACTCTAATTATAGGGATTGATGAAAAAAATATATATAAAACGGAACACGGAACCTGTATTTATAATTGCATAAGTTTAATGTACACATTAAAAAAACACATTTCATTGCACGGAATCGTCCTCCTGTATTATCCTGCAAAATAAAAAAAAACAGTTTTATTTTAAAGCATACGATGTACATTCACATACACTTCATTAACTACAATGCTCTGCACCAAAATGTTGTCGTTGTATTTTAATCAATTTTAGTAGAATGAACACTGATATAATTCATAGTCGTTTTTATTATACAGGGTGAGTTTTTAGTAACGGCTCGGTCGATAACTCCATTACTGTAGAAGATAGCGGAAAAAGTTGTATATAAAAGTTGTAGCCACGGATATGCTACTTACTCAGAAAATATTTAGATTTATACCATAACTACGTGGTGATGCAAACATGCATTCTTTTAAATGAGACACCCTATATATTATTCCAAATTCAAATTCTACTAATAATTTCCCTTATTTCAATATAAGCTACTGTTACATTATACAGGGTATTTCAAAAGTTATGGCCATTTTTATACCCAAATCACGGTCAAATGAACGTACTGTATATCAAAAACATCAAATCGAATCAAACATTATTTTTTTACACGAGAAGATTATAAAATATCCTCCAGTTTTAAAACCCGCTATAAAAGAAACCCGTGACGCATATTTGTATACAGGGTGATGTAGAATGCAAAATTTAGATTTTCTCTCTTTATCAAGCAGATGTATCAGGGAAGCTATGAAATATCAAGCGACACAGTCTAAATAAAACGATTCTTCAATCTTTCAAACGCACTAGTTTTATACTGCCTCCGTTCTGGATATTGCTGTTCATAGTTGATATATTCTAGAGGCAAGTAGGCAATTTCTCAAAGATTCTCCTAAATACCCTCAAAGGAAAAATTGATTTTTAAAGCTGAGTTTTCACACAGTACGGAATTATCGAGCAGGTTATGAAAACTGTCGATTTTTCAAAGCACACCTGATAAATCTGCTTGATAATTAGCATGACGCCTACAAAATTGTTTGCTCAGCATACTTGACTTTATTATTTCGACGATTTAGGGTTTTGACTTCATCAAATAATATCTTGACCTTATAATTTAGTTGTTCGTTAAATAAAAAACGAAATAGATAGTATTTTCTCAAAATAAATAAATTTCAGTACACAAATAGAAGCTACATTTTAAATTTACCGAAAAATCAAAATATCTCGGAAACTGATGAACGTAGGTACAACAAGTGCTATACAAAGATGAAAGAGCATATTAAAAGAAATTCTTTGAGATAATAAAATATTGGGGGTTACATTTAAAAAAAAGAGAAAATTTGGATTTCCATTCTACATCACCCTGTATACGAATATGCGTCACGAGCTTTTTTCATACACGACTTCAAAACTAGAGGATATTTTTAATCTTTTCATGTAAAAAAAAATATTTTTGATTTATTAGTTTTTGATATACAGTACGTTCATTTGACCACGATTTGGATATAAAAATGGTCATAACTTTTGAAATACCCTGTATAATGTAACAAAACTCTATATTGGAAGAACGGAAATCATTAGTAGAATTTGAATGTGGAATAACATATAGGGAGTCTCATTTAAAAAATGCATGTTTGCATCACCACGTAGTTATGGATCACCCTGTATAAATCCAAATATTTTCTGAGTAAGGAGCATATCCGTGGCTACAACTCTTATATACAACTTTTTTCGCTATCTTCTACAGTAGTCGAGTTATCGACCGAGCCGGTACTAAAAACTCACCCGGTTTAACCGGAAGTACCGTCAACTTTTTTAATTTAAATGGGACACCCTGTATATTTTTGCAGATTTTAATTCATCTTTTTTTTCCAAATGCGTCCATAGTGGGTTTAGTATTTGTTTCTTAAAAAATTTGCCTCACAAATTCGTCCGTGGCGGTCTGCGGTCTTCCCGATTGAGGTAATTTTTTTGTATTTTTTTTTTAGTCACCGTCAAACGTCTTATAGGACCCTGTCGGGACGTAAATCATTAAAAGTTGACACACTTCTTTGTGAGTTCTCACGCGATCGCCAAAACCGACTTTGAATGACCGGCATTTTAAACACCAGAAATGATAAAGAGGCTTTATCTTTCCCGTTTTTACAGAAACTAATGCTAAATCCACTATGGACGTATTCGGAAAAAAAAGATGAATTAAAATATGCAAAAATATACAGGGTGTCCCATTTAAATTAAAAAAGTTGACGGTACTTCCGGTTAAACCGGAAGTGCATTAATAGTTCAATGTTCCTCGAAGGCCAATGGCTTGTAATTGCTCCAAGAGGATTTGGTGGTCCACAGTGTCAAAAGCCTTCTTGAGATCCAAGAATATGGCTATGACTTTCTCTCCAACATCTAATCCTTCAAAGAATCTCCTCAGTGACCCTACATAGAGCTACCTCAGTGCTTGAATCCCCCCTAAATGCAAACTGTTGTCTGAAAGTAATTTATGTTTTTCTATGAATATCATTACCTTATGTTTTATACATTTCTCAAATAATTCACCATCCTCATCACTACTACATTCTTCAGGCTATTTAGATGACTAACGAGCTCATTATTAGTGATAGGAGATAAATAGAAGGTATATGGATTTGCAGCGCGACACCTTCCAACAGTCCTAACGCCAGGGGAAGGTATATTTCTGGCTAGAACCCCCCCCCCCAATTTCACTAAAGTATGGATTAAACTCATTTGCAATTAATGCTGCTTCAGTTAAATTAGAATCGTTCCTATTAATAATATATTTTATTTCCTGTTTATTATTTTGATCACCAGTAGCCTCACAGAGTTAAATTGTATATAGAGGGAGTGTGAACAACAAAATGCACAGGTCGCTGACCAGCCAACATGTAACGGAAATTTTGACAGCTTGAGGGCATTACCAGTGGCGTGCGACTTTATATTAAAATTGGATGTTCATTAATAGATTCAATTATTACTGTGATGTAACAAACTGATACCAATAAGTTGTATTAGTATTTAGCTATACTTAGAGAGTTACTCTTATTATAATTTCATTGTAACAGTTGATAATTTTTTATTACCATGAAGTGTTTTTCAAAACATATCTAACAGTGTTCTGAAAGGTAGCCTGTTAGAATGGCTACATCGTGTTATTACTTCAGCAATAAAATATAATAATTGCGTTAGGTAATATCCAGTTCTATGAAATTCTCATAGATAGATTTTCTGTAAGTAAATGTGCCATACATTTTTGCATTTCACGTCCTCAAATAGTTAAAATGGAATTTGGAAAATTCATGTTGATTGACATGAATGTAATGCGTGCACAAAACATACATTAAACAACCATTATTATTCCTCAAACTGGAGTGAAGTTACTTTTGTTCCCAGTTATCCCCATAGATTACGCTACTGACAACTAAAACAAAACCTATACTCACCTATGATAAGAAGTGTTCACCGATTCGTCGCTATTACAGCAAACTATGCACCTTTATGTTGTCTCATCATGCAATTATGACAATATTGTTCATAAATAATTTAATTCACACCACAAATAGTCACAAAGTCAGTCAAATATACACTAAAATCACAAAAATCTCGACACACGCAATAACCACAACTACAATGATAGCCACATGACAGCTTAAGGGCACGCCGATTGTAAGTCGCCAGATTTACGACATATTAGAAGTCATTGCGACATTCCGCTATGAAATTTACCGTTTTTGAGATTTCATTAAATCAATACAAATTATCTTCACGTAAATCAGTTACATTGCAAGTATATTGGAATGTATAGTTAAATACCCAGTTAAATACTTTGAGGAACATGTGTTCAAACGGCGGAAACTGCCAGATTTTGAAGAAACTGGAAGCGGACGAAGAAGAGTGGCAAGCGCTATAGATGTTGGCTGGCCAATATTTAAATTAGGCTCTCTCTAGAGATGTTAACTCTGTGAGTAGCCTCTTTTATTACCCCCAAGTCTTTTTTGCATCATTTTGACAATGTCCTAACCTTTTTCTATAACAGTCATATCTTGATTTTTTTATCAAATTTGATAATGTGCCGGTCCGGCCCTGGACGACCGTGTATATTTACGTGTGATCTAGAAAGTTTTCTTCTCGACCCATATTTTATAGCCGCGAACTGTCTAGGAGGCACAGAGAGTTCGCCGAGAACGTTCCAGAGATGGCGCGCATAGTATAAAGCGCCGTCGCACGAGAGACGGACAGTCAGTGACAGTCAATGCAGTGCAGCAGTGTGTTCGGTAGTAATACGCGACGACGTTCCAGTGGCGCGCGCGAAATAAATGAACTGTGACATAAATTAGTGAAGTTAAGGACCAATATTATTATAAATTAGCGTAGTAGCTTTAGATAAATTAGACTGTTAAGTATTAGGCTAGGCGTAGTGTACATAGTTAGTGAAAATAAATAGTGAAATCCGTATCAAGTGTTTCCTTGCCCAATCGGATTAAAGACTTGTAACAGTGGTGTCAGGTGTGGGGTAGACTGATTGATTGGGCATCGTGGTATGGACAGTTAAGTGAATAAACTGTGAAGATGGTGAAATTCAGTGAACTGAAGGTTGCGGATTTAAGGAGAGAGCTCGATGAACGCGGTGTCGATAGCAGCGGGCTGAAGGCCGTTCTCCAGGGCCGACTCCTGCAACTAATGATTGAAGAGGACGAGGATTCAGAGACCTTCGAATTCGAATCACCTGAATTCGAGTGGGCCAAGAAGCTCGAGGCAAAAATCGAAGCAAGCTCCAACAAAATCGAAGAAAGCTCCAAACAGTCGGAATCGCTGCAATCAAAAATCGAACATTCTCTCATCGAGATTACTGCTTTAAAAAAGGACATTGAAGAAAGAATGGTTACCAGAATTGACATCTTAGAATCAAAAATGGAAGAACAAAGAGAAGATCTCAAGAGGGGATTGGCAAAACAAAACGGAGGTCTCAAGAGGGGAATGGAAAAACAAAAAGAGGTTCTCAAGAGGGGATTGGAAGAACAAAAAGAAGATCTGCGAGACAACATGCGCCGCCTGGACTTAGAGATGGACAAGCTGCGAATGGAGCTTCAGGCTGCAAGCGCAACCACACCAAGTGACCTGAAGGCAGGAGATTCGTGCGGGCCGAGATTGAAACCTACTCAGTACGATGGGAAAACGTCCTGGGGGAATTACCTCCCCCAGTTTGAAGCGACCGCAAACGCAAATGGTTGGTTACCTGGTGAGAAGGCGACAGCTTTGACGTTAGCACTGAGAGGCGAAGCTACAGATGTTCTTCAGATGCTATCTTCGACAGAACGAGGGGACTACGAACAGCTAGTCAGACACCTGGAAGTGAGGTTTGGTCAAACCAGATTCGGTCACGTCTTCCACGCTCAGCTGAAGAATCGCTCCCAACGACCAAACGAGACGCTGCAGGAATTTGAAGCAGATATAGCCCGCTTGGTTCGACTGGCATATCCGACGGCTCCACAAGATCTAATGGAGCGACTAGCTGTGGAGGCATTTGTGGGTGGTCTTCATAATGCCGAAATGCGTCAAGCTGTAGCTCTCGCACATCCGGAACGTCTGGTGGATGCGCTAGTCAGAGCTTTAGAATTTGAGGCAGTGAAAAAGGCTTACCAGTGCCAGGCTCGAGTTCGGGAGTGTGAAGGTAGGACAGATGTGGCGGCCCTAGTTGAGGAACTGCGGCGGGTTATTAGTGAGTCTCGTCCAAAGAAGAAAGAAGATCCGATGCTAAGTCGGGTCGAAGAGCAGAGGCGATGCTCCACCCGCGTCCGGAAGAGCTCAAGAAGAACTGCTCGTGTAGCCTACGTTGGGCAGCAGGCGAACAGTCTGTGTAGCAGTGTGTTCGGTAGTAATACGCGACGACGTTCCAGTGGCGCGCGCGAAATAAATGAACTGTGACATAAATTAGTGAAGTTACGGATCAATATAAATTAGTGTAGTGACTTTAGATAATTAGACTGTTAAGTATTAGGCTAGGCGTAGTGTACATAGTTAGTGAAAATAAATAGTGAAATCCGTACCAAGTGTTTCTTTGCCCAATCGGACTAAAGACTTGTAACAATAGTTTATTCCTATACCTTTTATATTCATTGAGTAAATCTATGGTATCTGGGTACCAGGTAGATTGTTTTTTTAATGCGTCCAGTTTGCGTATAGACCTTAGTAGGCCATCCGTGATCCATAGTTTCAAGCATATCCTTTTGTTATTTAGTTTGCAAACACTTGTACATTCTTCCATGTAACGTTTTAGTTTATCAATAAAGTTATTTGTACAAATGTTCACATCATTATATTCTAGAACATTACTCCACTCTGTTTCAGCTAACAATTTGGAAAGCGCTTGATAGTCAAGTTTCCTATTAAAATGGTCTTTAACAACACTTTCATTAGTCCTTAGGTTTATATTTAACAGAATGGGGAAATGATCCGTTAGGTCTCTAGTTAGGATGACGCCTTTAATATTTCTATTGGTATCACTGTTACATTTAACAGAAAAGTGGTCAATGCAGCTTGCTGAATTACCTTGTACACGTGTTGCCTTATTTATTATGCTGCTACTTATTATGCTGCTAAACCCATAGCCTAGCTGGCTATGGAGCACAGTTAAGTAATTGTTAACTGAAGAGCAATTTGTGTTCATGAGGTTTATATTAAAATCTCCAGCTACTACACATATACGATTTGGGTTTGCTAAAGTGTGTTCACTGAGAATAGTGTCTAAATTATTTATAAACCCATCCACATTAGTTGAGGGGGATCGGTAAAACCCTAATATTTCTACTACAGTACCATTTTTTATCAATGAACCCTTGACACACTTGGTACTATTGCTTTCTACAACACAAATATTTTGAAATACTTTTTCACTGCTATAAATAACTGATCCATCAAACTTATTACATGCACTGCTATTCCAAAAAGCTTTAAAATTAGGTATATTGAAATCGTCTATGTTGTAAATAATATGCGTTTCTGACATTACAATCACATCAAATTCTTTGACTCTAGGAAAACCAAAAACTCATCAAAGTTTTTATATATGCTCCTGATATTTACATGCATTATATTGATATTACGTAGTGGGTTGTCGAAGTAGGTAAATAGTACCTAATAGTAAATGGTACCACTACCGTTGATTATAACATGTACGCCTACAGTTAAATTACTTTGGCTGTGTTTCATAATGGTAGTGGTACAGTCCTTTAAGTACATGTAGCTCTTGAATTAATCACTTTAGACCCCAAGTGTGCAGTTTGTTGGAATTGTTTTATCGGTAGGAACACAAAAAGTTACAAATATATAGGGTGTCCCATTAAAAATTATGACTCGACGTCACGTGACCAACAACAAATACCTCATTGGGTGATGCAGTAATAAGAAAAGATAGTATATTTGCTCTAATTGACAACCCCAAAATTATAATTCGCTACTACTGCCCAGATTTCCGATATATTGCTTGTCTTAATCGTCGTGGGACACCCTGTATATACAAACTTTAAAAGTCTTTCCCCTCTCCCCCTCTCATCTGCCCCTCCTCTCCCCATCCCCTCCCCCTCCCTCCTCCCTCCCCCTCCCTTATCTTTTGATCTTTTGACCTTATTTTTGGACTTTTGACCTTACCCCTCCTCATTTTAGACACACATACTGGAGAAAGGGAACAGGTGGCCACGCCTCCTCACTAACACGGGAATACGTATTTTCTTGGATTCTCAATTTCGCGCAATATACCCTAGACCCTTAAGTTCAATTGAAAATACACAAAGTTAAAATAAAGGTGGCAGCTCCATGGTTCACAGCACAGAGTTCATAGTTAGGTATTGTATCAAATAGCTGGTGAAAACGCAGTCTCTCGACGATCGCCGAAGCTAAGCAGCGTTGGGCGCGGTTAGTACTAATTTGGGTGACCGCTTGTAGACACTGCATGTCGTTCGCTTTTTTTTAATATTATGTTTTAATAGAGGTTGGTTTTTATAACCCTAAGTGTCTCTTTAATTAAATTTAAAATTGATAAGTTATTGTTAATCGGGGTGTGTTTTACATAAGGTCTAACAGGCAGCGCTACAATCAGGATAACGTCTGTCGGGACCGTTAGTTTACAACTGTGAAATTAAGTTAAAAAAATAAAAAACGATTTAATTATAAAGTCAACTAAAAAATTAAAAATAAATATAGTTGCGTTGGTCAATATTCTGAAACTGGTATAATTTTGTGGCGTCATCAGCAAACAGTAGAAACTTGGAATCTGTATCGTAGTTCGACTGAAACTGAAACTGAGCGGAGAATTGATCTGACCGTCTAAAAGTACCTTTAGCCTCTTCAGTGTTGAAGTTGACATTAAAGTCACCTGCGATAATTATGGTATTGTTACGTTGCAACTTATTTAAAACTGATTCCATACGTTTCAGAAAGTTACAAAAACAATTCAAAGGTAATCGATGATAGCTCACAGTCTCTCTCAATAGACATATTATTTATGGCTTTAACATCAGAATTCACAAGGTTTTCCCTCGCCAATATACCTATATACCATCATGCAAGCTCCCCTCTCTCATAAAAGTACTGACGAATTAGTATCCATTTATTGGACAGAACTCTTCACTTTTGAGCCAGTGTTCACTTGAACTCACCCTGGATATGTCATTCTCTTTCACAAACACATTTCTATTCTAAAGTATTAATCGTTTTAATCCATTCTGTTTAGTTAGACTATATACTTAAAATTCAAGTTAATTAAGTTTTGTGGTTCTTCAGTATATCCACAATGCAATTAATTTAATTGCTTTTTAACTAATTTAACCTTTTTTCACCTACAACATTTCATAAATAAATAGGACAACTAAGATCAAAAACGAAGTGATTTATACATCTAGGTTCAATTTCAGGCTCCGATTAGCTTCATTACAATTATTGAAGCACACATATTGCTCATCGACACATGAATCACTTATGAGTAGCACTATAACACCTTGAATACTTTTCTTCTGATGAACACTTTCTGGAATAATGGCCGAATCCTCCATATTTGATACTGCTAAGTGTATATACGCCAACATACTTGAGGATGCTTGAAGATATTGATTAGTTGATATATGTGTAGAAAGTAGAATGAAGTATGTACGTATGTAAAATAATAATAGAATAGAATAATTAAAGATACAATAAAATTCCAGCGTAACACCCTGTACCATAAAATTTGTTTTACGAGGGTGATACGAAAAGAACTCTGATACATTCGAATAGTCAGGAATTGAGGAGACCACTTACTTGGTGAAAAGACGACAGGGAAGATCTGCTGGACAAGAGGTGACGGAAACAGTCGGAGACGGGCCTGTATTTTGAAAACGCTCATGAGTAACTTCCACATTCAACCGCTACATTACATGCACAAAATTACTGTTATGTTAGTCTGCTCTGATACTGATATTATCTCCCAATCAATGCTGAGAGGCCCAGGATGCTTTCGAACTACATCCAAGGCTTCGAACATAGTCTGAGGATGATCTCAGTATTTTCTAAGATATAAGGCGCAATCCCTCAGTACCGCCACTTTGGTACTCGTCCGTTATATGTGCACACCAGAGGAGAGCGCAAACCCAAAGGTGCCACACGGACGGCTAAAAGTGTGTCTTGGCTTCACAACTGACCACACCCGCCACATCGATTTACGGCACCTTACCTACGAATGTGACTCGCAACTCATATCTGCTTAGCGATAGATCTATCTAGGTACGCACCTCTATAAATAAGTGAAGACTTTGACCTGAGAACATGCCCTACAACTGACACAGGTAGAATTAGTGCGATCCACCTCCCATATCAAGGAGAACGGTAGCTTCCTACCGCATGGAAGACCTCCAAGATATGAATCCATGAGTGCAATGGGCGGACAGCATCCTACCCTCACGAATTGTCTAATATATCTTGTTCCCAGGCCGGACAAGTACGCCAGCTAGTGATTACTGCGGAGATGATGAGGTGTTTATATTACTAACCACTTTCACCATGCTCCTCAGGAATCGTCTGATTGTACCCAACTGTTTCAACTTTATCCCAGGTCATATTAGGGGGTTGAGACAGTACCCCAGGTCATATTAGGGGGTCCTTAATTCATTAATTGAGCTGGAGCCAGACAGGTACGCTAATGTCAATGATTACTGCAGAGACGATGAGGTGTATTTCATCGTGCTCCCCAGCAATCCCATGATCATACCTAACTGTTACTAAGTCCCAGGTCATATTAGGGACTTAAACAGTACCCCAGGTCCCATTAGGGGGTCCTCCAAGTCAATTAAAATAGTGGGCTGGAGATAGACAGGTACGCTACTGACACTGATTACTTCGGAGAGGGTAAGGTACCCTGCTCCCAGTAATCTCACAATCATACCTAACTGTTTCAACTTTATCCCAGGTCATATTAGGGAGTTGAGACAGTACCCCAGGTCCTATTAGGGGGTCCTCCGCAGAGATTCTATGTTAGCTACCTTGTATCTCAATATTTCAATCAATAATGGCTTCAAAGTAATGGTTAAAACATGCATGCAATGATATACGGGCAAATGCAGAAATATACTCTGTGAACAACTCACCAATTGCAACCACAAGCAAAACTCACTGAACCACGCGTCACGAGGATTAGACGGACACTGTTTACTTTTCTTTCATATTTTTCTCACAGGCAACAGACATAGGGCTCTTAAATCAAGACCTTCTATAAACTCTCTGTTATCTTTTGTTAAGTGCCATAATAATAAACACATGGCCAAACCCTCGTAAGCATAGGCGGGTACTTACAGGGTGAGTGGTGTGCAAAATCATGGTTAAAATAACGTATGCTTACATTCGGCCATCCGACATTCACCTCGCCCCGAGGTGGTTAGTCGCTATCCCGCGACTCCGGAAGAGGAACTCCATCGTCACCACTGTCACTACCTGAATCGTCAGAAATACCTCTTGCTGTGCACCAAGGTTTCATCCAGTCCTTTCATAATTTGTCCTCTTTTCGGCTCGGTACGATCCCGTCATATCCGTAACAATATAACGATCATTTGGTAAAGCCACCTTTACCACCAGCGGACCACTATAAGGGTTTTGCAACTTTCGACTCGCCCCCGTAGCTGGATGTTGTTTTTCAATAAAGACTAAATCGCCTGGCCTATATTTCGCGGGGCCTTTCGCTTCTTGTCGAAACCGCGTTTCTGATTTTGTTGCGCTGCCTCTATTTTCCTAGCTGCTTGCTCTCTTGCCGTAACTAGGTATTCGAAGAGCATGAGAATTTGACAAACCTCGTCATTTAGTGACATGTCAATTCCTCTTCGAGGGCCATACCCTCTACGTACTTCAAACGTTGCTGACAATGATTTTAAATGATCTATCACGAACCTAGTTTTTGTTGATTTCACAGCCTTTGATGCAAAAAATCTCGTGAAACCATCAATCACTACCAACAGATTTGCATTTCCTTTCTCGTCTTTCGGAAATGATCCTAGGTGATAGCTTACCATCCCAGGATACCAATAATGTTCGGTCAATTGACGCAGTGTTTTGTGCACTGCGAAGTGACTAAACTCATCAGGTGCAGCCTTGGCAACTTGATGACTCGTTACATGTGGTACCACCCACTGTATTCACGAACCAAGATTCGATAGACTCGATCATCTCTCAAAGCATAGTTCCTAAAAACTTGCTTTTCCGCATCTGTCGATGATCCTCTGAACAAGATCTCATCAATTTTTCTGATCTTTGCATAAGTAACTTGACCAGATAACACCCAATCGGCTTGCTCGATCCGAAACACAGTCTCTGGTTCTACAGATTCGTCAGTACCATCGACTGGATTCCTGCTCAGGCAATCCACATGTGCCATTCGAGCTCCAGGTCTGTACCTCACTTCAAAAGTAAACTCTTGAAGCTGTAACCACCACCTGGCAATTCTAGGTATTATCTGCTTCTTTACACTGGTAGCCTTCAAGGCATTACAATCCGTTACCACGGTAAAGTTAATACCTAGCAAATGCACCCGGAACTTTTTCAAACTCTTGACCACTGCCAGAGTTTCTAACTCATAAGAGTGATATTTTTGCTCATTCTCAGTGGTTTGTCTGCTAAAGTACGCCACTGGATGTAATCGTCCATCGAGTTGAACTTGCGATAGTATGCCACCTAATCCCAGCATACTTGCATCACAATTCCCCAAACATATCTTCAGTCACTGCAGTCGGACTGTACAATGCCAAAACCGGTCGATTGACTAAGTTGTCCTGCAACTTCTTGAACGGCTCTTCCTCTTTCTCTGCCCATCTCCAGGATACACTCTTTTTGAGGAGATTCGTGAGAGGTTTCGCAATTAACGCATAATCCTTCACAAAGTGCCGAAAATAACCAGTCAAACCTATAAATTGTCGAACCTGATCAACTGTCCTTGGTGGCTGAAAGTTAGCCACCGCTTAGGTCTTCTCCTCACCAGGTTTTACCTTCCCTCATTCAATTTGAAATCCAAGAAATGTGACTGACTTCATCAGAAAAGCCCACTTCCTGGGATTGAAGGAGAGACCTTCGATCCTAAATATTTCCAACAACTTATGATTAAAAAGACACACTTCATACAGATCTCGTGTGCCTCACTTGATGTTGTTTAGCTACTGGTTTACAAATCTAACATACTTACGATTAGAGACCATTACTCGAAAACCAGGATACCAAGAACCCTGCTAACAACCAACAATGACTTGATCTCCCACAGTCAGAGTACAGGACTGTTCGATTTGAGATTGTCCAATACATAAGAGCATATTGCGAACATAGATCGTGAGCATAAGTGCATTAAATTTACACCTGCTCTTACAGCATCAACAGCAATGTTGAATGGACAAGACCCCAACGACTTTGTCAGAGTATTATCATACCCCCTCAGAGTGGCCATCTCTGAAGAGCCATAAACAATATCCAACCCTTTTCACCTCATTTAAAGTGATAGTCCTGTAGGCCCTGTCTAAATCCAAACAAGGTGTTAATGTGTAACGATTTTTCCAGACAGACTCATAAAATATAACCGGCGCCAGGTCATGCCTTAAGCTGACACATTTTGACCTGAAATTCATAAGTGTGTAAACGACATTTATCGCCCACACTGAATTACATGCTTTTTTTAAAATCACAGCGGCGACCCTACTTCGCACTTAAAACAACATGGTTTCTTACGCACATCTGTTTCTACTCTTCGAGATTTACCAAGAACTCTACCTGCATCCCTTAACGCAAATTGCATCTTGCGCTTTCGTTTACCCGGCAAACGGTTTTCTGTTTTCGATGTTTTAAGTACCATCGACAGTTATCAGTACAATGCTGTAGGTGTACTATAATCACCTGATTTTTTTACCCATCTCCACAACCAATACCTGAGGAATTTAATAACATGCTTTCTTATAGATATTGAGGATGTTGACTTTCCATTCTTTCGATGTAAACCTAAACGTCGGCAGCCCTTCTAATTTAGAAAGGGCGGAGTGTATCGTGGCATCTTCAGACCCACGGAAGATGTCACGTAATTCGTCAATTTTATGACACCACTTCACAGACAACGAGACGACTGCCCTCAATCGTCTGGGTTAAAACCAGGGACGGCGTCACCCTTTTGCGCTATAGATAGCTTTGTCGCAACTTTACACAAATCTTCCATAACCGAAGCCAGTTTAATGAAGGTGTGACCTTCATTATGGGAGGTCGTGAGAGAGAGAGAGAATCGCATCATCTGAGGAGTTCAAAGAATCAGGAACCTTTAAAACATAACGTCCAGGTTGATGAGACATTTTCGATGAAATCGCGTTCTACCTCGGCTGTAAGAGAAAATGACAATGATTCTCGGAATATTCAACAAGACAGGAAGGTGTTGGATCTCAAAATATATGGCAGGACACACAGGTGTCAGATATCGAAGTAATGGGGAAGGACACATAAGCTCAGATCCCACTTCTGATATGTAGAACGTAAGTAGAATGACGTATGTAAAAATAATAATAATAGAATAGAATATTTAAAAGATACAAGAAAATTCCAGCGTAACACCCTGTACCATAAAATTTGTTTTACGAGGGTGATACGAAAAGAACTCTGATACATTCGAATAGTCAGGAATTGAGGAGACCACTTACTTGGTGAAAAGACGACAGGGAAGATCTGCTGGACAAGAGGTGACGGAAACAGTCGGAGACGGGCCTGTATTTTGAAAACGCTCATGAGTAACTTCCACATTCAACCGCTACATTACATGCACAAAATTACTGTTATGTTAGTCTGCTCTGATACTGATATTATCTCCCAATCAATGCTGAGAGGCCCAGGATGCTTTCGAACTACATCCAAGGCTTCGAACATAGTCTGAGGATGATCTCAGTATTTTCTAAGATATAAGGCGCAATCCCTCAGTACCGCCACTTTGGTACTCGTCCGTTATATGTGCACACCAGAGGAGAGCGCAAACCCAAAGGTGCCACACGGACGGCTAAAAGTGTGTCTTGGCTTCACAACTGACCACACCCGCCACATCGATTTACGGCACCTTACCTACGAATGTGACTCGCAACTCATATCTGCTTAGCGATAGATCTATCTAGGTACGCACCTCTATAAATAAGTGAAGACTTTGACCTGAGAACATGCCCTACAACTGACACAGGTAGAATTAGTGCGATCCACCTCCCATATCAAGGAGAACGGTAGCTTCCTACCGCATGGAAGACCTCCAAGATATGAATCCATGAGTGCAATGGGCGGACAGCATCCTACCCTCACGAATTGTCTAATATATCTTGTTCCCAGGCCGGACAAGTACGCCAGCTAGTGATTACTGCGGAGATGATGAGGTGTTTATATTACTAACCACTTTCACCATGCTCCTCAGGAATCGTCTGATTGTACCCAACTGTTTCAACTTTATCCCAGGTCATATTAGGGGGTTGAGACAGTACCCCAGGTCATATTAGGGGGTCCTTAATTCATTAATTGAGCTGGAGCCAGACAGGTACGCTAATGTCAATGATTACTGCAGAGACGATGAGGTGTATTTCATCGTGCTCCCCAGCAATCCCATGATCATACCTAACTGTTACTAAGTCCCAGGTCATATTAGGGACTTAAACAGTACCCCAGGTCCCATTAGGGGGTCCTCCAAGTCAATTAAAATAGTGGGCTGGAGATAGACAGGTACGCTACTGACACTGATTACTTCGGAGAGGGTAAGGTACCCTGCTCCCAGTAATCTCACAATCATACCTAACTGTTTCAACTTTATCCCAGGTCATATTAGGGAGTTGAGACAGTACCCCAGGTCCTATTAGGGGGTCCTCCGCAGAGATTCTATGTTAGCTACCTTGTATCTCAATATTTCAATCAATAATGGCTTCAAAGTAATGGTTAAAACATGCATGCAATGATATACGGGCAAATGCAGAAATATACTCTGTGAACAACTCACCAATTGCAACCACAAGCAAAACTCACTGAACCACGCGTCACGAGGATTAGACGGACACTGTTTACTTTTCTTTCATATTTTTCTCACAGGCAACAGACATAGGGCTCTTAAATCAAGACCTTCTATAAACTCTCTGTTATCTTTTGTTAAGTGCCATAATAATAAACACATGGCCAAACCCTCGTAAGCATAGGCGGGTACTTACAGGGTGAGTGGTGTGCAAAATCATGGTTAAAATAACGTATGCTTACATATGTAACAGTACTTCCGTGCGATGATGTTCTTGAATGTTTTAGGATCACACTCAACAATGACTAAGTTTTTCTTCAGTTTTTTTTGATACTTGTACCATCATGGATGATGATTCATGATAAATCAAAAATAGGGACAAATATAATTTAGCACTCAGTTGATTCTGAGATTCTGGAACCCTAGTTTTCGAATACTTGCATTCGATAGATCCCTATAGACACGCCTTAGTGATCGAGTATGCGCGACTCAGCCATTGAAGCATTAGAACTCGACGTCATCGTAGAGTTGGCTTCGTGCTGGACTGGGGTATCGATCGACCTACTGACCCAATTTTCCGCCACCTCAATAATAGCATACGCCGTTTCTCACCAAAACTACATAGATATACATCCGCAAGGAGGTTGCGTCTTCGCAGTGACGACTTCCAAAATTAAACCTATGATATATACAGGGTTATTCACGTTATTCGACACGGAGCATTATGGCTAAAGTGTTTGACAAAAAAGAAAATAATAATTTCGGATGGATAAAGACCCATAAAGGCTACATTTAAAAAATATTTTCATGGTATACAGGGTGTCCCAAAAGCACGAAATGTATCAAAGTTATGTTTTTTAAATGGAATACCCCGTGTATTATTGCATATTCAGATTCCTTGGTGAATTCTATTGTAACTTTATGTATCATACATGGGACTTAAAGCGAACCGTTTATGTGTAAATCACCATTTTCGGTATAAGTAGATATAAGGAAAAAACTGAATATCGCAGAGATTATAAAATTTGGAAGGCTGTGACTTTGCCGTGTTACTAAACATAAAATGCGTCAGCTTTGATAAGACTGTCAAATTTAAATTACGTTTCTGCTTGGAGAAATCGTTCGATCGATTAAGGAAACGTCGATCAGCGATAACTTGATTTTTTCGAATCGGAATGCCTAATTTTTTTATACGGTAAAACGTAGAATTTGATAACCTTTCTAATGATATAAGGTTATGAATATCAATCGCTGGTAGTTTTTATTTAATCTTAAATTTTCAAACAAATCGACGTTTTTCAATTTCCCTACCTATAAGCAACGTAGCAGGCCATGAAATATAAACAAAAACCTGTTCAGGTAGAGGAAAACAACTAACTTAGCTGAAAAATACACACGAACTAGACTAAAGGGACAAGATTATGAAAATTACTCACAACAAACAAAGTCTAACCAGAAACAACGGCGGTAACATATCTTTGGTCAAAGAGAAGCTGGAGTATGGCAGAAATGTATTTATTTCACGTCCTAATAGCTACTGCAATGTATTAGAGATTGGCAATTTCCAAAACCATTAAAAATTTTGAAATAAAATAAAAACTATCAGAGAATGTTGTAAGCAGTTTATTATTTTCATAACAAAATTTCACATTTAATGATATAAAAAAGTATGCAATTCTGTCAAAACTCAAGTCAAAAGTACCTCTGACTGGAGTTCTGAAAATTCTTCAGTACCTATTAGCAAGATCGCAGAAAATGAAGAATGGATTAAAATTTGTTCAAATTATAAAACATAACTTAAATGGCAGAAAATTTAAATCTGATCTGTCAGTATTCCTTTTTTGCAATATTGCTAATAGATATTGAAAAATTGAAGGGCTCCAGTCCGAGGTATCGACTTCGACGCAAATTAGTACTTTTTTACACCATTACATATGATTGACAGTTAAGTGCTGGAACAACAGTCGCTGGTTGTTTTTGTTTCATATCAAGGTTTTTAATCGTCTTGGAAATTTTTAACCTCTAGTAAATTGCGGTAGCCAGTAGACTGTAAAAAATATTTATTACTGCCATACTCCAGCTTCTCTTTGACCTTAGAGATGTTATCGCAGTTGTTTCTGGGAGAGTTGATTTGTTGTAAGGAATTTTTATAATCTTGTCCCTTTAGTCTAGTTAGTGTGTATTTTTCAGCTAAGTTAGTTGCTTTCTTCTACCTGAACAGGTTTTTGTTTATATTTCATGGCCTGCTACGTTGCTTATAGGTAGGAAAATTGAAAATCGCTGATTTGTTTGAAGATTTAAAATTAGATGAAAACTACCAGAGATTGATATTCACAACCTTATATTGTTAGAAAGGCTATCAAATTCTACGTTTAACCGTATAAAAAAATTAGGCATTTCAATTTGAAAAAATCAAGTTATCGCTGATCGAAGTTTCCTTAATTAATCGACCGTTTTCTCCAAGCATAAACGTAATTTAAATTTGACAGTCTCGTCAAAGCTGACGCATTTTACGCTTAGTAATACGGCAAAGTCACAACCTTCCATATTTTATAATCTCTGCGATATTCAATTTTTTCCTGATATCTACTTATACCGAAAATGGTGATTTACACTTAAACGGTTCGCTTTAGGTCCCATGTATGATACATAAAGTCACACTAGAATTCACCAAGGAATCTGAATATGCAATAATATATGGGATGTTCCATTTAAAAAAAAAACATAACTTTGATACATTTCGTTTTTTGGGACACCCTGAATAACATAAAAATATTTTTTAAATGTAGCCTTTATGGGACTCTATACATCCGAAAATATTATTTTGTTTTTTATCAAATACTTTAGCCATAATTCCCCGTGTCGAATAACGTGAGTAAGCCTGTATAAAGACGAGTATCAGTAATATTTGAAGTCTTCCCACCACGGATTTATCGAAAATCACCGATTTAACACATTGACTACCTTAAAGCTATTCCTCACAGTGGAAAAGTCATAGTTTAAGCCATTTGAGCTCGTTTTTGGGATATATTACACGACAAATAGAAGGTGGTCAATGCAATTTTTTCAAAAAAAATTGAGACCCCGGTGATGCTCATGTCACCTCAGTAATGATTAGATATCCGTGATGCCGTGAGCATCACCAGTGGTCTCACCACTAATAGATTTTTATTTAATGTTCAAACCAAATGAAGTACATTTATATATTACAGAAGGTAAGTATTTAACTTATGTTAATGTCACCAGTGAAACAAGTGAAACACAAATATATATTGCACTGGCCGGTTGCTAGTTTTATGCATTCCATAAGTCTAAACTAGTAACTATCGCACACGGCCCCATTACTGACATAGTATGAAATGTAATCTGTAGTAGAGAAAACCATAAAACTTCCCTCAGTACCGGTATTCGTACTCCGACATTAGAGTGAAGCATGATTGAGACCACCGGTGATGCTCACGGCATCGGATGAACATTTTTTCGTGAACCACCGGTGATGCTCATGGCAGTTAACGTGCTGAAGAGAAAACGCCGAGGGACAACTTTTTAACCAAAAACTGCCCCTCCCCTTGTGCCTTTTACCCTCGAGGGTCATCCCCTTAGAAATTTTAAATGAAGGTATTTTGACGTTTGATTTTTCAAAAGCGGTCGATCCATTTTCGAGAATATTATAAAAATCTTTATGTATCCTAATTTTTTCAGATAGAAAACAAGCACACGAAAATATCACCTTTTATAGCAATACGTGTTCAAAATGTTGTCTTTTATGGATCAGACAGAAACAATGACTAGAAAAACATAACTTATGGTGCCCAAAATCAGTGTGCTCGGCAAATTGCTGATACGTTTAAGGCTACACGCTACGGTCAGAGTGCATCCGTCTTCAACTGATTTTTTACACTGACGTAGACGGGTGACCTAATCGGCCGACTTACTCTGACTCTTGTGGTCATACTGCACGTGTTTCGGGTGATTTTTTCTGCCAATCAAAAATGAGCGATTACGAACTACTTTGGTTTGAAACACCATTGGTGTATATACTTAGTGGCAAAAAGAGTGCATGAGTCAATTATTATATTTTTCAAGAAAAAGAGAGAGATAGAGGAACATGGCGAGTTTCACACCTCATTTCCAAAGTTGCTGGATTAAGAAAATATTTTTTTTGAATATTTCAGAATGCAAACTGATACGTTCTGGTACAGATTCAATAGAATTATACCGTATACAGGAAAACAGCAATTTATTGAACTTAAAGTATGCCACTCATGATCTAAAGGCAGCCATAGACCGGCGTACATGTGTGACATACAGGACTGTCAAACTAGTATGCGAAACCCAAAGTAAGCATGACGGTAAGTACGCTGTTGTCCACAAACAAGGCTATTTGAGTGTCAAACATGTAGTTTGATTATGAACGATAAGCAGTGAAGACGAGTTAATTTTGATGACAGTGGCGTACGCGTGCATTGTCAAAAAAAATAGAAACAAACAACGGCGGACCCGCACAAAGTGGGTGAAGGAATGACTTTCGAAACGACAATTTTTCACACATATAAATTGACTGGAAGAATTACAACCGGATGATTGGAGAAACTATTTAAGGATGGATGAAGCCAGTTATCGTATGCTGCTTGATTTAGTAACTCCAGTAATTGAGAAGGAGGACACAATACTGAGGTCTGCTATATCACCCCATGAACGATTATCAGTCACGCTTCGCTATTTAGCGGCTCGGACGAATTACGAATCTCCCGTAGTTTCTTCAATAGTACATCATACTCTGCATCTTTCTTAATTCTATTCATGTAATTTTTGCATTTCGTTTTCCACGGGCAGTCAAAACTTTTATAAAGTTCAATGAACTCTGTCATAAAATCTCTTGAGAAACTTGTCAAATCAGACATTTTGAAAATAGTACGTTATATATAATCTATGATATTACCTACGCGACACTGAACAGAATAATCACGTTGAGACAGAGGGAGGTTAATCCACACACCAAAACATACATGTATGTTCATTCATGTATGGGCGTGCATGAATTCAAGTTGAAACAGAAAATTTGTATGTTGCACATGTATGTCCCTTTTTGCCCACACATCAGCGAACATCAACGTATGTCATACATACATACATGTATGACATACATACATGTATGTATGTCATACATGCTTGCCGGTCTATATGGCCGCCTTTAAGCCTTGCACTTCACGGGCAGGTAAAACGCCGCGGTTTCCCCGCTGGCAACCGCTTGCTCCAACAAATTAGAACAGGGCTCAATCGTTCCTTTTGGTGATTCGATTCCACGGTATCGATTCCTTTTTTGGAATCGATTCGTTCACGATTCCGCGGATTCGCTCGAAGATTTCGAATCCTTGTTATCGACTCCATGTCCGTGGTATCGATTCCTTTTTTGGAATCGATCACTCCAATTCGTTCACTACGTTCACGATTCCATTAGTCCATTGGACCATTACCTTTCAGAGGCGTGACGACCGCTAGCGTTTTGTAGGTCCTCGGATTCCACGTGGCGAGAACAAGCTTTTTGACTGCCTCTACGAGTGTGGCTCCTTACAAAAGCATTTTGCACTTTTTGCAGTAAGACATAATGTTTAATTCGCCAACGTGGGGTGACCCCCACCGTTTCTTATTGCAAGGTTTCTTTTTAGAAATACGTTCCAACAAAAGAAGTCCTGCCTCGCAGCCGAACTGCACAGTGTCCATTTTGATACTAAATACAAGACCTCGGTTATTGATGGAGCGGCGGAAACGCCGCGTTTAACTACCCGTGAAGTATGACCCCGCGTTTAGGCCGTTGTGTAACAGCCGCGTTTTGACGGTCGCGTGAAGTATAGGAAATTTGGGAGCGGTTGCTAGCGGCGAAACCGCGGCATAATAGGGAGTTATTGAAGATGCGATGCAGCAAGACACTAATAATTGCTGGCCGTATCTAAGCATGCGCACTAGGACAAAAATTGTGCCTGGCAGTAATAAGTAGTGCCTGCCACTATTTATGGACCTTTTGTGCCGTGGCACTGCCAAGGCACTATTTTGACGTATGTTTCTTTTCGTTGTTTTGAGACACGAAATCTGTTATTTTATAAGTGTGACTGGCGAAGTGATGAACAGAACTTAAATAGGATAAGTTTTTTGCGAAGATTTTGTATAAAATGCTTTATGTAATCCACGGCAGTATTTTTAGGTTAGAATTAAATCCGCGGTTGACATAACGCATCAATAACTCTACTTCAGGGACGATTTTAAGGTCAGGCAGTGCCTGTCACTAGTGGTGTAAAGACGGCAGTATTAGTGGACGGCACTATTTCAATAACTCCCTATTACCTGCCCGTGAAGTACAGGACTGCTGTTTTCTACTCACAGCCGGCCGAACAAGTACGTACGTGTCAGTGCTGGACGGCGCAACTGTGACCGTCTTGGTTAGATTTTCCGGATTTGGTTTTGCCACCGTTGTCGGCCGTATATGCCTGCGTCAAAAATCGGTCGAATACGAATGCACTCTGACCGTAGTCTAACGCCAGGCATCTGGAGAAGATAACTCAGCATAGGCTTGTTTTGGACCTCGTTGGGAAATAGAATCAAACGGAATCTCTCGCAAATATAAAAAGAGGAGCTTTGGATGAAGCCACTCAAGTTGAAGTTTTGGGTGATTTTAGTATAAATCCTTCATTAAGCAAAATTGTGGATGCAACTGATATCTCATTAGGTTTTATACACACAGTTACTAAACTCAATAAATTTCATCCATGCAAAATGAAAATAGTACAAGAGTTATGAATGAATGATAGCTGAGTTGAGCTTTGTGAAAAAATGACTACAGTGACAAATGTTAATGCCATTCATTTAAAGAATATCTGCTTCACTGATGAATGCACATTTTATTGAATTGGATTTGTTAATGAGCATAACTGCAGGTATTGGAGCAATCAAAATCCTCATACTTTTGTAGAAGGGCATACCCAGTACCCACAAACAATTAGTGTGCGCGTAGGCATTTTAGGAAACATAGCGATTGGGTTGTTGTTTATTAATTGATATTTAATACATTTATTAGGATATGTTGGGAAATACCATCAATCCCCTTAACACTGAAACGATTGAAAATAAAATGGAAGGGGATGGAAACTGTATAGGTGCTTGATGAGGCAAGTAGGCTGAAATCTGTTTCCAGCAAGACGGCGTTACTCCTATGTTCTTCCGGTTCGGTGATGGCTAGACGACACGTTTCCCGGTAAACGTATAGGGCGAAGCGACCCTAAAAAATGGACTACTAGATCTCCTGATTTGACCTCATTAGACTTTTTTTCTATGGAGTTATTTAAAATCTATTGTTTACTGCTCAACCTGACAGTTTGGATGACCTTAGTCAACCCATCATCGGAAGCTGCCATGATATCTCTCAATATGTCCTTGCAACTGTTTGTAAGGAATTTGAACATCACCTCCCACACAGCATTTGATATCCACTGTATAGTCCCAGGCTGTCCTTGAATGATATACAAAATGTCGCAGGGAAAGCCATATCCTGACCGACCTGGCATGGGACAGCCTATAAATATACCGATGTGACTTTATCAGACCACCATATGTAAGCCTATAGGGAAGTCCTCAGGTTGGCCCAATATATTATCATTTAGTCTGCCGTAGATTAGCCCATAGGTAAATTCTTAGGTTGTCCTAAAAGATAGCAGTACAGACCACCATGGGTCATGTTATGCGAAACACTTAGGTTACTCGAAAACAACACGGGATTATTTTTCTAGTATTGTTTTCCTATATTCCTCTGGCTTACATCACAGCATAGTAAACAATCAGCACAATATCTCAGGTTGGCGGCAATTACACGCGCATCTCTCCCTTTTGGATGATTATTTGTAGGGATGCTAACGATATTTCATTACTTGTACTTCTGCACTATTATCGAGTATTTTTATCTTAGATACTTTTTTAGCGATTCCAAGGTTATCGCTACTTTTGTAGTCGTATCGGTATCGAAAATAATTATATAATTATTGATAGGTGTAATCAATTGCACAAAATTCTCTGTACGAATCAAGGCACCTACTTGGCTAAAAAATATCGAATTGGTACCGGTACCGCAATTTCATTTTCGCATCTCTACCCAGACTTCACACCCGTAAAATTATCGCAAAGTCAAATTCTGTGGGAACCATTTTTATATAGGAAATCCTCAGAGATATTCTGCTGGTTGTTTACTATACTGTGCTCACATACTGGGTTATTCTGGGCACAGATTAGCTAATGTGACACACTTTATTTCACTAGCATCATCACGTTCTAAAGATCCAATAGAGCTATACCATCCGAGAGTTCAACGTTTAACACAATTCAATCTAACCTCATTCTGTTCCGTTCCTTCATGAAGTGAATCACAATAATCCGTGATATGAGGTTTTTTAATGTTCCTATAAAATGCTGACTTGGATAATTTTACACCCACCTTGCAAAAACAAACAGCTTGCCGAATGATTATCTGACTTACAATTTGTGTTTTGTACTTGGGGGGCCCTTGGCGTGTCGGATGGTACAGATCACAGGTACAGATGGTAAAGATATTGAAATATATATGATAAACGGCGAAAAACGTTCCAGGAACCGAGGACTACACCTCTTTCGTCTTTCTAACGTCAACACTGTCAAATGTCAGCTTTTGTATAAAGAAGGGTCTTAAAGGGATATCCCTTGAACCACCTAATAGTATACAAGCTGAAGATTTTCAAAACAGTCATCCTTAGGATCTCCCGGTGATAGACGGCCCAGCGGGATACCCAAAGGATGTCCATTGTCCATGCCTGCCTGCCACAGAATATTCCAAACAGGATATCCAAGGGCTAACCTAGGAGACCCAAGGATAGCCTACAGCTAACCTGTATATGTCATTCTGGTCTTATCCCAAATTTGGGCGGTACGGCTTCATTTGCGATGTTCTAGGGATATCGGGTGCTGTGTGGGCTACATCATTGTTTGACCCATAAAGGGTAACATTTTGAACATTTATTGGAATAAAAAGTAATATTTTCGTGTGTTTTTGTTTTATATCTGAAAAAGTGAAGATACATAAATATTTTTTTAACTTTCTCGAAAACAAATAGGCCGATTAAAAAAAGAAACAAACGTCAAACTAAAGGACATCGACACATCTCTGAAACAACAAGCTACTACTTGATACTTCTTATCATTATAAATTTTTAAGGAGATGGCCCTGTGGGCTAGGGGGTACAAGGGGGAAGTAGTTTCTGGTTAAAAAGTTGTCGCCCCCATAATATATTTGTTTCGCAGGCTGCTCTCAATTTGCCTTTATTTTGTATTTTTGTTGTTGACGTTGTTGTAGCAAAATAAATTTAGATAAGTTGTTACTATGTTCTCTATGGCTTGTGATTTGGAGCTTATCTCAGAAGCACATTTCTTTTAGCATATGGGGGTAGGGAGATGTACACAATAGCAAAGGAGCTAATACCGATCTCTGAGCTGATAAGACCGTCATACAGGCATACAGCTGATTAATGCTACTACTGAGTTTCTCACTAGAGCTTGGATATCTTCCTACCTAGGTACCTGACTGAGCATATTGTCGACTAGACAAAAAACACTTTTGTATGGTAGGTATTCGACGCATGAGTTTATCCTTATGTCATCCTTGCCTCCATACAGCGTTTACGGCTGATATGGTGACAAATACAGCAGATGTTTTGAGTACGTTTTTAAAACCTGCTTTTGTATGCCACATTATAAACTCATGAGGCAGACATTATTGTGATCCTAAGACGCTGATATATTACTGGCTCTCATTTTGGATTTGTCAATAATGCGAATGCAACCACTGACTATTAATGCAACACTAAGGGCCGGTTTCTCAATGTCCAGCAAGTGTCAGATAGGTAGCTGCCAGATAGCGTTTTCTATGGATACAACTGTCAGATAAGATTTAGGTGGATTCGTAAGTTCAACCTTCAATTGTCTAAACAATTTATCTGACAGATAACCGTTATCTTCCAGATAAATATTTAACTGGACATTGAGAAACCGGCCCTTTGTGAAGGTTTCAAAATCACCGTTAGTTAGCGAGGAAATACGTTAACAGAAAAAAACAAAAGTCGTATACTGGAACAGCTCTCAAACAATTTTACTTACTAAAAATTACTTTGTCATTTTTATACCTTGATAAAGGTAATAGTAAAGTTTATTCCAAGTATGTGTGGTTTTCAGTAGAGGACGTGTGAACCGTAATGGAAAAATAAAATGTTAGTACATCACGTGATAGAAACTAGTGTTTGGATCCTAAGAATTCACATACTTTTTCTCGATGACAATCTTCTATTTTTTCCATATTAGGCTACAGTAGGTACTCCGCGAATTAGCTCTGCTAATTCGTTGGCTCTGCCTCGTTAAAATTGATTTCCTCAACTTGGATTCCGGTGGAGAACGAAGCTACCCTCAGAAACGCAACGGATTCTAGTCGGATTTCTTAATTTTGGCTACCGGATCGATAAGCACCACTCGTCAGTACAGGAGCGGGCTAGTCTGTTCAGTGATAGGCCGTGGGTAAATACCCAGCGGGTGGATAAATATCTTATCACCTTTATGCACTCGTCATAAACTCCTGAGGAATTATTTTTGATAGTCGTGACAGCGCTGTCGAGATCTAAATCATACTCAAATCTTTGACCTGTCAATTCTTTTTTGACTTCAGGAAACAAATGTAGACCACGAAGCAAAATCGGTAGAGTAGGGAGGGGTGATCCCATATTTCCCAACCCTAATTCTTCCATTGTTGTTCACAAATCACTGATATCACAAATCACTGATATGTCTTGATTGACCAGATGTTCCTTTGAAGCATATCCAGCCATACTGATTCAGAGTCTATTGTTTAATTAGATATGCAATCGTGATCCTATCCTATTTTACACTGTCCTCCCAAACGTGTTTGCTTAGGGCTGGTTCAGATGTTTCCCCTTTAGTTATTAGTATACTGTGGTAAGAGTTAAAAATGTAAAAACCTCGGAACTCGGTTCCAATAAATGGATTGAAAAAATGTGGAGTACAAAAAAATTGAGTCAAGTTGATTGACTCGCACACATAATGATGATACCATTTTATTATTTCCCCATAGCATGAAGCTATAGTATGAAATCCCCTTGCAACCAAATCATCGCCCTCCCGCCTGCAAAAAAAAACATCCAACACAAAAAGTCTCATAATAGTTCCTTGTGTCTCCCTCCTTAGGAACCAGAACTCCCGATCTTATTCCGCATGTTTCAACTGGACGATACGAAACGACCAAGGGCCTCCAAACCGCCCAAAGACGAAGTTTGGGCTCTTTTATATATTTTCAGTTTTTTTGATTATTGCTGCGCCGCCACTGACATGATTTTTTAAAAACAGACTTGTTTTGGATTCTCGCCGAGGTAGTCAATTCTGTCTCAAAATTTCATTGAAATCAATTTTCGCTGACTCAATATACACAGAACGAAATAAAGCAATACTCCTGTATGTATACATCACAAAATTCTAAGAACCTTGATTTTTGTAATAGGCAAGCCAATGTTCAGATCCACAGGTCAATGAACAGCCTCTCAGGAATACAACAGTTTTACAACCTTTCACCCCCAACCGCCCCAATTTCACCCCCACCCAAAAAAAATTAGAAAATGATTAGGAACCCCTAAAACGCCTAAAAACAAGGTATCTTTTTATAGTTTTAGTTATTTTACTATTGCTGCGCCGCCACTTAAACAATATTACAAAAGCATATACGTGTTCTTCGTCCTCGCCGCGGTAGTAATACTGTGTCAAAAATTCATTAAAATCAATTTAATAATTTTCACGTTACGCAATATAGAACGATCTAATTCTGCCACTTGGTTTCTATAATAAGCAAAGCAATGTTCAGTCGCTAGGTCTTTCATTCACAGGTCAATGGACAGCCCACTATGACAACAACAAATTCTTCAGTTATACAACCCCTCACCTCTCAACCAGTCCAAACTCATCGCCACACAAAAAAATGGAGAATGATCAGGAACCCTAAAACGCCTAAGAACGAAGTTTGAGCTGTTTTTATATTTTCAGTACTGACACGATTCCTAAAAATCACGAAAGTTTTTCATCCTCACCATGGCAGTAATACTATGTAAAAATTTCATTAAAATCAATCCAATATTTTCCATGTAACATAATACAGAACGATCAGAAGCAATACTCGCTTGTATACAACAGAAAATTCTAAGTACGTTGGTTTCTGCATAGGCAAGGCAATGTTCGAATGGACCTAAAAAAGTGTATTATGATGCTAGCTCTTTGATTCACAGGTTAGTGGACAGCCTATTATGAATATAACAAATTTTTCAGGTTTGCAACCCCCCACCCCCAACCACCCCAATTTCACCCTCACCCGAAAAGAAGTAGAAAATGATCAGGAACCCCTAAAACGCATAAAAAAGAAGTTTGAGGCATATTTATTTTTTGTTTTTTGCTAATTACTCCGCCGCCCATGCATCGATTTTCAAAGTTATAGGAACATTACCTACTACGACCCCACAGCATACCGCTGCCCAAATTTCATCACAATCCATGCAGCGGTTACTGAGATTACGAGGGTAGAAAGACGCCAACAGACATTCCATTCCATTCAAATCAATCCAACCGTTTCCTCGTTACACAATATAGAACGATCTAAATATACTCGTATGCTTACACCAGAAAAATTCGAAGTCCTCTGGTTTCTGTAATAGGTAAGGAAGGCAATGTTCGGATGAACCTAAAAAAGTTATTTATGTCACAATGCCTTCACAGGTCAGTGAACAGTCTACTATGAAAGCAACAAATTGTTAAATTTTACAACCCCCCACCCACCCCAATTTCACCCCCACCCAAAAAAAAGTAGAAAATGATCAGGAACACTTAAAACGCCCAAACACAAGGTTTGAGCAATACTTTTTTTTCAAAATTATAGGAACATTACCTACTACGACGTCAGAGAGACCACGTGGCTAGAAAAACGCATATAGACAGACCGACAGACCGACAGACCGACAGACCGACAGACCGACAGACCGACAGACCGACAGACCGACAGACCGACAGACCGACAGACCGACAGACCGACAGACCGACAGACCGACAGACCGACAGACCGACAGACCGACAGACCGACAGACCGACAGACCGACAGACCGACAGACCGACAGACCGACAGACCGACAGACCGACAGACCGACAGACCGACAGACCGACAGACCGACAGACCGACAGACCGACAGACCGACAGACCGACAGACCGACAGACCGACAGACCGACAGACCGACAGACCGACAGACCGACAGACCGACAGACCGACAGACCGACAGACCGACAGACCGACAGACCGACAGACCGACAGACCGACAGACCGACAGACCGACAGACCGACAGACCGACAGACCGACAGACCGACAGACCGACAGACCGACAGACCGACAGACCGACAGACCGACAGACCGACAGACCGACAGACCGACAGACCGACAGACCGACAGACCGACAGACCGACAGACCGACAGACCGACAGACCGACAGACCGACAGACCGACAGACCGACAGACCGACAGACCGACAGACCGACAGACCGACAGACCGACAGACCGACAGACCGACAGACCGACAGACCGACAGACCGACAGACCGACAGACCGACAGACCGACAGACCGACAGACCGACAGACCGACAGACCGACAGACCGACAGACCGACAGACCGACAGACCGACAGACCGACAGACCGACAGACCGACAGACCGACAGACCGACAGACCGACAGACCGACAGACCGACAGACCGACAGACCGACAGACCGACAGACCGACAGACCGACAGACCGACAGACCGACAGACCGACAGACCGACAGACCGACAGACCGACAGACCGACAGACCGACAGACCGACAGACCGACAGACCGACAGACCGACAGACCGACAGACCGACAGACCGACAGACCGACAGACCGACAGACCGACAGACCGACAGACCGCCAGACCGACAGACCGACAGACCGACAGACCGACAGACCGACAGACCGACAGACCGACAGACCGACAGACCGACAGACCGACAGACCGACAGACCGACAGACCGACAGACCGACAGACCGACAGACCGACAGACCGACAGACCGACAGACCGACAGACCGACAGACCGACAGACCGACAGACCGACAGACCGACAGACCGACAGACCGACAGACCGACAGACCGACAGACCGACAGACCGACAGACCGACAGACCGACAGACCGACAGACCGACAGACCGACAGACCGACAGACCGACAGACCGACAGACCGACAGACCGACAGACCGACAGACCGACAGACCGACAGACCGACAGACCGACAGACCGACAGACCGACAGACCGACAGACCGACAGACCGACAGACCGACAGACCGACAGACCGACAGACCGACAGACCGACAGACCGACAGACCGACAGACCGACAGACCGACAGACCGACAGACCGACAGACCGACAGACCGACAGACCGACAGACCGACAGACCGACAGACCGACAGACCGACAGACCGACAGACCGACAGACCGACAGACCGACAGACCGACAGACCGACAGACCGACAGACCGACAGACCGACAGACCGACAGACCGACAGACCGACAGACCGACAGACCGACAGACCGACAGACCGACAGACCGACAGACCGACAGACCGACAGACCGACAGACCGACAGACCGACAGACCGACAGACCGACAGACCGACAGACCGACAGACCGACAGACCGACAGACCGACAGACCGACAGACCGACAGACCGACAGACCGACAGACCGACAGACCGACAGACCGACAGACCGACAGACCGACAGACCGACAGACCGACAGACCGACAGACCGACAGACCGACAGACCGACAGACCGACAGACCGACAGACCGACAGACCGACAGACCGACAGACCGACAGACCGACAGACCGACAGACCGACAGACCGACAGACCGACAGACCGACAGACCGACAGACCGACAGACCGACAGACCGACAGACCGACAGACCGACAGACCGACAGACCGACAGACCGACAGACCGACAGACCGACAGACCGACAGACCGACAGACCGACAGACCGACAGACCGACAGACCGACAGACCGACAGACCGACAGACCGACAGACCGACAGACCGACAGACCGACAGACCGACAGACCGACAGACCGACAGACCGACAGACCGACAGACCGACAGACCGACAGACCGACAGACCGACAGACCGACAGACCGACAGACCGACAGACCGACAGACCGACAGACCGACAGACCGACAGACCGACAGACCGACAGACCGACAGACCGACAGACCGACAGACCGACAGACCGACAGACCGACAGACCGACAGACCGACAGACCGACAGACCGACAGACCGACAGACCGACAGACCGACAGACCGACAGACCGACAGACCGACAGACCGACAGACCGACAGACCGACAGACCGACAGACCGACAGACCGACAGACCGACAGACCGACAGACCGACAGACCGACAGACCGACAGACCGACAGACCGACAGACCGACAGACCGACAGACCGACAGACCGACAGACCGACAGACCGACAGACCGACAGACCGACAGACCGACAGACCGACAGACCGACAGACCGACAGACCGACAGACCGACAGACCGACAGACCGACAGACCGACAGACCGACAGACCGACAGACCGACAGACCGACAGACCGACAGACCGACAGACCGACAGACCGACAGACCGACAGACCGACAGACCGACAGACCGACAGACCGACAGACCGACAGACCGACAGACCGACAGACCGACAGACCGACAGACCGACAGACCGACAGACCGACAGACCGACAGACCGACAGACCGACAGACCGACAGACCGACAGACCGACAGACCGACAGACCGACAGACCGACAGACCGACAGACCGACAGACCGACAGACCGACAGACCGACAGACCGACAGACCGACAGACCGACAGACCGACAGACCGACAGACCGACAGACCGACAGACCGACAGACCGACAGACCGACAGACCGACAGACCGACAGACCGACAGACCGACAGACCGACAGACCGACAGACCGACAGACCGACAGACCGACAGACCGACAGACCGACAGACCGACAGACCGACAGACCGACAGACCGACAGACCGACAGACCGACAGACCGACAGACCGACAGACCGACAGACCGACAGACCGACAGACCGACAGACCGACAGACCGACAGACCGACAGACCGACAGACCGACAGACCGACAGACCGACAGACCGACAGACCGACAGACCGACAGACCGACAGACCGACAGACCGACAGACCGACAGACCGACAGACCGACAGACCGACAGACCGACAGACCGACAGACCGACAGACCGACAGACCGACAGACCGACAGACCGACAGACCGACAGACCGACAGACCGACAGACCGACAGACCGACAGACCGACAGACCGACAGACCGACAGACCGACAGACCGACAGACCGACAGACCGACAGACCGACAGACCGACAGACCGACAGACCGACAGACCGACAGACCGACAGACCGACAGACCGACAGACCGACAGACCGACAGACCGACAGACCGACAGACCGACAGACCGACAGACCGACAGACCGACAGACCGACAGACCGACAGACCGACAGACCGACAGACCGACAGACCGACAGACCGACAGACCGACAGACCGACAGACCGACAGACCGACAGGCCGACAGACCGACAGGCCGACAGACCGACAGGCCGACAGGCGATATAATATCATTAGTAACAGTAGCTAGAGCAGTTTCGGTGGACCGATTTGGGCGAAAACCATTTTGTGAATTAGGCAACAGTTCATGAGCCATAAAATATTCATATAGTTACAGAGACTATTCCAAAAGTCTGCAATACTGAAGACCTGTACTGTCCTTCCTAAACTCCGATCAATAGTAATTCAGGTGCTGACTTGGCACAGCCCGTAAACACTTGTTACCGCAACAACGCGAGAGGAGCTTAGAATGTCAAAACCATAATAACAATAACAATTACATCGTAACAAAGACTATAGAAAACCAAAGTTTAGCTAACACTACTCTTACACTTAACCAATGAGGTTAGCAACAAGTTTTAAAAATTACAGATAATTTTGAGTTGAACAGTTCAGTTACAAAAAACAGGAATCATATACAAATCTTATAATATCAAAAAGGATAAAATGAATAGAGCAAATAGCTTTATACTATTACTATGCAGCCGTTAGGTAAGTGATGAATTAAATATAAAACATCTGAATTTCTGTCGAAAAACTGATAAGAAATATTGTTTATATAGTTTTGGTAAATAACTATAAATAATAGCAAAGTTATACGAAAAACTGCGTTTAAATAATGTCGTAGTATTTTGTGGTATTATAATAATAAATTTTATTCCTGGGAGTTTTATTGTGTATATTAATGTTGAATAATTTTTTTTAAAGAGGCTGTAACGTTAACAATAATTTATGTACAAAAACTGAATAATGGTACTTCACCACGTCATTAATTTTGAGCCACTTAATTTTGGGATATTTAGCTGAAACATGTTTAAATTTACGCATTCTAAAGATAAATCGAACTCAATTCTTTTGTATAATTTGAATAATTTTTTTAGTGACGTAGTCCAAACAATGAAAGTACAATTTTTTTTATTGTTTATTGATAATGATATAAGGATACATAAATAATATACAGGCTACATATAAGTTAAAAAAAATACCCTACCAAACAGCAGCTGACGCTAGGCCACGAGGCCTGTCTTGTGAGCCGCAGTTCCAGCAGATCATTTAACTGATATAACAAGAAACCTATTGGTGTAATAAGTAATAAGTCATTCTGGATGGAAGTAGGCAGCAGTTCGAGCATGTCTATGAGCCAATAGAAACAAAATAAATAAAATATATAAAAAAATCGGTTTAAATAGAAAAGCACTTCGAATAGAATAATTAGAATTGATTTGGATGACCTTTTATATATTGTTTAACTTCCTTTCTGAAGTTGTTGTAGTTCGAAATTTCTTTCAATCTTTTTGGAATACTATTAAAATATTTGGGGCCATAAAAAAGAAAAGAATTTTGAGTGGTAGATTTACTAAAAAAGTCAACTTTAATGTTCATATTTTCATTGGCCCTTGTTCTTACGGTGTGTACTTGCGAAAAATTTATTTTCTCACTGTACATTCTTTTTAAGCAGCTAAAGATATATATTGAGCGAACGTTGAACAATTCGTTTTCTTCATATAATTGGCGAGTAGGGAATAGTCGACTTTTCTTGAATATTATCTTTAATATAGTATTCTGTGTAACTTGTAAAGGATGCATGGATGTTTTGAATGCAGCTCCCCACACAGGTATGCAATACCTAATTATTGATTCAGCAAGAGAGGTATACAGTATAATCAGATTTTTCGTAAATAGAATATCTAATTTAAGACTGATATCACCCAAGCCTCACAGAGTTTCTTACGTAATTTATAATTTAAAAGAAATCTGTTTGCAATCAAGGTCCGAAGCCTGCTTAGATAAGTTTTTTGAGAAAGACTTTTAACGTGCTCGATAAACCTCTATTTGGAACCAATGAGGTTGGCGAACTTCTTTTATCAAATGATACACATTGAGTTTTATGATTGAGGTACAATTTGTCAACAATGTCAGCACTGGAAAATGCGACTGCAACGTAATCCGGTTTCTACAGGGTGTCAAGCTCAACGCATCGGACTCTTGTGGCCAAACGATACCACTTTTCGAAAAACCAACTTTGCGAGTGTATGTAGGTCGGGTTGGACTACAATCTAAAATAATGTCTTTTATACAGGGTGTCTAATAAGAGCGTGACATATCAAAGTTATGTTTTTTTAATGGAATATCTTGTATATTATTGGATATTTAGATTCCCGAGTGAATTTTAGTGTGACTTTATGCGTTACACATAGGACTTGAATAAACCGTTTAGGTGCAAATGACAATTTCAGTTATTCTTTATTTCTCTATATGCGACGCGACGTTTCGACTTATATTAAGTCATCCTCAGGCAACTCAAACAATTGATGGTGCAAGCTATAAACAAATTAACTTAAATAACAGAAATACACAAAACCTGACACTGACTTTTCATTTTTTAATTGAAAAATGATGGATGCCACTTGCTAAAGCGCACGAGTGATTTGATTTGTGTTACAAATAGTATAAAATATACAGAGAACCTCAAAAACAATGAAAGTATTTTTTCCCGAAGTATTTTTTCCCAATAGTCGTAGGTTTGAGGCGGATTTAGAGCTCGACAACGCTGAAAGACTATCAAGAAATGGTTCCATAAAAGCGTTGAAATAGTACGAAAGCGTAAACAGCATATCATATTCTTACATGCTTTCACTGGCTGTGACAAGAGATCCATAATTTTCCGACGAGGAAGAAACGTCTCTCCAAAAAATTTGAAAAATGGGTAAATTTGCAAAATGCAGGCGCAGCTTTTGATAATGAACATGCAGACGCCAATGAAATATTGAACATGCTCGCTGTAAACATGTAAACATAGGAAATTGTTCAGGATTCCCACCCCTGTTTGTAGTAGGATGAATCCTAGTTCTTAAGTCAGGTTTTAATATGTGACTCATTGAACAGTTTTTAAAACATATCCGATTCTTTAGTCAAGATGATACTTTCAGTGGCATAGATAGGAATTTTGTTCGGGGGGTCCAAACTAAGACAGCCTATTAGACAATCCAAACCACGTGACTTTCCAGTATGAAAGCAGATGCCAAAAAATCATGCCGTATTGTCAGAGTCATGCAATCGACAGAAGAAGAATAACCTAACACAAATTTGGTGGTCGTATATGACATGGACAGCTGTTTGTTTATATTTTGTGATTTTTTGCCATCAGCCGCCATTAATTAATTATTGTCGATTTAACAGGCCCTTGGATTGCCTAATTCGAGTATACTTTGGATATGTCGTTTATTGACCTACGTAACATAACATGACTTCGTATGTAAATCAAACCTAAAACAAAATCTTAAATAAGACCATTTCGTTTCACTCCCCTCACGTGCGTATTTGCATCAGACCAATATGCCATTTGGCAAGGACTAGAGTTAGCTCAAACAGCGGCAATCAATAGGATCATAGTTATTCTTCTCCTGCATTAAGAGTACTCAGTAAGAGGTCTTGCCAGACCGTCTGTTCAGATGTGCCTCCAGTCACTAGTAGATTCAAAGCAAGCTGGTAAGAAAGTTATTCTACTTTGGGTACCTAGTCATATAGGAATTCGAGGAAATGAGCTGGCTGACGAAGCGGCTAAAATTGCTTTCTCAAAACATAGACGTCCAAACCGTTAAAGTTTATGATCAACAAATCCACATGTCGCATTGTATAAAAAATTTATGACAAAGAGAATGGCACCGAACAAGAAAACAAGTCAAATCCTCTGTAACTCCATGGGATCCAATTCTTGATTTTAGCAGAAGAGATGCCGTAAAACTAAATCATCTGAGGATGGGCCATACAATGCTCACACATTAATCTCTTGCGCACTATGCCCTTCATGTGATGTTGTTCTTACAATACTCCACATTATTGGTGCCTGTCTGGTACTGACTAATCTCCGTGATTATTGCTACGAAATGAGTGACATCTGTCCAAGAATCAACTAATTGCTTGTTTTCAACCTCAAGATATGTACCTAAGTAATAAGTAACATCACGTTTTTCCTTTTAAATTTTTACATTGTTATTTCATAAATTGTAGTTTTTCCGAAGGAAGTCAATAAACATGGACGAAACGTTGAAAAAATATATAAATCTTCTTGTTTTGTCAGTTGATCACCTTTTGAGTTAAACTGCATATCCTACTAAAGCTTCTTCAATATATGTATATATATTATAGACCTATAGACCTTTTTACATCCGCTGAACTAGGTCACCCCTCGAACGTGACCGTCACGAATATCGATTGACCTATAATATCCACACATTCTAAGGCAACCCGCCGGCTCGCAACACCCTAAAGCTTAGACTGTGAGTTTACAGTTGCGTCGGGCTAAATACACGCGTCAGCTTGCTAGCCAATCGATGTTTCGTAAGTTCAAATTTCACCATTGATGCCAATATTCCAGAATCCTACAAACTGAGGTACACAACAGGCAGGACGGCAGAAGGCCAGGGGGAAAGTAAGTGAGAGTTCCTTATAAAACAAAACAGTAATGAAATTCTATTTTGCCTTGAAAGCAAGAGAGGAGTGACGACGCAACAAAATCATAGAATCAAGACAAATAACTTTAAATGCCTTATATTAAGATGCAGCATTTTTTTGGTGGAAGTTATCAAATATTAAGGTTAGGTTAGGTTGAAAGTGAGTGGGGCAGAGCTGCCTACTGCCACTGCGACTCAATTGTGTCTATTGTGTCTCACACTTTTTTAGAGTTCACCGTAGAGTCCGCACCTCTTTACGAAGGCGATAAACGTGAAGGGTGAAACTTCCATGAAGTCATGAGGTTCCAGTTCGGCAAATCCGAATGTCTGGAACCTAGCATTATCCAGTACTGGACAGGAGCAAAGAATATGCTCCGCTGTTTCGTCCTTCACGTAGCAGAAGCGACAGTCTGAAGTTTGTTCAAGACCCAACTTCCGCATATGGTACCTTAGAAGACCATGTCCCGTCAGCAGACCGACCAGAATGCGGAGGTCGTACCTATTACATTCCATGATCCTCGGGGGCCTGACTCGAGGGGTATCTTATAAACACCTTCGAGTGCAGTAGCCCTCGTGTATCTCGCCAGTTCAGGAGTGCTTTTCTCACTGCCCAGTCCGAGATGCTCTTTTTAGCGGTGCTTTTTGCAATGCCCGCGAATGGTTCTGGTCCTATAAACACAGATTCAGTTCCTCCTTTATTGCTAGCGCGTCGGCCAATACATTGCCTTCCACTCCGCTGTGACCCGGAACCCAAATCAAGGTTACCCTGTTTCCCTTTCCGACGTCAGCAGACCGACCAGAATGCGGAGGTCGTACCTATTACATTCCATGATCCTCGGGGGGCCTGACTCGAGGAGTATCTTATAAACACCTTCGAGTGCAGTAGCCCTCGTGTATCTCGCCAGTTCAGGAGTGCTTTTCTCACTGCCCAGTCCGAGATGCTCTTTTTAGCGGTGCTTTTTGCAATGCCCACGAGTGGTTCTGGTCCTATAAATACAGATTCAGTTCCTCCTTTATTGCTAGCGCGTCGGCCAATACATTGCTTTCCACTCCGCTGTGACCCGGAACCCAAATCAAGGTTACCCTGTTTCCCTTTCCGAGTTTGTTGAGGAGGTGCATGCAGTTCCATACCAGTCTGGAATCAACCCGACTGGAGCACAGTGCTTTCAATGCAGCGTGGCTGTCTGAAAAGATTTTTATATATCTGTTTGTCAGGGGCCTTTTGATTAGTTCCCTGACTCCCAGCTCTGTGGCAATCATTTCTGCTTGGAAGACTGTGGTATACCTCCCAAGGTTGACTGAAATTTCAGCTCTGGATTGGTACCCACTACTCCCGCTCCTGCCCCCAGTTCAGACTTGGAGCCATCAGTAAATAGCGCAAAGATCAGAGGGTGATATAAAATCGTCCCTCCTCCATTCGTCCCTGCCTGGGAAAAGGACGTTATAGGATCGCTCTATATGCGCTTGGGGAACCATTTAGTCCGAAACCGTTCCGAGTACATCATGATGGGTAATTTCACCCATTATACCTATTGTGTCTGGACCTAGTTCTGTTTTGTCAGGTCTGCCGGTTGATAGCAGTCTGTAGGCGACCACTTTTGCAACTCTTTCCACCTCAATGTGCAGAGGTGTTAAGTTTAGAAGGGTCTCCATGGCTAACGTTGGTGTGGTAGACATGGCTCCAGTGATGGCCAAACAGGCGGTGCGTTGCACTGCCGCCAGCCTGACTCTGGCCGTCCGTTGTAGGCATTTCTGCCACCAGACAACAGCGCCATATACTACCATGGGTTTGATCAATTTAGTACTAACGCCCCAAAATTTGCCGCAAGTCCTTCTGAGTGTCCAGAGGGCGAGGCGGGCCTTTTCGATTCTGTTATCCAGGTGAGAGTTAAAGGTGAGTCTTTTGTCCAACATAAGACCAAGATACTTCACCTCCTCTGCAAACTGGATTGACTTACCCGCTATTCTAGGTAAGCAGAGCTTGTCTAGTTTCCGTCTTTTGGTGAACGGAACGACAACTATTTAATGGGGGTTTATCGGCATTTGTTCCCTCCTGCACCAGCTGTCGATTGTGTTTAACGCTTGTTGAAGAAGTTCAGAGATGGTCCTTTCATACTTCCCTCTGACTACAACAACCAGATCGTCCGCATAGCACTGCACGTACACACCACTGATGGAGAGCTCGTTCAGTAGGTTATCCACCAGACTGGTCCACAGAAGAGGTGAGAGCACTCCCCCCTGGGGAGATCCCCTGGCAGGCCTAAACCTAATCGGCTCACCATGCAATGGTGTCACGACATTCCTGTTTGCCTACATTCAGCTGATCCAGTCGCAGGTGATTTTGTCCACGCCTCTTTTTGCAAGGGCTACCTGGAGCGATTGAGGGAGTGCGTTATTGAACGCTCCTTCAATGTCTAGGAAGGCACCCAACGCAATTTCTTTGTTTCCCAAAAACTGGTCGATTTTGCCCACTAGGTTGAATAAGGCAAGGTCAGTTGATTTGCCTGCCGTGTATGCGTATTGGTGGGGACTCAGCGGTGTTAACCGTAAAGGTCCCTCCCTAATGTGATTCTCCACGATTCTCTCTAGGTTTTCAAGAGGAAGGATGTTAGGCAGATAGGTCGAAATGAACTGGGCAGAGACGTATCCACTCTACCCGCCTTCTGAATGAAGACAGTTCTTCCCAACGTCTACCCTAGCGGAATATAACTCCAAGCCAGGCTTGCTCTAAAGATCCTCACCAGGATCGGCCTTATTATGTCCTGCCCTCTTTGCAGAAGAGCAGGGAAAATGCCATCCTCTCCGGGTGATTTGTATGGTGAGAAGGACTGTATCGCCCAATCTACTGCGTTTGGAGAGACAATTTTGGCTGCATTTTTCCAGTCCTAGCTAGATGGGCGATTGCAACGCCCTGGTCGAGGAAGTGCGAATGCATGCCTGTTCTTCAGAATCTGACTGCCTGGGAAGTGTTTCTGTAGAAGAAATATTAAAATAATTATAATGTTCCAGAATAGTTTTATCTGTGAACTGAAGAGATGCCAAAAGTGTTTTAGTATATGAAAAATAATGCATAATGCTTAAGCTGTCTCCTGCGGGTTGATCCGGTGTCAAATCATTCAAAAATGACTAGATTCTGTGCTCGAAACCGTCGAAACCGTAGCGTGTGGCACTCTTTGGTTTATTACTACTGGGTTTGAAAGGCGTCGAAAAAATATAAAAAAATGTTTATGTTTATTCATTTCCCTTTTTTTTATTCAGATCAAATTAGGTTTAGTGCTTGATGATAACAGCATTTTTGAAGTGACGCCTTACTTGGCATAAGTAAAGAAGTGCCGGAAGTATGTAATTGTGCTCGTAATTCGGGCCTTAGGCCTAATTATGGCCTTGTTTATTGAGCACATAATCAATTAGAGCATTGAAATTAATTTATAATTTTAGGAATTATCTGAGGAGAAACTTATGTGTTTTGTGAATTACTTGTTTTAAGCAATTTTAAGTACTGTACAGATGGTTCACACATAAAAAGAATTTCTCGATTTAATAATTCTGATAACTTATATACTTGCGACACGAATATCCTGTTCTCGCTCTGAGAAAATTTGCTTGACGGGGACATTATGGTTAATTTGAACCAAGAAAAATATATTTTTGGTTTCAATACTCATTCTAAACAAATATGCTCTGACCAATGATACAATCTTCTTCACAACTGAAATTTCAATACTGTTCTACCCAGTATTTCATTGTAAGGGTATCATATATTCCAACTCAGCTTCTTTTACCCCGATGAAGAATACAGCTTGCTTCTCTAGTAAGAATATGGCACAGGCCACAGCCCCAATAGTCATTTGCTAATAATTTATGATTTTACGTGCGTCTGTGTACTTATTATATCGTTATACTCTTATGGAGGATTGTTGCGCAATTGGAGTTGTGAGGCCCTTATATACAGAAGCTCATATGTAAAGTAGCAAGTATGTGATATGGAATATGTTTATGTACTTAATTAGCTGCGAATATGGTATAAACAATGGCGGAACGATGGACGTAAACAGTACAGATACCATAGGCGTAGTTAAGTCCCTAAATCTGGGGGGGCTTAAGTCCCTGGATCTGGGGGGCTCAAGTTCCCGCCCTAGATACAAAGATTTAACAGAACGAATTATTTTAGGATTCTTGGGGGGGTTAATTTCATTCTTGGGGGGCTAAGCAGTTTTCTTTTTACCATTCTCCAATATAGAATTGAGGTTTTGAATTAAAAAAATATATTTATTTCGTGATGAATGGAAAGATCATATATTTGTTTTATAACAAAACTGTTTTTGTTTCCTTTTTTTCGCAATAATTCAAAAGTTATATCAAATTAAAAATGGGTTTTTGAATCGAGTACCGAAAACACGCCGACGGCTCCCGAATCCGTGTGACGTCACCATGGCGGTAAGGATGCGCCTTTGACCAACGACTTCCTACTCCGATACTAGATTCTAGAGTCCCAGCCAATCGCGAAAATACGTACTGCTAAACTGGTAACTAGTGTATATTTGTTGCAACACAGTCGATGACTGAAGTTTGCAGCTCGAGACGAAGTCTACGATCGAAATAAATATGTTTTTGGATGTTTGAATCAGATTACAGATTCCAGTAATAAAGTGCCTAATCAAATATGTTTCGTTGAAACGATCTACTGCATCGTCGGATAGCCCAGTGATTAGAGTGTCCGATAGCGAATCTGTGGGTCTATGGTTCAAAGCCCAGGCCTTCCTACTTTTTTTTATTTTTCTTATCAAAAAATTTATTGATGCTCTTTTTGCACTTGCTGCGTACCTACATTTTTTTAAGATCATCATAAATATGTGTTTGAATCAAATTCTATTAGATATATTACTTACTGCATAGTGCAAAAACTAAGTACAAGAGGCGCTGGACAAATCAAAAAATCAGTGGAAATAAAGTTTGTCCGTCAATATCAATCGCCAATATATTTTTTCAAATGTAATAGTTGGTTAGTAAAACAAAATCCATTCGTTCTTTAAGTTTTTTAATATAAAAAAGTAACTCAAACTCGTAATCCCAACAGTCTTCTGTTTATCACTTGGTATAATTTATTTATTTAACTTTGGGCAATAAAGCCTAACAATTAAATTTTCATAAAGATTTAACGAACAAAAATGTAAAATAAATGCAATATACACAAAAAAAGTAATTCTTCTATGAATTTCAATGTTACAATTATCTTCTGGACCGGAACTAAAAATAATAATCAATAAATACTTCTACAATTAATAAACTATGAATATAACTATTTTACATAAGAGTTAATACCTCGAGTAAACAAAAATAAAATTAATTCTTTTATTTTAATAAATATAAAGCTGGTTATTCGCATTCGTAAATATTGCAGCAGATATTCGCATTCGCATCCGTGACATTGACATTCTTTACATTACTATGAAGAGCACAGTTATATACATATAATATATAATAGGAAAAGAAATATTCTGTGGATCGAACTAAGTTGCTCTACACCATCTTAACGTCACAATTAAGTCGACCAATCTTGGCGTGTTCAATCATTTTAATGTGTAGGCTTTTTCAATTTTTAATTGCCTATAATTAATTGAAAAAAACATTTTCAAGTTTTTTGGATTAAATATAATAACAAATTTTTGAATTACGTAAAAAATTGTTTAAATCAAAACCCCAAATTAGTACTTGTAAAATCTCTAATAGAATTTGATTCAAAAACATATTTATGTCGGTCGTAGAAAAACATGTGCGTAACAAGTGCAAAAGGTACATCAATAATTTTTTTGATAAAAAAAGGTGGGAAGGCCTGGGTTTCGAACCAAAGACCCACAGATTCATTATCTGACACTCTAACCACTATGCCATCCGCCGATGCATTCATCATCTATGCTGCAATAAATATACATTAGTGAACTAGCAAGTATTTTTACGATTGGCTGGGAATCTAGAATCTAGTATCGGAGGAGGACGTCGTTGGTCAAAGGAACATCCTGACCGCCCTGGTGACGTCACAGGGGTTCGGGAGCCGTCGGCGTATTTTCGGTACTGGATTCAAACACCCATTTTTATTTTGATATAACTTTTGAATTATTGCGAAAAAAACAAAACAAAAACAGTTTTGTTATACAACTTATATATGATCTTTCCACTTATCACAAAAATTTTTTTTATTCAAAACACCAATTGCAATGCTCCAGGGTAATTTATTTGCGGCGCAACACTTTAGGTACAATCAACTGTCACCGCATAAATTCTGAGCTTAGAAAATAAAGTTCAAACAAAACTTTTGTTGGAGTACTTTTCGGGTTCTTAGATCACAGATCGTCTGCTGGAATTTCATCCTAACGTTTAGCAAGCATGAGTAGCATCTTCAGAGTGCAATCAGACATCAGCAGGTGAACGCCCTCTTCGGTTAGCCACGATTAGAATGATTAGCGGGATCTTGGAAGGTAACTTGATGGATTACTATTAAATTTAGACATTAGGTAAATACAATCCATGGGGACAAAATGTAGATAATATGCATCGTCTATTGCTTACATGGCTCCATATCTCGTCCGCCTCCCGTGTGGTAGAAAGCTACCGATTCCCTCGATATGGGAAGTAGATTGCACTACACCTTTTTCAAGGTCAAGTGGTAATTCAAAACGGTTAGGTTAATTTTATAATTCGTCACTTCTAGTTTCAAATGGCCAGTTGAATATTACAAATTCCAATGTCTCAATTGTAGCTTCCAATAGTCAATTGAAAATTCCAAAGGGTCAATTGGCCTTCTCTTTCCTAAAGTCTAATGGGTTGATGTTGGAGACTGCGGGCTTTCTAATGGCTTGTCAAGACGGTGTCTTCAACACCTTGATATACCGTAATAGAGTTATGGGTGTAGATGTACTCGACATCCGTTTTTGAGATTGCCGACAGTCGCTTATGCATCATTGGCACAATGCGGCTCTACGAGTGGTTTTGAGAACTGCTGAGGTGAACATCTTTTCTAAGGAGGAAGAAAAGCGGACCAAATATCAGGAGTTGCTCGGACAACTTCGCAGGCTCTTACCAGACTACACTGCTGCTTATGGTCATTGGATCTTTAGGTGTAATGAGGAATACGCTGCTCTCTGCACTGCGTAAAATGCCGGACTGCCGTGCTGTGGCGCACATCTTAGCCGCTAGAATGCAGAAGGCAGTCCCTTGGTCTACTTAGGGTGCACGATTCGCAGACCCAGTGATTGCTCACCTCACGGTGTGGGGAGTAGTCACTGGGTAATGGAACAGCAGCTCGGTGTGTCGGAGCCCAGGTTGCACCTTTTTGTTTAAATTAATAATTTATTTATTCTTGGAATACAAAAAATCCTGACATTACGGTTTGCTCGCCTGATTTAGCACATATCTCATTTATGGATGTTAGCTCTGAAGGTTCACTTTAAGCTGCAATGTAATGATACCACCTATCCTAAATATAAGTGGAACATTGTTAAAGCTAATTGGGGTACCTACAAAAACGAATTAGCTAAGACGTTTGTTAGCACTTATAATTTTGAATCAACTGATGATAAATATTATTTATTTCTAAAATCTGTCAATGATACTGGTAAGTTCAGTACCTATCCCAAAATTCAAACCATTGAAGAAAGAAAAACTGACCTGAGTTCTTACTCGGAGGATTGTTCCTTATAGAATTTTATAAATTGTAAAGAAGTTTTTGCTCGAACTAAAGCCTTGTTCAAGTCTAAAGCAAAACGTAGTTGGGAAGAATGGGGTGCTCTAACTTTAATAAAAATATCTCATCCGCAGACTTGTGGAAACAAAACGTATTGCTAAAAAGATTCCCATCCACCAACCAAAACATCGTTAGCAAGGAACAGCGTTAACAGTTTCACGCAAAACGTGCCCCTCCATCCGCACCCCCAAATATTGGCCCACGACCCAAGGGCGCCGCCAGAAAATTCTACAGGGGGGGGCGACTTACTTAAATTGAGTGCTTAAATCAGGGACAGAGGGGACAGACTTGGTTTTTGGTTATACAGTTCCTTATCTTCGCTGCTCCAGGGGGGGCTCGGCTTCCCCCTGCACCCCTCTGCTGGCGCCCATGCCACGACCCGTTGAGCCGTGAGCCTTATTTCAAAAAGATGGCTTTTTAGTAGTCTGTTATGATACAAGGTGTCCGGATATTCGATCGACAATGGTTGGTAGGTGATATACCTTACATTTCTATGAACATTGAGATAGGAACATGAAGCCTTAAAATGCTTAATTTTCAAGATGCGGGGCGTTAAACTTTTATTTTCATTTTTTCTCAATTATTTAGCAAAAAATGGCACAACGATCTGAAATTAGTCGCCACTTACAGCACATCGAACTCCTTTAAATTAACAAAACCTTTTTCCGGTTTGGTGCATCAATGTGAATATTCTAAAAATCCTTTCCTCAATATGTCTTACGTAAAAAAGGTATACTCTATTAAGCCCCTAGAGATAACTGTTTCCGAGATAACCTTTACTGAAATTTCCAAGGCATCCCAATTAATTGTAAAATGTGATCGAAAGAATTATCGGCATTCTCGCACGAATTAATATTAGACCAAAGCCATTTTTCAAACATATCTAATTCCCAAAATAGGTGGTGTTGAAGTTTAAAAATACTTCGTAAATAGTATGTAAAAGGATGAGGCTAATTCATTAATGCGAAAATAGCGATAATTCAGTCGCATTGGAAATTTAAATGAAGGTTATCTCGGAAACTGTTACCTCTAGAAATTCACCTTTACTGAAAAAATCTGCAGTGGGACTTCGTGTCATTTAGATTTCGACATATCGAATGCTACAATAGATATCTAATACTTTCCAAGTCACGGAGTTGAAACTGAGCCTACTCCGTGTCACTATCAATCTCCTTTCGGCAAAACCCGGTCATTTACTGGTCATCCCAAAACAAGTTGATCGAGTTTTGGTGGAAAACTAGCGACTTTGGACTTGGCTTCTTATTGGTTATCAAACGAAACCGACCTATTTTGATCTATTTACAAATTTTATCAGTCGTTTGTATATTGTGTTTACCTTACCACTGTATTAGATTTTTATCATATTAGAATCGTATAAAAGCTCTGTTATTTTTATTTCCTTGAAACCAGTAAAAGTATGCTTCCTGCATTTGTGCAAAATACAAGGTGTTTTCAAAGAAGTTGGGACTCTCCTTCTCAGAAGCAACTGCCTTTGAAATGACAAGGCCAATGTGCGGTGAATCAGCAGCAGAAGAGTAAAAAAAGGTATAAGTACTAGTCGTTCGCTGGGAAGTTTTAAGTGCGATCCTGTCACATGAGTTTTATAGATATAGTTCGAAAGTCGCGCCGCAGAGCTGCAAAGCGCAAGTATTTCTTCTCTGGGGAATTCCCGACGTAATTATTTATTACAGGATAGATTTTCCTCAATGTTCACTTTTTGCACACGGTCCAATAAATAAGATCTAAAAAATGTATGTACATCACATCGAGACCATAATATTGGAGTTTCGCATAGACAAGTCATGGTCAATGGCGTCAAATTCCTTGGAGAAGTCAATGGAAACTAGTATTGTAGCATTCCTTTCCTTCCGAGGTTTGATAATATAGATAATTCAAGTTAGCTTACTTACTTAGTTAGGTAAACTCTTGGAAGAAATACCACCAAAAGTTGTTAGTTTTACACTATTTCAGAGTAGGTTGAGTTACGGCATGCCATTTTGGGGTGTCTATCCTCATATCTACTTGAAAAAATTGTTAGTCTTACAGAGGCGAACAGTTAGATGCATAGCCACGAGTAAATCTAGAACTTCATGCAAGCCACTATATTTAATAATAATGATGATAATAATAATGGGAGCTTAGCAAGTGACTTTTTGACAGGCGAGCTATGTTGGCGGATGGCTCATGGTGGGCTTCGATGCCACCGCAGAGCTATGTAACAAGGAGGGTCCGTGGTCAAAAGGTCACCCAGGAAGCTGGGCGCTCGGTAGATCGTACTTACCCTACCCTACCTAGGCACCAAGCTCCTTTCCCCAAGCTATCCCGACTTCGGTCAGATAGGGATTTGGCAAATCCGGGAAAATATGCCACAGAGGGCTGAGCGCCGGCCCTTCTGCCACACACCGTTATTGCGCCCCACACTTCAACGACTTCAGCAAGGCGTGGCTGGAGAACGTCGTGAGGGGTGAGCAACTGGGGGGCTCGCCTTAATCGGCCGGCCCATGAGGAGAAAGCCTCAACAAAACCCGACAGTAAAGTCGCAAATCCTCCGGAGCATCCTGGGCCAACTTCAGAGTAAATATAAGTCCCTTCTCTCCTGGAATGGGCGTCACCCGGGAGAGCGACATTTAGATCGTCCCTACTCGTAGGAACACCATGCATAAAGTTACTTCTACAAATAACCAACGACGGCCTAGGGTACGTCGATTAAACTCACCCAAACCTCAAACCCAAACAGGACAACCCATAGAACGCAACTCAGCTGCGGATGTTTTGCCGGCACAGCCGGCAACCACAAAAGCTGGTAAACCCAGTCAGTGCTTACAGTGGACCACTGAAATCAACAAATCTGTAATGCACTGTTTCTACACCGCCACAAAACTAAAAACCATCTCAACAGGCTACAGACATGAGCTGCACAGGCTATTTATTCATAGCACAATACCCACACCTCGCAGAACGTGTAACTGAACAGAGACTCATTGATCAAAAACGAGTCATAACAAAAAACAACCGCCTTACTCCCGAGGAAACACAAGCTATAAAGATTCTTGTATCTAATGAAATAAATACTGTCCATCCAAATGACCCGCAAACCTCAAACACACCCACAACCGACAACACTAACATACACTCAGAGATAGATCCAGAACATGAGCATACACAAGATATACCAGACATCGCTGTCCAACCTAATGATTCGTTAGCTAATGAATCGATCACAGAAGGACATGCCATTTATACCCGAAATAACGAACCTCTAAACAAAGACACAACCAATAACAGCAGCATACACTTAGAGAGAGATCTAGAACATGATCATACACCAGATACACCAGAAACAACATGCACTAACTTATCTTCCACAACCACACAAAGCCAAAACATTACTACACCGCCTGCCGTCACACTATCTGCCGAACAAGTGATGGACACACAATACAACAAATGGTGTGGTACCAATCCGGCACTGCGAGGTCTTGTCAGACCATGTTGCAGACGCTCACAATCACATGCATTCACAACAAGAAAAAATAAATACTTGGTCCCAGAAGGCACTCCATGGCAAACATAGATACCGTGTAACACAAGACCACATTAACGAAAAGCAGTCATACACCTGGCTGCAGGATGGCTAGCTCTTTCCAGAAATGGAGGGCTTTATGCTTGCTATCCAGGACCAAGTCATCGCGACACGAAATTACAAGAAGTATATAATTAAAGATCCATCTATCACCGACGATAGTTGCAGAAAGTGCCACCAACAGAAGGAAACAATAGAACACATAACAAGTGGATGCAAAACTCTCGCTGGAACTGAGTACACAGACAGACACAGACATAATTCTGCAGCTAAAATCATACACCAAGCACTGGCCACAACTAACAAACTAACTGAAAACAAAGATCCATACTATAATTACACACCGACCTCAGTACTCGAAAACAATAAATTCAAACTATACCGGGACATTGAAATACACACAGACAAAACCATCCCAGCCAATAGACCAGATATTGTTTTTCAGTCAAAGGCAGATAAAGTGACCTATTTGATAGATTTTGCGATTCCCAATGGTATGAATATCCAAAACACCTACGCTGGAAAGATATCTAAATACACAGATCTTGCCGTAGAAATAAAACGGCTCTGGAAACAAAACAAAGTTGTCATTGTCCCCCTCATTATGTCGGTCTCAGGCCTTACTGCAAATATATTTACACCGCACCTACAACAGTTGGGCCTGCATGAAAAGTTACATAAAACCTTCCAAAAGTCTGTAATCTTCAAGACCTGCAGCATTGTACGGTCCTTCCTGAATTCAGAATAATAATAGGTCAGGTGAAGACTTGGCACAGCCCGTCAATGCTTGCTACTACCGCAAGCATGCGAGAAAAAATAAGAAATGCAAAATAATAATAATTATGCGAGAGGAACTTAGAAAGTCGGATAATAATAATAACCCCCATCGGGTGCTAGAACGTTGTCGTTCGTTTGGGGGCTTAGGAAGTGACTTTTTGACAGGCGAGCTATGTCGGTGGATGGCTCATGATGGGCTTTAATGTCACCGCAGAGCTACGACACCAGCAGGGTCTATGGTCAAAAGGTCATTTCAACCAAGGCTAGCACACTCAGGAAGCTACGAGCTCGGTACTTACCTTATCTAGCACCAAGCTCCTACCTTTCCCCAAGCTATCCTGACTTCGGTCAGATAGGGGTTTCGCAAATCCAGGAAAAAAATGCCACAGAGGGCTGAGCGCCGGTCGTTCTGTCAAACACCGTTATTGCGCCCCACACTTCAACGACTTCAGCAGGGCGTGGCTGGGGAACGTCGTGAGGGGAAAGCAACCGGGGGGCTTGCCTTAACCGGCCGGCCCGTGAGGAGAAAGCCTCAACAAAACTCGATAGTAAAGTCGCAAATCCTCCGGAGCACCTTGGGCCAACTTCGGAGTAAATATAAGTCCCTCCTCTCCTGGAATGGGCGTCACCCGGGAGAGCGACATTTAGATCGTCCCTACTCGTGGGAACACGATGCATAAAGTTACTTCTACAAATAACCAACAACTGCCTAGGGTACGTCGATTAAACTCATCCGAACACCAAACACAAACAGAACACAACCCAGCTGCGGACGGCAACCACCAAAGCTGGTAAACCCAGACAGCGCTTACAGTGGACCACTTAAATCAACAAATCTGTAATGCACTGTTACTACACCGCCACTAAACTAGAAACCATATCTACAGGATACGGACATGAGCTGCACAGGCTATTTATAGCACAATATCCACACCTCGCAGAACGTGTAACGGAGCAGAGACTCGTTGACCAAAAGCGAGTCATGACAAAAAACAACCGCCTGACACCCGAAGAACTACAAGCTATAAAGATTCTTGTATCCAATGAAATAAATACTGCCCATCAGAATGACCCGCAGACCTCAAACACAACCACAAGCGATAACACTACCATACCCACAGAGATAGATCCAGAACATGAGCATACACAAGATAGACCAGACACCGCTGTCCAACCTAATGATTCGTTAGCTATTGAATCAATCACAGAAGGACATACCATTCATACTCGAAATAACCAACCTCCAAACAAAGACACAACCAATAACACCAGCATACACTTAGAAATAGATCCAGAACATAATCATGCACCACATACACCGGAAACAACATGCACTAACCTACCTTCCACAGCCACACAAAGCCAAAACATCACCCTACCACCTGTCATCACACAATCTGCCAAACAAGTGATGAACACACAATACAGAAAATGGTGTGGCACCAATACTGCACTGCGAGATCCTCTGCCGAGACTAATTTTTAAAAACAACACCCGACAAATATTACACACAATAAATGCCAACATAATACTACAATTCTTAACCAACGACAGTGACCTAGAGGACATCCATACTGTTATATATGCTGCTGCAACAACCACACTTATAGTTAACGGCCAAAAACTTCCAAAGCGATCTAAGAACCACACAGGCAAGAGATCTAAACCTAAATGGCAAATCAGAATCGAAAATACATAAGATTAACACACTCAGAAAGGATCTCGCACACCTCACGCAATACACCAATAATAACAACCTCTCAAAACGCATACAGACAACAATAAATAGACTCAAATCTAAATCACCACAACAAACAATACCCGAAATAGCCGATACACTCAAACAAAAACTTGCAGTTTATGCAGCTAGACTCCGCAGATACAACGAATCCGACAACAGAAAGGATGTCAACAATCTTTTTCAGAAAAGTGAAAAACAGTTTTACCAAAAGATGACATCGAATAATCAGATAACAACAAGAGAACCTCCAAGTAGACAAGAGTTTACCGAGTTCTGGGAAAGCCTATGGTCAGAACCAAAAACACATAACGAAAACGCTGCATGGATCAGACAAGAAGAGGAAAAACATCAACATATAGAGGAGCAGGGAGACGTTGTTCTTACACCAGAGGAAATAGCCAAGACAATAAAACACACTCACAACTGGAAGTGTTCAGGCGTAGATAACGTGCAAAATTTCTGGTACAAGCAGTTCAGTGCAACGTATGAAATGCTAACAGAGCAAATCAATAAAGCCGTACTACAGCCTAATAGACTTCCCAAATTCCTCACACAAGGAATAACTTATATAAAACCAAAAAACGCAGATACCAGAAACCCTGCCAATTATCGCCCGATCACTTGTCTCCCAACCTTGTACAAGATCATCACCGCAACAATAGGCAAAAGGATTGAACAACACCTCACCCAAAACAACATCCTGACTGAAGAGCTAAAAGGATGTAGAAAACAAAGCCAAGATTGCAAAGAACAACTCATAATTGATAGTGTGGTCATGGAGCAAACCAGAAAAGAACACAGAAATCTTCATACCTGCGTCATCGATTATAAAAAAGCCTTCGACTCTGTACCCCATAGCTGGCTAATGAAAACACTTCAAATATACAAAATTAACCCAGTTCTTCGCCAGTTCCTTATAAGAACCATGGAGACATGGCGAACCAACATACATCTCAAAATCCAGGACGCCCATATCATGACGGATGAGCTACTCATACGACGCGGCATCTTCCAGGGTGATTCGCTTAGTTCACTGTGGTTCTGCATTTGCTTAAATCCACTCTCTAACGCACTTAACAACACAAATTATGGTTTCAACATCAGACACCAGAAAGTCAATCAGCACAGAATAAATCATCTTCTCTACATGGATGATATAAAACTATATGCAGCCACTGAAGTGCAACTAAGAGAGTTACTCAAAATAACAGAAGTTGGTACGTCAGACGTCCGGATGGATTTCGGTATGAGCAAATGTAAGGTGCTCCACATCAATAAAGGCCAATGGAAGAACCAATCCGAACAGGAAATATTAACTGGCGAAGCGCTGGATAACATGGACAAGGGTGAAACGTACAAGTATCTGGGCTTCAATCAGAAGATTAAGATCGACCACACACAAGTCAAGGCTCAACTAACACAAGAGTTCAGAGACCGCCTCGTTAAACTTCTAAAATCAAAATTGAATTCCAAAAATCTTACAAAAGCAATTAAGACATTTGCGATACCGGTCCTCACATATTCCTTCGGCATCATCAAGTGGTCACACACTGATATAGAAAACATCCACATCCTCATACGGACAGAATTTATGAAACACCGAATGTCACATCCAACCGCGTGCAAAGAAAGGCTCACCATAGACAGAAAACAAGGAGGCAGGGGATTGTAAATATACAGTCACTTCACACAAGATAAATAAAAGCGCTAAGAGACTTTTTCCAAAGCAAACAGACAAACTCGCATAGGTCGATAGTAAAAGCAGAAAAAAACTATACGCCACTAAACCTTTCCCGCACAGATCACTCAGCAGACGGACACAATCACATAGAATTACAACAAGAAAAAATAAACACCTGGTCACAAAAAGCACTCCATGGCAAGCACAGATACCGCGTTACACAAGACCACATTAATGAAAGACAATCATACACCCGGCTGCAGGATGGCCAACTCTTTCCAGAAACTGAGGGTTTCATGCTTGCTATTCAGGACCAAGTGATTGCGACTAGAAACTTCATGAAATACATAATTAAAGACGCATCCATAACCGACGACAATTGCAGAAAGTGCCACCAACAAAAGGAAACAATAGACCTCATAACAAGAGCATGCAAAACTCTCGCTGGAACCGAACAAGCTAATAGAAAACACAGATCCATATTACAGTTACACACCGACATCAGTACTCGAAAACAATGAATACAAACTGTACTGGGACGTTGAGATACATACAGATAAGACTATCCTGGCAAATCGGCTAGATATAGGCCCGATTTTATCATTATGCTCCACTCCAACGAACAGATTCTATTGGTTGATTTTTAACGAACTCTTTCTATCGGGTATTGAGGTCTGTAGTTAATAAGTATCATCCAATAGTATTTTATCAATATTGGAAACAAAATGTCAAAGCTGGATGACACTTTTGTCAAAAATATTTTCGAAATTCATGTATCAAAATCATAGCACAAAATCAGAACAAAGCGATTGATTTGCAAATTAATGCCAGATTTTCCATGTTTACCTTATAATTATTGTATAATTACTAATTGCGAACTGCACGATAGTTTGTGACACAATGATAAAAGTACTATCAATCACAGCCACCTTAATTAATAGTAATATCACCTCATGTCATCCTCAGTGAGAAATAATTGATTATAAACACATACATACTTTTATGTCTACTGGATGCATGTTTGTTATAGATCTTCATACATAAATATTCACAGAGATGTAGGTGCAGCTGATTTTCTTTATCCTATATTTCCAATTTATATCAAATGATTCCTTCCTCCATCTATGGTATAATAGTTTTTAAATAATTCAATACCCTGTGTATTCTTTGTAACTCTGTTCCCGTCAAAACAAGGGACGGTTTTTGGCTTTATCCAGACTTGTTTCTAGAAAAACTAATAACAAAGCGTAAAGAAACTTCTTATACGTTGGTAAATTCACAATCTTCACAATTATTATTATTGTATATTTTGTATTTTCACATCTGTTTTCTTGTCAAGTCAAAATCGTTGGGAGGCGGACGTTGGGATGCGTGGGCCCTGCGTTGCCAGATGTAAATTTTACTTTTTACTCTAGTAGGATAAGGCAGATGGAGCTTTGTCAATCTCAACAGTAGTTTTTCTTGAATGTGTTTTTTCCTAAAGCAGACAAAATATAACGCAAAAAATAAACACAGAAAATAGGACCAATCAAACAGGTGAGCTTGATGGTATATACGAATAAAAATCAACTGTGGTAAAAAACTTTTATTTATTTTAAAAATTTTATTGGGTTTCTGATTCTGTTAGCTCTGAAATTTTTTTTGTACATTTTCGAATCTCCTATGTAGCTTCAACAATTCTGTGGAATCAAAAGGCCTACCTAATCTAATTCTTCTTCCGAGTTCTAACTAAAAGAGGTTGATGTGAAGCAAAGAAACAGCACAAAACTGCAATGGCTCTTTTTCAGCAACTTCATTTGAGAGAATATTCAAAGTTTGCAAAAGACTGAATTAGGTATAATGAAAAACAGGCAAAATTCGAAACACGGGACATTTGTCTACAGAACACTTTTTTTGAGGTAATCCTAAAGTATTTTTCCTCCAAGGGTATTGTGGGTGTAATGTGTAACATCGTATAACAGAAACATTATGTAATAGCTAGTTGCAACAGCAAATTTCAGTGTAAAATGCTCGGGGCTTGATATAGCAAATCCCCCTCAAACAGAGGAGATTTGGTAACGCTGTGAACGGAATGTCAATCGTCAATCCAACAGAGAATTTAGTGATGGGCACTTTGATATGAACTAGGGAATCGAGTAACCACTGAATGAATGGTTGCAACTACCGATTGTCTTAATTCGAATAAAAACATTAACTAGACTACCAGCTAAATCAACCAACCTGCGCTGTGGGCGTGACTGAATCGACGAATACCCGATTGCCAGACGTTATTGAACAACTATTCAAAAGTATCGAATAGCGTATTTGAGAGGGTAATTAAGGATTTTGAAAACTTTTATTTTTGAAAAAACATCAATATCAGTTCAACTTGAAGTATATATAAAGTGCAGCGCTTTTCGCATAGATCATGGCCGACTCTACACTAGGCCGGAGCCTTAGATGTGGCAACGTGGCTTAGCTGTCACATAGTGGGCCTATAGTTTCAGAATAATTATTACATTTTATATGATTAGAGTTCATCTGGGTTAATAAATTAAGAAAAAAATGCTTTCTAGAACTACTACTACTAATACCACCTACATCTGATGTCTGGTTCATCATAGTCAGACACTACAAAATAAAAATAAAGCTACCTGTTTCCTGCTGCCACTTCCACTTCCACTTAAATGAACACTCAATTTACTTTGTAAATTGTCACTTGAGCTAGAAAAATTCACTATTAGGTCACTGTAAAGCCATTCTTGCTGGTGTTGATTCCCTCTCACTATAAAATCTTTTCGTAGGTATGCCCAGATGCATGCCCTCGTTGGCTTGCCCAGATGAGTTCTATTAACTGTCTTTTTCTGTGATATTTGGGAGGTCCAGAAAACATTGTAGGTACCACATTGGGGTTTAAAATAGGTCTTATCCTTTAAAATGTTTGTAATTATTGTCTTTATTCTTATAAACATAACCAGCCCTTATGAGGAATACCTTTCACCCACTTCTGTTTATGTCCTCCATTGGAAGCACTCATTGCTAGTGCAACCTGGTACTACACACTTTGCAGGCATCTTTTTATCTTTATAGTTTCGTTTGTGCAGGTAAATAATTAGAAACACATTAAAAATCACCTTCCAATCTTCGTTGTTACTCTGGAAGGTTATGTTGGTATGTCCTTGATTGGCTAGTGCAACCTGGTACTACACACTTTGCAGGCATCTTTTTACCTTTATAGTTTCGTTTGTGCAGGTAAATAATTAGAAACACATTAAAAATCACCTTCCAACCTTATTTTCTGCTCTTTGAACTCGGCCTGCTGATTCAGTGTTGCCATATTTCATGCTCCGGCCTAGTGAGTAAAGTCGGCCATGCATAGATGGAATACGACACATACGCAGATAACAGAATTATTTTATTATTCGACCAAAGCTTACTCTGATCCTTCCAAGTATCAAATAGGTATATTGAAATAATGTAAATTTGGATATGCTGTCATAGTTATAAATGCATAAATATAAGTATAGAGTCCTAATCAAAGGTGTTAATCAACTAATATCCAACATTGTGTATGTAATCGGGGGCACACAAATCGATAGCATATGCCTAACTTCATTCTCTATTGTGTAGATTTCAAAGCCAATTTGCAAAAGAAACTGAATTGTTATTAATTTTTTTTCGATTGTCTAAAACGAATAAATACTCCAGGAAAATCGAATAATTCGAATGAATAGTAACTATCGAAGCCTTCGATAGTTTTTATTCGATAGTTCCCGTTGTACTAATAAATATTATACTAATCACAGATTGCAAGAGGAAGCTGAATGATTCAGTTTTATTGGGTTCTCCAACGAATAAATACTCCAGAAATATCGAATAATGCGATTCAGTAGTAACCATATCGAATTGATATGATATACCAATTGGCAATGTTATGTTGTGTAGGTATAACAAATACCGACTAATAACCACCCACGAAATGATGAATGTCTTTAACAATTAATGCTGAACACCTCACGCTTTTTATATAATAAAATCATATACATATATTTACCACCTCATTATTATTTAGAAGGCGAATACTTCTGGTTTTGCAGCTAGTTTTATTAATCACAAACTTCAGCAGGCTGCAGAACTTCAATATAGTGACTGACTGATTATTATACAGAATTTCGGTCACGGCCCGCTATTAATTTGTCGTTGGTGGCAGCATTGGCGCCACACGCCACTGGTAGCGGTTACGAAGAGTTCTATTGCCACATCCCTAGCCTAGACAGTAGACACTAACCTCACTAACAGACAGAAACAAAAAACATATGATTTCAAATTTCAAGGCTATCCTATCTGCTCTGGTATTTCACAAAATAGTGAAATTGTTGTCTTTTCCAATTGAAAACAGCTATATTATGTACCTGCGTTTCCAGTAGGGCAAAATGCAAATGTTTACCTTGGAATATCAACAGGTCAACACCCTCTCAAAATATTTGGTAGGACTAATGTTAAATGTTATTAAAAAGAGAACCTGGCAAGGTGGTATAATAGGAAAAACATGAAGTTGGAAGTTGGTGAATGGTGAAGTACCTCCATATATCCTTTTTTACTATGATACAAAGGTATCTCGCAGGTATTTATAATTATTGTAGATAGTAACATTCTAGTTTTATCAGAATTAGGCAGTAGGTAATAATATTAGATTTTCTTCACATCAGCATATTCATATAAAGTGCACTGCATAAATTTTATCTACTACTTGTGTGAGGTGTGATTGGCCAACAGTTAAAATAGTGTGTTTAGCTTTGGAAAATGCAACACAATGTTTTTTAGCCATTTTCACTATAATACAAAGGTATATTGCAGGTATTCATAATAATTGTTATAGTTAGTAACATTTTATTCGTCAAAATAATGCAGCTTCTCTTCATTATCATTTTTTAATACATCAACAATCCAGTGATTAGATGGTGGAATCTGATTGGTCTAGATCAATTAATCGTTAGACTGTTCGTTCGTCAAGAAAATGCAAGTTTTCACCCATTTAGGATGGAAAATCAGAGTTGAGAAGACACTAGAGGGTTCATAATGGTCGATTATATATAAAGCATGTCTTTTTTCACCTTTTTGAGGGAAACTTCAAGAGAAATCAATAATTTTCAGAGAACTTTGACAGATGCCATTTCTTGAATGGGCTGCTCTGATTGGTCAAAGCCCTTGTTAGAATGCATGTGTTGATAAAATCGGGCCATAGTTTTCCAGTCGAAGGCAGACAAAGTTACCTATTTGATAGATATCGCTATTCCCAACGATACGAATATCCAAAACGCCTACGCGGAAGAGATATCTAAATACAGTGACCTTGCAATAGAGATAAAACGACTCTGGAAGCAAAACAAAGTTACTATTGTCCCCCTAATTATGTCTGTCTCAGGCCTTACACCAAAGACTTTTACACCACACCTACAGCAGTTAGGCCTGGACAAAAGGTTACACAGACCATTTCAAAAGTCTGTAATCCTGAAGACCCGCAATATTGTACGATCCTTCCTAAATTCCGATTCGTAATAGTTCAGGTGTTGACTTGGCATAGCCCGTCAACATTTGTTGCTACCGCAGTCATGCGAGAGCAACTTGGAAAATCAGTATAATAATAATAAGGAAGCTGGGTGCTCGGTAGACTTTACATACCCTACCTAGCACAAAGCTCCTTCCCCTAGGCTATCCTGACTTCGCTCAGATAGTAGTTTGGCTAATCTACAGAGGGCTAAGAGCCGGTCCTTCTGTCACACACGCTGTTGCGCCCCACACTTCAACGACCTGGGCAAGGCGTGGCTGAGGAACGTTGTGAGGGATACGCAACCGGGGGGCTTGCCTTAACCGGTCGGCTCGCATGGAGGAAGCCTCAACGAAACCCGACAGTAAAGTCGAAAATCCGAAGCACCTTGGGCCAACTTCGGAGTAAATATAGGTCCATTCTCTCCTGGAGTGGGCGTCACCCGGTAGAGCGACATTTAGATCGTCCATACTCGTGGGAACGCGATGGATGAAGTAACCAACGACGGCCTAGGGTACGCCGATTAAACTCACCTGAACCTCAAATCCAAACCCCAGAACAACCAATAGCACCCAACCCAGCTGCGGATGCTTTCCCGGTACAGCCGGCAACCACCAAAGCTGGTAAACCAAGACAGCGCAGCGTTTACAGTGGACCACTGAAATACACTTACTATACCGCCACAAAACTGGAAACCATTTCCACAGGCTACAGACATGAATTTCACAGGCTGGTTACAAGCACAATACCCACACCTCTCTGCAACTGAACGTGTAACTGAAAAAAGACTGATTGACCAAAAACGAGTCATCACAAAAAATAACCACCTTACACCTCTAGAACTACAAGCAATAAAGAATCTCGTAGCAGACGAAACAAATACAGTTCAACCGAATGATTCGTTAGCATCTGAATCAGTCACGGAGACACAACACATACATGCCCGATATAACCAGACCCCAAACACAGATACGACCAACAAAATCAGCAAAAAAATCCGGTATCCAACGAAATAAATATGGTTGACTCCATTACGGAGACACAAAGCATTCAGTCCCAAAATAACCATACTCCAGACACAATCACAACTAACAAGACCAACATACACTTTGAAATTAATCCAGAACATGAGTATACACCAGATACACCAAACACAACATTCACTAACTCACTTTCCACAACCACACAAATCGAAACATTGATCGACCGCCTTCTATCACACAATCTGCCGAACAAGTGATGACCATACAATTCAACAAATGGTGTGGTACCAACCCTACACTACGAGATCCACTGCCCAGACTAATTTTTAAAAACAACACCCAACAAATATTACACTCAATAAATGCTAACGTAATACCACACTTTGTAATAAACGACAGTACACTAGAAGACATCCATACCGTTATATATGCTGCCGCTGCAACTACACTCGTACTTAACGGCCAAAAACTTCCAAAACGGTCTATAGACCACACAACCGAAAGATCTAAGCCTAAATGGCAAATAATAATTGAAAATAAAATTAGCACAATCAGAAAGTATCTGGCACACCTCGCGCAATACACCAACAATAACAACCCTTCGAAGCGCGTACAAAGAACTGTTAATATACTCAAACCCAAGTCACCACAAAAGACAATACCAGAAATAGCTGATACCCTTAAATAGAAGCTTGCAGTCTATGCAGCTAGACTCCGCATATACAACAAGGCCAATGCCAGAAAGGATGCCAACAACCTTTTTCAGAAAAGTGAAAAACAGTTCTACCAAAAGATAACACCCGACAACCAGATCACAACAACAGAATTTCCTAGTAAACAAGAGTTAACTGAGTTTTGGGAAAGCCTATGGTCAGAACCCAAACACGTAGTGAAGATACTCCATGGATCAGACAAGAAGAGGAAAAACATCAACATATAGAGGAGCAGGGAGACTTTATTATTCTTACACCAGAGGAAATAACTGAGACGATAAAACATACCCATAATTGGGAGTGCCCAGGCGTGGATAATGTGCAAATTTCTGGTACAAGCAATTCAGCGCAACATATGAAATGCTTGCGAACCAAATCAATAAAGCCATAATCCAACCTGAGAAGTTTCCCAAATTCCTCATAGGGTATAACGTATATAAAACCCAAAAACGCAGATACCAAGAACCCTGCCAACTACCGTCCAATCACATGTCTCCCCACCTTATACAAGATCGCCACCGCAACAATATGCAGAAGGATTGAACAACACCTTACGCAAAACAGCATCCTTACTGTAGAACAAAAAGGATGAAGAAAACAAAGCCAAGGTTGCAAAGAACAACTGATAATTGGTAGTGTGATCATGGAGCAAACTAGAAAAGAACATGGGAGTCTTCATACCTGTTTCATAGATTACAAAAAAGCCTTTGACTCTATACCCCAGAGCTGGCTAAATAAAATTCTACAAATATATAAAATAAACCCAGGCCTTCGTCGGTTTCTTATAAGAACCATGGAGACATGGCGAACCAACATACACCTCAAAACTCAGAACGGCTATATCCAAACGGAGGAGCTAAACATACGACGCGGTATCTTCTCAGTTCACTGTGGTTCTGCCTCTGTCTAAATCCGCTTTCCAATGCACTTAACAGCACAAACTATGGTTTCAACCTCAGACACCAGAAAGCAAATCAACACAGAATCAATCATCTCCTCTATACAGACTATATAAAACTATATGCCGCCACTGACGTGCAACTGAGAGAATTACATAAAATAACGTCAGATGTCAGGATGGAGTTCGGAATGAGCAAATGCAAGGTGCTACACATAAACAAACGCCAATGGAGGAACCATCCCGAACAGGAAGTAGTAACTGGCCAGACGTTGGATAACATGGACAAGGAAGAAACGTACAAGTACCTGGGTTTCAATCAGGTAGTGTTAAGAGTCCACACACAAGTCAAAGCACAACTTAGGCAAGTGTTTAGAGACCGCCTCATTCAGCTTCTGAAAACAAAACCTTACAAAAGCTATTAATAAATTTGCAATACCAATCCTCACGTATTCATTTGGCATCTTCAAGTGGTCTCACACTGACATAGAAAACATCCATATACTCATACGAACAGAACTTAGGAAACACAGAATGTCACACCCCAACCCGTGCAAGGAAAGACTCAAAACCGATCGAAAACAGGGGGGCAGAGGAATATAGACATACAGCCACTTCATTCAAGACAAATAAAAAGACTCAGACATTTATTCCAAAGCAAACAAACAAACCTACATAGAGCAATAGTCAAAGCAGACAAAAACTGTACACCACTTAACCTCTCTTGTCCAGATCACGCAGCAGATACTTACAATCACATCCAATCACAACAAGAAAAAATAAACACCTGGTCGCAGAAAGCACTTCACGGCAAACAGGTACCGTGTCACACAAGACCATATTAACGAAAAACAGTCATACACCTGGCTGCATGATGGTCGGCTGTTCCCAGAAACAAAGGGTTTCATGCTTGCTATTCAAGACCAAGTGATTGCGACACAAAACTACAAAAAATACGAAATTAAAGATCCATCCATAACAGACGACAACTGCAAAAAATGACACCAACAAAAAGAAACAATAGATCACAATACATAACAAGTAGGTGCAAAACTCTTGCCGGTACCGAGTATACAGCCAGACATAACTCTGCAGCCAAGCTCATACACCAAGCGCTAGCCACAACGAACAAACGAATAGAAAACACAGAACCATATTATAATTACACTCCGGCATCAGTACTTGAAAATAATCAATACAAACTATACTGGGACGTTGAAGTACATACAGACAAGACTATCCCAACCAATAGACCAGATATAGTTTTCCAGCCAAAGCTCGACAAAGTTACATACTTGATAGACATTGCTACTTCCAATGATGTCAATATTCAAAATGCTTACGCTGGGAAAATATCTAAGTCTCAGGCCTTACACCAAACACATTTACACCACACCTACAACAGCTAGGCCTGGACGAAAGGTTACACAAAATATTTTAAAGGTCTGTAATTCTGAAGACCTGTAATATCGTACCATCCTTCTTAAATTCAGATCAGTAATAGCTCAGGTGTTGACTTGTCACAGCCCGTCAACATTTGTTGCTACCGCAGTCATGCGAGAGAAACTTGGAAAATCAGAATAATAATAATAATACGCTGGACAACATGGATAAGGACGAAACGTACAAGTACCTGGGTGTCAATCAAAACGTTAAGATAGACCACACAAAGCAAAGCACAACTAACACAAGAGTTCAAAGACCGCCTCATTAAACTGTTAAAAACAAAACTGAATTCCAGAAATCTTACAAAAACTATTAACACATTTGCCATACCAATCCTCACGTATTCATTTGGCATCATCAAGTGGTCGCACACTGACATAGAGCCGCCTTTGTGCGAATCCGATTTTGGCCGCCCCAATTATAAATTCGTTTTCTATTTTTTATTTCTATATATTATAATTATGATGATCCTGATTATTAATTTATTTATGCAATATGGCTGATATTATTATACGTTCAAGTACTTTGGAGAGGTTTGAGTTGGTGTGGTATGGTACAACAATCTCTTAATTTTAGGCAAAACCGATTTCCGTTATATTTTAGTTTTGAATCAATTTTGTTCAGGATGCAGTGACATTATTCCAAATAAACAGAAAACAGCAATAAATTTGAAATTTGCCAGCATTGCTTAAGATCACATTGCAGTTTTAAGCAATATTTGTTGTAGTGTTAACATTTGCCTATATGATGATCTTCCTGGAAATTTTATGCCACAATCAGAGGAAAAATTAAAAAAACATGTTCTAACCTCTCACAAAGATGGAAAGGTAGTAACTGAATTATTTATAGGTTTAAACAACTCACCAACATTGGTAGCACTTACAAGCTGTCTTCTCAAAACCTCCAAAAGTATCTGAAATCCCAAAGCAACCAAGAAGGCCGAGCTTAGCATATCGCAATATATCATTGCGTTCGAAAAGAAGATATGCTTCAGATAGGCCTTCTGAGGTGCAGCATGGGACAGTGTTGTTAGCTTTATTACCGTTTATCCAGGTGTTCGGTTATTTAGTCGTCTATTCCTGACGTCTAACGTCATTGGGCGAGCTATTCTTTTGTGTATACTGCCCGCTATCGGGTGACAGTTGCGCGTTGCGCCGGCAGCGAGATTGTTTCGATACGTCCTACAGGATGTACAGTTTGAGGATTTGTTGACTGTTTATGTTTACGCGTGGAGGGTAAAGGTATTCTTGCGTGTGCAATTATTGTATACTGTTGGCTGTAACTCTGAATAGCAGTAAGTACACACTCATTTATTGGTTAAAACCGAGGTTAAAACCGTATACTGTTGAAACATATACTGTAAAAGTAATGTTGAATTAAAGGTGTGGTCATTCATTCAGCTTTCTTTTATTTAAAACTCCCTTAACCTGAACTGGTGATTACAGTTCAGAAGTGGGATACAAGAGAATTCTTATAATTTTCTTTTCACGTCCACAAACTTATCGGTAATGTATGTTGATAATTATTTGAAGTAATTTACAACTGACCACAATTTGTTCTTACAAATGGTGTCTATAATTTTGCATCATATTATACAGTTTGATTAAAAGATAGACGAGTACAGCCTGGCTTTAAGAATATTGTTTTTTTTAAATTTGGCTGCTGTAGAACCCCATGATTCACTTCACTTTTTTTTAACTACTCTAGTTTTTTTTCTCGCTCCTTTCTTTGATCATTGCGGAGGGGAGTTGGAAGTTGGAGTTTTTTTTTCTTTTAGAATCTGTAATTGACGGAGACGGACACAGTCGAGGGGAGGGACTGTTCTCTGTCGAACGGCCCAGGTTAGAGGGCTAGGATATGCTCGGGTTAGAGAGCAAAGGAGTGCCCAGGTTAGAGAGCAAAGGAGTGCCCAGGTTAGAAGGCAAAGGAGTGGAATCAAAGAACAGGCCGACACGGTCGAGGGGAAGGACTATTGTCTGTCGAACGGCCCAGGTTGGAGGGCAGAGGACGGGACTCTGATATGATGGATAGGAACACTAGTGCAACTGTAACGATAAGAAATGATGTATGTGTGCGAGAGAGAGAGAGGGGATTTCATGTACATTTTTTGTTATTTAAGGAAATTAGGTGAGCAATGTGAAGGGGTAATTTCATATTTGTTTCCGATAGTTTCTCAGACAAGATTTTAGTTTCTGCTGGGTGCTTTTTACAGTAAAAAAGAAAAGGAGAGACATGTGATTTTTGTCACATAGAGAGGAGCTATCACAAGTACACATTCCTGAGGGGTAGTTTGTATCTTGGCCAAATGTGCCGGAAACTTCCCATGATTGTATATGATGATATGACGATATGTTGATATGATGATATGTTTGGCGATGGTAGCGGATGATTTTAAATATCGTGTAATGTAAGGAATTTCTACTGGTAAATCGGGATATCACGGCCGTAGCTAGGCGTTGACCACGGAGGGGGGGTTCATGTATAAAAGGAAAGACTTGACTTTGTAATAATTTAATATTTTATATTTTTGTATGTACTGACTCAGACTCTTTTTGATTATAATTTCAAATACTTTGCCAAAAAGAGGGACTATGGAGATCGGACGATAGTTTTCTGGCAGATTTGTCTCACCTTGTTTGAACACAGGTACTACTCTCGTTACATTAAGGCAATTGGGAAACGCTCCATATGCAATGCTGGCATCGAATAGGTGTTTTAGTGGCTTGATTAGCTCCGTGCTGATCTGTTTAAGAATTCTACTACTAAGGTCATAAATATCTGAAGTATTTGATGTTTTTAGATGCTCAACAGCTTCCATTTGTGTCCTTATCATGCACAGGTAATAATTCAAATGAATTTGAGACCGAAGGAATATGATTGAGAAGTTTTTCCTGTAGATTATGGTCCACTGATAGATCTTTAATGATTTCTGCTGCTACGGATGTGAAAAAAAAAATTATTAAAATCTGTTGATACAATACCCAGGAAACTTAGAAAAGCAAAATAGGAAATGTTGATACTTGGAGGGACTTGAAAAGTGTTGGAATATCTTCGATTAATTTGAACACTTATAGAAACTGTAAATTACAATTATTTAATGCTGCTATAGTTAGCGGTCAGTTGTATTCAAATGGTTGCAAGATTGGATGACTCTTATTATACAATGTGTTCCACCATCATGTCGACAAACTTTGAGGTATAAAAATACAATTAAAGTTATCGAGAAAAAATGCGAAAAAAGGAGTCAACCTTTTAATTAATGTTTTATTACATTTTCAATTTCTGTATCACGACTCCATGGGTTCACGTAGTTGTAGCGCCATAGGTTGATTATTTATCGACCAATTCACGACATTTCGGACTCATTTTATAGGAGAATGACTGGGCATATCAACTAAAGCAAAAAAAGATAATACCTGACAATTTGTAAGGCTAAAAAAATTCACCAAGCTGAAAAAAAAATTTTTTTGAAATGCGCTTATTTGGGTTACTTACAAATAATTTGAAAAAAGCCGTATCAGTGCCTATTTATTACCACATTCAATTCGTGTATGTAGCACTAAAATTTTCGACAGAATAGGCCTTTTTGTATTATGACTTCTGTATCGCAGCGCCATGTGTTCACGCAGTTGTAACGCCATGTCTTGATTATCTATCGAGCAATTCACGACTTTTTGGACTCATTTTATAGGGGAATGACTGGGTATATCAGATAAGGCAAAAAATACAATATCTAATAATTTCTAAGGCTAAAAAATTCACCAAACTTAGTTGTAATAGGAAAGCCTATTTCGTCGATGATTTTAGTGCTACATACCCGAATTGCATGTGGTTAGACACAAAACATCCTGCTAAACATTAAACTGTCTTCATAAATAGGCACTAATACGGCTTTTTTTCAAATTATTTGTAGTAACCAAAACAAGTGCATTACATTTTTTTTCAGTTTGGTGATTTTTTTAGCCCTAGAAATTATCAGATATTGTATTTTTTTGCCTTAGTTGATATAACCAGTCATTCTCCTATAAAACGAGTTCAAAAAGTCGTGAATCGCTCGATAGGTAATCAAGATATGGCGTTACAACTGGGTGAACACATCGCGCTGTGATACAGAAGTCATAATACAAAAAGGCCTATTTTGTCGAAAATTTTAGTGCTATACTACGAATTGCACGGGGTAAGACAGGAAACATCCTGCTAAACATTAAGGTGTCTTAATAAATAGGCACTAATACGGCTTTTTTTCAAATTATTTGTAAGTAGCTCAAATAGGTGCATTTCAAAAAAAAAATTTCAGTTTGGTGAATTTTTTTAGCATTAGAAATTATCAGGTATTATTTTTTTTACTTTAGTTGATATGCCCAGTCATTCTCGTATAAAATGATTCCAAAATGTCGTGAATCGGTCGATAAATGATCAAGCTATGGCGCTAGAACTGCGCGAACCCATGGAGTCGTGATACAGAAATTGAAAATGTAATAAAAAGTTAAATAAAAGGTTGACCCCTTTTTTTTCGCGTTTTTCCTCGATAATTTTAATTGTGTTTTCATACCTCAAAGTTTGTTGACATGATGGTTGAACACATTGTATTTATTTACGGAATAAATATCACGATGTAGCTATTTTGCTTGCTTCTGCTGTGGGGAATTTTTCTGCTTTTTTCTTATGTTTATCAACTGCTTAGAACACCTACTTATTATTTTAGTAGTTATTTCATTCATGCGAATACTCATGGGGGGGGGTTTGAACCCCCTAAACACCCCCCTTATATACGGCCCTGCGGGATGTGTCAAATAATAGTGATTTTTGGAACATTTTGCTATTTCTTTCTGTTGATCTTGCCATTTGACATACATTTTGCGTTGCATTTTATGCCTGAGTGGCATCTTCTGCCCAGACGGATGTAACATATTTGGTGAATGTCTTTTTAAGAGAGCACAACATGTTACTAGATTTGAGATTTAATGGAATGCTGTTCACTGCTAAAAGTGCAGATTAAGAATCCGATGCAATTGAATGCTTCGTTTATGTTTTCTTTATGTAGCCAGTCTGAAGCTTGCTCAATCACAAATGATACTGCGGCTATATGGAGCAGTATTCAGATGGTTTGGCCTTCAGTGTCTCATTCCTTGCGAAGACGTTGGCTACAGAACCGCGACTTCCATCTTATTTCTTTTGAAGCCATTTGTATATATGCCTAGATGAAGGAAAGTGGAAAACAGGAAGGAGGCGGGAGTCTGACAGGAGGAGGTACTGGAGTTATAGTTCGAGTGATGGTGAGTCAGAGCAGTAATCGAGTAGTAGGGGAAGAACAGACGGTTCTGAAACAAATGCTATGTTAGATAAATTCTTGTCAGTTTTATAGAGTGCTGAGAATTCAGATTTCTGGCTGCTGTAAGACGAGGACAGGTACTGATCCACATGGGAGTGGGACATCAATGAGGGACAGCATCGAAATGGAGGTGTCTGGATTGAGTTCACGAGACGGTTTTAATGATTTTAATGACAAATACGTTTTGTACTTTGGAGTTGGTAATCACACATCGCCGTGTCATATCGGCTTGATAGATCAATACTCGTTGGGTGGGCCAGCGAGGTAGATAAGTTTGGCTTAGATGTTGGGCATCTTCCTGGCCTTCCGGTATTGATAGACTTGTGACGAAAGGTTCCATTTTGAGCCATGAGGCTTTGCTTGATCGTCCCTTCAAGTAAAGGCCTGATCTTGCAATCACTGAGACGCCGTCAAAAGTAATACTTGAAAGGATCGATAGTGCTCTTACTATCTGGTGACGATGATATGATTCCCAAAGGGTACGTTGTACCAGGTGAGTCTGATCCAGGTTTTGACGGCGGCGACTGCAATATTCAGGATATTCGCGGTTCGTTGGTTACGTTGAATGCACCCTGGTTTGATGTAGCCGTTGCCAAGGACTCGTTAATGTATCGTACGGCTGATACTGGAAGTCTGGCTCCATCAAGTGTTTTGCAGGCTCTCTGTGGATGATTCCGAAGACATTGTAAACTGCGGTATAAAGGAGCTGGGTGATGGCGAACGTTTACATCTGCAAGGCTTATTGAGGTACATGACGACTGCTTTTCGAGGTCTTTGAAATACCTAGGTTTTGCTAACGTGACCGGGATGGTGGTGGAACTTGGGGACGCTCAGCCTATGGTATATGGACCCTACCGTTTGTGTCTCGCTGGGGAGTCTTGTTGATGAGATGATTTGAGAGATGATACACAGTTGGATGTTGGGAGAGTCACCTTCGTCTTATAGAAGTCCGATAGTTTTGGCCCAGAAAAGGACGAGGGGAGGTGTTCTTTCGTCGATCATCAAGTCCCTATCGCTAAGGAGTCGCAACACGAGGGTGCTTTTGTTGCTTCGAACGGTTGGTTTGAGTACAATGACATGCCTTTCGGTCTAGTCAACGCGCATCCAAATGAATTGTTCACGGTGCTGAAGTCAGGTACGCAGTTGTATGCACGGACAATATTTTGATCGCTAATAGGGATGCGGACGCTATTAGACCGGGCAGTGGAGGGACGGAGCTGCATCGAATTTTTTGATCCCCAGGAATCAGCATGTACATGGACAGTTTTTGTGCTTATCTGGAGAGTTGCGCCATAGCGCCTTCTCCATAAAGCGTTTTATTAAGGAATGATGCTTCTTGGGCGTGGGGTGCTACCAGATGGGAGCAAGCGCTGTTAGGACTATGATAATGGAACGGCCGTTGTTGGCCTTGTATGGCCCTCATACCTCGACTCTGTTGCATGCCGATACTTGTGGGAAGTTGGCTATTTATACAGACTGTAGTGCCCCTGACGTGTGCTTTGGTGTGACAGTATCTAGACCCGCGGGTGGCATGCTGGTGGGTTCATTTGCAAGAGTTCTGTTCTGCACAGTTTAGACAGTTGGTTCCTAAAGGGATACCATGGTAGATACTGAAGGACAACCATGGCTATGTTGAGCATTGCGGGTTTGAAACGTTACAGCAGATCAAACATCGCTATTGGTTCCCTAAAATGTCGTGGTATGTTAAGAAATACATACGGTCTTGTTTGGAGCGTGCGCATCATAGGGTCCTTGGTGACAAGCGAGAGGGTGAGTTACGCCCGATGGAAGAGAAGAGCGTGCCTCTTTATGCAATTCACCCGGACCATTTTGGAGCATTTGTTGAACGTAAGACAGGAGATCAATATCTACTGGTCCCGATTTGTGGGTTTTTTTCAGGTACATCAATGTAAGGGTTGTTAAATGGGCGAGGTCGACTGCTGCTGTAGGAGTCATCTGGGTTCACCTCAGATGTGTTGTAGCCGATCTAGGAACCAGCTTTGTGAGTGGGAGTTTTGAGGAACTGATCTCCCTATTCGGTATACGACGTATTATCAGCGCCGTCGTTGTGAGCGAGGGAGTTAGTGGGCAGGTCGAGCGGTTTAGTGGGATCATTTTGGATGCTCTTTCTACATCCACCCACTATACAGGCCTGAAGGCGTGGGATGGCTACATTTATGCTATTCAGATGGGACTTGGTACCACTGTTCATGGAGCCATTCGGAAAAGTCCATTGGAATTTTTATTTAGTTTTAATGTTACGAGCAGGTCTGAAGGTATTTTGATCCCAATTATTTCTGACACTGTTGAAGTTGCTAATCCTGAGAATTGGAGGCTGTGAGAGGTGAGGCTTGCGAACATGTAAAGGAGCAGCAGTTAAGGTATATGGCGAGATTTAGTAAGCAGAGTGGATCGGCAGCCAAGCGTGGATCTTGTCATCTTGTACAACCACGGGCGTCGTTTGATGGAGGTTTGGATTTCTCAGAGGAAGGTAGTGCTGAGAGTGGCAATGAAGGTTAATAATTTGGTATGTTAGAACATGGTCTTGGTATGGCGCTGATGTGACGCTTGGAGGTAAAAGATGTCGTCCTGATTGTAATTAGGTTTTGGTTCCACATAGTTGGTTGGAAGATCGTTGGGTGCAGGATACTTTTATATGCGGTTGTTCAGTAGATAATTTTGGATGTGAAGCTGCTTTGTAGTTATGTGGCCAAAAAATACCATTGTTCTTTTTGTTGGAGAATGTGGATTTGTTACATATAGGAATAATAGGTGGCTATACCTTGTAAGATAGTATTATCAGCTATAATCAGTGTAGTCGTGGAGCGTGGGTCACGCTATGAGCAGGATGGCCGAGCTGTTAGCTTTATTACCGTTTATCCAGGTGTTCGGTCATTTAGTCGTCGATTCCTGACGTCTAACGTCTTTGGGCGAGCTATTCTTTTGTGTATACTGCCCGCTATCGGGTGACAGTTGCGCGTTGCGCCGGCAGGGAGATTGCTTGGATCCGTCGTGCAGGACGTACCGTTTGAGGAGTTGTTGGCTGCTTATGTTTACGCGTGGAGGGTGAAGGTATTCTTGCGTGTGCAATTATTGTATACTGTTGGCTGTAACTCAGAATAGCAGTAAATACACACTCATTTATTGGTTAGAACCGTACACTGTTGAAATATACACTGTAAAAGTAATGTTGAAGTAAAGGTGTGGTCACTCATTCAGCTTTCTTTCATTTAAAACTCCCTTAACCTGAACTTTACAGTGTTGTTAATTGAAGCAGCAGGTATAGCTGTTAATCAAAAACAATAATCTGATCTCACAGCAGTGCTAAAAGAAGCTACCAAAAGTCCCTTGGGCCCATCGAAAATGAGAATAGTTTAGCTCTTCTGAAAGAGTTTTGTCATTATCTTTTTATCTTTGTGAGATGTTAGAACAACATTTTCTAACTTTTTCCTTTGTACGTCGTATAAAATTCTTAGGAAGTTCATCATTACCAAATCTACTACAGATTTAGCTTCTAAGTGCAAACATATTTCCTCATGTCGTGTATTGAAGAGATCCTCATTTTGAGAAGCACATAGTTCTGCAACAATCCAACAATAGGCGTATATAGCCAAGTGGCATAACAGGGGAAGGGGCAAGTAAATATTACAGATTGTTATTTAGTAGGTTGTATCGAAACAATATAGGTGTAAATAAATTCTAGCAACTGCTAGCAATTCTTTTTCAAATCTGAACATTTTCTGTTTTTATATATAATTAATTATTATAAATAGGTATTATACACTGCAATTGAGGTTTTGAATTAAAAAATGTACTTTTTTGTGATAAATGGAAATATCATATATAAGTTTTATAACAAAACTGCTTTTGTTTTCTTTTTTTCGCAATAATTCAAAAGTTATATCAAAATAAAAATGGGTTTTTGAATCGAGTACCGAAAACACGCCGACGGCTCCCGAACCCGTGTGACGTCACCATGGCGGTAAGAATGCGCCTTTGACCAACGACGTCCTACTCCGATACTAGATCCTAGAGTCCCTGCCAATCGCGAAAATACGTACTGCTAAACTGGTAACTAGTGTATATTTGTTGCAACACAGTCGATGAATGAAGTTTGTAGCTCGAGACGGAGTCTACGATCGAAATAAATATGTTTTTGAATGTTTGAAGTTGAAGTCAGATTACAGATTCCAGTAAGTACCTAATCAAATATGTTTCATTGAAAAGATCTCCTCATTCGAAGGATGGCCCAGTGGTTAGAGAGTCCGATAGTGGATCTCAGGGTCGTTGGATCGAAACCAAGGCCTTCCAATTTTTTTTTATTTTTTTTATCAAAAATTTTATTGATGTGCTTTTTGCACTTGTCACGCACATTTTTCAACATAAATATGCATCTGAACCAAATTTTATTAGACATATTACTTGCACTGCACAGTGCTTGTTAAATCTTTATGAAAATTTAATATTGTTAAGCTTCATTGCCCAAAGTTACACAAAGTATTCCAAAAGTCTGTAATCCTGAAGACTAATCCTGAAGACTAATCCTGAAGACCTGTAATATTGTCTAATCCTAAATTCCGATCAATAATAGTCAGGGTGTTGACTTGGCTCAGCCCGTCAACACTTGTTGCTACAGAAATTATGCGAGAGGAATTTAAAAAGTCAGATAATCATAATAATAATAAGCGATTATGTATCGTACCTTCGGAGGCAAGGATATGTTCGTGCCCCAGCTCAGCCTGCCACTTCGGCGGACGGAAGGCCGGTTAACCAGGCTGAAAGTTTGCCGATAAGGCCCGCTGAGAGGGAAATCGACCAAGTCGTCTCACCTGGGGATTTCAGAGACCGAAGGGCCTTGCATAACAACGAAAGGTCCTTGAAGCTGGCAGATTTGAAGAGAGAGAATGAGGCTGTGGGTAAACGTCTATCGGAGGCCTCTGATATTTGGAGCATCAATTGCGAAATTTACGGCTCTGAGGCTAGATAGATAGGGGAGAGTGAGAGACTCTCCTGTTGGGAGAGCACAGAGACGGGTGCGCCAAAGCCAAATGGAAATAAAAACCCAGTTGGCTCATCAGGAAGCATCCCGTATCCAGTGTGTGATGGAATATAGAGCATCTGGGAAGCCTTTTACGTGCCGAGTGCGCAAGATAGCCTACGGGTTGAGGCGCGACCATCATACACTCAGTCAAGCGGTACTCGTTGTTGTCAAGCAACACTGTCTCGACAGGATACCGATGCTAATCGCTACTAAGCGATCGTTGGTGGTGCGGGCGAAGGGTCTGGAGCAATGCAGAATGTTCTACTAAAGACCTTCTCGCCTTTTCCAATAGGCGCCACCAGCCATAGAGCTTTTGGAGTGACATTTACGAACAGCCCAAACCTCTATCAGCAGACACTCCGGCCTTGGTGCAGTTCGGTCGTGTAGGAGGACTCCTAACTTAAATGAACTGCGTCATCCGATAAATAATAATAATAATAATAATAATAATAAATGCTTTATTTTCCCACTTGACAATAATTATAACAACAGAAGAGACATAAGAATTATTACAGTAAAAGGAAAACCGCAAGGGCGAGTTCACATTAAGTGCTCTACCACTCAACCCTTGATAATAACAGCATACCTGGTACAGCATCATAAAAACCACTAGTCTAAATTTAACATCTAAGACACACATAAACGAAAACGAGCACATGTATGGGGGGTCACCTAAAAACCTAAAACTAAGTTAACATGATAGTTACAAGATCAGACAACTACAGTTTTAAAGAAATGTTCAATAATCAAAACTTTGAATTTCCTAAGACTTTCGTTCTTAAAAGATAATGGTACAGAATTGTATAATTTATAGATTGAAAACCTGAAACTTCTCTGAAATAGGGTAGTTTTATGAGATTCAACAATAATTAAATTTTTATTTCTAGTATTTAGATCGTGAATGTTTGTGTGAAAAGAAATTTTTTGATACAAGTATGAAGGAGTTTTGGTTGTTATTATTTTATGAAAAAGACATATAGCATGAACATTGAATCTATCTTCCATAGGAAGCCACCTCAGATCTTTTAGCCTATGTGATACATGGTCAAATTTTCTTATGCCATAAATGAACCTTATGCATGAATTCTGAACACGCTGTACGCGATTCAAAGTGTCTCGATCTAAGCATGGAGCAAATACTGCTGAACAAAAATTGAACTGTGAGAGCACTAAAGTATCACACAACCTTTTTTTTGTCTCTATTGGCAGATACGTTTTATGGGGATATAGTAGCTTCAAAGATGCATAACTCCTCTGTATGTTCCACGAAATATGATCTCTAAACCGCAGATCTCGATCAATTATCAATCCAAGATTTTTCGCCTTGTCTAGAATATTTATATTGTTATTATTGATACTGATGTTAACTTTAGACTCTAGATAAGTTCGAACCGTTTTCTTTGCAAATACTAACGCTACTGATTTGGAAGGATTTAGAAGAAGAGAATGATCAGCTGCTACGTCTGCCAGACAATTCAGATCAATGTTCAGATTATTGTTCATAGTATCTACATCAGCAATTGGAAAAGATAAATAAATTTGAGTATCATCCGCATATGTATGTATAGAACAGTGTTGAATGCATTTATGAAATTGGCTTGTGTAGAGCGTGAAAAGTAATGGGCCCAGAATAGATCCCTGTGGAACACCCGATTTAACTATTCGGGGTTGTGAAATTTTATCTTCGAATTTTACAGACTGGGTACGATTTTGTAGATATGATTTAAAAAGCAATAATGACTCATCTGTAAGGCCACATGACTTCAAAATAGCTAATAGCGTTGAATGGTTGACAGTATCAAATGCTTTGCTAAAGTCTAACATGACCAATATTGTGCAGTAATCGCTGTCCAAGGCTTGAATAATATCATCAGTTATATGAAGTAAAGCTGTTGTGCAACTATACCCAGAACGGAAACCTGACTGTGTAGACGGCAATATCTTATTTTCATCTAAATGTTTGATAAATTGACGAGCCAGTACTTTTTCAGTAAGTTTTGATAATCCACATAAGATACTTATGGGCCTGAGGTCAGAGAGACTTTTAGGATTGCTGAGCTTAGGTATGGGTATAATCGAAGCATTTTTCCATGAAGTAGGAAATTTTGAAGTGACAATAATACTATTTATTATATTTACAAGAAAGGTGAGTATATATGGGCAGCACATTTTTATGAATGATATATTCATGCCATCAGAGCCTGGGGCCGTATTTTTTATGGAACTTAAGGTATATGCAATTAAAGATTCATTCACCAGGCTGAAGGAAAACTGTTTTTCACAAATAGGATTTTTCTCGTAAAACTCAATTAGATTAGTATTATGAGGGCTATCGGGGATACTATCTACAAAGAAGTCATTGACGACATTTGGGTCATGGATTAAGGTGTCCACATTATTTTTCGTTTTGCTTTTAATGTTTAACGTTCGTAACTCTTTCCATAACTCTTTGCTGCTGCTATTTGATATTTGATCAAAATATTTGCGTTTTTCTAGAGCAATTTTATGATTTACCTGATTTTTGAGATTTTTATATTCATTGAAATTTGACGGTGTATGGTTTCTCCTCAGTTTCAGTTTAGCTTTATCTCTGTTTCTCATTATCTGTTTTATCTCCTCGTTTACCCAAGGAACCTTTTTCCTTGTAATCTTTATAGTTTTAAGGGGGACATGCTTATTGTATAGGTAAAGTAAAATTGCGTTGAACCTGTCTACTTTTCCATCAATATCATGTATATGAAATATCTGGTCAAGACCTGCGTTGAAAAGATCATTAAGAAAGCAATCCTCATCAAAACCACTAAAATCCCTATAAGTATACATCTTGGCCTGAGTAACTGGTTTGTTGATTTCAAACAAGCAACTGACACAGTCATGCATAGAAAATTCGGAGCTACAAACAAGAGTTGATTCAATAAGAGATTCGTTATTGCACAGTATCACATCTATTAACGAACTAGAATTTGGTGTTATATGAGTAGCTTCTGAGATTAGTTGTCTCATTTCTATGGAAGCTAGCATGTTATTAAAATATTTGGTTGCTCCAGAATGTTGATCTAAAAAGTTAACATTGACATCGCCAACACAAATGACATTGTCAGAATAAGACATGCCGGTGGTTAGTGATGTCTCTAAGGTATCTATGAAGTGTTTATAATTCACGTTTGGAGGCTTATATACTACACCAATAACAGTGTTAAACTTATTATAAGTTATTCTTACAAATAATTGTTCAATATCGCCAGGAACATCCACAATAACATATTTAAACATATTACGCAAATACAGCAAAACACCACCACCTCTACCAAAGCTACGATCTTTTCTTATTAGATTATATCCTGGTATTTTAAGATTATCACAACTGTATGTATTTGATAACCAGGTCTCAGAAATAGCCAGTATATCAAAGTTCTTATCTTCTAAATAGTATTTCAAGTCGTTAAACTTAGGAACTAAAGACTGTATGTTTAGGTGACCCAACGAAATTTTTTTATTCATAACTAAAAACTAAACTAAAAACACAAAGTAATTAAAGTAGATAATCGAGAAACAAAATGCAAGTACACATCCGACAAAACAGTTAGGCAGAATAGTTCAATGTTATTTTTTTTACACCATCTTCAGTCTTAGCGAAAATGTTACCGTTAAAAGTCCACACATTTTTAAATCCATATTTTTCTGACACTTCTTTCACAGTTTTCAAACGGCCAATGGTTAGGTCCTCCTTCACTATGATACCGGTGCCCTTCAGGGCCCTTTTCTTACCATATACAACATTTTTATAATAAACACTTTTCATCGTTACGATGATGTGCCTCGGTCGATTACCGGAATTTACGCCAACCCTGTATGCAGTCATTATCTGATTTGTATCGTCGACGCCTATTTTCAGTTTATTTGAGAATATTCCTTTTACCAGATCAACAGTATTTTCATTTATCGTTTCTTTAACACCCATAAGACGTATGTTGTTGTTTTTTGCTTGCTGTTGAAGATTATCGACTTGGTATATTAATTTTTGTGGATCTTCGTTAGATTCGCTGTTTTTGTTCTGATTGCTCACCTTCAGCAACTGAATTTCTGCGTCTAGTGAAGCAATTTTGGCATCATAATAATTAAATTTTTCCGCCAGTTTTTTTGTTATGTTACTGATGATTGCTTCACTGATGGCGCTAGCGATATTATTAGAACGGAGTGCCTCTACAAGGGATCTTTCAAACTCCGCCTGATTTCTGGTAGGCATATTTTATGCAAGCGTGTTTATAGAGTAAAAAAATAGTCCTACACGCAGTAGCTGGTATTTTAGTGTCCTAGATCTTTACTATAGAAGACTGATGGTTAACTTACATAAACTTAGCCAACTGTATCGCAGTGACACTCACACACGTGCGCTCTCTACAACGGACATGACTATGACAACGGACATGACTATATATAAACACGGAAGAAACTCCTGGCACCTTATGAGGCGCCAAGGATTTCGCAGCTCCTGGCCTGGATGGCATAGACACCTACTGGTGAAAAAAAATTCCCAGTTGCCACCGGCATTTAGCTAGAGTTTTTAACTCGCGGCTAAATCAGGAGCAGCCAATTCCGGCTTGGTTTGTCGAGGGTCGAACCGTGCTTCTCCCGAAGACCGGAGATTTGTCTGATCCTAAAAACTACAGGCCGATAACATGTCTGAACGCATGTTATAAGCTCTACACCAGAATATTGTACATGCGTATCCTTCAAGCTGTGAATCCTGTATTTCTCTACGTGCATGAACAGAGAGGGTCAAAGAAAGGAGTAGCTGGCTGCAAGGAAACCTGTTGATTGAGCGATGTGTCACGCAGGACTCCGTACAGTACAAGCGAAACCTTTCTATGGCCTGGATTGACTCTATCGCAAGGCATTCGACACCACGTTTCATGAGCTCATTATGCGGCTGTTGGAATGCCTTTCGGTGGATAATCAGATAGTGGGATGTATCAAACAACTGATACCGCTATGGAAGACCCGGTTCACTATAACATCAGGTGCAACTCGGGTTCAGACAGGGTTGGTGTCATTCAAGAGAGGTGTCTTCCAAAGAGACTCCTTGAGTCCTTGCTTTTTTGCATCTCACTTTTGCCTCTGTCCATAGCGCTGAGAAATACTAAAGGATACAGCTGTGGCACGTCCAATAACCGGAGGCACAAGGTCACCCATCTGTTTTATATGGATGACCTAAAACTTTATGCCTCCGGCCAACGCGAACTGCAACGATCGCTGAGGGTGGTGCAGGATTGCAGTAATGCTTTTGGAATGTAGTTCGGAACAGACAAATGTGCATTGGTTCATCTCAAGAAAGGACGAAGCGGAGATAGTGGAGATGAGGAACAGCTCGTTGATGGGAGCATCTTGCGAGAGCTGCATGCAGGAGATACTTATACCTACCTTGGAGTGGCGCAGCGTCATGTCCAAGAGACAGAATTGGTCAAAGAGTGTCTCCGCCGCAAGTATTTGCACCAACTCCGGCAGATCTGCTCGTCAGAACTGTCCGGCAAAAACAAAATCGCTGCCATAAACATGCTTACGGCCCCATGTTATTATAGACCTTTGGTGCTATACACTAGAGAGTGAACGAGCTGAAGGAAATCGACACGAAGACCCGCAAAATGATAAATATGGAGAGAAGTCGGCATCCTAAGTCCTCTGTCCTGCAAATATACCTCCCGTGGCATCTGGGAGGGCGTGGACTATTGAGTTTGGAGCGTCTGCACAATAGGACAATTTTGTTCACTGCCTGCTATGTAACGAACAGCACCGATCCGCTGATCCAAAACTAGCACAGCAGAGTAGCGTCGGCATCCAGAAGATCGACTATTCTGCAATAATTATAAGACATGACGGATCTCCACGTGAGGAGCGGTACTCCGACAGCGACTATTCTTCATGTTAGAAGCGGCTGTTTTTATAAACCCCCAGGAAGTCGCCCAACATCAAGAGGTTATTCGGTGAGTGGCGACACCGAGGAGTATACCAAAGCCCAAGGATGTAAGCCAGCCGGCAACCTCCGCAGGTGCATCCTCAGGAGGCAATTTGTACGGCTGCCTCCGGAAATGCCGTCTGGGGGCCCTAAGGCTAACCACCTGACGGGTCCTTCGGGTTCGACCTCCCCGGAAGAAAAACACCCATACCGAGCCGGTTTCGGAAGCTGGCGTTGGGAAAGGTGGCGGTGCTTCGGATCGCCCTGTTGACCACCCCCGCTAAGACATGGACCGTTTTAGGTGGACGACGGAGCTTAGAGATGATCTGCTGAGCTGCTGCGAGAGCAGTAGCCCGCGCCGTAAGGGATACATGTCCCGCATGTTTGAGAGGTGGTGTTAAATGCACCCTGAGCATAGCACTGTTACCTCTCAGAATTTGCGAGATTATGTATCGTTCCTCCGGAGGCAGGGATATATTCGTGCTCCAAGCTCAGCCTGCCTCTTCGGCGGAATATACCTCCCGCGACATCTGGGAGGGCGTGAACTATTGAGTTTGGAGCCTCTGCACAATAGGGTAGTTTTGTCCACTGCCTGCTATTTAACGCACAGCACCGATCCCCTGATCCGCTTTGTGCGAGAGCACGAGAATGCAGGTAAAGGAGCCTTTCTTTTTAGCGCAGCGAAACGAGCAGCCGAGGGGCTCAGCCTCACACTCGACTTCAAGCGGAGGTGTCAGCAGTCTTGCTCCCGCAGAACTAAAATCCCCCATTAAAACTGCCGAAGTCGACTTCCTTTTAAGACTTTATAAAGATAAGCCAATGCTTGAAATCTTCTACGAACATCTAGAAGAGCATGGCTTGTCTGAGCAGTTGACCTTCTCTATCCTAAGGTCTAGTGGGTTGAAGTTGGAGACTGAGGGCTTTATAATGGCTTGCCAACACGGTGTCTTTAACACCTTGGTGTACCGTAAAGGGGTTATGGGTGTAGATGTACTCGACACCCGTTGTAGCGCTTGCCGACAGGCGCCAGAGATGCGTATGCATCTCTTGTCGGCGTACGCTGGAACGGCTTACGTCCAACGGCACAACACGGCTCTACGAGTGCTCTACTATCGTTTAAGGCACTCATACGGTATCGATAAGATACAGATGCTGTCATACACTCCAGGGGATATAGAGTCCGTTGTGAAGTACGAGAGATGCCGGATATACTGGAATTCCTCGTTCCCAACGCTCGAGCTTGTACAGGCAAACAAGCCCGAAATAGTCCTTTTCGATCACCAACAGAAGACGATGTTCGTTATAGAGTTTCCGGTGCCTGCCGAGGTGAACATCGTCTCTAAAGAGGAGGAGAAGCGGACCAAATATCAGGAGTTGCACGGACAACTTCGCAGGCTCTGGCCAGACTACATTGTAAGTCTGCTGGTTATGGTTATTGGATCCCTAGGTGGAATGAGGAATACGCTGCTGTCTGCACTGCGTAAAATACCGATGTGCCGTGCGGCGGCGCACATCTTCTATTTAGGGCGCACGATTCGCGGACCCAGTGATTGCTCACCTCACAGTGTGAGGAGTAATCACTGGGTAATGGAACATCAACTCGATGTGTCGGAGCCCGGGCTGCACTCTTATGTTTTTTTTTTATATAAAATAATAATAATCCCCCCATAAGGTGCTAGAACGTTGTCTTTTGTTTGGGGGCTTAGCAAGTGACTTTTCGATAACCGAGATACGTAGATTGATGGCTCAGCGGGGGTTTGAATGTCACCCCAGAACTAAGATGCCCGCGGGGTTCGTGGTCAAAAGGTCACTTCAACCAAGGCTAACACATCCAGGAAGCTGGGTGCTCGGTAGACTTTACATAGCCTACCTAGCACAAAGCTACTTCCCCAAGGCTATCCTGACTTCGCTCAGATAGGGGTTTGGCAAATCCGGGGACAGATGCCACAGAGGGCTAAGCGGCGGTCCTTCTGTCACACAACGTTATTGCGCCCCATACTTCAACGACCTCGGCAAAGCGTGGCTGGGGAACGTTGTGACAGATACGCAACCGAGGGGCTTGCCCTAACCGGTCGGCTCGCGAGGAGAATGTCTCAACAAAACCCGACAGTAAAGTCACAAATCCTCTGGAGCACCTTAGGCCAACTTCAGAGCAAATATAAGTCCCTTCTCTCCTGGAGTGGGCGTCACCGGGGAGAGCGACATTTAGATCGTCCATAATCGTGGGAACGCGATGGATAAAGTAACTTTTGCAAGGAACCAACGACGGCCTAGGGTACGTCAATTAAACTCACCTGAACCTCAAATCCAAACCCCAGAACAACCAATAGCACCCAACCCGGCTGCGGATATTTTGCCGGTACAGCCGGCAACCACCAAAGCTGGTAAACCAAGATAGCGCCTACAGTGGACCACTGAAATGAAAAAATCTGTAATGCACTGTTACTATACCGCCACAAAACTGGAAACCATTTCCACAGGCTAGAGACATAAATTTCACAGGCTGTTCACAGCACAATAACCACACCTCTCAATACGTGTAACTGAACAAAGACTGAGTGACGAAATACAGTTCAACCGAATGATTCGCTAGCCTCTGAATCAGTCACGGAGACACAACACATACATACCGGAAATAACCAGTCACCAAACACAGATACGGTCAACAAAACCAGCAAAGGAAATCCGATATCCAACTAAATAAATATGGTTGAATCAATTACGAAGACACAAAACATTCCAAGTCAAACATACACTTTGAAATTAATCCAGAACATGAGCATACACCAGATACATCAAACACAACATTAACTAACTCACCTTCCACAACCACACAAAACCGAAACATTAATCGACCGCCTACCTACCTACCAGATCCACTACCCAGATTAATTTTTAAGAACAACACCCAACACATATTACACTCAATAAATGCTAACGTAATACCACAATAATTTATAACAAACGACAGTACACTAGAAGACATCCATAGGTCCTAGTCTGCATGGATTGTGGTGACAATTGGGCAGCAATATGCGATAAGGTCGTAGTCCTAGTGAAAAAATCCAAATATTCCTCAAACATCGTTTTTAGACGTTTTAGGTGTTCCTGATGATTTTTTTGGGTGGGGGTGAAACTTGGGGTGGTTGGGTGGGGGTGGGGGGTTGTAAAATTGAAAGATTTGTTGCATCCATAATACACTGTCCACTGACCTGTGAAGGAAGACCTAGCGATATAAATAATTTTTTTAGGTCCATTGCCTTGCCTATTACCGGAGCTAAGGGGCTTGGAGCTTTCTATGTACATTCGAGTATTTATTACTTTAGGTCATTTTGTATTTTGTAACGTGGACACTATCAAATTGATTCTAATGAAAGTTTGACACAGTATTATTACCGTGGTGAGGATGGAAGACGCGTATGGCTTTTAGAAATCGTGTCAGTGGCAGCGTATCAATAATCAAAAAACTCAAAACATAAAAACAGCTCAATCTTCGTTTTTAGATGTTTTAGGGGTTCCAGATCATTTTCTACTTTTTTTTGGGTGGGGTGAGATTCGGGTGATTGGAGACTGGGGGGATCTAAAAGTGGAACATTTGTTGTATGCATAATAGATTGTCCATTGCCTGTGAAAGAAAGACCTAGCGGCATAATACACTTTTTAGGTTCTTCCTAATGTTTCCTTGCCCATTACAGGAACCAAGCGACGAAGAATATTCTGATGTACAGGGTGGCCTAATAAGAATGGATGCCGGGAATATATCTCGGTAACCGTTAATCATATAACTTGGAGGAAAAAATATTATTAGGTAAATCGGGTAAAAGAAATCGCTGAAAATTATTTTCAAATTCCGCAAGTGGCCGCTAGGGGGCGCAACTGTTACGATCAGTCTGAATAACGTCTTTTTCTCAAAAAATATGCAAGTAAAGCTATAGTATAAATTCTACCATCATATAGACACGACAATTTTTCGATTGTTTTTGTTAACAGTTTTTTGCTCTATCTTGTAAGATGTAGTGGTGGGGGAATTTCAAAGAAGTTTTTATTAAAATGACCATAACTTTGGTATGAGTTAACGGAATTAAACAAGCTAGGCCTCGTTTGGAAGAGCTCTTCTTACCTAATAATCCGTTATATGAAAATTATCCAAGTTTATCTTGACTTAGCAGCTACAGGGTGGTATTTGACATCATAACAATCATTACGCATTATTACGAAAATTTCAAATAGTATGCTATATCTATTTTAACACGGGTATATAGAGGACGTTCTTAAGAAGCCAGTGCAAGTGTCAACTTCCAATCTGTTTTCACACCGGAGATATCAATAAAACAATTATTATGACAAGTGTACTGTGAGATTCAGAAACGATTGCTGCCCTATAGAAATATAGCCTCAGTCACATCGTTTTAGTTATCATTCCATAGATAATACTGAAGTAAAACCACTAGAAATCATATTTTGACTTCCTAAAATAACCACCATGTGGCGTAGTAGTCGCCAATATGTGCTGAATTTAATATTTGTAATCATGGCACTTTTAAAAGAAACAAATAAAAATAAGTTACAGTATAAAATTGATTTTCATGTTTATTATCATTAAACGTCAATTTGAGCTGATCACAAAGAGTTATATGAACTCAGCAAGCAAACATATAGTAAGAAAAAGTCAATATGGATAGATCTTAAAAAATTAAGGCTAATTAACAGCAAAATAAAGCAAAGTAACGTGGTATAACAACAAAGTTAACAGATAAAATACATAAACCTAACTCACACGCGTATACCTACTCTACCTATTTTCAGTGTTGCTCTAGATGCTCAGACAGGCAGGTTTATCCATGCGTGAATGGATGCAACAAGTGTATCTAAAACGATGGACGCCATCGAATATCTGAGGCAACACTGACATTAGGTATAGTATGCGCATGTTAATTTTCTGTATTTTTTGTTTGTTACCATTGTCGTTATAGTATTTTATTTTGCTTTATTTTGCTGTTAATTGGTCTTAATTTTTAAGATCTATTCACAATGATTTTTTTTACTGTCTTTGCTTGTGGTGTTCATATAATACTTTGTGATCAGCTCAAATTGACGTTTAATGATGATAAATATGATAATCAATTTTATACTGTCATTTCTGTTTGTTTGTTTCTTTTAAAAGTTCCATTATCTTGACAACTGAATATAGCACTCATTGGCGACTACTACGCCACCTGTAGGTTAATTCAAAACGTTAAAATATGATTTCTAGTGGTTTAACTTGAGTATTGTCTATAGAATGATTACTAAAACGATGTGACGATGTATATATAGGGCAGCAATTGTTTCTGAATCTCACAGCTCACTTGTCATAATACTTGTTTTATTGATATCTCCTTATATCTATGTTAAAAGATATATAGCATACCATTTAAAATTTTCGTAATAATGCGTAATAATTGTTATGATGTTAAATACCACCCTGTAGCTACTAAGTCAGGATAAACTTGGATAATTTTTATATAGAAATTATTAGGTAAGAAGAGCTCTTCCAAACGAGACCTAGCTTGTTTAATTTCGTTAACTCATACCAAAGTTATGGCCATTTGAATAAAAACTTCTTTGACATTCCTCCACCACTACATCTTGCAAGATAGAACAAAAAACTGTTAACAAAAACAATCGAAAATTGTCCTGTCTACATGATGGTAGAATTTATAATATACCTTTACTTGCATATTTTTTGAGAAAAAGCCGTTATTCTGACTGATCGTAACAGTTGCGCCCCCTAGCGGCCATTTGCAGGACTTGAAAATAATTTCCAGAGATTTCTCTTAGCCGATTTACCTAATAATATTTTTTCCTCGAAGTTATATGATTAACAGTTACCGAGATATTGCCGGCGTCCATTCTTGTTAGGCCACCCTCTATAGTGTACATACATGCTAGTATTACTTTAGATCATTCTGTATTGTGTAACCTGGAAATGACCGAATTGATTTGAAATTATGACACGGTATTATAACCTTGGCGAGGACGGTAAACACGTATGGTCAGTGGTGGCGCTGCAATAATAAGAAAACTAAAAATATAAAACCAGATCAAACTTCGTTTTTAAGCGTTTTAGGAGTCCAGGATAATCATTCAATTCTTTTTTGGAGGGAGATGAAATTGGGGTAGTTGGGGGTTGGGGTGTTGTAAAACTAAAAAGCTTGTTGTATTGCTAATCGGCTGTCCATTGACCTGTGAAGGAAAGACCTAGCGGCACAACACAATTGGGGGGGGACTGACGATGGTATCACTGTAATGTCTGGGAAGTACTGAGCCAATCAACTTGACTTCATTGTTTACTTCCCACACCGATAGACGAGGGGAGTATTGTGATCGCGAAAATTTTCGATTTTGAGGTAATACGCTTTTTGGGCGTTTTATGATGTCTACATAACAAAAATCCGCGTCGCTCATTTCCGTCGGTCTGCCTGTTTGTCTGTCTGTCGGTCTGTCCATCTGTCGGTTTGTCTGTCTATCTGTCTGTCTGTCTGTGCGAGTTTTTCGAGCCTCGTAATTTCAGTAACCGCTGCGTGGATTGTGATGAAATTTGGGTACCGGTGTGCCATGCGGTCCTAGTAAGTAAGGCTGCTATAATTTTGAAAATCGGTGAATTGACAGCGGAGTAATTATGCAAAAAACAAAAAAAATTAAATATTCCTCAAACTTCGTTTTTAGGTGTTTTGAGATTTCCTGATGATTTCTTTCGGTAGGGTTGAAATTAGGGTGGTTGGGGGTGGGGGGTTGTAAAACTGAAAAATTTGTTGTAATCGTAATAGGCTGTTCACTGGCCTATAAAAGAGAGTCCTAGGGACATAATACCCTTTTTTAGGTCCATCCGATCATTACCGGCAAGCAATACTACTATTTTCTGATTGTATTATGCACATATGCATATTGCTTCAGATCGGTCTGTATTGAGTAACGTGGAAACTATGGAACTGATTTTAATAAAGCTTTGGCACAGTATTATTACTGTGCCAAGGATGGAAAACGCGTATGGTTTTTGGAAATCGTGTCAATGGCGGCGCAGCAACAATAAAAAACATTTTCTGTTTTCTTTTGGCGCAGGTGAAATTGGGGTGGTTGGGGGGTAGAGAGTTGCAGAACTGAAAAAGTGTTTGTATGCATGATAGGCTCTCCACTGACCTGCGAAAGAAGGGCCTAGCGACATAATACACTTTTTTAAGTTCATCGGTACATTGCCTAGAGCAATCAACGGGACATGCATAGATCATTGTTTTATTAAAAACTTTGCAACAAATTTTTTCTATATTCCATTTATTCCCGAAACCGATATTACGGACCACTTTTCCACTATTCTATTCTTATGCTCATACGAAAATATATCTAGTAAGCTAATAACTGATAAAAGCAACAAAAATTACAAATTTTTTATAGATAATTCTAAATTGATCTCCAATGCAAAAAAAGAATCATGGGAAGGAATATATTCGTCGAACGATATTGATCAAATTACAAATATATTTGTAGATAAAATTATAAATTTAATAAGCACAAGCACAAATAAAGTTAAAATCAACCACAATGAAATAGGTAGGAGTATGTGGATAACTAAGGGACTTATCAAATCTGCAAATGAAAAAAATAGACTTTACATATTAATGAAACAAACAAATACTGAAGAAAATATAAATAATTATAATAGATATAAAAATAAATTCATAGAACTAATTAGGCAAACCAAAAGAGAATATTATTTAAAAAAAATAGATAACAGTATCAACGATCCGAAAAGACTTTGGTCAACTATCGACGAAATTTCAAATAAAACCAATCAAGTCAAAGATACTACCATTAATGAATTAAAAACGAGCTCTGGGGAAGTTATAAAAGATCAACAAATCATAAGTGACGAATTTGTAAAGTTTTTCACTGAAATTGGTGAAAATTTGGCAAACCTTCTACAAACAGTACCGAACATAGAAAAAAGTAACGAAAAAAGATCAGTAAATACATTTGTTTTGAGGGAGGTAGATTCCGATGAAGTATTAAGTATAATTATGTCATTAAAGAATCGAAAATCTCCCGGATTTGATGGAATTAGGGCCGAACATCTCAAAATCATAGCACATGAAATAACAGAACCATTTACCCATATTATTAATTGCTGTTTTCGGTTAGGAACATATCCTTCACAATTTAAGAAAGCTGTAATAACTCCTGTCTACAAAGCGGGCGATAAAGCAGAGGTTAACAATTATAGACCTATATCTGTGGTATCAAGCTTATCAAAAGTAATTGAAAAACTACTCTCTACTAGGATACAGGAATATCTTACTAAATATAATCTATTACATACAAATCAATTTGGATTTACAAATGGTAGATCTACATCAGATGCAATTTTGACGGTAGTGAATGAAATTTATAAAAATATGGATGAGAAAACACCCTCCATTTGCATCTTTGTTGATTTGCAAAAAGCATTTGATACAGTGAATCATAAATTACTTCTAAACACATTAGAAAGACTTGGATTTCGTGGGACAATGTATAATTTGCTTGAAAATTATCTATCTAACAGGCCACAATCCGTGAGGATAGCAAAATCAATAAGTAAGGAAATGTTTGTTAAGTGTGGTGTTCCACAGGGAACAGTTTTGGGACCACTTTTATTTAATATATACTTAAATGATCTTTTCCAAATTGATTGTGTTGGTAAAATAATCAGTTTCGCAGACGATACGGCCGTACTGTATAAGGAAAAAGAATGGAATAAACTAAAAATTATTATTGAAAATGATTTTGTCAAAATTATTCAGTGGCTTACTCAAAGAAAATTGACAATCAACTTTTCAAAAACACACTTTTTACCGTTCACATCTTATTCTAGGTATTTACCTACTTTCGACAATATTACATTAAACATAAATAATAAAAAAATTAAAATTGACAAGTTGAACAGTATAAAGTATCTAGGAATATATTTAGACTCACACTTACGTTGGGATGTACATATTAATAGTTTATTGAAAAAAATTAGATTCATTTCACATAGGATAAAATTACTAACAAACATTTTAACTGAAAAGCATCTACGTACAGTATACTATGCATTAATTGAAACCCATCTCATTTATGGTATATTGGCATGGGGTGCTGCATGCACAACATATATCAATGATTTAGATATCCTTCAAAAAGCAATTCTAAAATCTATGTTGAGCAAACCAAAACTGTATCCTAGTGATGACTTGTTCAGGGAAGCTCTGACATACGATGTCAGGCAACTTTATTTCTTACATACTATCACTCGTTATCACAAAAATTCAAATGAGCAAGACAACATCAAACACGGTCATAACACAAGATACAAATTACACGCAAAAAGCATACCTAAAACGAGAAAATCGATTATGCAGAAATCAAACATTTATTTGGCGCCAAAACTATATCAAAGAGTACCTAATGATATAAAGGAATTATCCAATAAACGATTCAAAAAATCTCTTAAAGAATGGCTAAGTTCAGTAGACAGAAAAGAAATACATGAATTAATAAATAAGTCATATTATAACTAAATCCATAAGTAATCTTATAATTTTATAAACAATTTCATTCAAATTACTCATAACCCTATTTATCTTATATGTAACATTTATATCTTATACATGCGTAAGTATTTGTAATATTTATGTGTGTATAATATGTACATTGTAACACTAATTTGTCCATGCACAGGCCTAGTCCTTCTATGGATGTTAACATATTTATTTACTCCTTTTTTTTTCAACAATTTTGTTTTTTATGTACTTTGCGAGTAAATAAATATTATATTTCAAAAAACAAAAAGTGCAGCCCGGGCTCCGACACACCGAGCTACTGTTCCATTACCCAATGACTACTCCTCACACCGTGAGGTGAGCAATCACTGGGTCCGCGAATCGTGCGCCCTAAGTAGCCGAAGGGATCCAAGGATGACTGCCTTCTGCATTCTGGCGGCTAAGATGTGCGCCGCCGCACGGCACACCGGTATTTTGCGCAGTGCAGAGAGCAGCGTATTCCTCATTCCACCTAGGGATCCAATGACCATAACCAGCAGACTTACAGTGTAGCCTGGCCAGAGCCTGCGAAGTTGTCCGAGCAACTCCTGATATTTGGTCCGCTTTTCCTCCTCCTTAGAGACGATGTTCACTTCGGCAGGCGCCGAAAACTCAATAACGAACATCGTCTTCTGTTGGTGGTCGAGAAGGGCTATGTCGGGCTTGTTTGCCTGTACAAGCTCGAGCGTGGGGAACGAGTAGTTCCAGTAAATCCGGCATCTCTCGTTCTCCACAACGGACTCTATATCCCCTGGAGCGTATGGCAGCACCGGTGTCTCATCGATACCGTATGAGTGCCTTAAATGATAGTAGAGCACTCGTAGAGCCGCGTTGTGCCGATGGACGTAAGCCGTCCCAGCGTACGTCTTACACGCCGACAAGAGATGCATATGCGTCTCTGGCGCCTGTCGGCAAGCTCTACAATGGGTGTCGGGTACATCTACACCCATAACCCTTCTACGGTATACCAAGGTGTTGAAGACACCGTCTTGGCAAGCCATTATAAAGCCCTCAGTCTCCGACTTCAACCCACTAGACCTTAGGAAAGAGAAGGTCAACTGCTCAGACAAGCCATGCTCTTCTAGATGTTTGTAGAAGATTCCATGCATTGGCTTATCTTTATGAAGTCTTAAGAGGAAGTCGACTTCGGCAGTTTTAATGTGGGCTTTTAATTCTGCGGGAGCAAGTTCCGTAATGGACTGCTGACACCTCCGCTTGAAGTCGAGTGTGAGGCTGAGCTCCTCGGCTGCTCGTTTCGCTGCGCTAAAAAGAAAGGCTCCTTTTCCCGCATTCTCGTGCTCTCGCACAAAGCGGATCAGGGGATCGGTGCTGTTCGTTACATAGCAGGCAGTGGCCAGTACTACTCTGTTGTGCAGACGCTCCAAACTCAATAGTCCACGCCCTCCCAGGTGTCGCGGGAGGTATATTCGCGGGACAGAGGACTTAGGATGCAGGCTTCTCTCCATATTCATCCTTTTGCGGGTCTTCGTGTCGATTTCCTTCAGCTCGTTCACTTTCCAGTGTATAGCACCAAAGGTGTATAATAACAATGGGACCGCAAGCATGTTTGTGGCAGCGACTTTGTTCTTGCCGGACAGTTCTGACGACCAGATCTGCCGGAGTCGGTGCAAATACTTGCGGCGGAGACACTCTTTAACCAATGTTGCCTCTTGGACATGACGCTGCGCCACTCCAAGGTAGGTATAAGTATCTCCGGCATGCAGTTGTCGCAAGATGCTCCCATCAACGAGCTGTTCCTCATCTCCACTATCTCCGCTTCGTCCTTTCTTGAGATGAACCAATGCACATTTGTCTGTCCCCAAATAAATATTAAATATTATAATAAATATTATTATTATTATAAATATTAAAATAAATATATTTCAAAAAACAAAAAGTGCAGCCCGGGCTCCGACACACCGAGCTGCTGTTCCATTACCCAATGACTACTCCTCACACCGTGAGGTGAGCAATCATTGGGTCCGCGAATCGCGCGCCCTAAGTAGACGAAGGGACCCAAGGATGACTGCCTTCTGCATTCTGGCGGCTAAGATGTGCGCCGCCGCACGGCACACCGGTATTTTGCGCAGTGCAGAGAGCAGCGTATTCCTCATTCCACCTAGGGATCCAATGACCATAACCAGCAGACTTACAGTGTAGTCTGGCGAGAGCCTGCGAAGTTGTCCGAGCAACTCCTGATATTTGGTCCGCTTTTCCTCCTCCTTAGAGACGATGTTCACTTCGGCAGGCGCCGAAAACTCAATAACGAACATCGTCTTCTGTTGGTGGTCGAGAAGGACTATGTCGGGCTTGTTTGCCTGTACAAGCTCGAGCGTGGGGAACGAGTAGTTCCAGTAAATCCGGCATCTCCCGTTCTCCACAACGGACTCTATATCCCCTGGAGCGTATGGCAGCACCGGTGTCTCATCGATACCGTATGAGTGCCTTAAATGATAGTAGAGCACTCGTAGAGCCGCGTTGTGCCGATGGACGTAAGCCGTCCCAGCGTACGTCTTACACGCCGACAAGAGATGCATAAGCGTCTCTGGCGCCTGTCGGCAAGCTCTACAATGGGTGTCGGGTACATCTACACCCATAACCCTTCTACGGTATACCAAGGTGTTGAAGACACCGTCTTGGCAAGCCATTATAAAGCCCTCAGTCTCCGACTTCAACCCACTAGACCTTAGGAAAGAGAAGGTCAACTGCTCAGACAAGCCATGCTCTTCTAGATGTTTGTAGAAGATTCCATGCATTGGCTTATCTTTATGAAGTCTTAAGAGGAAGTCGACTTCGGCAGTTTTAATGTGGGATTTTAATTGTGCGGGAGCAAGTTCCGTAATGGACTGCTGACACCTCCGCTTGAAGTCGAGTGTGAGGCTGAGCTCCTCGGCTGCTCGTTTCGCTGCGCTAAAAAGAAAGGCTCCTTTACCCGCATTCTCGTGCTCTCGCACAAAGCGGATCAGGGGATCGGTGCTGTTCGTTACATAGCAGGCAGTGGCCAGTACTACTCTGTTGTGCAGACGCTCCAAACTCAATAGTCCACGCCCTCCCAGGTGTCGCGGGAGGTATATTCGCGGGACAGAGGACTTAGGATGCAGGCTTCTCTCCATATTCATCCTTTTGCGGGTCTTCGTGTCGATTTCCTTCAGCTCGTTCACTTTCCAGTGTATAGCACCAAAGGTGTATAATAACAATGGGACCGCAAGCATGTTTGTGGCAGCGACTTTGTTCTTGCCGGACAGTTCTGACGACCAGATCTGCCGGAGTCGGTGCAAATACTTGCGGCGGAGACACTCTTTAACCAATGCTGCCTCTTGGACATGACGCTGCGCCACTCCAAGGTAGGTATAAGTATCTCCGGCATGCAGTTGTCGCAAGATGCTCCCATCAACGAGCTGTTCCTCATCTCCACTATCTCCGCTTCGTCCTTTCTTGAGATGAACCAATGCACATTTGTCTGTCCCGAACTCCATTCCGATAGCATGACTGTACTCCTGCACCACCCTCAGCGATTGTTGTAGTTCGCGTTGGCCGGAGGCATAAAGTGTTAGGTCATCCATATAAAACAGATGGGTGACCTTGTGCCTCCGGTTATTGGGCGTGCCACAGCTGTATCCTTTAGTATTTCTCAGCGCTATGGACAGAGGCAAAAGTGAGATGCAAAAGAGCAAGGGACTCAAGGAGTCTCCTTGGAAGACACCTCTTTTCAATGACACCAACTCTGTCTGAACCCGAGTTTCACCTGATGTTATAGTGAACCGGGTCTTCCAGAGTGGCATCAGTTGTTTGATGCATCCCACTATCTGATTATCCACCGAAAGACATTCCAACAGCCGCACAATGAGCTCATGAGACGTGCTGTCGAATGCCTTGCGATAGTCAATCCAGGCCATAGAAAGGTTTCGCTTGTACTGCACGGAGTCCTGCGTGACACATCGGTCAATCAACAAGTTCTCCTTGCAGCCAGCTACTCCTTTCTTTGACCCTCTCTGTTCATACACGTCGAGAAATACAGGATTCACAGCTTGAAGGAGACGCATGTACAAGATTCTGGTGAAGAGCTTGTAACATGCGTTCAGACATGTTATTGGTCTGTAGTTTTTGGGGTCAGACAAATCTCCGGTCTTCGGGAGAAGCACGGTTCGACCCTCGACAAACCAAGCCGGAATTGGCTGCTCCTGATTTAGCCACGAGTTAAAAACTCTAGCTAAATGCCGGTGGCAACTGGGGAATTTTTTCCACCAGTAGGTGTTTATGCCATCCGGGCCAGGAGCTGCGAAATTCTTTGCGCCTCGTAAGGCGTCAAGAATTTCTTCCGTGTTTATCGGATGACGCAGTACATTCAAGTTAGGAGTCCTCCTACAAACGGACTCGAACTGCGCCAAGGCCGGAGTGTCTGCTGAGAAAGGTTTGGGTTGTTCGTAAATGTCCCTCCAAAAGGCCTCCACGCGATCAGCAGTTGGCGGCTGCTCTATGGCTGGAGGCGGCTGTTGGAAAAGGCGAGAAGGTCTTTCGTAGAACATTCTGTTCTGCTCCAGACCTCTCGCCCGCGCCACCAACGATCGCTTAGCAGCGATTAGCATCCGTATCCTGTCAAGACAGTGTTGCTTGACAACAACCAGTACCGCTTGACTGAGTGTATGATGGTCGCGCCTCAACCCGTAGGCTATCTGGCGCACTCGGCGCGTAAAAGGCTTCCCATCCGCTCTATATTCCATCACACACTGGATACGGGATGCTTCCTGGCGAGCCAACTGGATTTTCGCTTCCATTTGGCGCACCCGTCTCTGTGCTCTCTCAACAGGAGAGTCTCTCACTCTCCCCTGTCTAGCTAGCCTCAGAGCCGCAGCGTAAATTTCGCAATTGATGCTCCAAATGTCAGAGGCCTCCGATAGACGTTCACCAACAACCTCATCCTCTCTCTTCAAATCTGCCAGCTTCAAGGACCTTCCGTTGTTATGCAAGGCCCTTCGGTCCCTGAAATCCCCAGGTGAGACGACTTGGTCGATTTCCCTCTCAGCGGGCCTTACCGGTGAACTTTCAGCCTGATTAACAGGCCTTCCGTCCGCCGAAGGGGCAGGCTGAGCTGGAGCACGAACATATCCCTGCCTCCGGAGGTACGATACATAATCTCGCAAATTCTGAGAGGTAAGCGTGCTATGCTCTGGGTGCATTTCACACCACCTCTCATACATGCGGGACATGTATCCCCTACGGCGCGGGCTACTGCTCTCGTAGCAGCTCAGCAGGTCATCCTTGAGCTCCGTCGTCCACCTAAAACGGTCCATATCGTTGCGGGGGTCGTCATCAGGGCGATTCGAAGCACCGCCACCTTGCCCAACGCCGGCTTCCGAAACCGGCTCGGTGTGGGTGCTTTTCCTTCGAGGTGGTCGAACCCGAAGATAGGGCCCGTCAGGTGGTTAGCCTTAGGGCCCGCAACCGACATTTCCGGAGGCAGCCGTCCAAATTGCCTCCAGAGGATGGACCTGTGAAGGTTGCCGACCGACTTACATCCTTTGGCTTCGGTATACCCCTCGGTGTCGCCACGCACCGAATAGCCTCTTGATGTTGGGCGGCTTCCTGGGGGTTTATGAAAACAGCCGCTTCTAACATGAAGAACAGACGCTGTCGGAGTACCGCTCCTCACATGGAGATCCGTCGTGTCCTATTAATTGTGGAATAGCCGATCCTCTGGATGCAGACGCTATTCCACTGAGCTAGTTTTGGTCCGCCCCGGGTATTTGATTTCCCCGGTACCACCCATATCTGGGAGGCGTTCCCCTATCCGCCACCTTGGGGAGGCGCCACTGAGGGGATCTAGAAACCCCTCGCGGGTTATTATTATTATTATTATTATTCTGATTTTTCAAGTTTCTCTCGCATTACTGCGGTAGCAACAAATGTTGACGGGCTATGCCAAGTCAACACCTGAACTATTACGGATCGGAATTTAGGAAGGATCGTACAATATTGCAGGTCTTCAGGATTACAGATTTTTGAAATATTTTGTGTAACTTTTCGTCTAGGCCTAACTGTTGTAGGTGTGGTGTAAAAGTGTTTGGTGTAAGGCCTGAGACAGACATAATTAGGGGGACAATAGTAACTTTGTTTTGCTTCCATAGTCGTTTTATCTCTATCGCAAGGTCAGTGTATTTAGATATCTTCCCAGCGTAGGTATTTTGGATATTCGTATCGTTGGGAATAGCGATATCTATCAAATAGGTAACTTTGTCTGCCTTCGATTGGAAAACTATATCTGGCCGATTTGCCGGGATAGTCTTATCTGTATGTATTTCAACGTCCCAGTACAGTTTGTATTCATTGTTTTCGAGTACTGATGTCGGTGTGTAATTGTAATATGGATCTGTGTTTTCTATTAGCTTGTTTGTTGTGGCTAGTGCTTGGTGAATGACCTTGGCTGCAGAGTTATGTCTAGCTGTGTACTCGGTTCCAGCGAGAGTTTTGCATCCGCTTGTTATGTGGTCTATTGTTTCCTTTTGTTGGTGGCACTTTCTGCAATTGTCGTCGGTTATGGATGTATCTTTAATTATGTATTTCATGTAGTTCCTTGTCGCAATCACTTGGTCCTGTATAGCAAGCATAAAACCCTCAGTTTCTGGAAAGAGTTGGCCATCCTGCAGCCAGGTGTATGATTGTCTTTCATTAATGTGATCTTGTGTGACGCGGTATCTGTGCTTGCCATGGAGTGCTTTTTGTGACCAGGTATTTATTTTTTCTTGTTGTAATTCTATGTGATTGTGTCCGTCTGCTGAGTGATCAGAGCGGGATAGATTTAGTGGAGTATAGTTTTTGTCTGCTTTTACTATCGACCTATGCAAGTTTGTCTGTTTGCTTTGGAAAAAGTCTCTGAGCGTTTTTATTTGTCTTGTGCGAAGTGACTGTATATCTATAATCCCCCTGCCTCCTTGTTTTCTGTCAATGGTGAGCCTTTCTTTGCACGCGTTTGGATGTGACATTCGATGTTTCGTAAGTTCTGTCCGTATGAGGATGTGGATGTTTTCTATATCAGTGTGTGACCACTTGATGATGCCGAAGGAGTATGTGAGGACCGGTATAGCAAATGTGTTTATTGCTTTTGTAAGATTTTTGGAATTCAATTTTGATTTTAGAAGTTTAAGGAGGCGGTTTCTGAACTCTTGTGTTAGTTGAGCCTTGACTTGTGTGTGGTCGATCTTAATGTTCTGATTGAAGCCCAGATACTTGTACGTTTCGTCCTTGTCCATGTGTTCCAGCGTTTCGCCAGTTAATATTTCCTGTTCGGATTGGTTCTTCCATTGGCCTTTATTGATGTGGAGCACCTTGCATTTGCTCATACCGAATTTCATCCGAACGTCTGACGTACACACTTCTGTTATTCTGAGTAATTCTTTTAGTTGCACTTCAGTGGCTGCATATAGTTTTATATCATCCATGTAGAGAAGATGATTTATTCTGTGCTGATTGACTTTCTGATGTCTGATGTTGAAACCATAATTTGTGTTGTTGAGTGCGTTAGAGAGTGGATTTAAACAAAGGCAGAACCACAGTGAACTAAGCGAATCACCCTGGAAGATACCGCGTCGTATGAGTAGCTCCTCTGTTTGGATATGGCCGTCCTGAGTTTTGAGATGTATGTTGGTTCGCCATGTCTCCATGGTTCTTGTAAGGAACTGGCGAAGGACTGGGTTAATTTTGTATATTTGAAGAGTTTTCGTTAGCCAGCTATGGGGTACAGAGTCAAAAGCTTTTTTATAATCGATGAAGCAGGTATGAAGATTTCTGTGTTCTTTTCTGGTTTGCTCCATGATCACACTATCAATTATGAGTTGTTCTTTGCAGCCCTGGCTTTGTTTTCTACATCCTTTTTGCTCTTATTATTATTATTATTATTATTATTATTACAAAAACCAAGGGACTTACCGATTTTTTCTGATGTATGTTATCATATATACGAGTATTGCTTTACATCGTTCTGTATTGTATAACCTGGAATTGATTTGAAATTTCGACACACTAGTCATTTGGGAGTTCCTGATCGTTTCGTTTCATCCAGTTGAAGCTTGCAGAATAAAAACTGTGTCGTTCTAGTTCCTACGGAGAAAGATGCAAGAAACTATTTACTAGAGTTTTTGTGTTGGATGCAGGCCCGTAGCCAGGATTTCACTTCGGGGGGGCTCACTAGCTTAATCATCTGACCTGCCAGGGGAGGGCGGGCAGAAAGTCCGGAAGCAGTCAGGTATCACCAACGACGTTCTATTGAAGGACGCCTTGGGTATCATGAGTAGGACGTCGTTGGGTATCACCATTTTTGCCGAGCAAGGTTTCCGTTTCTTAAACATGCTGCTGGACCAGTGAAGAAGCGTAACCATTAAAGCAAAAGAAAGTTTTGTGGCTCCTACCCGCTACGGAAAACCGGACAGGCGACTGCCCTACCTAGAGGGGGGGGGGCGTGTTGAGTATTTGAAATATTTAAATATTTAAAACATGTTTTCATCTACCGATATTTTTTTGCTGGCTATTATCCATATCTTCTGATATCTTACTATGACATATCAAAGAATAAACAAACGCAGGCGCGTACCAAATTTCAAAAAATTTCAGTAGAAAATATCAACGATTAAGACGCAGATAATAATTTTAATAAAGTATTAGCAAATCACAGCGAAATATTAAACAACATTGCTAGCGCGAAAACGCGCATATCAGCGTAAGCATCTCAGAGTTACTCTGATGTAAGCATGAACCTCTAGACCAGCGGCAGTACAAAGAGAAACTTGTAGTGTATCTATTTATTTAGGTAATATACACTGCTCGAACGGAATACTCCATTAAACGAACAGGGAAACAGTACTTACATATACCAAATCATTGCGAATTCCATTCTCAGGGTAGACTCAATCTTCCCTAAACCATAAATACTTAACCAAACCACGCAGAATCTTTTCAATATTATTCGAATGTACATCATTTGCATGATGCCAAATTACACTACAGTATTCTAGCTTCGATCTAACAAACGTATAAAATAATAGCAATAGAGTCCTTGTACTGACGAAATTTTTACAGTGCCTGAGTACCTATGAATCCCATAGTTTTGGATGGATCAGCTACAATGCTACATATATGATCAACTCTCGGATCAACTAGATTTAACTGTGAGTCAAAAGTAATACCTAAATCTTTGACCAGCATGCAATTATGTAATACATCCCCATTGATGTTGTAATTGTATTTTAAGGGGCCTGGGTAGACACCTATACGTATGTATTGTATTTGCCATGTGAAACACGGACTCACAATTTCCCGCACAACTCACTTTATTTTCAAACTATATATTTAATATCTGAGAAGGCGATAGTTAAGACCTTAATGAATGACAGCTATTTTCGATTTTCTCAAAAAAGTTTCTTAATGTGCAAAACAACTCGCAGTGCAAAATCATACATTCTATAAATGCTTGTAATTTAACAACCAAACAACATATAAAAAAAAAGGCTAAATAGTTGCACAAGCGCAAGCTTTCTTCTTCAATTTGCTTTTTGAATCATTACTGTAAGTTTAAAGGTAACGTCAGGAGCTTGGAAATGCCAGATTCATTTTTAGACTTTACCTTTGGACCTTTTGACCTTACCTTTGGATTTCTGGACTTATCTCCCCTCATTTTAGACACACACACACTGGAGAAACGGTACAGGTGGTCATGCCTCCTCGCTAACACGGAAATACGTCTTATCTTGGATTCTAAATTTAGCGCGCAATACCCTAGACCCTTAAGGGACTAACTTTGCGTGTATTTGACACTGTCTGAAATTTTTCAATATTCAAGTATAGCTTCTTAAGATTACACCAAGAACAAGAAGTGTAGAAGTAGATTCAGGATGGAAAAATCATGACAACATATGCATTGATACTTTAATTCTTCATTTCATCAAACCAACAAAACAAAAACAAAACAGTAACTCAATTTTTCCCAACCTTTTCCCAACCTTTCTTTCTTTCTTTTATCCTTATGGCGTCCGAGCGTTAGCACAATTAGCCAGCACATTATGGGGACTGGAGCGTAGTCTGGCTCTTGGCCATGTTACAGTCCAAAAAGTAAAGCGTCACTTTATTGCTTTTTCTTAATCAAAACTCGAAGATAGCAGGTATTACACTGTATCAACGATTTAAGAATATATGTATATTAAATCTCACGATTAGCAAAGATTGGAACAGCCCTAACCTAAAATCGACTCGGAGAGCTGAAAGCCGCCATGAGACTCCAAAAAATATTTTGCTTTGTTCGTGTATTCAGCAACTTTTCATTTTCATGTGGCCAGTCGGAAAATGTCAAAGTGCTGATGTTTTGTCCGCGTTTCTGGAAACTATTGACCTAATGATGTGTACAGGCTCAACCAGAGGAAGATAAAATAAATTCTGGTTCAGTTTGCCCCGTTACTGATCTGTGCTACGGACTATGTCGTGTGAAAAAATAAAATAGAGTGTTGAAAAAACGTGCAAATTAATTGAACTTCATACACAATTCAGGTTTCTATGTAATCTGATTATAAAATCGCTATAAAAGGGCAGAAGCCGTAAAGGAATAATAAAATATTTTGTGATGCTTCTTCCTACGCGACGGTCCGTTAATTTGTAGGTATTATAATTTCATTATCAGTACTATTCATTCTTATAGTTTTCAAAGATTCATCGTATTTCTCTACTAATACCGACATTAGTGACGTCACATTTTCGTAAATCTTCCAATAAAATTTCAGCTTTAGGTTTTGTTTCGGTTCTTTAGGCTGGATCTCACCCAAAAAGGTTTTTCAGATATCTCGTTTTATTTGAAATCCCCCCCCCCCCGAACGAAAATCCTGTGTACGCGCCTGCACAAACGATATGACTATAATGTTGCATGTTTTAATGGTGTTTATATTTTACAACATCAAGAACTATTAAACTCAAAAAATATTCACTATACCCCATTTGGGTGTAAAGGTGAAACATAAAAATGACTTCTTATCAAATTCTTAAAAACTGTGTGCAACGTAATACTCAACTGTTTCAGAATTTTCTTATTTTCATCAACACAAAAACAAGGAAATTTGGCATTAACTGCAAATTGGTACATCTAGCTGTTCGACGATGTATTACTAGTTAATAGTATACTATTAGAAATAATTGTTAATATTATTATTTGTCAATTATTTTATGAGCAACACTTAGAAATGAGTGGGTACCTAGAAACCCTAAAATTTTCGTTTAAATTAGTTTCGATCCCTTGAATATTTTACCCAATAATTGACCATCTCCAAACTTTATTGTATTTTTCTAAGCTCGTAGCCTAGTAATTATAGCATAAGAGTTTCAACAGTTTAGGAATATAATCACTAAGATATCTTGTAAATTTCGGGGAGGGGGCCTCCCCCCTAGCAACGTGCCTGGTTGGATGTGTTTTGAGGGCAGGCGGGCGATTATTTGGATGCAAGGGGATCTCAAACTATATCTTCATGCAATGGGAAAATAATAAAATTATATGAATGTACCTGTTGTCGGCTGTTTAACCAGATATCGAGATTAAAGTAGGTACATACATGAAATGATTCAGTTTAGCAGAGTCTGGAACATATAAAATATTACCCTATAGTATATTTTGTGATAATGATATATTAAAAATGTGGGATTTTTATGTATAAAATTTGTAAGGAACATTTTTTGAAAACATGCAATATATACCTGATCTCGGCCGTCCAGTGCAAATTGTCGGCCATGTATTTGCTGGTTCTCGGCCCCGGGGCTGGCAAATGGTTTTTTTCGGCCCTATGATATTCAGATGTTCGTTTTTTGATGATACGAGATTGACCATACCCAAATAGGTATATATATCGGAAAATTTAAAGAAATCGATTATTTTTATATATCATATAAACTAGTTTTTATTAAAACTGGAACAAAATCGAACCTAAGGTAAAAATAAATAGGTAAGACTAAGAAAAAATAAACAATAGCAGGTACTCGCTATCACATCATAGATATTTAGACATTTCACACCAGTTATCCATGTTTGCAACATGTTCTTAAGAAAACCCAAATTCAGTGCAACGTAGATTGTCACAGCCTATATTTTTATCAGAATCTTCTTCTGCTCTACCGTATAAGTCATCTTCACAGAGGAAGCAGTTTAAGTGATTTTTTTTAGATTGGCTATCTGTTTAGGACAAAAGGCAGAGCCTGATTCATCTGCATTGAATATTCTACTGGAATCTTCCCATATATGAATGCAGTAGATTTTTTCCAAAAATGATGTAAAGTACCCTCAGCTTCGTACTGAGATTTTGGATGAAGCTTTAAGAAATTTTTATACCATTTGGCCTGTAAGCGAGCATACCACTAGTATGTGCAATTTTATAGTACCTAACTTTATCAACTAAAATACCTTTGGTTATTGGAAAACCACCCTTAGCTATTTCTGTTATCCATTTCAGCAAATCGATTTTCGCCTTCAAAAGTCATAATTGGTTGTGGACCTTGTCTTTTTAAGCAAATCGGCAAATCTACCATATGTAGCCTCTATCAAGAGCTACTACTTTTGGTACCCCATATCTGCCAATAATTCGCCTATTCACAGGTATTATTTTTGTTATCATAAATAATCCTAAGTAATGTTCAAATCTATAACTTGACAATGCATGGTATCAAAAGTGAAACATTGTATTGTTTGTTCATAATGCTGATTGTTTACTTAATGGAACTACTTTTATAATGCTTCCGAACGAAGCATCTCTCGAAGAGAGCGGTTTCTCTCGATTGGTTTTCTTGTATGTGACATCAAAAAAATAATCATTTTATTTATCGTGTATTTAAAAAGTAGTGGCCGATAGGAGGCTGGTTCTCGGCCTTAGCATTTTCTTAAAAATTATTTTGTGTGTAGGCTATCACCTTTCATATAAAATGACGGCCGAAAACTGGTCTCAGTTATCTTGCAATAGTAAATAATCAAATGAAATAATACAGCTTAGATGGGAAGCGTCTGATATATTGAAAAAGGATAGAATATTGTCGTTGATTTTAACCATTTGTCGGCCTCCCGGGCCGAGAGAAGGTTTATGTTCATTCTGACGAACCATTTGACCGGCCATCCCGAATTTTATTATAAAACAATGTTTTTCTAAATTTTATCGATTTTAACTTAATCTTTAATCACCGCCCTTCAAGCTAACATACCTAAACATGCATTTAAGCATGAATTCAATAAAATAATTACTATTTCCTAGGGACCTTTTCACTGAATAAAATGCACATATTCAGTTGTCCTCATCTTACCTCAAAGTAACTATCATTTTGAATATTTTCTGAATACTGATGCTTCCTTTCACACGTCAGCGCATTACACACCGAAAATCTCAGATATGCAAGGAACAGAAATATACCTACAGGGTGAGTCAAGCTCAACGCCTCGGACTCTTGTGACCAAACGATACCACTTTTCGAAAAATTAACTTTGCGAGTGTATGTAGGTCGAGTTGGACTACATTCTAAAAATAATGAGTTTTATACAGGATGTATAATAAAAGCGTGACATATCAAAGCTATGTTTTTTTAAATGGAACACCCTGTATATTATTACATATTTAGATTCCCGGGTGCATTTTAGTGTGACTTTATGTATCACACATGGAACTTTAAGCGAACCGTTTAGGTGCAAATCACAATTTTGGGTATAGGTAGGTGTCAGAAAAAAATTGAATATCGCAGCTATTATAAATCTTAAGAGGGCTGTGACTTTGCCGTGTTACCAAGCATAAAAGTTACAGCTTACGTTGTGCGGTCGAGTTCGAATTACATTTGTACTTGGAGAAATCGCTAGATAAATTAAGGAAACTTCAATCAAAGGTAACTTAATTTTTTCAAATGGGAATGCATAATTTTTTTTATACGATCAAATGTGCAATTTGATAAGATTTCTAATGATATGCGGTTGTAAATATCAATCTCTGGTAGTTTTGATTTAATTTCAAATTTTCAGTAAAACCGGTGTTTTTCATTTTGCTACCTATAAGCAACTTAGCAGGCCATGAGATATAAACAAAAAAACTGTTCAGATGGAACAAAAGAACTAACTTAGCAGATAGTTACGGACGAACTAGAGTAAAGGGACAAAGTTAAAAAAATGACTTACAACAAATCAATTCTAACCAGAAATAGCAGACATAACACATCTAAGGTCAAAAAGCAGCTGGAGTACGACAGAAATGGGTATTTTTCACAGCATATCGGCTACTACAATATTCTAAAGATTAACGATTCACAAAACCATTGTGAATTTTGAAATGAAAGAAAATCTACCACGTAACGTTGCTGGCAGTTTAATAGCTTCAGAACAAAAATTTCACATTTCATGATTTAAAAAAATTATAACTGATGCCTCTGACTGGAGTTCTGCAAATTCTTCAATACTTATAAGCAAGATCGCCGAAAATGAAGAGTAAATTAAAAATCTGCTCACATTATTAAACATAATTTACTTGGCAGAAAATTAAAATATGATTTGTCATATGTTTTTTTGCCACCTTGCTAATAGATGCTGAAAAATTTAAAGGACGACAGTGAGAGGTATCATTATGTTTGACTTTGACGGAAATGACTACTGTTTTATACCATTAAATGTGAAATTGCGTTTTGAAGATATTAGACTGACGGCAACGATCGCTGAAAGCTTTTCTTTCATTTCAAAGTGTTTAGTGATTTTGGAAATTTTTAATCTCTAGTACATTGCAGTCGCTAGTAGGCTGTAAAAATTGTCCATTTCTGTCGTACTCCAGTTTCTCTTTAACCTTAGACATGTTACCGCCGTTATTTCTGGTTAGAGTTGATTAGTTGTAGGGAATTTTTATAATCTTGTTCTTTTACTCTAGTTCTGCTGGATCTTTTTGCTAAGTTAGTTGTTTTCTTCCATCTGAATACGATTTTGTTTATATTTCATGGCCTGCTAGTTTGTTTATAGGTAGGGAAATTGAAAAACACTGATTTGATTGAAATCTCGAAATTTAATAAAAACTACCATAGATTGATATTCACAACCTGATATAATTAGAAAGCCTATCAAATTGCACATTTGATCGTATAAAAAAAATTATGCATTCCCATTTGAAAAAATCAAGTTACCTTTGATTGAAGTTTCCTTAATTGCCCTCTAAGATTTATAATAGCTGCGATATTCATTTTTTTTCTGACATCTACCTATACCCAAAATTGTGATTTGCACCTAAACCTAAAATTTAAAAAAACATAACTTTGATATAACATACCTTAACTTTGATATGTCACGCTTTTATTCGACACCCTGTATAAAAGCCATTATTTTTAAAATGTACCCCTACTCGACCTACATACACTTGCAAAGTCGATTTTTCGAAAAGTGGTATCGTTTGGTCACAAGAGTCCGAGGCGTTGAGCTTGACTCACCCTGTATATAGACGAGGTTTAATAATTGTGCGTATATCTATTATATTTGAATTTTGGTGGAAGTGGCCGACAACTGCTGGCGGCCGGACAACCGGTACGTTTACCCTACCGTTATGTGTAGGAAGTACTGAGTCAATAATCAACTTGAGTCAATTTTTTGGTCTTATTTTGGGGGCATTGAATTGTGGTAGGTAACTAGTTTGTTATTAGTTCGTATTTATAAAAATCAAGCATTTAGGTACTTCAAAGTAAAACGTGTGGAAGCATAGGGTAGAGATAAAAGGTTTTGCTACAATTCGGATAAATTCGGTGCAGTTGACTTCCGAGTTATCTATGGAGTTTTTAAAAATAACAAATTTAAAATGGCTGACACAGATAATGCACAGAAAGGTAGAGAAGCTGTCACCGCTGAGATGATGCTTACCGATGAAAAATTCCAAGCATTTCCAGAAATAATATTCTAAGATACTGTTATATGAAGGTATAGATCATTTTCATATTACTTCACAAGTGGGCGTGACTGGTGTACGAGCTCGTATAAGTAATAAAATACTATAAGTACATCGCACCTGCAGTAAATCGTGAGAACTTGCCCTCTATTCGTATAATATGGACTAAAATCGTGTAATTTCATGATTAATCGTATAATCTGGCGACACTGTACGGGCTCGCACATAAGCCACGCCCACAGTGACGTTAATAGGAATGATCTATCTTCTTCTATGTATAATGGTTTCTGCCTGTTTGCGCAATCAACCAGGAAAATAATCTATTTGTATGTTAAGTTGCTATCCGAGAATAGCCATCACAGAGAAGCGACAAAACCTGTTACACGGGAAAAAATGATAAATTATATAAGAATTTATTATGAGTTGTGATGTGTATTTATTGCGTATCCACAATATTAAACTGAAAAAAGTAACATACTTTCAGGAAATTTAAGTTTTTCTTCCAGTGTATCGTAGAGTTTGACATTTGTCCACAATAACCCCGCGCATGCGTTATGAAAATCGGTCCCTGCTGTGTCGCTTCTCTGTGGTGGCTATTCTCGGTTGCTATGTATGACGTAAAGCATGGCCGACTCTACACTAGGCCGGAGCCTTAGATGTGGCAACGAGGCTTAGCTGTCAAATAGCTGGCCTATGGTTTCAGAATAATTATTACATTTTATATGTATTAGAGTTCATCTGGGTTAATAAATTAAGAAAAATACTTTTAGAACTACTACTACTAATACCACTTACATCTGATGTCTGGTTCATCACAGTCAGACGCTACAAAATAAAAAAATAAAATCTTTTCCTAGGTATGCCCAGATGCATGCCCTCGTTGGCATGCCCAGATGAGTTCTGTTAACTGTATTTTTCTGTGATATTTGGGAGGTCCAGAAAACATTGTAGGTACCACATTGTGGTTTAAAATAGGCCTTATCCTTTGAAATGTTTGTAAATTATTGCCTTTATTCTTATAAATATAACCAGCCCTTATGAGGAATACCTTTCACCCACTTCTGTTTATGTCCTTCATTGGAAGCACTAATTGCTAGTGCAACCTGGTACTACACACTTTGCAGGTATCTTTTTATCTTTATAGTTTCGTTTGTGCAGGTAAATAATTAGAAACACATTCAAAATCACCTTCCACTCTTCGTTGTTATTCTGGAAAGTTATGTTGGTGTGTCCTTGTTTGGAAGCCCCAATTGACTTTGCAGGCATCTTGTTATCTTTATAGTTTCGTTTGTGCAGTTAAATAATTAGAAACACATTAATAATCACCTTTCAACCATATTTTCTGCTCCTGGAAGAATACACATGACATAACAACAAATGAAAACTCGGCCCGCTGATTCAGTGTTGCCATATTTCATGCTCCGGCCTAGTGAGTAAAGTCGGCCATGCGTAAAGCTAAAACCATATAGGTTAGGTTTGTGATGCCTTCAAATAACCATTGAAATCAAGTGGCATGCATAAGTACCTATGTGTTTGTTGTTATTCTGCACTATATTATAGCCATTCCAAACAGGGGCGGCGAGTACATGGGTGCGAGCGTGCACTTGCACGTGCCCTTGGCACTTTTACTTCCCACATAGGTGAAGGGAGTATTGTAATCGCGAAAATTTTCGATTTTGAGATAATACGCTTTTTGGATGTTTTATGATGTCTACATGACGAAAATCCACGTCACTCATTTCCGTCAGTCTGTCGGTCAGTCTGTTTGTCTGTCTGTACGCGTTTTTCTAGCCACGTAATCTCAGTAACGGCTGGATGGATTGTAATGAAATTTGGGCAACGATATACTGTGGTGTCGTAGTAGGTAATATTCCTGTAATTTTGGAAAACGTATGGGGGGGCGGAGTAATTAGCAAAAAACAAAAATGTCCAAGTATTCCTCAAACTTCGTTTTTGTGCGTTTTAGGGGTTCCTGATCATTTTCTAATTTTTTTTTGAGTGGGGGTGAATTTGGGGTGGTTAAGGGGTGGGGGGTTGTAACACTGAAAAAAATGTTGTATTCATAATGGGGGCTGTCCATGAACGGAAATGAATGGAAAACCTAGCGTCATAATACACTTTTTTAGGCCCATCTGAACATTGCCTTGCTTATTATAGAAACCAAGGGACTTAGAATTTGTGATGTATATGTTACGGTTAAAGTGTTTAATTTGATAGTCTATACACTAGCTGGATATTATACAAACTATCCAAATGTCTCGTTATTTTGATGGAAAATCATATTTCATCTAAAAGAGCTATCCATATTGGTTAGTTTGTATACTATTTAGCTAGCTTACATCTATACAAGATATGCCGCTAAAGTTTAGACCACAAAGGTATCACACATATTAACCAGAGACTGGTCAGTTTACAAACTAACCACATCATTTGGATAAGGTATATGCACCTAATAATATCTCCCATAATAACCAACTCGTTGGTTGATATGTAAATTAACCAACTTCTTGGTTAGTATGTAAGCTAACTGATCTTCTTTGGTCAATTTAACAGACGTGGTTGGTTGAGTGAGGTTATGTTTATGGCAAGTGTGCAAGTGTGACGTACTTAGTATTGTTTACTATCGTGCCTTGTAAAATTTATTTAAGAACAGGTATCTATATAGTTACCACAAATGGATCAGCAACAGCAATTTGAAAAGTTACTATTAGAATGTTACGAGAAAAAGTCCCAAAATTCAAGATCAATGAATAACAGTGATTACAATGTACCTACTTCTGCAATATATAAAGAGAATACGCAAACAAGGATCTAACACTAATAACAAGAATGATTATCATGTAAGGAATACTTATGATTTACAGGAGAATCGAATCGAATAGTAATTGTATCTTTTATCTATGAATAAACCTTACTTTTGACTAAAAATTATTATTCTAAACTAAAGTAACCAAAGGATTGGTTCGTTTACATACTAACTAACGAGTTGGTTATTATGTGGTACTAGAGATATTAGGTGCATAATTTATCCAAATGATGTAGATAGTTTGTACACTGACCAGAAACACTGGTTAATATGTGTGATATCTTTGTGGTATATACTTTAGCGGCATAACTTGTATAGTTCACAAGCTAGCTGGATAGTATACGAACCAACCAATATTCCTAACTATTTCATTAGAAATATGATTTTCCATCAAAATAATCAGACATTTGGATAGTTTGTATAATATCCAGCTAGTGTATAAACTTTCAAAGTAAACACTTTAACCCATTTAGTGCGTAATTCTTCGATATCTCCCAAGGTATACCTGATCGAAGAAAATGTCAAATACAGAAGTTATTTGATTACTTAAGACGTATATCCCAAAAATATTCTGAAATATACAGGGTGCGGGAAAGTAGAATAGTGATCAACTTTTTTATATAGAACTATAACTTCTTTTTAATTCTTCTAGTTTCCATCGTTGACCTCTATTTCACCCTAAAATATTTTTGGAATCGGTTACATCGTTGCCAAGTTATAATTTATTTTCTATTAATTTCCGGATTTGCAAGGTCGCAAGTAATACGTCCAAATTGATCTTTTTGCAATAAAATCCTGGGATACGGTCAATAATATATTTAAAAAATATATATGTATGGCCAACGTTTCGACGCTAGTAGTGCGTCATCTTCAGGGCGTGTGTGATATAACTAAAATTAAAAATTGGTCTTGTAAGGATCCAACTACACTTCGTGCAATGAATACAACAATATTAACATGGAACACAAACATAATCTACAATTTTACAAAACACATTAAAACTTTAAAATCTAAAATTAAAATGCACAGAAAAACTTACACTACATCACGATAGTCTCAAATATTATTGCCGGATGGTGTAGGCTACTTGATACTTATTGAGAGACTAGTGGTATAAAAATTCCTAGCTGGGTGAGAGCATTGATAACATCTACGTTAAAAAATATGTACAAAAAGAAGAAAACACATTAAAATTGATTGCGAGGAAAGTAAATATTGGTAAGATGGAAGAAAGTATAGGCTATGTCCCTTTTATTAAATTTGCATATATACACGAAAGATTGCTCGTATCAGTTCTGAAATTCAAGCTGTTAGAACATTTTTTTATGTGAATCATCTCTAAAATATTTCGCTTATACCAGTCTTTTTCTTTACATAACGTTCTAACGTTGTCAAAATCGATTGAATGTTTGTTTTCTATGGCATGCTTGCTAAGGGCAGTAGAATTCGGGTTGTTATTTTTAATGTCATACTTATGTTTATATATGCGTTTGTTTAAATACTGTTTAGTTTGTCCTATGTATGAGTTGGGGCAGTCTTTACAAGGGATTTCATAGATTACATTACTATGCATGTCTTTTTGTAACTGTGGTTTAAGATTTGAAAATACAGCACGTGTTGTTGTAGTAGCAGTATGGGCGACATGTACATTATGCTTTTTAAATATTTTATTTATGTTTTCGGAGAGTCCAGGTGTGTAGGGCATTGAAAAGTATTTCTTTGAGGTATTATTTTTAAATTTTGAGTGTTGTTGGCGGTTATAAATTTGGTGGACTCTCTTTTTGATGGCTGTATCTGTGAAATGTTGAGGATAGTTGTTTTGGGAGAGAACTTTTTTTACCTTTTTCAGGTTGTCAGGTCTATTTTTCGCATCAGATAGCAAAATTGCACGATCGGTAAGACTATTTACTACGCTGGTTTTGTACACTTTGGGAATGTTGGAATCGAAATTTAGATATCTTCCTGACCATACTGGTTTAGTATACCAATTTGTTTCAATGCAACCATCACTGTTATATTTCAATGTAATGTCAAGAAAGTTTATTGTGTTGTTACTTTCTACTTCTTTTGTAAATTGTAGCCTTGGATGGAAATTATTGAATGCTTGGAAGGTTTGTTCAATCTATTCTTTATGTATACACAGCAGACAATCGTCAACGTATCTTTTATAGAATGCAGGTTTGTTAGTTAAGTTATTGATAACGTTTTGTTCCAGTTCTTCCATAACGAGATTTGCAATGGTTGACGAAATTGGTGAACCCATAGCCGTACCAAAGATCTGAGAATAATATTCATCTTCAAATCTAAAATATGTAGTACTTAAACAAAACTTTACTGCTGATTTAAATTCACTTAAAGGGAGTGGTGTATGGCGTTCTAGATCGTTCCAACGTTTTTCAATGCATTCAATGGCAAGGTCGACAGGAATATTAGTAAATAGTGACATTACATCGAAAGACACAAGTAAATGGTTGCTTGGAACGGTTTGCAATTTGATAAACTCATGAAAGTGCCAAGAGTCTTTTACATGGAAGTTGTTATTCCCTAAAATTTTTGAAATAGTATCGGAGAGATACCTTGAGAGTTGGTATGTAGGCGCTCCAGTGTTGCTCACAATAGGCCGCAAAGGCACGTTAGGTTTGTGCAGCTTAGGAAGTCCATAAATGTAAGGTGTAACGCCATTGTAGCAACATAGTCTGTTTTTCATATTGCTGTCAATAAAATTTTTCTGATGCCAACTTAGTACCATTTTGTTTAAAATGTCTTGTGTCTTACGTGTTGGGTCAAAGGTCTCTTTTCTATAAGTTGTAGTATCGTTTAACAAATTCAGTAACTTATTTTTGTAAGTCGATACATCCATAATGACAGTTTTATTGCATTTATCTGCACAAAGGATACATAAGTTTGGATAATCTTTTAAGAAGTTTTTGGTCGATTTAAGTAGGAAGTTATACTTGTTTTTACATGTTTTTTTTGTATTGTTGAGCTTATTACGAAAGTTGGTGATAACATTACAAATTTGGTTTCTAGTTTGGTCTTTGTTTATATTTGGAATTAAGGATATTCCCTTTTCAACACATGCTATAATTTGATTTATTGGTATTTTCATATTAGGTAAAGCGAAATTTGGTCCCAAACTTAAAAAACGCTTAACATTATCCGGAATTTTGGTGTTTGTCAGATTTATAAGCCAATTATCGTTCCCAATTTTTGTCAAACTGTAAGACTGTCCTGCCATTAGACATTAAAAAACTAAATAATCTATCTATCTATCTACAAAAATAAGTTACTGAATTTGTTAAACGATACTACAACTTATAGAAAAGAGACCTTTGACCCAACACGTAAGACACAAGACATTTTAAACAAAATGGTACTAAGTTGGCATCAGAAAAATTTTATTGACAGCAATATGAAAAACAGACTATGTTGCTACAATGGCGTTACACCTTACATTTATGGACTTCCTAAGCTGCACAAACCTAACGTGCCTTTGCGGCCTATTGTGAGCAACACTGGAGCGCCTACATACCAACTCTCAAGGTATCTCTCCGATACTATTTCAAAAATTTTAGGGAATAACAACTTCCATGTAAAAGACTCTTGGCACTTTCATGAGTTTATCAAATTGCAAACCGTTCCAAGCAACCATTTACTTGTGTCTTTCGATGTAATGTCACTATTTACTAATATTCCTGTCGACCTTGCCATTGAATGCATTGAAAAACGTTGGAACGATCTAGAACGCCATACACCACTCCCTTTAAGTGAATTTAAATCAGCAGTAAAGTTTTGTTTAAGTACTACATATTTTAGATTTGAAGATGAATATTATTCTCAGATCTTTGGTACGGCTATGGGTTCACCAATTTCGTCAACCATTGCAAATCTCGTTATGGAAGAACTGGAACAAAACGTTATCAATAACTTAACTAACAAACCTGCATTCTATAAAAGATACGTTGACGATTGTCTGCTGTGTATACATAAAGAACAGATTGAACAAACCTTCCAAGCATTCAATAATTTCCATCCAAGGCTACAATTTACAAAAGAAGTAGAAAGTAACAACACAATAAACTTTCTTGACATTACATTGAAATATAACAGTGATGGTTGCATTGAAACAAATTGGTATACTAAACCAGTATGGTCAGGAAGATATCTAAATTTCGATTCCAACATTCCCAAAGTGTACAAAACCAGCGTAGTAAATAGTCTTACCGATCGTGCAATTTTGCTATCTGATGCGAAAAATAGACCTGACAACCTGAAAAAGGTAAAAAAAGTTCTCTCCCAAAACAACTATCCTCAACATTTCACAGATACAGCCATCAAAAAGAGAGTCCACCAAATTTATAACCGCCAACAACACTCAAAATTTAAAAATAATACCTCAAAGAAATACTTTTCAATGCCCTACACACCTGGACTCTCCGAAAACATAAATAAAATATTTAAAAAGCATAATGTACATGTCGCCCATACTGCTACTACAACAACACGTGCTGTATTTTCAAATCTTAAACCACAGTTACAAAAAGACATGCATAGTAATGTAATCTATGAAATCCCTTGTAAAGACTGCCCCAACTCATACATAGGACAAACTAAACAGTATTTAAACAAACGCATATATAAACATAAGTATGACATTAAAAATAACAACCCGAATTCTACTACCCTTAGCAAGCATGCCATAGAAAACAAACATTCAATCGATTTTGACAACGTTAGAACGTTATGTAAAGAAAAAGACTGGTATAAGCGAAATATTTTAGAGATGATTCACATAAAAAAATGTTCTAACAGCTTGAATTTCAGAACTGATACGAGCAATCTTTCGTGTATATATGCAAATTTAATAAAAGGGACATAGCCTATACTTTCTTCCATCTTACCAATATTTACTTTCCTCGCAATCAATTTTAATGTGTTTTCTTCTTTTTGTATATATTTTTTAACGTAGATGTTATCAATGCTCTCACCCAGCTAGGAATTTTTATACCACTAGTCTCTCAATAAGTATCAAGTAGCCTACACCATCCGGCAATAATATTTGAGACTATCGTGATGTAGTGTAAGTTTTTCTGTGCATTTTAATTTTAGATCTTAAAGTTTTAATGTGTTTTGTAAAATTGTAGATTATGTTTGTGTTCCATGTTAATATTGTTGTATTCATTGCACGAAGTGTAGTTGGATCCTTACAAGACCAATTTTTAATTTTAGTTATATCACACACGCCCTGAAGATGACGCACTACTAGCGTCGAAACGTTGGCCATACATATATATTTTTTAAATATATTATTGACCGTATCCCAGGATTTTATTGCAAAAAGATTGGATTATAACGGTCAGGATACAAAAAGTAAATAAAGCCCAAATTGATGTATTCCTTTATCTTTTCTCTATAATATTATACAGCGAGTTACTTGAAAGATCAATGAATATTGTTTTGGATGTTAACAGCAATGTGCATCTACAGGGTGTTTTTGGCAGAATTTTAAATTACGGCAATTTGAAGGTCATTTTACTTTGTTTTTTCAAATGTAACTCCCTGTATGTTTTATTTTACATCGAAATATCTATTGATGCCCTATCTCACCTTATAATATTTTTTTCACGTCTGCGACGTTACCAAGTTATAAATTATTTTACCAAATTTTCAAACAAATATCCCCGATTTTTATTAATAAAACACACTGTATATTTTATTTAACATAGAAGTACTCCCTAGTAATAATTAGCGGCGTGAACAAGTTTTGATTGGTGTTCCTAAAATAATAAAACCGCTTTCCTTGCTCATACTATGAGTTTCGAATACCAGGTCAGTAAAAGGTACAGGAACGCTTAAATATCTTCAAAATTTGCACAGCTGGAACGAGAAAATCAATACCTACAAGTTTTCGAACATGCAGAATTAAAAAATTCTAACAGCAGTGTTGCCAGATTTACCAACGTCATAATTTTGTTATTTTAGGTAGAATTCTCTACTTATTTTCATTGCAATGAATTGCGTGTATGCGTATGTAAAACTGAAAAATTTGTTGTATTTATAATAGGCGGTCCATTGACCTGTGAATGAAAAACCTAGCGGCATAATACACTTTTTTAGGTCCATCCGAACATTGCCTTGCTTATTAGCTTATTATAGAAACCAAGGGACTTAGAATTTGTGATGTATACATACGAGTGCTGTTTTAGATCCTTATGTTATTATATTGCGTAACGCGAAAATTATTGAATTGATTTTGATGAAATTTTGGCACAGTATTACTACCGCGGTGAGGATGGAAAACGCGTATGTTTTGGGAAAATCATGTCAGTGGCGGCTCGAAAAAACTAAAAATATAAAAACACCCCAAACTGTGTAAAACTGAAAAAATTGTTGTATTCATAATAGTTTCTTCGTTGACCTATGGAAAAAATACCTCGCGGCACATTACACTTTTTTAGGTCCATATGAACATTGGCTTGTCTATTACAGAAACCAAAGCGAAAACTAATGAATTGATTTTAATGAAATTTTGACACAGAATTTAGTGCCGCGGCGAGGATTAAAACGCGCCTGTTTTTGAAAAATCGTGTCAGTGGCGGCGCAGCAATAATAAAAAAAAACTAAAAATATAAAAACAGCTCAAACTTGAGATGGTTTGGAGGCTCCTGATCGCTTCGCATCGTCCAGTTGAAGCATAGAGAAAAAAAACTGTGGCGTCCTAGTTTCTAAGGAGGGAGACGCAAGAAACGATTTACGAGAGTTTTTGTGATGTGTGTCTAAGATGAGGAGAGATAAGTCCAAAAATCCAAAGGTAAGGTCAAAAGGTCCAAAGGTAAGGTCCAAAGGTCACTATAAAAATTAATTTTGCATTTTCAGGCTCCTGACGTTACCTTTAAACTTACAGTAATGATACAAAGAGCATATTGAAGAAGAAAGGTTGCGCTTTGTCACCTATTTGGCCTTTTTTTGATATCGTGTTTGGTTGTTAAATTACAGACATTTGAAGAATGTATGTTTTTGCACTGCGAGTTTTTTTGCACACTAAAAACTTTTTTGAGAAAATCGCAAATAGTTGTCATTCATTAAGGTCTTAACTATCACCTTCTGAAATACTGTGTATCTAGTTTAAAAAACAAGTGAATTATGTTCGAAATGGAAATCCCATGTTTTGCATAGCAAATACATATGTATAACTGTGTATACCCAGGCCCCTAAAGGTCTAGTTCCCTAAGGTTTTCTCTTGTCGCATCTTTGTTCCTCCACAGGTTATACCATAGTTCGGCTTCATCATTGAAAGCTTCCAAAAGGCGGTACTGGCAAAAAAATGTGATTTCTATTTAATATCAATCAGTAACATGTTCGGCATTACACTTTGATGTCGTGACATCAAACCAAAAGCAGGCAAATATTTATCAACAAAACACTGGCGCTGCTTCAGTGTGTATATAAGATATCATCATCATAGTCACAATATCTTAACAGACATATTGTGAACTCGTAAAATGCATTAAGTCGGAGCTAGAGTATTGCCGACACAAATATTATCAATGGTTCTGAGAACTGTAGCTCGCCATCGATCGCGAGTTACTGTCAGTTCAGTGGCGCTCTTGATACTCATATCCAGCAAATGTTCCGTCGTATCTACCCAGCGTGTAGGGGAACGGCCACGGCACCGCCCACTCAGGGCATGACCCTGAACTACAAGTTTCTCTGTGTATATGTCCGAAGAATGTAAGCATTCTCTTCGACACAATGGAGGATAGTCTCTTTGGATTACCAAGCACATCCAGTATGGAAACGTTATGGAAAAAAATATAAGATATAAGGGAAACTAAACAAAGAAAAAAACCGATTGCTACCAAAAATCTCCTGGAGACTTAGACCGATAGTTGGAGCAATGTTGCAAAACTTGTACATGATGTCTAATGGCAGTTGCAGTTCTCGCTGAACCGAACCTCGATGATCCTTTATGATAGACATTATTCTTTTGATATTATTTATGCATGTGTCCATGTCGATAGTCGTTGATTGTAACAAAGTAACAACATATTCCAATATGCCTGAATATTTGGCTATCAAACCAACGCCTATAATGAACTCACACAAGGCAAATCAATCACATCCTCTCAAGGGTTGACTATAGAACTCCTCGCTACATTCTTCAATTCGATCGGACCATGGCCGACTTTACTCACTAGGCCGGAGCATGAAATATGGCAACACTGAATCAGCGGGCCGAGTTTTTATTTGTTGTTATGTCATGTGTATTCTTCCAGAGCAGAAAATATGGTTGGAAGGTGATTATTAATGTGTTTCTAATTATTTACCTGCACAAACGGAACTATAAAGATAAAAAGATGCCTGCAAAGTGTGTAGTACCAGGAATAGAGGACATACCAAACCATGGCCGAACATAACCTTCCAGACTAAAAAGAACATTTCAAGATGATTTTTAATGTGTTTCTAATCATTTACCTGCACAAATGAAATTATAAAGATAAACAGATGCCTGCAAAGTGTGTAGCACCAGGTTGTACTAGCAATTGTGCTTCCAGTAAAGGACATAAACAGAAGTGGGTGAACAGCACAAGTGAACAGTATTCCTCGTATAGGCTGGTTATATTTATAAGAATAAAGACAATACTTTACAAACATTTCAAAGGATAAGACCTATTTTAAAGCACAATGTGGTACCTACAATGTTTTCTGGACCTCCCAAATATCACAGAAAAATACAGTTAATAGAACTCATCTGGGCATGCATCATCCATCTGGGCATACCTACGAAAAGATTGGATAGTGAAAGGGAATCAAGACCAGCAAGAATGGCTTCACAGTGACCTAATAGTGAATTTTTCTAGCTCAAGTGACAATTTACAAAGTAAATTGAGTGTTCATTTAAGTGGAAGTGGAAGTGGCAGCAGGAAACAGGTAGCGTTTATTTTTATTTTGTAGTGTCTGACTACGATGAACCAGACATCAGATGTAAGTGGTATTAGTAGTAGTAGTTCTAAAAAGTATTTTTCTTAATTTATTAACCCAGATGAACTCTAATACATATAAAATGTAATAATTATTCTGAAACTATAGGCCCACTATTTGACAGCTAAGCCACGTTGCCACATCTAAGGCTCCGGCCTAGTCTAGAGTCGGCCATGATCGGACTCTTAGCATGTGGTACCCGCCATAGCCTGCTAGGGGGCAAAAGCTGCCCCCCCTGCCCGTACCTGGTCTACTTTGACTTATTTCAATGTTTTAAATCATACTGGCTCACTGCTCGAATGAGGAACCACTGATCCGAGTCATCAGGTATTAGATGATTCGAGACGGTAAAGTCATTCGACGATTTGAATCAGTTGATTCAAATAATCGGTTCACTAGACTACCCTTTTTGTCACAAGAACGATAATGAGCATTCAATTCTTCATTATTGTTTCTCAGAGCCGTCCGGTGAACGTTTGTTTTTACAGATAGAGTGCGGGAGCCGGGAGAAGTAAGAGAAGAAAAGCAAGGAGAAGAGCTTCCTCTTTAGGAGGAAGTTCGACGGTTGGAGGCTATAACGTGACACAGTTGATTTGAGTTCGGTAAATTTGGGTTTAACCAAAAGGTTTAATTTCAAATAGCAAAATAGAGGGTTGCTGTGCGATTTCGCTTGATTATAACCTCGCTGTGCCTGCTGTTTAATGTAAACCCTCAAGTAAAACAGATGTCAAGGTCGCAGTAAAGGGTATCGTTGGAAAGATACCATGGGATGTTAGTGATTGTGTGCAATGTACTACTCTGCAGAACCTGCATATGCATTTTACTTAGGATTCAGGCATAATACAATTATTACTGAAGAGAATAATTAATAACTACAGTTTTTTATATTCCAAATTAATATCATGTTAAAATGCTATATTACTAACTTTTACTTTGTGGTTTTCTGAATAATTATGAACCTTTTCCTTTGTTCTTTCTGCTTATATCAGCAACACATTCGAATTCACCATTCGCACCCTATTGAAGAATCAAAACCCGCCAAAATACCTTATTGAGACAACACCACCTAATACTACATATATAAGCCCTTCCATAGATGTTCCCTGTGTGGGGGCGAGTTAGAATATCTCCCATCGTATATCCTGCGTGTCGTAAAAGGCGACTAAAAGGAACCGAACTACTGTCGGTATAAGCAGTAACCTCTTCTCAACCAACATCTTTGGGTGGACGAGTTGACAAGAGTCAGGACACCTTCCTGTCCTTGGGGTGAGAAATTGTTCCTAAAGGCGGATGAATCAGTAGATACATCTGGTCAACGGCATGAGGATGCAGAAAACAAATGGGAAACTACTGCATTAAAGATATTTAAGATATCCCAAGAGGAACTCGTAAAATGAGTAACGTGAGAAACTATTGATAATATTAGTGTCGGCAATACTCTAGCTCCGACTTATTCCATTTTACGAGTTCACAACATATATATAAACACAATTACAGCATAGCGTAATTAAAACATTCTAGCAATTATTTCAATAGATGTTCAGAATGCTCCAGTTGGAGATTTCACTTTTGACTTAACTAAACGGAAGTGACTAATCTTTTTATCTCATTAGATATGAAATTCTAAACATGTTAGACTGTAAGCAAAAATCGCTGGTAGTTTTCCTTTTGTTTCAAAATTTTTAATCGTTTTGGAAAGTTGTCAAGCTCTAGTAGACCTCGATAGGTAGTAGGCTGTGAAAAACAAATACTTCTGTCATAGCCCAGCTACTCATTTACATTAGATATCTTGGAGCTGTTGTATCCGGTTAGAGTTAATATGTTGTAAGAAATTTTCATAATCTTGCCCCATTTCTCTAGTTAGTTTGCATCTTTCTACTAAGTTTGTTGGTGTCTTCCATATTAACGAGCTTCTGTTTATTTTTCATGGCCTGCTAGGTTGCTTGCACGCAGGAAAATTGAAAAACACCGATTTGACTGAAAATTTGAAATAAAATGAAAACCAAAAAAGATTGATATCGAGAATGCTATATCGTTAGAAAGGTAATCAAATTTTACATTCGATTTTTTAAACCAAAATAGGCATTGCCATTTGAAAAAAATCTGTGATTGAAGTTTCCTTAATTAATCTACTGATTTCTCCAAGTACAAAAAGAATTTAATTTTAGCCGTCTGACCTAAGGTGACGCATTTCATGCTTAGTTGTACCGCAAAGTCGCGGCCTTCTAAGTTTTATAATCGCTGCGATATTCAATTTTTTTCTGATACCTACTTATACCAAAAATGGTGATTTGCACCTAAACGGTTCGTTTAAAGGTCCATATGTGATACATAAAGTCACACTAAAATTGACCAAGGAATCCAAATATGCAATAATATACAGGGGGTTCCATTAAAAAAAATGTAAGTTTGATATGAATCACCCTGTATAAACGTCAAAATTTAAGTGAAAATATTTTTACGTTATAGCCCTCAAGGGTCCCTACCATGATGAGGTGACAGATTTTTGAAATATTTTTTAGTAAGCCCACAATCCTCCGCCCACGCACTATTGGCCCACCCTGTATGCTTATTTTTCTAGTGACCGCGACTATAGATTATTAACAAAAAAATTTACAGAAATGTAACCGACATCTGAAATTAACACACCTGAAGATGGTTTAGATTAAAATAAACCGAAAGGTAGTGAAGGAATGTTATAGTTTCAATCGTTGACCGAAACCCATGAAAAACAAACATAAAATTCACTATATTGAACTTTTTCTCAGGGATAAGGTATGATTGTTTTTTGCAATAAAATCGTTAATAGTCTTAATACTAATTTTGCAATTAGTTTGTTGGCATTTATTACCTAAGATATAATATGCATTGTATATACATATATATGTAGGGGGTGTACAGAATACACAACGATTGTAATTAAGTTACAAAACAAGGCGCGTGTAGCTAAAGGTTAACAGAAAAAACAATCCTACAAATACGCAGCCACTGAAAAGGGTAGGAAAAGAAGTTAGTGCGTGACCTAGATTCCTTTCTTGGAAAAAATCCTATACCTACAACTTATTCAGAGACTATATTTCTTTTTAGAAATACGAAAAACATAAGTTCCCTTCCTTGAGCAAAGCCTGCCAATCATTACTTTTTCTTTTACCGTTTTATAGATAGGTATTTAATAGGTATACTGCGAAGAATTGCTCCGTTTTTAGAAGCAAAAGGTAACGCTCCTTTATATACATACATATAAATACAAGCTATCGTTAGTGTTGTGCTAGCTATTCAACTCTTTTTGTTCCCTTATCATGTACGATTTTCAAGTTACAGAGATTCTGGGTCACCCGGTATATAGTGCGACATGGCAACGTTGAGCCTTTGTCTTTTATCATCATCCCAAAAACATGTAAGCCAAGGCCGAAACGAATACACGTGTATCCTTCTGCTGACCTACTTTTGATCTAACGAGAAATCCCGATGGCACCCGACTTCGCCTGGTCAATATCTGAATTCTGAAAGCGAGCGTGGACGGGCGGAATCGGAATGAGAAAACGCTCCCTCGACCCCCTCCTTTGTTAGGTAACTAGCACACAAAGCTAGGCAGTAAGCAGAGTGACTGACTAGGCAGATAGTATAGATACGCATTACCTTCACTCCAATATTTAGGCGGCAACATATTGGCCCAATAATATCCTTACTTAGTACACATTTTGTGACCGAAGTTTAATAATATCCAACACATACCTGTGATAGTGACATTCTTTTGTTCGTTTTAAGTTTACCGTTATTGCGAAATTCGTATCTTGGTAAGTCGTATGTTTAAAAATACCAGTTCTTACAATACCAAAATTTATTCTACAACCCGATTTAGCCTCTCAATTATCAAAACCACACGTGGTTATCGACATTTTGGCGGTTCCTGCAGGCTTATGAAAGTAAAACAGCCATTCAATTTGATGTAATATGTAGGTACCCTAGGTATATCAGCTATTAAATTAATGATTGAATGAGCATCATCGACATCATCGTTATAATCTTGTTTAGGTAACTTATTTGCTTTAATTTAGTATACGTATGGAATGTTTGAAATACAGGTTGATATAGGTATTTGCTTTGTTGTTAAATGCAAAATGAGAAAATGTATAATTAGCTAGGTACCGGAAGTGGAATGGAACACGGATAGTGTAACAAGTTTCAGAGGTTACAGTAAAACACAGGCAAGTAGGCCATGCCTTTGCGTTTCCCATAAGAATGAAATTACAAAACAAAAAAGTTCAGCAGCAACTTAAAAACTATCGAGCTCTAATAGCCATGATTACGCAACGTTGGCCAGCTGAATTTAGACTAGTAATGGGCTCTGGTAGGTAGGTAGGTAGGTATATCAAAAACATTGATTGCGGACTGCGGTATCGATTCTAAACATTAAACAAACATTTGAATCATCGATAGGTATGTTTCATACTTTAAATGTGACAATTATTTTTCCTCCAAAGACTTTGTTATAACTGAATATCATAATAAGACGTTTTTTAGTTAAATCAAAAGTGGGTATAGATTAGATAGGCACGCAAATACCTAACAAACAATGATAAAAACTTGAGTATTTAACGAAGGGGCGAATGGGGTCAATTTGATTTTAAATCAGTCAATAAAAGATTTTGAATGTTTTTAAAATGCTATTGTAGAACCATCTTTTGTTGATACAGGTACTTTGGGATCGTGCAAAATCGGAATTATGACATGAAAAATCACCTTTTTTACGGGGCACAATTTGACAACTCGATGCACAGAAAGTAAATATTGTCAGACGTGTTAATTACTATAGCCTTGTTATAGTACCTAGTCAAAATGGAACTTGGAACCTATGAAAGTAAAACAGCCGAGGCTGCTGCTACGAACGTTATCGATTTTCTCGGCAATCAATCTAAAATAACCAAATCAGGCTATAACGAATTCGAACATTTTTGTTCTTTTTCTTTGCACCTACTTTTTCCCTTGTATGTGATATATCTAAGTAGGTACCTATCTAATTCACAGCGCTGCCATGTGTGACGAGGTCATTGAACAGCCACGTGTCCTAACGCAAGAGAGAAAGCGCCAACAGTGATATTCCCCTCTTCCCTATTGCCCCAATATTTCGTGCCTAGTCGACGTCCGACGAACACGAAAAGTGCTAACTGGTGCGCATTGCGTCACATTCTGAAGCGCGATGGAGGGGTGGAGCGCAGACCAATCATAACGCGCCTGCCTTGGTTCCACCACCAGAGATGCCTATTCTCTGCTGGAAAACCGTTCGTTTCTCAATCTTGCTGGAGTCTTTGTGAAGTAAAGTTTGTGTTCGACAGTCAGTTCGTGTCCTCGCTTTTTGTAAGTTTATATCTGGTGTGTGTTATACATATACTATCGATTTTATGTATATCGGTGTAGTAGTATGGCTTTCAAGCTAGTGCTAATCAATTTGGTTTACTGCACGCTTGACGTCGTTATGTTCGTAACTTCCGCATAGTCGGCCATCTTGTCGAGAATATACTACGTATGTGTGTTCACTTTCTTTAAGGATTTTTCTCAATATTAACACGGAAACACGATTTATGTTTCACATACAAAAAAATCTAGAATGGCGTTAAATTGTTTTCAGAGTGTTCTAACCTTAACAGATTTCCTCAATTTTCAATATGGGTGAGCAGGGGAGTGATTTGGGCTTACTTTTTTTTAAACAGTCAGTCTTTTTCTCTCTCCTATTAATCCATTTAATATCAACAAGTATTCTGGAAGGAAATCTCTAGAAAGGCAACGCGCCAAGCGCGTTGAAAATTATTTTCATCAACCCGAAATGTAGGTCGCATAATACCTACTCGTAGTATACGGTTAGCTATTACTGGTTCTTCAAAGTAGGTTAGACCGTTATATCGAATAATATACCGTAAGTATGCAAGCAGCCAGTGGCTCGTTAATAATTGTGAAATCAAACCTTACATAAGATATTTGTACAATAGTACAATCAGTGTTTCTTTAAATATATCTGCGTCATAATGACTGAATATTATGGTTGAGTCAATCGAAGTCTCGTGAGATATTCATCTGTTCGTTTCGGCCAGCTTTTGTCATGTTCTGGAATTTTGCAATAACCTTGATGCCTACTTCTATCTATATAAAAAGTTTCCGGTTGAGACAGATGTTTTTATAACGAATGATATAATCGTATATGATGTGTTGTGTTCAAGGTTAAGAGTGGCCGTGAGTCAAGCCCACGTTTTAGATTCGTGAACATAGGTTCTGGTACCAGATATATTCGTGGCCCTCATTTTCAGCCAATGGGGTCCCGCGTCCCGCTCTCGCGATTCTGGCACTCCCAAACTTTTCCATGGTAACAGCAGCAATGACACGAACAGCTAATCATTGGCGTACTGGTATTTTCTGTACACATCCTATGAATAAAGTGTTAGAAAAATTAGGAACGCATGATTTCATGTTTTTTGTAAACTAAATAAATTGTATTCTAGGTACATAGACGTTAGATCATAGTTGACCTTCACTGATCTGTTTACCCAATGAAAGTTATATTTTATCAATTAAAATATTTTTATAAACTCCCACTAACTAGGTTGTCAAAAAAATACATAGCTATGGATATTTAATATAAATTATAACAAATATGTTTTTCACAAATTCAATGTAGAGGATTCCAAGTAAGGTCGACATGCACTGATCTGATAACAGACTGCAAATTAGATTTTATCAATAAAAATGCCTATGTTTATAAACTCCCACCAACAAGGTTGCCTAAAAAATGTTCACAGCTATATTTCAATTATGAAAACTATATTTTTCACAAATTCTCTGTACAGGATCCAAAAATGTTCGTAACTTTATTCAAATTAAAGTATAAAAAAAATATTTTTAATAATTTACTGTAGAGGTAGAGGATCCCAAGTAAGGTCGACCTTCACTGGTCTGATTATCGAATGAAAATTATATTTTATGAATTAAAATATGTCTCTATACTCCCACCAATAGGGGTGCCTAAAAATGTTCATAGATATGTATATTTAAATTGTACAAAGAAACATTTTTATAAAATTCACTGACGTGCTTACCAAAAGGAATATTTCCTTGACACGTGATATTCACATAACAAAAATAAGTTCAAATGAAAACTGAGTGGAGTTTTTGAAAGTACGACAGGGTCTATCATACAATGCTTTTAAAACATTTTTTTGTACTTCAACCCTTAAAACTCACCCTCAGCTTTTGTTTTTCAAATAGCAACAAATAGTTTTTTCTACACAAATTAACTCCTTATATTATTTAAAATCTTGCAGTACCTTTGATTTTATACGCAAAATTATTTTTCTCTTAAAATCATAAGTACACCATAAATAAAATAAGAATTGAGGGTTTTTATCAAAAACAACCAATGTCATATTTTAGCAAATTAACAAATTAAAAAAAATATACGTAGAATTTTCAATTAACATTTAAAAGATTTTAACAATTTTGACAAAATACAACTCGGTAAAAAACATTAAAAATTATAAAAAAATTCAAATAACAATAAAATCTAAAGCATACGTCCTTACCTATCGAGAACACCCCTATAACGACAAAGAATAACATCTCTTCGGATCTGAAAATAAACGTCGAAACGTTGGCTCTTTGTGTAAAACACTTCTTGCAGTACTTTGTTCCAAAATCCGAAAAACCTCTTCGACAATAGTGAAGTAAATGCATTGTATTTTATTAGTTATTGATTTGAAAGTAAATCATTTTCTAATACTGCTAAATTAATTGCAATTACGGGTAAAAACCACCAATGTCAAAGGGCTTACTTCCCTCACCGATGGGTGAGGGGAGTATTGTGATCGCGAAAATTTTCGACTTCGTGATAATACGCTTTTTGGGTGTTTTATGATGTCTACATAACGAAAATCCACGTCACTGGTTTCCGTCGGTATGTCTGTCCGTCTGTCTGTCTGTTGGCGTTTTTCTAGCCTCTTAATCTCAGTAACCGCTGCATAGATTGTGATGAAATTTGGGCAGTGCCGTAGTAGGTAATGTTCGTATAACTTTGGAAATCGTTGTACGGGGGCCGAGTAATGAGCAAAAAACAAAAATTTTCAAATATTTCTCAAACTTCGTTTTTAGGCATTTTAGGGATTCCTGATAATTTTCTACTTTCTTTTGGGTGGGGGTGAATTTGGGGTGGGGGATTGTAAAACTGAAAAAAATGTTGTATTCATAATGGGCTGTCCATTGACCTGTCAATGGAAAACCTAGCGGCATCATAATACACTTTTTAGGCCCATCCGAACATTGCCTTGCTTGTTATAGAAACCAAGTAACTTAGAATTTGTGATGTATACGAGCGTTGCTTTAGATCGTTATATTATTATATTGCGTAACGCGAAAATTATTGAATTGATTTTTATGAAATTTTGACACAGTATTACTACCGCGGCGAGGATGGAAAACGCGTATGTTTTGGAAAAATCATCGTCAGTGTGGCGGTGCAGCAATAATAATTGAAAAAACTAGAAATAGTAAAATACCTCACTTTGTTTTTAGGCGTTTTAGGGGTTCCTGATCATTTTCTACTTTTTTGGGTGAGGGTAAAATTGGGCGGTTGGGGGGGTGGGGGGTTGTAAAACTGAAAAAATTTGGTGTATTCATAATAGTTTGTCCATTGACCTGTAGAAGAAATACCTAGCGACATATTACACTTTTTTAGGTCTATCTGAACATTGGCTTGTCTATTACAGAAACCAATTTTGTGATGTATACATACGGGCTTTGCTTTATTTCGTTCTATGTTCATTGCGAAAAGCAAAAATTATTGAATTGATTTTAATGAAATTTTGACACAGAATTTAGTGCCGCGGCGAGAATGGAAAACGCGCCTGCTTTGAAAAATCGTGTCAGTGGCGACACAGCAATCAAAAAAAAATTAAAAATATAAAAACAGCTCAAACATCGTTTTTAGATGGTTTGGAGGCTCCTGATCCCTTCGCATCGTCCAGATGAAGCATGGAGAAAAAAACTGTGGCGTCCTAGCTTCTAAGGAGGGAGACGCAAAATATTTACGATAGTTTTTGCGATGTTGGATTTTTTTTTTGCGAGCGGGTGTGCGATGATTTGGTTGCAAGGGGATTTCAAACTATAGCTTTATGCAATGGGAAAATAATAAAATGGTATCATCATTATGTGAGGGAAGTACTGAGTCAATCAACTTGACTCCATTTTTTTCTGCTCAACGAAATATAATCCAGAAATATATTATCCTGTAAACCAGTCAGAGGGACATACATTTAGTGTGTAATTCTTCGATATCTCGCAAGGTAAACCTGATAAAAGAAAATGTCAAATACAAAAGTTATTAGGTGACTTAAGGCGCATATTTTAAAAATATTTTCAAATATACAGGGGGTTGCGGGAAAGTGGGATAGTGATCAACTTGATTCTTTTATATGGAACTATAACTTTTTTTTTTAATTCTTCTAGTTTCCATCATCGATCTCTATTTAACCATAAAATATTTTTGGGATCGGTTACGACGTTGCCAAGTTATAATTTATTTTCTATTAATTTCCGGATTTGCAAGGTTGCAAGTAATACGTCCACATTGATATATTCCTTTATCTTTTCTCAATAATATTATACAGCGAGTTACCTGAATATCAAATGAATATTGTTCTGGATGTTACCAGCAATGTGCATCTACAGGGTGTTTTTGACAGAATTTTAAATTACGGCAATTTGAACGTCATTTTACTTTGTTCTTTTAAATGTAACACCCTTATGTTTTATTTTAAATCGTAACATCTACTAATACCCTATCTCGTCTTGTAATATGTTTTCGCGTTTGCGACGTTGCCAAGTTACAAATTATTTTTCCAATTTTTCAAACAAATATCCCCGATTTTTATTAATAGAACACTGTATATTTTATTTAATATAGAAGTACTCCCTAGTAATAATTTGCGGCGTGAACAGGTTTTTACTGGTGTTCCTAAAATAATAAAACCGTTTTCCTTGTTCATAATATGTAGTTCGAACACCAGGTCAGTAAATGGTACAGGAACGCTTAAATATCTTCAAAACTTGCACAGCTGGAACGAGAAAATCAATACCTACAAGTTTTCGAACATGCAGAATTCAAAAATTCTAACAGCAGTGTTGCGAGATTTACCACTTTTACGTTACACGTCATAATTTTGTTATTTTAAATAGAATCCCCTGCTTATCTTTATTGAGCATGTCGAATTTAGTAAGATCTCACAATTTCAAAATTTTGTTTCTATTAATTACTCAGATACGGCAACATCGCTTTTTCAGTAAACAGTACCGGAACGCTTAAATATTTCCAAAACTGCCACAGCTGGAGCGGTGAAATTCAATACTTGGGGGTTTTTGAACATGCAGAATTCAAAAGAGCTAACATCAGTGTTGTCAGATTTACCATTTTTACGTTAGACTTCATAAATAGGGCATTCCGTTTACAATTATGACGTGAAAGGTAAAATTGGTAAATCTCACAACGCCGATGTTAGCATTTTTGAATTCTGTATGTTCAGAAACTCCCAAGTATTGAATTTCACCGCTTCAGCTGTGGTAGGTTTGGAAATATTTAAGCGTTTCGGTAGTACTGTTTACTGAAAAAGCGGTGTTGCCGTATCTCAGTAATAAATAGAAACAACATTTTGAAATTGCGAGACCTTACTAAATTCGACATGCGCAATTCATTGCAATAAAAATAAGTAGAGGATTCTATTTAAAATAACAAAATTATGACGTCTAACGTAAAATTGGTAAATCTGGCAACACTGCTGTTAGAATTTCTGAATTCTGCATGTTCGAAATCCTGCAAGTATTGATTTTATCGTTCCAGCTGTGCAAGTTTTGAAGATATTTAAGCGTTCCTGTACCTTTTACGGACCTGGTATTCGAAATATATAGTACGAGCAAGGAAAACGGTTTTATTATTTTACGAACACCAGTTAAAACTTGTTCATGCCGTAAACCATTGCTAGTCGATGTTATACAGTGTGTTCTATTAATAAAAATAAATCGGAGATATTTGAGGGATGCTCTCTATTTCCGTCAATATGGCGCAAATATGCGTGAAACAGCTGTCTGCGTACTGGTGGATTGACGGAGGTGTAGAGCAACCTTCGTATATCGGCTTTTATACGCAGCAGCGTATAGAACCCGCGCTCCTCTGGTGGCTAAAAGCGGACGAGCCGTGTCGTCCCACCAAACAGTTTGCTGCTGTTGGCAGCGGTTCTCTTTGGTTGCCGTTACCTCCGGGTACCAGATGGCGCACCGGCAGAACTTGCTCTATTTCCGTCAATCGACCTATGGCGCACTTATGATCGCAAATAAGCGTGAAACTGCTGTCTGCTACTGGTGGATTGACGGAGGTATAGAGCAACCCTCGTATATCGGCTTTCATACGCAGCAGCGTATAGAACCCGCGCTCCTCTGGTGGCTGAAAGCGGACGAGCCGTGTCGTCCCACCAATAAGTTTGCTGCTGTTAGCAGCGAGTCTCCTTGGTTGCCGTTACCTTCGGGTATCAGATGGCGCACCGGCAGAACTTTTCAGTCATCTGCTAACTCGGAGATATTTGTTTGAAAATTTGGAAAAATAATTTAAAATTGGCAACGTGTCAAACGCGAAAGAAATATTACAAGGCGAGATAGGGTATTAGTAGATATTTCGATTTTAAATAAAACATACAGGGTGTTACATTTAAAAAAACAAAGTAAAATGACGTTCAAATTGCCGTAATTTAAAATTCTGCCAAAAACACCCTGTAGATGTAAATTGCTGGTAACATCCAAAGCAATATTCATTCAATATCCAAGGAAATATTACTAGGCACTACAAGATATTAAATAAAATAGTGACCTCATTAATATAGGTAAAGCTGTGGGGTGCTATTTTGAGAAAAGTAGAGGGTAAGCTTTAGGGGCTGAAATAAAAAAAATGTTTCGAAAGCATGGTATGATAGGTCATTCGGTACCTGCAAGACCCACTTAGTTTTCTTTTTTTATCTACTTCTCTTACGAAAATATTACGCTTCAAACAAATCCTTTTTTTATTTATTTTATGCTTATGACTTTACGAAAAATAAAGTAGTCAAGTTGATTGACTCAGTACTTCCCACACGTAATGATGATACCATTTTATTATTTTTCCATTGCATGAAGCTATAGTTTCACATCCTCTTGCAACCAAATCATCGCCCACCCGCTCACAAAAAAAAAACATCCAACGCAAAAACTCTCGTCAATAGTTTCTTCCTCCTTAGGAACTAGGAGGCCACAGTTTTTTTTTCTGCATGCTTCAACTGGGCGATGCGAAACGATCAGGAGCCTCCAAACCGTCTAAAAACAAAGTTTGAGATGCTTTTATATTTTTAGTTTTTTTTATTATTGCTACGCCGCCACTGACACGATTTTTCAAAAACAGACGCGTTTTCCGTTCTCGCCGCGGCACTAAACTCTGTATCAAATTTTCATTAAAATAAATTCAATAATTTTCGCTTTATGCAATATACATAGAATGAAATAAAGCTAAACTCGTATGTATACATCACAAAATTGGTTTCTGTAATAGGCAAGCCAATGTTCAGATGGACCTAAAAAAAAAGTGTATTATGCCGCTAGGTTCTTCACCCACAGGTCAATGGACACCCCATACAACAAATTTTTTAGTTTTACAACCCTCCACCCTCCAACCACCCCAACTTCACCCTCACCAAAAAAATGTAGAAAATGATCAGGAACCCCTAAAACACCTAAAAACAAAATTTGAGCTGTTTTTATATTTTTGGTGTTTGCTGCGCCGCCACTGACACGATTTTTCCAAAACGTACGCGTTTTCCATCCTCGCCGCGGTAGTAATACTGTGTCAAAATTTCATTAAAATCTATAAGTTTCGCGTTACGCAATATAGAACGATCTAAAACAATACTCGTATGTATATGTTAGGAGCAAACACCGATTTCGGCCAATGGACGGAAAATATGGTCAAAACGCGTTTTGGATGCTACCAATGTCCGAATTATCGCTTTCCGACCGTTTAATGTAGCCCGGAACGTGTTTTGGGTCAACTACGATTGCCAAAACGCGTCCTGTTCTACTGCGATTTTGTGCGTGTCTCAGCTTGTAAACGATACCTCTGGGCTTTTGGAGCCAGTTTAAGTATTTGATCTTTGTGCGGGTTAAGCTTAATTCAGATGCATACGACATCCGACGAAACTACGGTACGATACTGTTCCTATTGATTGCAATATTTTGATTTGACATCATTTTGAGTATTTCAACCAATAGGAAAAGTTTCGTACCGTCGTATGGTCGGATGTCGCGTGCATCTGAATTAGGCTTTAGGCAGTAGCTAGAGAGTGCCATAGAAGACCTAAGGTTATGTTTTAATGACGAACTGCAAAAAGTCATAAGTGGTAGCAATGATCGTAGTAATATTTGTACAAGGGAAAGATACGATCAAACACTCACAAGGTAAAGGCGGCAAAAGCTTGTACAAAAGTAACGGTGACACAAAATCTTCGAAACAAAGACGACGATTGAAAAGGTATGATATTTTAAAGATTGGCGATATCGAAAAGCTAATTAAAAGAAGGACAGATGAAACAGCAAAACTGCGTTATTTTTGCTGACCCACGAGTTATTTGACATTATTCATTCCGCTCATGTGGGAGCTGGACATAAGAGAGTGTGAGGTATGTTTCTTTCAGTTTTTTTTTACGGACCTAAAATCTACAAGTGCTTTTATTTATTGCATTTATGGATTCTAAGCTCAAGAGGAAATATTGTAACACGGCAAATAATTGAGATTTATTTATTCGTATAGTAAAATATAGAACGTGTTCTGGCAATCGTAGTTGGCCCAAGACGCGTTCTGGGCTACACTGAACAGCCGGCAAGCGATAATTCGAACATTGGCAAAACGGTAGCATCCAAAACGCGTTTTGACCATATTTTCCGTCCATTGGCCGAAATCGGTGTTTGCTCCTAACATATACATCACAAATTCAAGTCCCTTGGTTTCTATAATAAGCAAGGCAATGTTCGTATGGACCTAAAAAAGTATATTATGCCACTAGGTTTTTCATTCACAGGTCAATGTACAGCCCATTATGAATACAAAAAATTTTTCAGTTTTACAACCCCCCCACCCCTCAACCACCCCAAATTCACACCCATCAAAAAAAAAGTAGAAAATCATCAGGAACCCCTAAAACGCCTAAAAACGAAGTTTGAGGAATATTTGAAAATTTTTGTTTTTTGCTAATTACTCCGCCCCCTGTACAACGATTTCCAAAATTATAGGAACATTACCTACTACGGCCCCACAGCATATCGCTACCCAAATTTCATCACAATCCATGTAGCGGTTACTGAGATTACGACGTTAGAAAAACGCCAACAGACAGACAGACCGACGCAAACGAGTGACGTGGATTTTCATTATGTAGACATCATGAAACTCCCAAAAAGCGTATTAACTCGAAATCGAAAATTTTCGCGATCACAATACTCCCCTCACCTATCGGTGTGGGAAGTAAAACTGATTTTTGTATAAAATTTATTATACTACAAGATTTTAAATAAAACAAGGACTAATTTTGTGTAGGAAAAACTATTGGGTGCTATTTGATAAATTAAAGTTGGGGGTGAGTTTTAAGGGTAAAAGTACAAACAAATTTTTTGAAAGAATGGTATGATAGACCCTGTAGTACTTTCAAACATTTCCACTCAGTTTTCGTTTGAACAGTCTTTTGTTACGAGAATATCACGTGTCAAGGAAAATGCAGACAATTTTATTGCAGATACGGTAGTTTGAATGAATAAGGATCAGAGGCTATCCAGCACGGAATGTGGCTGGTGCATAGGCCACACGATGGGCCCTTTTGCGCCTCTATCCGCGCTAGTCCCAAAGACCTGCGCTTTTGGCAAAGGCAAGTACATTCTTAGATCCTGTCCGTTTTATATCTATTGGTTCCAAGGTTCTTGAGCCCAGCATAGTCTGCCTGTGATAACCCAGGGTTTCACAGCGACACAAGATGTGTGCCGAGGATTCCTCCTCTTCACCACACCACGTGCACGTTGGGTCGTTGACCACCCTCATCACGAACAAGTGACGCCTGATGGTGTTGTGACCCATTAGTAGGCCTACTAGCAATCTCAACTTACTCCTATCCAGAGAGAGACAAAATCGTCCTATTCTCTCTGCAGGCCCTGCTAATAGTTCCCGAGCTTGACGGAGATGACCGGAGATGTTGTTCCATCTCAGAGAGTGTTGATTCTGGGTCCACTCTCCAGTTGTTTTCCTAATCAAGTTTGCAGATAGTCCTAAGGCTGGTTCCGGGCCCACAAAACTGTTGCCGGATCCCATCCTGGCCAGATGATCCGCCTTTTCGTTACCCTTTACCCCAGCGTGCCCAGGTACCCACATCAGTGATACCTTGTGTTTAGCTGAGATGTCGTCAAGAGCCCTCCTGCACTCCAGGACCAGTCCCGACAGAGCAGATAGTAATCCGCCTCCTAGACCCGTCAATTTCCCAAATACGATTTACACAAGCAAGTATCGCATAGATCTCAGCCTGGAATACTGTGGTGTGCCCCCCAAGAGGGAGTGAAAGTCTTGTATGGGGTCCGTAGACTCCCGAGCCCGAGCCCTCTCTAGCGAGTGAACCGTCTGTGTACCAGACCTGTCCTCCTCCTTCGATGAGTTGTCTTTCCCTAGACTCCCACTCTTCCCTTGACGGAAACACCACCGTAAATTTGCGATTGAAGCGATGCGTAGGAGAAACTGTATCGCTCCTCGCCAACAGAATAGGACAATCCTCATGCAACTCTGCCAGAATCGTCGAACGTCCTTTGCCTGGATTCATAAAAGTCCAGTTACCCTGGCTCCAGAGACGGAACCCAGTTTTTCTAGCTTCTCCTTGAATTACCAGATCCAAAGGAGGAAGATTCAATAGTGTTTCAATGGCACTCAAAGGTGTTGTGCGCACTGCACTGGTTATTTATACAGGTCCACCACACTATGGAGCCATATATTAATGACGGTCTGACTATTGTAGTATAGAGCCAGTGCACCACTTTTGGGCTCAGGCCCCAGCTACTACCGACAACTCTTCTGCAGGCCCATAATGAGTTTCGAGCCTTGCTTACCTTATAATCCACGTGCTGCCTCCAAGTCAGCCTGTGATCCAGTATGACTCCTAGATACTTTACTGACTGAGACAATTCAAGTGTCGTTCTGAAAAAGGTAGGCCTCACGAGGCCTTCCATCTTCCTTCTCCTAGTGAACATAACGAGCTCCGTCTTTTCAGCGTTCACTGACAGATCTACCTCATTACACCCATTAGCAGACGCCAGGTCAATGTGGCCCTGGACAAGTGGGCCTACAAGGAACTGGCGAAAGCCTGGTTAGAGAGAGACGACTGCAGGCAAGCCAAGAGATTCATAGCAGGCCCTGATAAGGGCCGAACGCTATGGCTTTTGAATAAAGGCAGAAAGACGCTCAACCTTCTGGTGGGGGTTCTTACTGGCCATTGCCTGCTGAATAGACATTTGTCACTTAGGAGCGTGGTAGGGGACCCCATTTGCTCCAGATGCTGGGAGGAGGACGAGACAGCGTTCCACTTCCTGGACAGATGTGCAGTTTATCGCAACCTTCGGGTTGAGATATTCGGCACGACGGAGTTTGGGGAGGAGCCACTATATTCAGCGAAATGGTCGGACATACTGACTTTCGTCAGGAGGTCTGGTAGGTTCGACAAGGAGCTTTCTAGGGTGTAGAATTTTAGTGTTTTCAGTGATTGGTTCAGTGGGGTTGGCAAAAAGGGCCAAAGGGGGCCTACTTGCCTGGCTTCGCCTCCCCATCACTACTATTACTACTACTACTACCTCATTACACCACGTTTCCACAACGCGCAGCGCGCCTTGCATTACCTCGGAGACTGTATTAATGAATCTACCCCTGACCACTATGCTCAAATCGTCAGCATAGGCCTGCACGTAGACTCCTGTGTTACTTAGTCTCACGAGTAGGTCATTCACCACTAAGCACCATAGTAGAGGTGAAAGAACACCGCCTTGTGGGCAGCCTCGCGCCACTGCAACGCTATAGTTTATGTCATTAAGCGTTGCAGAAGCCACTCGGCACTCTAGAGTGGTGAGAATCCACTCCACTAGGATTGGAGCAATTCCATGTCTCTAGGGCGCGTCTTATCGAATTGGTAGTGGTACAGTTGAATGCACCCTCGATGTCAAGAAATGCTACCATAGCCACCTCCCGTTGGTCTAACGTTTTCTCAAGCCTGCTGACCAAATGAAGAAGTGCCAGCTCAGCTGATTTTCCCGCCTGGTATGCGAACTGATAGGCATGGATTTCAACCCTTTGTAAGGGCCCATCCCTGATATATCTATCAACCAACCTCTCCAGTGTTTTTAGTAAAAAGGACGAAAGGGTAATCGGTCTAAAGTCCTTCGGACGAGTATCGCTACCTCTGCCCGGCTTAGGAATAAAAACGACCCTTGAATGCAACCAGCTCTTCGGTGTGAAGCCAGTAGCCACACAGGCGCGAAATATCCTAAGTAGGTATGGTAGTACCAGATCCTGTCCATGTTGTAGCATGGCTGGAATGACGCCATCCTTGCCTGTACTTTTGTATGGAGCAAAAGTATTTATTGCCCATCTCGTGCGGTCATAAGTGACGACTTCTCCTGCCATCTGCCATTCTTCTCTATGAGGACGGCGGAGTGGCCTATGTGCACTTGTCTGTTGAGAAGCAGCCGATCCCGGAAAGTGCACACTCATCAGCTATTTAAGCGTTTCCTCCTCATTATTGGTTCTATGACCATTGGAGTCCGTCAGGGTCCCCAACTTGGACTTGGTGTCCTTGCTAAGGATCCTATGCATCCTTGCCGTCGCAGGAATGTCATTGATTGACCTGCAGAAGTTCCTCCAAGATTCCCTGGAGGCCCTCCTGACTTCCCTCTTATATTCCTGTAGCTTTATCCTATACTCCTCCCATTCAGGAGTACCTTTCCTGTACCTAACTCTTGTGAGTAGTTTGTGCAGGGACTTTTTCCTGGTTTCTAATTTCTTAGTCCAGAAGGTGGAATTGCCCGCCACGCCCACTTTGCGTAGGGGACAGTTATCCTCAAAGGAGGCTCGGAGGTCCCTACACAGGGAATCAACTGCCGCCTCCAAGTCCTTCCCTTTACTGAGATCCTGATCTATAGGATGGAGCCTGCTACCTAGGTCCTCTTTATAAGAAGCCCAATTTGCTTGCCTAGGACTTCTAACGAAGATTTCCTTTTTTTTTCGTCAATCCTAAACGTTGTATGTCTATGGTCGGACAGTGACGGTTCCAAGGATACGGTCCAGTCCTTGACCTCATTACAAATACCGACAGTGCTCAGTGTTATGTCTATGACCTCGTCCCTCACATTGTTTGAGAGGGTAGGAGTGTCGCCAACATTCAGAACCTCTAGGTTCGAAGTCCCTAGAAATTCCATCAGCTCTTCACCACGTCTATTAGTGTTAGAGCTACCCCATAGGGTGTGATTGGCATTGCTATCACACCCCACGATAAGCTCGAGATAATTATCTCGACAGTGAGACACAAGGCCCCCCATCTCTTTAGAAGGAGGAGGATATCCTGAATCATACGGTAAGTACGCTGAGCATACCACTAAACTCCTTTCAATGCCTTGTTCTCTAAGGCGAATCACCACCGCAACCATGTCCCTAGTTGTAAAGTCCATTAGTTGCCATGCATTCATATTAATACATAATACACACACCCTAGGCTTTGTGTCCGGAGCGCTACTAAAAATGGTATACCCTGGAATGTTAAGCCCGCTAATAATGCCATTCCTTATCCAGGGTTCCTGAATAAGAGCTATATCATAGCGATCCCTAGTGATAGTCTGAGTGAGAACCCTAGAAGCCGCTATGCAATGCTGTAAATTAATTTGAATAAATGAAATGTAACTCACCATTCTTTTTTTTTCCGGCAGTCCATTCTTGTCCGTCTGTGTAGCGAACCAACGGCTAGTGCCCCACGGTGGAGCCCCGTTCGTTGCCGCTACCCTCGCTCTGACTGTGGCGTTCATCTGACTGCCACAGCATCCTAGCTCCCTCCAGTGCTGAGTCGAAGTCACTATCCAATAGTTGCTCCCCGCTCACTGGTGTGCTGCTGTATGGCCCACTAGTTCCTATTGTGGGCACATCCCTGTCCAACTCCAGAGACTTCTGAGGAGTCTGTTCCTGCCGCTCGGTCCCCCTTGAAGGAGCCTGAGCGGCAACAACAGCCTCCCCAGGTGCCAGCTGGCCTTGGTTCCTAGGCTCCTGGCTCTCGCCTGGGCCCTGATCACCGCCGGCAGCAGCAGTCCCGCGTTGATCTTTATTCTTGCTCAGCAGAGTAAACGCTGCTGAGCTCGCTCCGCAGTAAAGCCGCAGCCCACTGCCCTCGATTACACCCCAGCTAATGAAGTCAACGCTGAGGACCAGACGCACGCCTTTCAGTTCCATCTTGACCTCCATCACCCTCCACGAGTTGGGGTGTATCCCAGGATTTTGCCTGCCTAACCTCCTCAGGAGGATGTCCTCTTTCACGTGAGGGCCCGGGAACCAAGCCATCACCCTCCTGAAGACGGGCAGGTCATCATATCGCATCGCCCTGAGTCGTGCTCCTTCCCAGGGCCTCAGGTTGCCAACCTGAGCCTCCAGCCACGTCTGCGAGAACTCGTTCTCGCAAACGAAGATGGCCGCCCCCCTCGAAAAGTAGCAGTCAGCAAACCTTGGAAAGGCCCCTCCAAGTGGGAGCCCGTCCATCAGTCCGCTCACTGACTCCTGGATACTGAAGACTTGCGTCTCCACCAACTGAGCACTACGGTAGTCGGGAACGAATACCACCCTGTGCCCGGTTTGCGCCACTCTTGCGTAGCTAACGTTAGCGGAAGTGCGAGCTTTCTTCCGCGATGAGGCACCCTCCGGTGTCACGCCCGCCGAACTCGGATGCTTCCTAGCAATGCTAGGCCCCGCCGATGCCGCAGCTGCAACACCCGAAGGCGCCCTAGCCCGCACATAAGCTGCAGCGCCCCCCGAAGCAGATGCCCCCGAAGAGACATCTCGACTTCCGGAGCCCTGCCCCTCCTGCGCCTCCGGGCCCGCTTCTTCTGCGCTCCCGTCCTACCCTTTCTCTTCAAATTCAAGGTCCCCACCCTCTTGGCGAGTTCCCTTGAAATATCACTCACTTGCTCTTCGCCAGTGAGGGTTCTATCGGGGTCTTCTGGTGAGAGGCCACCCGGCTGCTGTTCGGGGTCCCCTGATGGGGGGCTCCCGGATTTGGGTTTATTATTATTTTTATTGTTCATAATAAATCCCACGAGTAAGGGGGAACTACATGGTCCGCACCCGCGGCGCCCCCTGCACGGGTGTAAGGCTCGCTACTCTGGGAGGTCGCCTGGTATCCCAGAGGCTCCGTTAGCGACGGTGCACCCCCACCGCCACGCACCCTTTAGCACGGATCGCATGACACATTGGGTTGGGTTCTTCAGTTAGCCTAGAGGACGTTCGGTGCGATCTCCTAGGGATGGGTGCATTTACTTTTATCGTGAGTACACCCTCCCCCAGGAGCTGGCACCGATAATGGCAATGCTGTTGCCCATTGCCAGGGAGCCTTTCGGGGCTCTAGCCTAGATCGGGACAGAGAGTGAAGAGGCTCGAGGACCTATAAGCATCTGGTGATCTCGAGTCTCCGCACCCCCTTATCCCCCAGATACGGTAGTTTAGGATTGCCTGCAAATATCTGTTCACAATTTTGTCAGGCATCTAGGTACAAAAACTGGAGCGAGCAAGATGTGTGACGTAAAGGCACTGTGCCCACTATTTAATGAGATAAAGAAGAATGCACAAAAGGATAAAACTAGTAAACTATTGATAAAGTATAATTTTCATTTGGTCATCACATCAGTGAAGGGCGACCATAATTGTGATCCTTTACAGCGAATTTGTGAAAAATATGTATTTCTATTTCTATTTTCAAATTAAATGTAAAACTGAAAAATTTGTTGTATTCGTAATAGGCTGTCCATTGATACGAGAATGAAAAACTTAGCGGCATGATACACTTTTTAGGTCCATCCGAACGTTGCATGCTTATTATAGAAACCGCGGAACTTGGAATTTGTGATGTATATGTTAAGAGCAAACACCGATTTCGGCCAATGGACGAAAAACATGACAAAAACGCGTTTTGGCTGCTACCATTTTACCAATGTCCGAATTATCGCTTTCCGACTGTTTAATGTAGCCCAGAACGTGTTTTGGCTCAACTGCGATTGCCAAAACGCGTCCTGTTCTACTGCGATTGCCATAACGCGTGGTGGATTTTGTGTGTCTCAGCTTGTAAACGATACCTCTGGAGCTAGTGTATTCATTTAGTATTTGATCTTTGTGCGGGTTAGACAGTAGCTAGAGAGTGCCATGGAAGACCTAAGGTTATGTTTTAATGACGAACTGCAAAAAGTCATAAGTGGTAGCAATGATCGTAGTAACATTTGTACAAGAGAAAGATACGACCAAACACTCACAGAGGTAAAGGCGGCAAAAGCTTGTAAATGTAACGGTGATACAATGTCTTCGAAACAAAGACAACGATTGAAAAGGTATGATATTTTAAAAATTGGCTATATCGAAAAGCTAATTGAAAGAAGGACAGACGAAACAGCCGAACTGCGTTATTTTTGCATGACCCACGAGTTATTTGACATTATTCATTCCGCTCATGTGGGAGCTGGACATATGAGATTGTGAGGTATGTTTCTTTCAGTTTTTTTCACGGACCTAAGATCTACAAGTGCTTTTTATTCATTTTTATTCATTTTAGTTATGGAATCTAAGCTCAGAGGAAATATTGTAACACAACACGGCAAATAATTGAAATTTATTTTTTCGTAGTAGAATATAGAACGTGTTCTGGCAATCGTAGTTGACCCAAAACGCGTTCTGGGCTACATTGAATAGCCGGAACGCGATAGTTCGGACATTGGCAAAACGGTAGCAGCCAAAACGCGTTTTGACCATATTTTCCGTCCATTTACCGAAATCGGTGTTTGCTCCTAACATATACATACGAGTATAGTATTGTTTTAGATCGTTCTATATTGCGTAACACGAAAATTGTTCAATTGATTTTAATGAAATTTTGACACAGTATTACTGCCGCGGCGAGGATGAAAAACGCGTATGTTTTGGAAAAATTGTTTCAGTAGCGGCGCAGCATTAGTAAATAAACTAAAAAATATAAAAACGGCTCAAATTTTTTGTTTTTAGGCGTCTTAGGGGTTTCTGATCATTTTCTGCTTTTTTTTGGGTGGGGGTGAATTTGGGGTGGTTGGAGGGTGAGGGGGTTGTAAAACTGAAAAATTTGTTGTATTCATAATAGTCTGTCCATTGACCTGTTGAAGGAATACCTAGCGACAACTTACACTTTTTTAGCTCCATCTGAACATTGGCTTGCCTATTACAGAAACCAATTCTGTGACGTGTACATACGAGGTCTGTTTTATTTTGTTCTATGTATATTGCGCAAAGCGAAAATTATTGAATTTATTTTAATGAAAATTTGATACAGAGTTTAGTGCCGCGGCGAGAACGGAAAACGCGTCTGTTTTTGAAAAATCGTGTCAGTGGCGGCGCAGCAATAATAAAAAAACTAAAAATATAAAAAGCATGTCAAACTTCGTTTTAGATGGTTTGGAGGCCCCTGATCGTTTCGCATCGTCCAGTTGAAGTATGCAGAAAAAAAACTGTGGCGTCCTAGTTCCTGAGGAGGGAGATGCAAGAAACTATTTACGAGGGCTTTTGTGTTGGATGTTTTTTTTACGGCCGGGTGGGTGATCAACTTGACTCAGTTTTTTTATAGAATTAATTCACTAAAATCAGTAAAGAACTTCAGTTGTCCGAATTGAGGTCAAAACTGATTTCTTAAAAAAAAATAGAGTCAAATTGATTTAGTCAGTACTTCCCACACGTAACCGGTGTGAACTTGGCAGATAAAACCCAGAAGACAATTTTCCGAAGATGCCCGAACGACCAGTGGCGTCGTTATTACTAATAAACACTATTGACGGTATGATACGTGCTTATATATCGGGTTATTAACTGAGCGATCATCTAAAGGGGTAGCAGCCAAAATAAAAACAATTAAAATATAATTTTTACCACTAAGGAAACAATTCCCCAAGATGAAATTGCAGCCAAAAAATAACACCTAAATAATGCCATTTTATGAGTCCAGTCTCATCAACTGTACGGACTTCTAAAGGGCGAGCAGCCAAAATCAAAAATATTAAAATATCATTTTCACCCCTAAGAAAATAATTCCCCAAGCTGAAATTGGTGCCAAAAAGTAACACCTAAATAATGACATTCTATGAGTCCGGTTTCATCAACTGAGCGAACTTCTAAAGGGCTAGCAGCCAAAATCAAAAATATTAAAATATCATTTTCACCCCTAAGGAAATAATTCCCCAAGCTGAAATTCATGTCAAAAATTAACACATAAATAATGACATTTTATGAGTCCAGTCTCATCTATTGAGCGAACTTCTAAAGGGCCAGCAGATAAAATCAAAAATATTAAAATATCATTTTCACTCCTAAGGAAATGATTCCCCAAGATGAAATTGATGCCAAAAATTAACACATAAATAATAACACTTTATGAGCTCAGTTTCATCAACTGAGCGAACTTCTAAAGGGCCACCAGCCAAAATCAAAAAAATTAAAATATCATTTTCACCCCTAAGGAAATAATTCCCCAAGATGAAATTGATGCCAAAAATTAACACATAAATAATGACATTTTATGAGTCCAGTCTCATCAACTGAGCGAAGTTCTAGAGGGCCAGCAGCCCAAATCAAAAATATTAAAATATCATTTTCACCCCTAAGGAAATAATTCCCCTAGATGAAATTGATGCCCAAAATTAACACATAAATAATAACATTTTTCTGAGTCCAGTCTCATCAACTGAGCGAACTTCTAAAGGGCCAGCAGTCAAAATCAAAAATATTAAAATTCATTTTCACCTCTAAGGAAATGATTCCCCAAGATGAAATTGATGCCAAAAATTAACACATAAATAGTAACACTTTATGAGCTCAGTCTCATCAACTGAGCGAACTTCTAAAGGGCCAGCAGCCAAAATCAAAAAAATTATAATATCATTTTCACCCCTAAGGAAATGATTCCCCAAGATGAAATTGGTACCAAAAAGAAAGACCTAAATAACGACATTTTATGAGTCCGGTCTCATCAACTGAGCGAACTTCTCAAGGGCTAGCAGCCAAAATCAAAAAAAATTAAAATATCATTTTCACCCCTAAGGAAATAGTTCCCCAAGATGAAATTGATGCCAAAAACTAACACATAAATAATGACATTTTATGAGTCCAGTCTCATCAACTGAGCGAACTTCTAAAGGGCCAGCAGCCAAAATCAAAAATATTTAAATATCATTTTCACCCCTAAGGAAATAATTCCCCAAGATGAAATTGGTGCCAAAAATTAACACCTAAATAATGACATTCTATGAGTCCGGTATCATCAACTGAGCGAACTTCTAAAGGGCTAGCAGTCAAAATCAAAAAAAAAAAATAAAATAATAATAATAATAATAATCGCCCGTGCGAGGGGTTGCTAGATCCTCTCAGTGGCGCCTCCCCAAGGTGGCGGATAGGGGAACGCCTCCCAGATATGGGTGGTACCGGGGAAATCAAATACCCGGGGCAGACCAAAACTAGCACGGTGGAATAGCGTCTGCATCCAGAGGATCGGCTATTCCACAATAAATAAGGCACGACGGATCTCCATGTAAGGAGCGGTACTCCGACAGCGTCTTGACTCCACGTTAGGGGCGGCTGATACCAGTCACCCGCAGGAAGCCACCCAATATCAGTAGGCTATCCGGTGCGTGGCGACGCCGTAGGGTATACCGAAGCCAAAGGATGTCAGTCGGTGGGCAACCTTCACAGGTCCATCCTCTGGAGGCAATTTGGACGGCTGCCTCCGGAAATGTCGGCTGCGGACCCTAAGGCTAACCACCGGACGGGCCCTATCTTCGGGTTCGACCACCTTGAAGGAAAAGCACCCACACCGAGCCGGTTTCGGAAGCCTGCGTTGGGCAAGGTGGCGGTGCTTCGAATTGCCCTGATGACGACCCCCGCAATGACATGGACCGTTTTAGGTAGACGACGGAGCTCAGGGACGACCTGCTGAGCTGCTACGAGAGCAGTGGCCCGCGGCGTAGGGGATACATGTCCCGCATGTATGAGAGGTGGTGTGAAATGCACCCAGAGCATAGCACGCTTACCTCTCAGAATTTGCGAGATTATGTATCGTACCTCCGGAGGCAGGGATATGTTCGTGCTCCAGCTCAGCCTGCCCCTTCGGCGGACGGAAGGCCTGTTAACCAGGCTGAAAGTTCGCCGGTAAGGCCCGCTGAGAGGGAAATCGACCAAGTCGTCTCACCTGGGGATTTCAGCGACCGAAGGGCCTTGCATAACAACGGAAGGTCCTTGAAGCTGGCAGATTTGAAGAGAGAGGATGAGGTTGTGGGTGAATGTCTATCGGAGGCCTCTGACATTTGGAGCATCAATTGCGAAATTTACGCTGCGGCTCTGAGGCTAGCTAGACAGGGGAGAGTGAGAGACTCTCCTGTTGAGAGAGCACAGAGACGGGTGCGCCAAATGGAAGCGAAAATCCATTTACGCGCCGAGTGCGCCAGATAGCCTACGGGTTGAGGCGCGACTATCATATACTCAGTAAAGCGGTACTGGTTGTTGTCAAGCAACACTGTCTTGACGGGATACGGATACTAATCGCTGCTAAGCGATCATTGGTGGTGCGGGCGAGAGGTCTGGGGCAGAACAGAATGTTCTACGAAAGACCTTCTCGCCTTTTCCAACAGCCGCCTCTAGCCATAGAGCAGCCGCCAACTGATGATCGCGTGGAGGCCTTTTGGAGGGACATTTACGAACAACCCAAACCTCTCTCAGCAGACACTCCGGCCTTGGCGCAGTTCGAGTCCGTTTGTAGGAGGAATCCTAACTTGAATGTACTGCGTCATTCGATAAACACAGAAGAAATTCTTGACGCCTTACGAGGCGCCAATAATTTCGCAGCTTCTGGCCCGGATGGCATAAACACCTACTGGTGGAAAAAATTCCCCAGTTGCCACCGGCATTTAGCTAGAGTTTTTAACTCGTGGCTAAGTCAGGAGCAGCCAATTCTGGCTTGGTTTGTCGAGGGTCGAACCGTGCTTCTCCCGAAGACCGGAGATTTCTCTGATCCCAAAAACTACATGCCAATAACATGTCTGAACGCATGTTACAAGCTCTTCACCAGAATCTTGTACATGCGTCTCCTTCATGCTGTGAATCCTGTATTTCTCGACGTGTATGAACAGAGAGGGTCAAAGAAAGGAGTAGCTGGCTGCAAGGAGAACTTGCTGATTGACCGATGTGTCACGTAGGACTCCGTGCAGTACAAGCGAAACCTTCCTATGGCCTGGATTGACTATCGCAAGGCATTCGACAGCACGTCTCATGAGTTCATTGTGCGGCTGTTGGAATGTCTTTCGGTGGACAATCAGATAGTGGGATGCATCAAACAACTGATGCCACTCTGGAAGACCCGGTTCACTATAACATCAGGTGAAACTCGGGTTCAGACAGAGTTGGTGTCATTGAAAAGAGGTGTCTTCCAAGGAGACTCCTTGAGTCCCTTGCTCTTTTGCATCTCACTTTTGCCTCTGTCCATAGCGCTGAGAAATACTAAAGGATACAGCTGTGGCACGCCCAATAACCGGAGGCACAAGGTCACCCTTCTGGTTTATATGGATGGCCTAAAACTTTATGCCTCCGGCCAACGCGAACTACAACAGTCGCTGAGGGTGGTGCAGGAGTACAGTCATGCTATCGGCATGGAGTTCGGGACAGACAAATGTGCATTGGTTCATCTCAAGAAAGGACGAAGCCGAGATAGTCGAGATGAGGAACAGCTCGTTGATGGGAGCATCTTGCGACAACTGCATGCCGGAGATACCTTGGAGTGGCGCAGCGTCATGTCCAAGAGGCAGAATTGGTCAAAGAGTGTCTCCGCCGCAAGTATTTGCACCGACTCCGGCAGATCTGGTCATCAGAACTGTCCGGCAAGAACAAAGTCGCTGCCACAAACATACTTGCGGCCCCATTGTTATTACACCTTTGGTGCTATACACTGGAAAGTGAACGAGCTGAAGGAAATCGACACGAAGACCCGCAAAAGGATGAATGTGGAGAGAAGTCTGCATCCTAAGTCCTCTGTCCCGCGAATATACCTCCCGCGACACCTGGGAGGGCGTGAACTATTGAGTTTGGAGCGTCTGCACAACAGGGTAGTATTGGCAACTGCCTGCTATGTAACGAACAGCACCGATCCCCTGATCCGCTTTGTGCGAGAGCACGAGAATGCGGGTAAAGGAGCCTTTCTTTTTAGCGCAGCGAAACGAGCAGCCGAGGAGCTCAGCCTCACACTCGACTTCAAGCGGAGGTGTCAGCAGTCCATTACGGAACTCGCTCCCGCAGAATTAAAATCCCACATTAAAACTGCCGAAGTCGACTTCCTTTTAAGACTTCATAAAGATAAGCCAATGCATGGAATCTTCTACAAACATCTGGAAGAGCATGGCTTGTCTGAGCAGTTGACCTTCTCTTTCCTAAGGTCTAGTGGGTTGAAGTCGGAGACCGAGGGCTTTATAATGGCTTGCCAAGACGGTGTCTTCAACACCTTGGTGTACCGTAAAAGAGTTATGGGTGTAGATGTACCAGACACCCTTTGTAGAGCTTGCCGACAGGCGCCAGAGACGCTTATGTATCTCTTGTCGGCGTGTAAGACGTACGCTGGGACGGCTTACGTCCATCGGCACAACGCGGCTCTACGAGTGCTCTATTATCATTTAAGGCACTCATACGGTATCGATGAGACACCGGTGCTGCCATACGCTCCAGGGGATATAGAGTCCGTTGTGGAGAACGAGAGATGCCGGATTTACTGGAACTACTCGTTCCCCACGCTCGAGCTTGTACAGGCAAACAAGCCCGACATAGTCCTTCTCGACCACCAACAGAAGACGATGTTCGTTATTGAGTTTCCGGCGCCTGCCGAGGTGAACATCGTCTCTAAGGAGGAGGAAAAGCGGACCAAATATCAGGAGTTGCTCGGTCAACTTCGCAGGCTCTGGCCAGACTACACTGTAAGTCTGCTGGTTATGGTCATTGGATCCCTAGGTGGAATGAGGAATACGCTGCTCTCTGCACTGCGCAAAATACCGGTGTGCCGTGCAGCGGCGCACATCTTAGCCGCCAGAATGCAGAAGGCAGTCATCCTTGGGTCCCTTCGTCTACTTAGGGCGCACGATTCGCGGACCCACTGATTGCTCACCTCACGGTGTGAGGAGTAGTCATTGGGTAATGGAACAGCAGCTCGGTGTGTCGGAGCCCGGGCTGCACTTTTTTGTTTAAACAAATAATAGTAAAAATGCCACCGGCATTTAGCTAGAGTTTTTAACTCGTGGCTAAATCAGGAGCAGCCAATTCCGGCTTGGTTTGTCGAGGGTCGAACCGTGCTTCTCCCGAAGACCGGAGATTTGTCTGCTCCCAAAAACTACAGGCCAATAACATGTCTGAACGCATGTTACAAGCTCTTCACCAGAATCTTGTACATGCGTCTCCTTCAAGCTGTGAATCCTGTATTTCTCGACGTGGTGTATGAACAGAGAGGGTCAAAGAAAGGAGTAGCTGGCTGCAAGGAGAACTTGTTGATTGACCGATGTGTCATGCAGGACTCCGTGCAATACAAGCGAAACCTTTCTATGGCCTGGATTGACTATCGCAAGGCATTCGACAGCACGTCTCATGAGCTCATTGTGCGGCTGTTGGAATGTCTTTCAGTGGATAATCAGATAGTGGGATGCATCAAACAACTGATGCCACTCTGGAAGACCCGGTTCACTATAACATCAGGTGAAACTCGGGTTCAGACAGAGTTGGTGTCATTGAAAAGAGGTGTCTTCCAAGGAGACTCCTTGAGTCCCTTGCTCTTTTGCATCTCACTTTTGCCTCTTTCCATAGCGCTGAGAAATACTAAAGGATACAGATGTGGCACGCCCAATAACCGGAGGCACAAGGTCACCCATCTGTTTTATATGGATGACCTAAAACTTTATACCTCCGGCCAACGCGAACTACAACAGTCGCTGAGGGTGGTGCAGGAGTACAGTCATGCTATCGGAATGAAGTTCGGGACAGACAAATGTGCATTGGTTCATCTCAAGAAAGGACGAAGCGGAGATAGTGGAGATGAGGAACAGCTCGTTGATGGGAGCATCTTGCGACAACTGCATGCCGGAGATACCTATACCTACCTTGGAGTAGCGCAACGTCATGTCCAAGAGTCAGAATTGGTTAAAGAGTGTCTCCGCCGCAAGTATTTGCACCGACTCCGGCAGATCTGGTCGTCAGAACTGTCCCCCAAGAACAAAGTCGCTGCCACAAACATGCTTGCGGTCCCATTGTTATTATACACCTTTGGTGCTATACACTGGAAAGTGAACGAGCTGAAGGAAATCGACACGAAGACCCGCAAAAGGATGAATATGCAGAGAAGTCTGCATCCTAAGTCCTCTGTCCCGCGAATATACCTCCAGCGACACCTGGGAGGGCGTGAACTATTGAGTTTGGAGCGTCTGCACAACAGGGTAGTATTGGCAACTGCCTGCTATGTAAGAACAGGACCGATCCCCTGATCCGCTTTGTGCGAGAGCACGAGAATGCGGGTAAAGGAGCCTTTCTTTTTAGCGCAGCGAAACGAGCAGCCGAGGAGCTCAGCCTCACACTCGACTTCAAGCGGAGGTGTCAGCAGTCCATTACGGAACTCGCTCCCGCAGAATTAAAATCCCACAGTAAAACTGCCGAAGTCGACTTCCTTTTAAGACTTCATAAAGATAAGCCAATGCATGGAATCTTCTACAAACATCTGGAAGAGCATGGCTTGTCTGAGCAGTTGACCTTCTCTTTCCTAAGGTCTAGTGGGTTGAAGTCGGAGACCGAGGGCTTTATAATGGCTTGCCAAGACGGTGTCTTCAACACCTTGGTGTACCGTAAAAGAGTTATGGGTCTAGATGTACCCTTTGTAGAGCTTGCCGACAGGCGCCAGAGACGCTTATGCATCTCTTGTCGGCGTGTAAGACGTACGCTGGGACGGCTTACGTCCATCGGCACAACGTGGCTCTACGAGTGCTCTATTATCATTTAAGGCACTCATACGGTATCGATGAGACACCGGTGCTGCCATACGCTCCAGGGGATATAGAGTCCGTTGTGGAGAACGAGAGATGCCGGATTTACTGGAACTACTCGTTCCCTACGCTCGAACTTGTACAGGCAAACAAGCCCGACATAGTCCTTCTCGACCACCAACAGAAGACGATGTTCGTTATTGAGTTTTCGGCGCCTGCCGAGGTGAACATCGTCTCTAAGGAGGAGGAAAAGCGGACCAAATATCAGGAGTTGCTCGGTCAACTTCGCAGGCTCTGGCCAGACTACACTGTAAGTCTGCTGGTTATGGTCATTGGATCCCTAGGTGGAATGAGGAATACGCTGCTCTCTGCACTGCGCAAAATACCGGTGTGCCGTGCAGCGGCGCACATCTTAGCCGCCAGAATGCAGAAGGCAATCATCCTTGGGTCCCTTCGTCTACTTAGGGCGCACGATTCGCGGACCCAGTGATTGCTCACCTCACGGTGTGAGGAGTAGCCATTGGGCAATGGAACAGCAGCTCGGTGTGTCGGAGCCCGTGCTGCACTTTTGTGTTTGTGAATAATAATAATACCGCGAGGAGTTGGTAGATCCCCTTAGTGGCGCCTCCCCAAGGTGGCGGATAGGGGAACGCCTCCCAGATATGGGTGGTACCGGGGAAATCAAATACCCGGGGCGGACCAAAACTAGCACGGAGGAATAGCGTCTGCATCCAGAGGATCGGCTATTCCTCAATAACTAGGACACGACGGATCTCCATGTGAGGAGCGGTACTCCGACAGCGTCTGACTCCATGTTAGGGGCGGCTGATAACACACCCGCAGGAAGCCACCCAACATCAGTAGGCTATCCGGTGCGTGGCGACACCGCAGGGTATACCGAAGCCCAAGGATGTAATCCAGTCGGCAACCTTCACAGGTGCATCCTCAGGAGGCAATTTGGACGGCTGCCTCCGGCAATGTCGTCTGGGGGCCCTAAGGCCAACCACCTGACGGGCCCTATCTTCGCGTTCGACCACCCCGCAAGAAAAGCACCCACACCGAGCCGGTTTCGGAAGCCGGCGTTGGGCAAGGTGGCGGTGCTTCGAATTGCCCTGTTGACGACCCCCGCAATGACATGTACCGTTTTAGGTGGACGACGGAGCTCAGGGATGACCTGCTGAGCTGCTGCGAGAGCAGTAGCCCGCGCCGTAGGGGATACATGTCCCGCATGTATGAGAGGTGATGTGAAATGCACCCACAGCATAGCACGCTTACCTCTCAGAATTTGCGAGATTATGTATCGTACCTCCGGAGGCAGGGATATGTTCGTGGTCCAGCTCAGCCTGCCCCTTCAGCGGACGGAAGGCTTGTTAATCAGGCTGAACGTTCGCCGGTAAGGCCCGCTGAGAGGGAAATCGACCAAGTCGTCTCACCTGGGGATTTCAGAGACCGAAGGGCCTTGCATAATAACGGAAGGTCCTTGAAGCTGGCAGATTTGAAGAGAGAGGATGAGGTTGTGGGTGAACGTCTATCGGAGGCCTCTGACATTTGGAGCATCAATTGCGAAATTTACGCTGCGGCTCTGAGGCTAGCTAGACAGGGGAGAGTGAGAGACTCTCCTGTTGAGAGAGCACAGAGACGGGTGCGCCAAATGGAAGCGAAAATCCAGTTGGCTCGCCAGGAAGCATCCCGTATCCAGTGTGTGATGGAATATAGAGCGGCTGGGAAGCCTTTTACGCGCCGAGTGCGCCAGATAGCCTACGGGTTGAGGCGCGACCATCATACACTCAGTCAAGCGGTACTGGTTGTTGTCAAGCAACACTGTCTTGACAGGATACGGATGCTAGTCGCTGCTAAGCGATCGTTGGTGGCGCGGGCGAGAGGTCTGGAGCAGAACAGAATGTTCTACTAAAGACCTTCTCGCCTTTTCCAACAGCCGCCTCCAGCCATAGAGCAGCCGCCAACTGCTGATCGCGTGGAGGCTTTTTGGAGGTACATTTACGAACAACCCAAACCTCTCTCAGCAGACACTCCGGCCTTGGCGCAGTTCGAGTCCGTTTGTAGGAGGACTCCTAACTTGAATGTACTGCGTCATCCGATAAACACGGAAGAAATTCTTGCCTTACGAGGCGCAAAGAATTTCGCAGCTCCTGGCCCGGATGGCATAAACGCCCACTGGTGTAAAAAATTCCCTAGTTGCCACCGGCATTTAGCTAGAGTTTTTAACTCGTGGCTAAATCAGAAGCAGCCAAATTCCGGCTTGGTTTGTCGAGGGTCGAACCGTGCTTCTTCCGAAGACCGGAGATTTGTCTGATCCCAAAAACTACAGGCCAATAACATGTCTGAACGCATGTTACAAGCTCTTCACCAGAACCTTGTACATGCGTCTCCTTCAAGCTGTGAATCCTGTATTTCTCGACGTGGTGTATGAACAGAGAGGGTCAATGAAAGGAGTAGCTGGCTGCAAGGAGAACTTGTTGATTGACCGATGTGTCACGCAGGACTCCGTGCAGTACAAGCGAAACCTTTCTATGGCCTGGATTGACTATCGCAAGGCATTCGACAGCACGTCTCATGAGCTTATTGCGCGGCTGTTGGAATTTCTTTCGGTGGATAATCAGATAGTGGGATGCATCAAACAACTGATGCCACTCTGGAAGACCCGGTTCACTATAACATCAGGTGAAACTCGGGTTCAGACAGAGTTGGTGTCATTGAAAAGAGGTGTCTTCCAAGGAGACTCCTTGAGTCCCTTGCTCTTTTGCATCTCACTTTTGCCTCTGTCCATAGCGCTGAGAAATACTAAAGGATACAGCTGTGGCACGCCCAATAACCGGAGGCACAAGGTCACCCATCTGTTTTATATGGATGACCTAAAACTTTATGCCTCCGGCCAACGCGAACTACAACAATCGCTGAGGGTGGTGCAGGAGTACAGTTATGCTATCGGAATGGAGTTCGGGACAGACAAGTGTGCATTGGTTCATCTCAAGAAAGGACGAAGCGGAGATAGTGGAGATGAGGAACAGCTCGTTGATGGGAGCATCTTGCGACAACTGCATGCCGGAGATACCTATACCTACCTTGGAGTGGCGCAGCGTCATGGCCAAGAGGCAGAATTGGTACTTCCCACACGTTACGCTGATACCAGTTTATTATTTTCCCATAGCATGAAGCTTTAATCTAAGATCCTTGTAACCAAATAATCGCCAGCCCCCCCCCCCCCCCAAATTGACATATGACGCTAGGTCTTTCCTTCACAGGTCAATGGACAGCCTATTATCGATACTACCAACTTCTCAGTTTTACAACCCCCACCCCCCAACCACCTCACCTTCACCCCCACCCAAAAAACTTGTAGGAAATGATTAGGAACCCCTAAAACATCTAAAAACCACATTTGAGTTGTTTTAATACTTTTCGTTCTTTGATATTGCTACGCTGCCACTGACACGAGTTTTAACAAGCATAAGCGTTTTCCATTCTCACCACGCTAACAATATACTGTGCCAAAACTTCATTAGAATCAATTTAATAGTGTCCACGTGACAAAATACAAAACGATTTAGACCAATAAATTCTCGTATGTATACAGAAAATTCTAAGTCCCTTAGTTTCCGTAATAGGCTAGGCAATGTTCGGATGGACCTTAAAAGGTGATTTGTGTCGCTAGATCTTCCTTCACAGGTTAGTCGACAGCCTATTATGAGTACAAGAAATTTTTTAATTTTTCAACCCCCAACGCCCCAACCGCCCCAATTTCACCCCCACCCAAAAAATCGCAGAAAATGATCAGGAACCTCTAAAACGCTTAAAAACGAAGTTTGAGTTTTGTTTATATTTTCCGTTTTTTTATTATTTCTGCGCCGCCACTGGCACGATTTATCAAAACCATAAGCGTTTTCCATCTTCGCCCTGGTAGTAATACTGTGTCAAAATTTCATTAACATCAATTCAACAGTTTCCTCGTTACAACGATCTAAAGCAATACTCTCGTATGTTTATATCAGAAAAAATCCTTTGCTTTCTGTAATAGGCAAGGCAATGTTCGGACGGACCTAAAAAAGTTATTTATGTCGCCAGGTCTTCCTTCACAGGTCAGTGTACAGTCTATTATGAAAGCAACAAATTTTTCAATTTTACAACCCCCCACCCCCCAACCACCCCAATTTCACCCCCACCCAAAAAAAAGTAGAAAATGATCAGGGACCCATAAAACGCCTAAAAACGAAGTTTCAGCAATATCTAATTTTTTTTGTTTTTTGCTAATTACTCCGCCGCCTATGCACCGATTTTCAAAATTATAGGAACATTACCTACTACGACCCCACAGCATACCGCTGCCCAAATTTCATCACAATCCATGCAGCGGTTGCTGAGATTACGAGGCTATAAAAAAGCGACAGACAGACAAACAGACAGACAGACAGACCGACGGAAATGAGTGACGTGGTTTTTCGTTATGTAGACATCATAAAACGCCCAAAAGCGTATTATCTCAAAATCGAAAATTTTCGCGATCACAATACTCCCCTCACCTATCGGTGTGGGGAGTAATATTCGTAATTTTTGTTGTACTAGTAAAACATCTAATAACATGATGTCGATGGTACAAAAAAATGATATAACATGAGTAAAAAGCATTCCAATGAATATTTTGGATAAAAAAAAATTAAAAAAAAGTAGTTGCACGGGCTGAGTCTCGAACCAACACTACCAGCGATACCAAGTCATACGATGTCGACCACTATGCCACTCGGCCACCCAGCATGCTAGAGAAAACATCGCCTCAGAACATATTTGTTTAGGTACTTTATTACTGGGATCTGTGATCTAATTTCAAACATTCAAAAAGATATTTATTTCGATCGTTGACTTCGTCTTGAGCTGCAAACTTCATTCATCGCCTATGTTGCAACAAATATACATTTTAGTTACAACTGTTACTAGCATTTTCACGAAGTACGTCGCACGGGTTCGGGAGCCATCGGTGTGTTTTCGGTTCTGGATTCAAAAACCCATTTTTATTTTGATATAACTTTTGAATTATTGCGAAAAAAGAAAACAAAAACAGTATTGTTGTAAAATTTATATTTGTCCATTTATCGATCGTTGACTTCGTCTTGAGCTGCAAACTTCATTCATCGCCTATCTTGCAACAAATATACATTTTAGTTACAACTGTTACAAGCATTTTCACGAAGTACGTCGCACGGGTTCGGGAGCCATCGGTGTGTTTTCGGTTCTGGATTCAAAAACCCATTTCTATTTTGATATAACTTTTGAATTATTGCGAAAAAAAAGAAAACAAAAACAGTATTGTTGTAAAATTTATATTTGATCTCTCCATTTATCACAAAAAAATTATTCAAAACCCTAATTTTTTGTCATCATCATTTGGCAGAAGAAAAAACCAGCGATCAAATCTACAGTTTTTGCGGATTCTGATTGGTTGAAATTAACGATTGTTAAACTTTTTGTTAAACAAGAAAATGCAATTTTTCACCCATTTAGGATGGAAAATCAGACTGGAAAAGATACTAGATGGTTCATAATGGTCGATTGTATATAAAGCATGTCATTTTTAACCTTTTTGAGGTAAACTTCAAGAGAAATCAATAGTTTTCAGAGTACTTTGACAGATGCATGTTCTTGAGCGGGCTGCTCTGATTGGTCAAACGCTTTGTTAAAATGCGTCTGTTGATAAAATCGGCCCTTAAAGTAACTATTTCTAGGACTAGAACTAGAACGTTTGGTGCCAGAATTGTCGGAATACTGATTGCCATGGCTTACAATTTACTAATACCATCATGAAACTTACAAATATTTCCGGAAATTTCTATTTTATATAGTAGGTACTAGTTTTTTTGTTAATTAGCATGACCTGCAGTATTCGAATAGCAAATCAGCTTTTCGTAGAATACCGTAGGCGTTATTGGAAACTGCTTTTACGCCACCTTCTGGGAAATTAATATTTTTTTAAAATCCCTTTTGTATAGTTTTACTTCCCACAGCGATCGATTTTGAGACAAACGCTTTTGGGCTTTTTATGATGTCTTCATAACAAAAATCGTAACCTCGTAATCTCAGTAACCGCTACATAGATTGTGATGAAATTTAGGTAGTGATATGCTGCAATGCTATAATGTTGAAAATGGGGGTGCATGGGGCGGAGTAATTAGCAAAAACAAAAAATTTCGAATATTCGTCAAACTTCGTTTTTAGGCGTTTTAGGACTTTCTGATCATTTTCTAGTTTTTTTTGGGTGAGGGTGAAATTAGATGACGGGGGTGGGTGGTTGTAAGACTGAAAAATGTGTTGTATTCATAATAGGCTGTGAAAGAAAGACCTAGCGGCATAATACACTTTTTTAGGTCCGTCCGGATATTACCGTGCCTATTACAGAAACCATTAAATTTTCTGATGTATATGTTAGGAGCAAACACCGATTTCGGCCAATGGACGGAAAATATGGTCAAAACGCGTTTTGGCTGCTACCGTTTTGCCAATGTCCGAATTATCGCTTTCTGGCTGTTCAATGTAGCCCAGACCGCGTTTTGGGTCAACTACGATTGCCAGAACACGTTCTATATTCTACTACGAATAAATAAATCTCAATTATTTGCCGTGTTGTGTTACAATATTTCCTCTGAGCTTAGAATCCATAACTAAAATGAATAAAAGCACTTGTAGATCTTAGGTCCGTGAAAAAAAAACTGAAAGAGACATACCTCACAATCTCTTATGTCCAGCTCCCACATGAGTGGAATGAATAATGTCAAATAACTCGTGGGTCATGCAAAAGTAACGCAGTTCGGCTGTTTCGTCTGTCGTTCTTTCAATTAGCTTTTCGATATAGCCAGTTTTTGAAATATCATACCTTTTCAATCGTTGTCTTTGTTTCGAAGATATTGTATCACCGTTACTTTTACAAGCTTTGGCCGCTTTTACCTCTGTGAGTGTTTGGTCGTATCTTTCTCTTGTATAAATATTACTGCGATCATTGCTACCACTTATGACTTTTTGCAGTTCGTCATTAAAGCATAACCTTAGGTTTTCCATGGCACTCTCTAGCTACTGTCTAACCAGCACAAAGATCAAAATAATACTAACACTAGCACACAGAGGTATGCTTTACAAGCTGAGACACTCACAAAATCCACCACGCGTTATGGCAATCGCAGTAGAACAGGACGCGTTTTGGCAATCGTAGTTGAGCCAAAACACGTTCTGGGCTACATTAAACAGTCGGAAAGCGATAATTCGGACATTGGTAAAATGGTAGCAGCGAAAACGCGTTTTGGCCATATTTTCCGTCCACTGGCCGAAATCGGTGTTTGCTCTTAACATATACATCATACGAGCATTGCTTCAGATCGTTTTGTATTGCGTAACGTGAAAATGATTGAATTAATTTTAATGAAATTTTGACACAGTATTCTTACCATGGAGGGGATGGAAAACTCGTATGGTTTTTAGACATCGTGTCAGTGGCGGCGCAAAAATAATAAAAAAACCGAAAATATAAAAACAGCTCAAACTTTGGAGATTTCTGATCGTTTTTCACATTTTTTTAGGGGTAGGTGGTTGTGGGCTCTCCAGTGGCCTGCGAAGGAAGGACATAATGCCAGCTTCATTGCGCGTACTACCCTACCCTAGATAGAAATTAATTTTTGAAATTATATTGTAGAGAATTCTGTAAAGTGTGCAGTGTGCAGTGTGTAGACAGTTGGACCAAGGTCGGACCACAAAATTAAATCACAGTTCATTACCATATGACAGGCGAGTTTGGCGCCGATGTTCATCAGAAAAAGCAATTTCCTTTCACTTCCTTGTTTTCACCAGACCAGGTGGTCACGTCGCATATTTGGCGGATTTATCAAAGGAAGAAAACCTGTGTCAAGTTGCATTTTACTATTATAGTTGTCTGTAGAACCACTTCTGTGGGATACATATAAAATCCATATGACACAGCATCCACTTGGAAGCTACCCAACACCAACGGCTTTTACGGTTCAGATAAGGACCATATACTAACAGCTCCGGGTTGAGTCACCAACCAACTCCGACGACTACCTCATCAACAGTCGAGTCCTCTCATAGCGCTGGCGGCGCCACGGAGCGTCCTCCCAGGACCCCAAGGCAATGCCAGCCAAAAAGAGCTATAGAGGCGGGCACAAACCTTCTTTGGGCAAGGGTGAGAGCAACTTTGCCCGCTCAGATAAGAAGGCTAAGGCCAAAGTAAAGGGCCAACCTCCTCGCAGGGGGAGAGAACCCCCGGCGAACCGGAAAAATCACTCCCCGCCTCCCCCAACCTCTTCCCCATCCCTACCAACTCCCCCTACCGAACCAACCGCCTAGTCAACGACGCGGCTAGAACAGGTCTCCACTTTCTCCAGGCAAACCTCCATCATGCTAGGGCCGCACCATACGTCCTGGGCAGGAGGTTTGCCATGGAGAAACTGGTTTTCGCTTTAATCAGGCCTGGGAAATTGCCCTGGTAAGTTGGTGTCGTGTAACTCTGGGTGGAAACCCAGGGCTTGTATACGTATCAGGAAAAACATAGCATTTTTTATGTTAACAGAGTACTGTACACAGGACGTAGTAACCATCAAAATATCAATGCCGGAGCTAGGCTCATCTGTTCTGTCTACTACACGGGAGAAATTGGACAAGAAGTCCGACCAGCTGCAGTGCGGGAACTGATTGCCTACTGCAGAAGGAATAACAAGCAACTCGTGCTGGGATGCGATGCAAACGCACACCATAGAGGTTGGGGCAGCTCCAATATCAACGCACGAGGTGAGAAACTCTACAGGGTTATTCACGTTATTCGACACGGAGCATTATGGCTAAAGTATTTGATAAAAAAGAAAATAATAATTTCGGATGGATAGAGACCCATAAAGGCTACATTTAAAAAATATTTTCATATTATAAAGGGTGTCCCAAAAACACGAAATGTATCAAAGTTATGTTTTTTAAATGGAACACCCCGTATATTATTGCATATTCAGATTCCTTGGTGAATTCTAGTGTGACTTTATGTATCATACATAAATACATTAATTAATCGACTGATTTCTCCAAGCATAAACGTAATTTAAATTTAACAGTATCACCAAAGCTGACGCATTTTATGCTCAGTAATACGGCAAAGTCACAGCCTTCCAAATTTTAAGATCTCTGCAATATTCAATTTATTCCTGATATCTACTTATACCGAAAATGGTGGTTTATACCTTAACGGTTCACTTTAAGTCCCATGTATGATACATAAAGTCACACTAGAATTCACCAAGGAATCTTAATATGCAATAATATACGGGGTGTTCCATAACTTTGATATATTTCGTGTTTTTGGGACACCCTGTATAACATGAAAATATTTTTTAAATGTAGCCTTTATGGGTCTCTGCATGACAATCATCGAGAAATAAAGTCAATAGGCCATTGCGAGGTACTTCAAAGTTTTGAGTACCTCGGTTCTTTGATCGACAATTCAGGTAGCTGTGAGAATGAGATTTGACGGCGCATTCAACAGGCACGTGTGGCCATGACAAAGCTTACTAAAATATGGCGTGACCATAACACCACTAAAGCTACCAAAATGTCACTGGTTCACACCCGTATGCACCGTTTGGCGATTGTAATCTTAGTTCCCTAATCGCGTTTTGCTAATCTTTGGCATCTAGCCATGCACCGTCAAGAGATTAACTAATCCAGATTGGAGATACGGCAAGGTTGTGTTCGCAAGATTGTTTTGACAGTGACAGTGTCAAAATTGTCAGTTTGCGGTGCATAGTAAACAAGTAATCTAATTCAGGTTTACGTAACTAATCGCGCAATTGACTTACGGTGCATACGGGTGTCAGTCTCTTGTGTTCTCCATATTTTTGTATGCCTCGGAAAATGGGACTGTTGAAAAGGCAGATCGAGCTCGCATAGATGCTTTTGAAATGTGGACGTGGAGGAGAATGCTGAGAATTCCTTATACCGCCCGTCGAACTAATTTTTCCATGCTGGATGAGCTCGGTAAGCCAAAGAGGCTATCCTCCATTGTGTCGATGAGAATGCTTACATTCTTCGGACATATTCATAGAATCGATAATATGGAGAAACTTTTAGTTTAGGGTCACGCCCCGAGTGGGCGGCGCCGTGGCCGCTCCCCTACACGCTGGGTGGATACGACGAAACAGTTGCTAGATATGAGTATCAAGAGCTCCACTGAACTGACAGTAAATCGCGAACGATGGCGAGCTACAGTTCTCAAAACTATTGATAATATTCGTGTCGGCAATACTCTAGCTCCGACCTAATGCATTTTACGAGTTCACAACATGTCTGTTAAGACATTGTGACTATGATGATGTTATGGGTCTCTATCCATCCGAAATTATTATTTTCTTTTTTATCAAATACTTTAGCCATAATGCTCCATGTCGAATAACGTGAATAACCCTGTAGAGTTTCTCACCTCGTGCGTTGATATTGGAGCTGCCCCAATCTCTATGGTGTGCGTTTGCATCGCATCCCAGCACGAGTTGCTTGTTATTCCTTCTGCAGTAGGCAATCAGTTCCCGCACTGCAGCTGGTCGGACTTCTTGTCCAATTTCTCCCGTGTAGTAGACAGAACAGATGAGCCTAGCTCCGGCATTGATATTTTGATGGTTATTACGTCCGGTGTACAGTACTCTGTTAACATAAAAAATGCTACGTTTTTCCTGATACGTATACAAGCCCTGGGTTTCCACCCAGAGTTACACGACACCAACTTACCAGGGCAATTTCCCAGGCCTGATTAAAGCGAAAACCAGTTTCTCCATGGCAAACCTCCTGCCCAGGACGTATGATGCGGCCCTAGCATGATGGAGGTTTGCCTGGAGAAAGTGGAGATCTGTTCTAGCCGCGTCGTTGACTAGGCGGTTGGTCCGGTAGGGGGAGTTGGTAGGGATGGGGAAGAGGTTGGGGGAGGCGGGGAGTGGTTTTTCCGGTTCGCCGGGGGTTCTCTCCCCCTGCGAGGAGGTTGGCCCTTTACTTTGGCCTTAGCCTTCTTATCTGAGCGGGCAAGGTTGCTCTCACCCTTGCCCAAAGAAGGTTTGTGTCCGCCTCTATAGCTCTTTTTGGCTGGCATTGCCTTGGGGGTCCTGAGAGGACGCTCCGTGGCGCCGCCAGCGCTATGAGAGGGCTCGACTGTTGATGAGGTAGCCGTCGGAGTTGGTTGGTGACTCAACCCGGAGCTGTTAGTATATGGTCCTTATCTCAACCGTAAAAGCCGTTGGTGTTGGGTAGCTTCCAAGTAGATGCTGTGTCAGATGGGTGTCCAGTTAATGTGTAATTCTTCGATATCTCGCAAGGTATACCCGATAGAAGAAAATGTCAAATACAAAAGTTATTTGGTTACTTAAGACGCATATTCCAAAAATGTTTTCAAATATACAGGGTGTTGCGGAAAAGTAGGATGGTGATCAACTAGATTTTTCATGGAACTATAATTTTTTTTTAAATTCTTCTAGTTTCCATCATTGATCTCTATTCAACTCTAGAATATTTTTGGGATCGGTTGCGACGTTGCCAAGTTATACTTTATTTTCTATTAATTTCCGGATTTACAAGGTCCTAAGTAATACGTCCAACTTGATATATTCCTTTAACTTTTCTCAATAACATTATACAGCGAGTTACTTGAATATTGAGTGGATATTATTTTGGATGTTACCAGCAATTTGTATCTACAGGGTGTTTTTGGCAGAATTTTAAATTACGGCAAATTGAAAGTTATTTTACTTTGTTTTTTAAATGTAGCACCCTGTATATTTTATTTTAAATCGAAATATCTACTAATACCCTATCTCGTCCTGTAATTTTTTTTCGCGTTTGCGGCGTTGCCAGGTTATAAATTATTTTTCAAATTTTTTGAACAAATATCTCCGATTTTAATTTATTTTAAATAAAATCCTCCACTTATTTTTATTGCAATGAATTGCACATGTCGAAATTAGTAAGATCTCACAATTTCAAAATTTTGTTTCTTAAAGTATTGAGATACGGCAATACCGCTTTTTCAGTAAACAGTACCGGAACGCTTAAATATTTCCAAAACTGCCACAGCTGGAACGGTGAAATTCAGTACTTGGCGGATTTTGAACATACAGAATTCAAAAATCCTAACATCAGTGTTGTCAGATTTACCACTTTTACGTTAGACTTCATAAATAGGGCATTCTATTCAAAATTATGACGTAAAATTGGTATATCTGACACCGCTGATGTTAGCGTTTTTGAATTCTGTATGTTCAAAAACCTCCAAGTATTGAATTTCACTGCTCCAGCTGTGGCAGTATTTAAGCGTTACGGTACCGTTTATTGAAAAAGCGGTGTTGCCGTATCTCTGTAATTAATAGAAACAAAATTTTGAAACTGTGAGATCTTACTAAATTCGACATGCGCAATTCATTGCAATAAAAACAAGTAGAGGATTCTATTTAAAATAAATTAAAATCGGGGATATTTGTTTAAAAAATTGGAAAAATAATTTATAACTTGGCAACGTCGCAAACGCGAAAAAAAATATCACAAGGCGAGATAGGGTATTAGCAGCTATTTAGATTTAAAATAAAAAATACAGGGTGTTACATTTAAAAAGCAAAGTAAAATGACCTTCAAGTTGCCGTAATTTAAAATTCTGCCAAAAACACCCTATAGATAAAAATTGCTGGTAACATCCAAAATAATATCCACTTAATATTCAGGTAACTCGCTGTATAATATTATTGAGAAAAGTGAAAGGAATATATCAATTTGGACGTATTACTTGCGACCTTGCAAATCCGGAAATTAATAGAAAATAAATTAAAATTTGGCAACGTCGCAACTGATCCCAAAAATATTTTAGGGTTAAATAGAAAAACGGTATTGTTCCATATAAAAAAAATATGTTGATCACTATCTTACTTTCCCGCAACACCCTGTATATTTCAAAATATTTTTAGAATATGCGTCTTAAGTAACCAAATAACTTTTGTATTTGACATTTTCTCCTATCAGGTTTCCCTTGCGAGGTATCGAAGAATTACACACTAACTGGACACCCTATAACATGGGCTCCGAACCAACTTTTGTGAAGGTAAATCGCCAAGAAGTTCTAGACCTAGCGATAAGCACGCAGTTTATTAGGATGAACATCGTTAACTGGAGTTTCCTCTGAAGCCTCATGCTCAGACCACAGACATATCCGGTTCGACTTAAGATCGAATATGCCAATCCCCCCCCCCCCCCTTCAATACCAAGACCCCAAGAATACCGACTGGGAGCGATACACCAAATCCCTGCAGGCTCGGATGGGTGATGTTCTGAAGGTCATTAAAGATAGCGCAGAGATTGAAGTTGCGAGCGATCAATTGCAATCCGCCCTACTGACTGCCTATCACGAAAACTGCTCACTCAAAACAAGCAGAGATAAAAGGGGTACACCCTGGTGGCGCAGAACCCTTTAATTAAAAAGACTGGGCGACTGGGACACCTATCGCACGGCTCTAACGGAGTAAAGTAAGGCTATCAGGAAAGCCAAAGGAGAATCTTGGCGGTAGTTCCGCGAGAGTATCTCAGACTTACCAGCAGGCACTAGAATTCACAAGATTCTCGCCAGAGGTCCGGGGCGGGAAGTCGGGTCTCTAAAAAAACCAGATAGTACCTATACGGTCTCTGCCAAGGAAACGTTAGAGATTCTATTACAGAAACACTTCCCAGGCAGTCAGATTCTGGAGAACAGGCATGCATTCACACTTCCTCGACCGGGGCGTTGCAATCACCCATATAGAAAGGACTGGAAAAATGCAGCCAAAATTGTCTCTCCAAATGCAGTTAATTGGGCGATACAGTCCTTCTCACCATACAAATCACCTGGAGAGGACGGCATATTCCCTGCACTTCTGTAAAGAGGGCAGGACATAATAAGGCCGGTCCTGGTGCAGATCTTTAGAGCAAGCCTGGCTTGGAGTTACATCCCGCTAGGGTGGACGTTAGGAAGAACTGTCTTCATACAGAAGGCGGGTAGAGTGGATACGTCTCTGCCCATATATGGCGCTGTTGTCTGGTGGCAGAAATACCTACAACGGACAGCCAGAGTCAGGCTGGCGGCAGTGCAACGCACCGCCTGTTTGGCCATCACTGGAGCCATGTCTACCACACCAACGCTAGCCATGGAGACCCTTCTAAACTTAACACATCTGTAAATTGAGGTGGAGAGAGTTGCAAAAGTGGTCGCCTACAGATTGCTATCAACTGGCAGACCTGACAAATCGGAACTACAGTATATTCAATCCCAAGATAGACTCCAAATAAACAGTCGCGTGGTTACTGTCCGTTAAAGTCTGCGAATGCGCCAGCTATAGCCCAGTGCAATTATGAAATTTTATATGACTATTTAAAAGAGGTGCCCTATGAGCCCATTGCAACTCAAAAGTAGCCAGTTGCCAGTTTGAAATGATCATTAGGCAAGGAACACTTGACATTGCATATTTGGATCTACTTTCCAGTTAGCCTTGGAGATTTTGATTTGCCAAATTATAACACACAATTTACACATAATGTACTGGACTATTAGGGACCCCACCGACACGAGCCGATCACGCACGCGGGCTTGTTTTCATTTGGTCTAGCTTGGCTGTGAATACAGTATAGGACCAGACACAACAGGTATCATGGTAAAATTGCCCATCATCATAATTATACTCGGAATGGTCTCGGACTATATGGTTCCCCAAGCGCACATAGAGCGATCCTATAACAGGAACGATCTCCGCATTCTGGTTGGTCTGCTGACGGGATATGGTCGTCTGAGGAACCATATGCGGAAGTTGGGTCCTGAACAAACTTCAGACTGGCGCTTCTGCTACGTGGAGGACGAAACAGCGGAGCATATTCTTTACTCCCGTCCAGAACTGGATAACGCTAAGTTCCAGACATTTGGAGTTGCCCAACTGGAACCTCCTGACTTGAAGGAAGTTTCACCCTTCACGTTGATCGCCTTTGCAAGGCGGTGCGAACTGTACGGTGAAGTCTAAAAAGGTGTGAGCCACAATAGACACAACTGAGTCGCAGTGGCAGGAGGCTGCGCTGCCCCACTCACTTTCAACCTAACCTAACTCCGACGGCTAGGCTTCGCCTGTATGTTCACACCGCAATCTCTGTGGTACAGCTTTTGCTTAACAATACCACTTGCTTTACTGCATGCCTACCCCTACGACAGCCACATATCTCTCTTACATGCTTACATCATACTCAACTGCATGATTTATCTCGCTTGCATGTGAGACTGCTAGTGAGGAAACTCATGAGGCCTTTACGGAAACACTGATCTGGATCCGGATAGATCAGTTATATGTCAAACAGCTGTCAATGCCGGTCAAGTGGGATTTATGATTCCATGAATTTAACGGACATCGAACAACGAAAAAGTTGGTTTAACAATAAAAAACAGATGGTTAAGTAAAGCAGCTACTGATCTGAATCATCTGATCGCAATCACTTATTGTACAAGAGTGAACTACCCTATTTCTGACAGATCCCAGATCACTTTCCGAACGTCAGGATCAGTGATCGAACTGATCGGGTTAACCCGATCACAGTTTCCGTAAAGGCCTCAGGTAACCTTGGACCCCATCCGTCAGATTACAGGTGGGAATTTGCTTTATTTTGGTAGAAACTGTAGCCGCTAGGAGTGCTCACCTAGAACATCATTTAGTTAAGGTTTTTGAACAATTTGTAGGTAGATAAGATTCTTACCAGACATATAGATGTCGGTAGCATGAGGACAGGGACCATTAGGGAAGCGGGGCCCCCCAGCGATTTCTTCATTTTAGCATTGTACATATTGTATATAATTAATGAGACATTTGATTTAGTATATTACTACTGGTATTGTTTACGCAATTTTTACAGCGTTAAGCCTTGCATAAGATTTGATTTTCGGAACAAACCGCAAACTCGTCCCTACCCAGGAAAGCATTATTTTTCTTTCTATATTAATATTAATAAATAGATAACCCATTTTTAGATAATTACTTATCGAATTTTTAATTTTGTAATTTGACATTTAACCCTACTTCATTACTTCCTCTTCTTCATGGCCGACTCTACACTAGGCCGGAGCCTTAGATGTGGCAACGTGGCTTAGCTGTCAAATAGTGGGCCTATAGTTTCAGAATAATTATTACATTTTATATGTATTAGAGTTCATCTGGGTTAATAAATTAAGAAAAAAATCCTTTTTAGAACTACTACTACTAATACCACTTACATCTGATGTCTGGTTCATCATAGTCAGACACTACAAAATAAAAATAAAGCAACCTGTTTCGTGCTGCCACTTCCACTTAAATGAACACTCAATTTACTTTGCAAATTGTCACTTGAGCTAGAAAAATTCACTATTAGGTCACTGTGAAGCCATTCTTGCTGGTCTTGATTCCCTTTCACTATCAAATCTTTTCATAGGTATGCCCAGATGCATGCCCTCGTTGGCTTGCCCAGATGAGTTCTATTAACTGTATTTTTCTGTGATATTTGGGAGGTCCAGAAAACATTGTAGGTACCACATTGTGCTCTAAAATAGGTCTTATCCTTTGAAATGTTTGTAAAGTATTGTCTTTATTCTTATAAATATAACCAGCCCCTACGAGGAATACCGTTCACCCACTTCTGTTTATGTCCCTTATTGGAAGCAGAATTGCTAATGAACACTCAATTTACTTTGTAAATTTTAACTTGAGCTAGAAAAATTCACTATTAGGTCACTTTGAAGCCATTCTTACTGGTCTTGAATCCCTTTTCAATATCAAATCTTTTCGTAGGTATACCCAGATGCATGCCCAGATGAGTTCTATTAACTGTCTTTTTCTGTGACATTTGGGAGGTCCAGAAAACATTGTAGGTACCACATTGTGCTCTAAAATAGGTCTTATCCTTTGAAATGTTTGTAAAGTATTGTCTTTATTCTTATAAATATAACCAGCCCATACGAGGAATACCGTTCACCCACTTCTGTTTATGTCCCTTATTAGAAGCACAATTGCTAATGAACACTCAATTTACTTTGTAAATTTTAACTTGAGCTAGAAAAATTCACTATTAGGTCACTTTGAAGCCATTCTTGCTGGTCTTGATTCCCTTTTCAATATCACATCTTTTCGTAGGTATGCCCAGATGCATGCCCAGATGAGTTCTATTAACTGTCTTTTTCTGTGATATTTGGGAGGTCCAGAAAACATTGTAGGTACCACATTGTGCTCTAAAATAGGTCTTATCCTTTGAAATGTTTGTAAAGTATTGTCTTTATTCTTATAAATATAACCAGCCCATACGAGGAATACCGTTCACCCACTTCTGTTTATGTCCCTTATTGGAAGCACAATTGCTAGTGCAACCTGGTACTACACACTTTGCAGGCATGTTTTATCTTTATAGTTTCGTTTGTGCAGGTAAATGATTAGAAACACATTAAAAATCACCTTCCAATCTTATTTTTCACTCTGGAAGATTACACTAATGCCATGACTAATGACTTAACAACAAACAAAATGACGGCCCGCAGATTCAGTGTTGCCATATTTCATGCTCCGGCCGAGTGAGTACAGTCGGCCATGTTTTCTTGCATCTCGTTTCATGCATCTGTCAACCACGAACACAGAACAACCAGATCCACGAACAGTACGAACCAACGACGTCCTACTGATAGACCACGCATCCAAGCATGGCCGACTCTACTCACTAGGCCGGAGCATTCAAATATGGCAACACTGAATCGGGGGCCGAGCTTTTATTTGTTGTTAAGTCACTAGTGTAATCTTCCAGAGCAAAAAATAAGATTGGAAGGTGATTTTTAATGTGTTTCTAATTATTTACCTGCACAAACGAAACTATAAAGACAAAAAGATGCCTGCAAAGTCTGTAGTACCAGGTTGCACTAGCAATTGTGCTTCCAATAAAGGACATACCACACATAACCTTCCAGAGTGAAAAATAAGTTTGGAAGGTGATTGTTAATGTGTCTCTAATTATCTACATGCACAAACGAAACTATAAACATAAAAAGATGCCTGCAAAGTGTGTAGTACTAGGTTGCACTAGCAATTGTGCTTTCAATAAAGGACATACCACACATAACCTTCCAGAGTAAAAAATAAGATTGGAAGGTGATTTTTAGTGTGTTTCTAATTATTTACCTGCACAAACGAAACTATAAAGATAAAACATGCCTGCAAAGTGTGTAGTACCAGGTTGCACTAGCAATTGTGCTTCCAATAAAGGACATAAACAGAAGTGGGTGAACGGTATTCCTCGTAAGGGCTGGTTATATTTATAAGAATAAAGACAATAATTTACAAATATTTCAAGACCTATTTTAAAGCACGATGTGGTACCTACAATGTTTTCTCAGTTTTCTGGACCTCCCAAATATCACAGAAAAAGACAGTTAATAGAACTCATCTGGGCATGCATCTGGGCATACCTACGAAAAGATTTGATAGTGAAAGGGAATCAAGACCAGCAGAATGGCTTCAAAGTGACCTAATAGTGAATTTTTCTAGCTCAAGTGAAAATTTACAAAGTAAATTGAGTGTTCATTTGAGTGGAAGTGGCAGCAGGAAACAGGTTGCATTTATTTTTATTTTGTAGTGTTTGACTACGATGAACCAGACACCAGATGTAAGTGGTATTGGTAGTAGTAGTTCTAAAAAGTATTTTTCTTAATTTATCAACCGAGATGAACTCTTAATACATATAAAATGTAATAATTATTATTCTGAAACTATAAAACTATTTACGGTAACCGCTTAAGGCAAATTTATGAATCTAAAAAAAAGATTAGAATCAAGGGTGTCTTCGACTTACAATCTGCTCAATATGAACAAGTTAAATTTAATGTCTCCAATTTAGCAAAATTACACACTTGTCTGTACAAGATCATGAAGAAATAAGTATTGACAGTTTTAGAGATATTTTAGCCAATAATTTAATGAATCAACCTCAACAAATTTCAGATTCAGCAATTCAATATATAGCAGCTTACGTTAGTTTTAAAGTTTCAGCCAAACTGCAATGTACAGCCTGTATAAATGTTCTTGTCAATACAGAAATACTAGAACATGAGGAACAAAATTACTTTGATATATTAAACAGAGACGGCTTAACCCTTCCATCAGAGTTTACAGTTCAAATAACAGTCCTTATGCACAATATAATTAAAATGTTGATTTCAGACCAATATGAAAGCAAGTTTTGTAAATTCCACAAATCACTTTCAATTAAAATTGCAAAGGAATACATCAATATGCATAGAGATGAGTTTAGTTTTAGAGACATTTGTTCATGTAATCAACCCCAAACTGAAATGCTGCTTGAATTAATGTTGCCTGTTTTAGCAAATATTTTTATTAATAATTACACAAAAACAGTTCAAGATAAAATACAGACTGACAAAAATTAAAAGAGCAAGTCTAAGGGTAATGAGAAATGTCCAACAGAAATGAAAATCTCTAAATTAAGCTCCTAGTCTCAATACATGTTACATTTTTGTACTGATACCACTGGCATTTTCACCATTCTTATTTTTCAAAAAGTATTTTTCTTAATTTATCAACCGAAATGAACACATAATACACAAATAAAATGTAATAATTATTCTGAAACTATGAAACAATTTAAATTTTCCGCGGAATGCCCGCCGTTCGGCCCACGGTAACCGGCCCCCTATTTGACAGCTAAGCGACGTTGCCACATCGAAGGCTCCGGCCTAGTGAGTAAGAGTCGGCGATGATCCAAGGCAAATTGTTTGTCGGCATTCCAAACGTTCGGAATAATAGAGAGATATTTCAATTGTCCTCCGCAGCGATGTCAACTTGACCATCATTTGGAATTAATATTCAGAAAAACGTATGGAACAGTATCGTCAACATGCTGTAAAAAATATGATTACGGCTCACTTATCTGTAACAGAAAAAGTGCTCTGAAAATATTCTTTCGTAAAACACGTTTAATATTGCAATTCTGTGAAGAATTAACCCCATTTTTATATTTTACAAACATTGCTGCATGCCCTAATGCACAACTGGCAACGTCGGGACTGTCTATGTCAAGTGTCGACCACGTGTCTACTCAGGCGCGTACACAGGATTTTCGTTCGAGGGCGGTTTCAAAAAAAACGAGATACTCGTATGTGTTATTAAAAAAAAGAAACAGTACATATATGAATGGGTCGTTATCAAAGCTAAACCGGCCAATCGATAGAAGTCCATATCCAGCCAACAAAACAGCAACACAAGCTTCAAGTTCTCGAAAATAAAAAGAAATTGGCAAATGCTGTCCACATATTTGTAGGCAACAATTAGTCAACTTCGTGGCCGCCGATAGAAAACGCTCAAAATTGCGAATCGGGTTTTCTTATTAAATAATAATTAAATGGTAAATACCAAAAAAAACGAAAAAGTATTTTGGGTATTTTGGGTTAGACCCAGCCTAAAAAGAACCGACACCAATGCTATATTGAGGAATTATTGGAAGATTTACGAAAAGGTGATGTCTCGGTAATGCAGGTATTAGTAGAGAAATGCGATCTAGCTTCCAGCAAGTACAATTCTGCAATCACATATGGCCACCAGTAGTAGCCCTTCAGTCATTAGCGATGTTTGTTTATTACAATCATAAGTACTGTTTTCCTGAAACAATTAAAACTTAACACTCATTGCAAGGTGCCATCCACAATTTTGACTTCATGGGGACATAACTGTTTTTTTACGATATTATGAACTAAGTGTGAAAGTATTTCATATTGCTTTGCCATCGACATATCTCGCGAAAAGGGGTTTCAATGAGGTTTCCAATCTTATAGAGAAAAGAAGTTGTAAATATTATTTATTGATTGACGAGGTTTAGGGTTGAGGCTGACTAGTTTTATGTTGGTTATTATAAATTTGCTATAGACTCAGGTTCAATGCTCTCATTAAAAATCAGTTTTTTTTTGTATCTACTTAATTTACGTAAGAATGTTACTAACCTCAGATTATGTTCTGTTGTAAATAATAAAGACATGAATAAAATCCTTGCTTGTTTTTCCTTCCAAAAAAATTGTCATTTCTACAGACCCTGTCAGAGCAACTACCTAGTTAAAAGACAATTTTGAGTATCATTGATACAAACCATTGTCAGATTATCTTTTGACTTCACTGTGACAAAATTCGCGTATCCATTTAGGCATTTTTTGCCAATGCAATGTTAACAATTCTGAATAGTTATTATAATAACATGTGGTAATTGCACTATATTAGCTGAATATACATACATTTTCTTTGCAGACTTTAGAACTAACATGTTTTATGATCAATAAACTAGTATCAATGAAAAAAGATTTATTCATACCCTATTTTTCAAGAATCTATTCTTATTTGAGCACACAAGCAAGTGGTGTGAAAGGGAAAGGAAAAACGGATAAATAAATTTTTTTATTTTATTATGTGAACAACAGGCTGACAATTACTTAGCACAATACTGCCCAGTTGCTCCAACTTTCACTTAAGGAACGATTAACAAAGGAAACACCTCAACATTTAAGGTGACCAGTTCCAATCGTTTGCACGGACGTCAATCGAACCTTCTTCTTCTTCTCTTCCTGTGGACTCGTGTCTATTCAGACAGCTGCCCAAAAATCGAACCTTACTTAGTTAAGTACTCGTTATATGTGGCAACGCTGGTTCTGTCACGCCTATTTTGTGTTTTGTCACTCCTATTTTGTGTATTGTGTTCGTGTTCACCATTTCTTCTTGTTAAATTCCGTGGTTCCTTGAATTGGCTAGGTTGAAGTTTGAAGTATTGAAGCTAACCTTAAACCTTACCTTACCGTTTTTGTACATTGGAATATATCTAAAGAATATATATGTTATGGTTAAAGTGTTTACTTTGATAGTTTATATACTATCTGGATAGTATACGAACTATCCAAATGTCCCTTTATTTTGATGGAAAATCGTATTTCTACTAAAATAGCTATACATATTGGTTGGTTTGTATACTATCCAGCTAGTTTATAAACTTACGCAAGATATGCCGCTAAAGTATATACCACAAAGATATCACACATATTAACCAGTGTTTCTGGTCAGTTTACAAACTATCCACATCATTTGGATAAAGTATGCACCGAATATCTCTAGTACTACACAATATCCAACTCGTTGGTTAGTATGTAAACTAACCAATCCTCTTTGGTTACTTTAGTTTAGACAAAAATTTTTAATCAAAAGTAAAGTTTATTCATAGATACAACATACAATTGCTATAACTACCTAAAAATAAGTAAGACAAACGGAAACAGGTACTATTTATGTTACAAAATATTCATATAAAATAAATCTGGTGGGCAGCTTTAATGGCATCATAGGTAGTTTTCACCCAAACGTAAAATAATCTTTCCAGATCTTTTATATAAGATTACATAAGATGATTCGAATCTCTGTAAATCATAAGTATTCATTACATGATAATCAATCTTGTTATTAGTGTTAGGTCCTTGTTCGTGTATTCTCTTTATATGTTGCGGAAGTACATTATAATCACCGTCGTTCATTCATTTTGAATTTTGGGAATTTTTGGTCGTAACATTCTAATAGTAACTTTTCAAATTGCTGTTGGTGTTCCATTTTTGGTCCATTGATCCAGTAACTAGATACCTGTTCTTGAACAACTTTTACAAGGCACGACAGTAAACAATACCAACATGCCACACTTGCACTTATTGCCATAAACATAACCTCACTTTTCTGTTAAATTGACCGAAGAAAATTAGTTAGTTTACATACTAACCAATGAGTTGGTTATTATGTATTACTAGAGATATTAGGTGCATGCCTTATCCAAATGATGTGGATAGTTTGTAAACTGGCCAGAAACACTGGTTAATATGTGTGATATCTTTGTGGTATATACTTTAGCGGCATATCTTGTATAGTTTATAAACTAGCTGGCTAGTATACAAACCAAACAATATTCACAGCTATTTTAGTTGAAATATGAGTTTCCATCAAAATAGCGAGACATTTGGATAATTTGTATACTATCCAGCTAGATAGTATACAAACTATCAAAGTAAACATTTTAACCCTAACATAATTATATATTAGAAAAAAAGAAAAATGAGTGAATGCAAACAAGATATAGAGTCCACAGTATTTTTGTAAAGCCTAAACCTTTTGAAAAAGCTTAATTCATCTAGCTCCTCAAAGTAATTTGGCCTGTGGTAAATACGCCTAGGAATTCCATACTCCACACTCCACGATATCGACAACTTTCACATAATCATCCAAAAAATCGAAATCTTCCATAACCACGATAGAAAGACAGCACCAGATCACAATGATGCGATAATTAAATGCAAAAGGCAGTAGTCGTGTTTAAGTCGCTAAAACCGAAAACTTTATAAAGGAAGGTTTAAGGAGACTTTGAATATCCCTTAAATGTTGGTGCAATGAAATATTCTACAAAGCATGATTTGAGGATGTTTAACATTTAAGGCTTCCTTAGAAGAGTTGGTGCAAATGGGCATACATCTATTATTTCATATTGGTTGAATGTTTATTTGCAAACTTCTGTCATTGTAAAAATTAAATGTCTACGACAGTGACTCGGAGTACGCTCATAAATACAGCTGACGTTCCCCCCTTCCGTAGCACCTCCAGAAACGCTTACAAAAATTCGGTAAACAAAGCGTAGTCTATCAGTAGGACGTCGTTGATACGATCCCCCTACAGAACACGGTCTGAGGTAGAGGTTGCGACGTTGCCGGTGGTACCGTTTAGAACCGCAACGTTGCCGCGCTTGAAGCGACCTCTACGCTTAACAAATTTGCGCCCAACGTGTGGGCAAAGAGTAGGTAACTAACAAGAGGAGACAGTCAGAAGAGCGAATAACATTAGACAGAGATAGAGCTACACCCAAATTTAAAGGGCCTCGAATTCGCCCGAGCTGACCCGAGCTAGTTCGGTGTCAAGCGTTGCCACATTGAGATTTGTATTCGCATTTCCTGCGACGTCATTATTTGGGAGATTGATAGAAAGTAGAAACACTTCGTCGCAATATTGATAATTTAGATATATTTTATTTCTTTTTTTATTTACCAAAATAAGTAGGTACCTATCTAAATTTACTTTCATTCATAATATTCAAAGATGTGTTTGCTGATGGTTAATTATGTCATTATACCACGTTAATATGACTTTATGACTGAAAAAGATTTGAAGCTAATGACCAAAGCAGTCGATGCCGATGACACAGAATTTAAAAAAAAGAAAAAAAGATTTCGTTTCACCATTGGAACATACCACATTACAATATTGTTTTTATTTTAATATTCGGTAAGATCCGTTTTCGTTCGGTGATATATTAATACAAAAATTTACTGGTATCTTTACTTAATACCATATCTGCTAATTCTCCTGAAGTAAATATAATCAAAAATACACAATGTAATGGACCTAGAGATTTTTACGTTAGACCTACAAGAATTGGCAACGGCGCATCGATTCCACGTTCCACGCCAAACCAAGACAAAGACTAACCGCCGTCCGCCATTGCGTTTGATTTCGTATTGCGTTTTGTTTGTGATTTCGATTTCTATCATTGTGTTTTTAAAAACTTTTGTTTTATTATTTTTTTCTGTGTGTTTGTTAAGATATGCTATTACCTCCTCAATATGTGTTTTAATTCCTTGTTGCCTTTTATTGCAACAAAGTGGTCCATATATACATTGAATAACATGCGTAAAACATAGCGAACTGTGCTCTGACAGCTAATAGACAAACATTTAAAAGAGATTGTCAGAGATAGGTATTATAATTTATACTTTGAGAAACGTCACAGCCGTCGCAAAAATATCAGTAAACCGTAATAAACAGTTTTTTTTGTTGTTTGATGCATTTGGTTCAACTTATGGGCCAGTTTTGGCAATAATTTGGAAGAGACAAATCACAGGATAAGTTTCAGGACCCATATTCCTTGTCACTAAAATATTCATGACCCAAAAAAAAATTTGGTATTTTAACTCCAAATTTTCCTAGTTTGGCACTTTTTGACGGTTAGATCTTTGAAAATCACAACTGTTGTGCAATCGTTCATATAGAGTAATGAAACAAAATTTACTTTATTTTACTTTATTTATTTTTAATCCCTTCAGGATACATTCCGTTTAAGCCATATTAAAAGTAAGGGTATTACTGAAAAACGGAAATGGCAACATTGCTTTTTCCAACTAGACATCTGGCAACTACTGCACACCCAAATTTAAAGGTCCGAGGTCAATGGGAGCGGATTGCAAACATAAAAGGAATTCCGCCGGGTGTCTCCTCTTGTTAGTTACCTACTCTTTGGTGTGGGTTGGGTGCCGTGCTCACGCAGAAGCAAAATGAAGAAGACAAAGTGATAATCTTACCTGAGCCGACCCCTGACGAAGAGGGAAAGGAAGTATATGGTGACAGAGAAGGAATGTCTTGCAGTTGTCTCTGCTGTCGAAAAGTTGCGACCTTATCTTGAAGGCGCTCACGTTACACTCATCTCGGATCATTACAGTCTGAAGTGGCTGTATAGTATCAAAAATCCGGTAGGACGTATCGCCCAGTAGGCAGGTGGGCACTGAGACTTCAAGCTTTCGATTTTGACGTTGTCGACAGAAAGGGTAAATATCACGTTGTCCCCGACGCTCTAGCCAGATCAGTCCCTGTACTCGATTTTATAGATGCTGTCGATGAGACTATGCCCGAATCTCCTATCAAGGATACATGGTATCGGACGCTACTCTCCAGAATAAGAGAACACCCTGATCGATATCCCGACTGGCGAATCGAAAATGGTACTCTCTTCAAACGTGTGACGCCTCGTTACGAACAACTCCTTTGTGGCCATCTAGGGACCTTCAAAACCCATGCTCTAGTAAATTGCGGTAGCCAGTAGACTGTAAAAAATATCTATTACTGCCATACTCCAGCTTCTCTTTGACCTTAGAGATATTATCGCAGTTGCTTCTGGGGGGGTTGATTTGTTGTAAGGAATTTTTATAATCCTGTCCCTTTAGTGTGTATTTTTCAGCTAAGTTAGCTGTTTTCTTCTACATAAACAGGTTTTTGTTTATATTTCATGGCCTGCTACGTTGCTTATAGGTAGGAAAATTGAAAAACGCCGATTTGTTTGAAGATTTAAAACAAATGAAAACTACCAGAGATTGATATTCACAACCTTACATCATTAGAAAGGTTATCAAATTCTACGTTTAACCGTATAAAAAATTAGGCCTTCTCATTTGAAAAAATCAAGTTATCGCTGATCGAAGTTTCCTTAATTAATCGACCGATTTCTCCAAGCATAAACGTAATTTAAATTTTACAGTTTCGTCAAAGCTGACGCATTTTATGCTTAGTAATACGGCAAAGTCACAGCCCTCCAAATTTTATAATCTCTGCGATATTCAATTTTTTTCTGATATCTACTTATACCGAAAATGGTGATTTATACGTAAACGGTTCGCTTTAAGTCCCATGTATGATACATAGAGTTACACTAGAATTCACCAAGGAATTTGAATATGCAATAATAATCCATTTAAAAAAACAACTGTGAAACATTTTGTTTTTGGGACACCCTGTATAACATGAAAATATTTTTAAAATGTAGCCTTTATGAATCTTTATCCATCCGAAATTATTATTTTCTTTTTTATCAAATACTTCAGCCATAATGCTCCCTGTCGAATAACGTGAATAACCCTGTATATAATGTCCTTACGTAAAGTTGTCATATTTACTAATCTTTGTAAATAACATGTAAGTATGTAACATCTATATTTTTAAGCAAATTGTACAAGCAGTTCCTATTTGTATCCTACAAAGTATTTGTGTATTGTCCACTTTTGGAAGATACCCTGAGCTGCAATCACCTAAAAATAACAGAAAAGATTAGCATTAGAATTATACCAATGTAAAATTTCATTACATTATTCTAGAATGTTTGTTTATATCCATGTATCCATGGCCGACTCTACTCACTAGGCCGGAGCATTGAAATATGGCAACACTTAATCGGGGGCCGAGCTTTTATTTGTTGTTGAGTCATTAGTGTAATCCTCCAGAGCAAAAAATAAGATTGGAAGGTGATTTTTAATGTGTTTCTAATTATTTACCTGCACAAACGAAACTATAAAGATAACAAGATGCCTGCAAAGTGTGTAAAGTCCATTCCACGAAACCTGATAGTGAAAGTAAATAAACTTTGACAATTGAGTCGAATTTTATTGGAGAGAAAAGGATATGCTCCGCCCACAGCCAGGACCGTATCTGAATATATAAATAACGCAATTTAATTCTAATTTCTGTTCGAGATAAACAAATATAAATATGTACAAAATCACCTCCCTTACTCAGAATCAAGATTGCTTGATACATCGTCTACATCACTATCGCTGGTGTCATTGAGACTTATCACATTTCGAAAGAAAAACTCGTGACTTTCCGCCTTATGGCATGCTTATGAAAATCGTCTACCTTTTCGAAAACTTTCGGTCTGCGGAATTTGTTGAACCCGACATTGTTTTAAAGCAAATCATTATTATTAAAAATTATTAAATTAATTAATAATATAAAATAATTAATAATAATTAAATAATAAAAAATTATTAAAAATAATTCACCGAATGCTTTATAAATAATAAAAAAAGAAGAAAATGCTGGAACAAAACTTTAATATAAACACAAGTGACGCGAGCTGGTTTTGAAGCAAGTGATCAAGTAAATGTAATACGTAAATATAATTCGGAACTCGACACGATTGACCAAGACGAGAAAGGAAACACGACGTACATCGTAGTATTTGATAACCACTCAGCCGCAGACACACGCTGCGTCTGCAAGTCTGCATCATGTTAGAAATGCGTTTTCGCCACTTTGGAAAATTATTCACTGATTTTCCTTAGAACATATTCAGGTTATTTTACAAAATATTGGATATTAGATGATAGATTCACAATGTAATCACGTCGTATCAGTTTGAAATAATTTATGGCAACAAAATTCATCTAAAGTGACAAGTTGTAATACTATACTGAAAACAAACACAAAGTGCGAGCAATTTATTAACTCATATGACAACCAGACAACAATCGTAGCGTCTGTTGCGACTTATATTTTTACATTACGGTCTTGGATTTTTGCGCTCCGCATTTCTGTTTATTTCAACTATCTGGTTCCGTGGAATGAGGCATAGTACCAGGTTGCACTAGCAATTGTGCTTCCACAAACATAACCTTCCAGAGTAAAAACTGAAGAGTGAAAGGTGATTTTTAATGTGTTTCTACTTATTTACCTGCACAAACGAAACTATAAAGATAACAAGATGCCTGCAAAGTGTGTAGTACCAGGTTGCACTAGCAATTGTGCTTCCAATAAAGGACATAAACAGAAGTGGGTGAAATGTATTCCTCGGAAGAGCTGGTTATATTTATAAGAATAAAGACAATAATTTACAAACATTTCAAGACCTGTTTTAAAGCACAATGTGGTACCTACAATGTTTTCTGGACCTCCCAAATATCACAGAAAAATACAGTTAATAGAACTCATCTGGGCAAGCCAACGAGGGCATGCAGCTGGGCATACCTATGAAAAGATTTGATAGTGAAAGGGAATCAAGACCAGCAAGAATGGCTTCAAAGTGACCTAATAGTGAATTTTTCTAGCTCAAGTGAAAATTTACAAAGTAAATTGAGTGTTCATTTAAGTGGAAGTGGCAGCAGGAAACAGGTTGCGTTTATTTCTACTTTATAGTGTTTGACTACGATGAACCAGACATCAGATGTAAGTGGTATTAGTAGTAGTAGTTCTAAAAAGTATTTTGCACAATGTGGTACCTACAATGTTTTCTGGACCTCCCAAATATCACAGAAAAATACAGTTAATAGAACTCATCTGGGCATGCATCTGGGCATACCTACGAAAAGATTTGATAGTTTAAGGGAATCAAGACCAGCAAGAATGGCGTCACAGTGACCTAATAGTGAATTTTTCTAGCTCAAGTGACAATTTACAAAGTAAATTGAGTGTTCATTTAAGTGGAAGTGGCAGCAGGAAACAGGTTGCGTTTATTTTTATTTTGTAGTGTTTGACTACGATGAACCAGACATCAGATGTAAGTGGTATTAGTAGTAGTAGTAGTTCTAAAAAGTATTTTTCTTAATTTATTAACCAAGATGAACTCTAATACATATAAAATGTAATAATTATTCTGAAACTATAAGCCCACTATTTGACAGCTAAGCCACGTTGCCACACCTAAGGCTCCGGCCTAGTGTAGAGTCGGCCATGATGTATGATGAGTTCAGTTCAAGATGTCGAACAGTCAACACACATCTCCGCACTGCTCCGATAATTCGACCTTTAAATGCTGTAAAACTAAAACTGTTAGTCATTTTGTGTGTGTAAATTGTTCCAGTATTCTCCATAAAAGTTGTTTGGGTAAAATGAAGAACAAGGTACGTTTTGTGAATGGGTACAAGGTTCAGTGCTGTGAGCAATCTAACACAAGCGAATTTTATGAGTCTGACTCAGAGGAAGTGAGCCTACTTGAGCAGACAATCAGTGAACTAAAAGAGGACAGCCTTAACAGAGACAACTACATCAAGAAACTAAAAAATGATCATCAGTTGTTTATCAATGAAGCTATGAAAACCGAAAGTGAACTGAATCATTTATTGGAGCAGCAAAAAATCCTGGTAAATGAATTACGAAGCAAGTTAGACATGATACAAAAAGAAGCATATAAAAACAAGGTAGATAAAGAAAATTCCACTACACAAACCGATATAGTTAAAAAGACAGACAAATCCACAGCAACAAATTTGCTAGAGAATTTCGACAGTGGTGTGCAGGAAAAATTTCCAAGAGTCAACTTCAGCCAAGCAACTGGTATACAACAAATCGATAAGATTATGCCAGTAGACCAAGAGACTGTTGAGTGCCCAACAACCGTTGACCTGCCGTCGCCGATGTATGTGACTGCAGATAAAAGAAAATACCTACCACGGATCTTCATTTACGGAGATGAGTATGCAAGATCTTTCAGGAAATTGTTAGATTTATATATAGACAAATCTTTTGAAATAGAGGCTCTAGTACAGCCCAACATTGAATTTTCTTACCTCACGAAAAATTTATTTCAAAATGTTATATCTTTTGGTAAAGACGACTACGTGATTGTTATGGTTAATTCGAATAATATTAGTAATTCGGAATCACTCTGCAAAGGTATTAGCAACTTATTGCCTATTGGTAAATTCACAAATCTAATATTTCTATGTGAAAGAAACAACTTGGCCGATACTGTCCTTACAAGTAAGATACGTAAAAGTGTAGATTTATACAGAAGACGTAACCAAAATAGCTCAATTTTTTTTCAGTGTGATTTTCGTGTGAAAGGCACAAAATTGAAGATACTAAAGTCAGTTACCAACTATATTGTAAATAAGTACAGATCACCAATTGTTCTTACAACAGTAAAAGTTAATCATTTTTTTCTTGAACAGTGACGAGACATATTGCAGAAATGACACATCTCCTAAGAGTATGAAGAATCTAAGTACTTTAAATAGCCACCAATTCGTTTTAGAAAATGCTTCGTTCAAATCTGGTCGTTCTAAAGTGTATTTACAAGATTCTAGTCATGGAACTGATAGTAAGAAAGACTCTTACAGGCTGCTACATCTTAATATACAAGGCATCAGAAACAAAGCTGGTCCACTTGACGTCATATGCAGGGACTCCAAGTTTAACATGATTTGCATTAATGAGCACTGGTTAAGAAAGGATGAAATTGAATATTTTCAAATCGAAGGTTTTAGCGTAATCTCAAGTTTTTGTAGAAAAATTAAAATCAGAGGTGGTGTGGCTGTCTTTGTCGACAATAGATTAGATTGTTGTCCCCTACGAGATAAATTACTAAAACTGTCAGAGGAAATGCACTTTGAAGTAGCTGGTGTGGTAGTTAAGGAACTACAGCTAGTCACACTGTATCGCTCTCCAGACGGCAGTCTGGAAGCATTCTTGTCAAAACTGTCAAGACTACTTGATGGTTTAGATCATAGGAAAAAAATAATTATTACCGGTGATTTTAATGTAAAATTTAATACATCTGATCCACAGGCTCACCAGATAGTTAATCTATTTTGCTGCTACGGCCTCCAGCCAACCGTTCTTGAGGCTACAAGAGACAAAAATTGCTTAGACAATATTTTCACTAATTTTCCACAAAATATCAATCCGACTATATTTGATACCAATTTCTCTGATCATTATGCTCTTAAGTACAGTTTTAACCTAAATTATACATGTCGTCTATCCAGAAGAATAAATTACCGACCAATCACGGAGGAAGGTTTATTCAATTTCTACAATCACATAGAGCTAATAAGCTGGGATTTCATCCACGATTCCCAGATCTCTATTGAAATTATGTCTGAAAACTTTATCAATACTTTAACTACTGCTCTGGATATAAACCTGCCAGTAAAGTCACGTGTCTTCAGTAATGATAGCAAGTGTCCTAAAGTATCTTGGTTTAATGATCAGCTGCAGCAAATGAGAGATACTCTCAGTTGTCTCACGCTGATTCATCAAGCCAATCCTGAAATTTTCACTAGGAAGGATTTGAATAGTTTTAAGTACAAATATAGGAGGGAAATAATCAAAGCTAAGCATGAAGCAAACGATAGATATATCAATAGTGCTAACAACAAGCAGCAAGCCATGTGGAACATAGTCAAGTGTAATAGCCGTCAAATAAAAAAAAGCCCTAAAACAATATTAACTGCGACAGATTTTAACAGTTACTTCACAAGCGTGGCAAAAAATCTTGTACAAAAAATTTCATCCTCAAATATACCTCCATCTTGCTATCTTAAGAATATTAATAAAAATATCCAGTTCCGATTTGAAGAAGTAACATATAACCAAGTAAGAAACGCAATAAACAAGCTAAAAAACTCCAAAAGCACAGATGTTTACGGCTTTAATGTAAAAATATTGAAAACTATTACAAACTTGATTATTGTTCCATTAACAAAATTATTCAACCTTTGCATTAAAAATAATATATTTCCTGACATTTTCAAAATAGCCAAAGTTATTCCAATTTTTAAAGAGGGAGATGTCAATGAACTATCAAATTATAGACCAATATCCTTAGTGCCATTGTTTGCGAAAATTTTTGAAATTTTGCTCAAAGATCAAATAAGTGAATACTTTGAAAGTAACGAGCTTTTCACTTCTTGTCAGTTTGGCTTCAGAAACAATCAGTCAACTTCCACAGCAATAAATAAGTTTATAGAATTCGCTAATGAAACATTTGAAAAAAAATTATATGGTATGGCTAATCTATTTGACCTTACAAAAGCATTTGATTGTGTTCAACATGGCATCTTAGTTGAAAAACTCTCATTTTATCGATTCCATCCCGATAGTATTAAATTGATAGCCTCATACTTGAGTAATCGTCAACAGTATGTGTGGTTTGAAAACGATTCCTCTAGTTCCTTGGCGGTTACTGATGGTGTGCCGCAAGGCTCAGTTCTTGGCCCCATTCTCTTTCTCATCTACATTAATGACCTGCCAAACTGTGTTAATACGGATAATGTCATTCTATACGCAGATGATACAACACTGGTGCACAGACATGTTTCCGCAACAGCGCTTGTAGATGAATGTATACATCTACAAAGCAATTTAGAGACCTGGTTCAATACAAATAAATTGACACTCAATCAGTCAAAGTCTCAGACAATGGTCTTCACCTTGCGCAGAAATACCATCGATACTTTAGAGTCAATAAAGTTCCTAGGAGTGCACATCGACCCTCATTTGACATGGGAATCGCATGTTAATCATGTAACATCAATGCTATCAAAGTGCATTTATGTAATACGAAATCTAAAAAATGTAGTTTCAGACACCGTGGTTCTAAATTGCTATTTTTCTTATTTCCACTCACGAATGACATATGCACTCTTCAACTGGGGCCACTCAGCACATATGGAGAAAGTTTTTGGGGTGCAAATGCGCTGTGTAAGATATATTGCTAATGTCGGATACACTGAACCATGTAGACACAGTTTCATTGCATTGAAAATAATGACCCTTCCCTGCATATATATTCTGGCATGCCTGATGTACATTAAATCCAATCAGCATCTATATTCTTCACACAGCAGCGTTCACAATTACCATACTCGCCACAATGATAATTTAATCCTACCTCAACTTCGGCTTCATAAGGCCAGAAATGGCGCAAATTTTTACGGCATACTATTTTATAATGTACTTCCTACTAGTGTCAGGCAATTAGCTTTAGATCCTTTCAAACTAAGAATGAAGCGATACTTGATCGATAAAGCATTTTATAGCTTTAATGAATACCTAAATAATGACTTTTCAGATATTTGATAAGCACTGATAATTTCTCTTGTTTCTATTTTCTGCCTTTCACACACGTTACCATAATATGAAATTTTGTATGTTTTTTTATTATCAATGACCATGTCCTTCTGTTTCGTCTTTCCTGTGCAATGTGTGTTATTGTCAGTTGAGTTGAGTTTTTGTTATATCTATATACGCATTGTATCATTTTTATATATTGGAATTTTCGACTTGTGTAAACACTTTTGTGTAAAGCACCAATGAATTATTATTATTATTATTTAAAATGTTGTGTGAAATGTTCTATTTATTGTCAATGAACATGTAATTCTGTTCCTTTTTTCCTGTGTAATGTGTGTTTGTTTTTTACAATTTTTGATATATATGCGCAATGCAAAATTTTATACATTGTAATTTTGACTTGTGCAAACACTATTGTGTAAAGCACCAATAAATTATTATTATGTGAAAAACAAAAAAGTGCAGCTCGGGCTCCGACACACCGAGCTGCTGTTCCATTACCCAATGACTACTCCTCACACCGTGAGGTGAGCAATCACTGGGTCCGCGAATCGTGCGCCCTAAGTAGACGAAGGGACCCAAGGATGACTGCCTTCTGCATTCTGGCGGCTAAGATGTGCGCCGCCGCACGGCACACCGGTATTTTGCGCAGTGCAGAGAGCAGCGTATTCCTCATTCCACCTAGGGATCCAATGACCATAACCAGCAGACTTACAGTGTAGTCTGGCCAGAGCCTGCGAAGTTGTCCGAGCAACTCCTGATATTTGGTCCGCTTTTCCTCCTCCTTAGAGACGATGTTCACCTCGGCAGGCGCCGAAAACAATTATTATTATTATTATTATTATTATTATTATCGGAAGAGGTTAGCTGTACCAGCAACCTTCTGATTGACATCTATCTGTTATTTTGTACTTTGTAGACAGTTGGACCAAGGTCGGACCACAGAATTAAATCACAGTTCATTACCATATGACAGGCGAGTTTGGCGCCGATTTTAATGGAAAAATCCATTTCCTTTCCTTTCACTTCCTTGTTTTCATCAGACCAGGCATGGCCGTCTCTACTCACTAGGCCGGAGAATTGAAATATGGCAACGTTGGAGATCAGGCCGTGTTTTCATTTGTTGTTATGTCATGTGTATTCTTCCAGGTGCAGAAAATATGGTTGGAAGGTGATTATTAATTTGTTTCTAATTATTTACCTGCACAAACGAAACTATAAAGATAACAAGATGCCTGCAAAGCGTGTAGTACCAGGTTGCAGCCCAGTAGAGGACTACCAAACCATGGCCCAACATCACCTTATTCCAGATTAAAAAGAACGTTGCAAGGTGATTTTTAATGGGTTTCTACTTATTTACCTGCACAAACGAAACTATAAAAATAAAAAGATGCCTGCAAAGCGTGTAGTACCAGGTTGCAGCCCAGTAGAGGCATGAGTAGAGGACTACCAAACCATGACCCAACATAACCTTATTCCAGATTAAAAAGAACGTTGCAAGGTGATTTTGAATGGGTTTCTACTTATTTACCTGCACAAATGAAACTATAAAGATAAAAAAATGCCTGCAAAGTGTGTAGCACCAGGTTGCACTAGCAATTGTGCGTCCGATAAGGGACATAAACAGAAGTGAGTGAAAGGTCTTCCTCTGAAGGGCTGGTTATATTTACAAGGATAAAGACAATAACTGACAAACATTTCAAAGGATAAGACCTATTTTAAAGCACAATGTGGTACCTATAATGTTTTCTGGACCTCCCAAATATCACAGAAAAATACAGTTAATAGAACTCATCTGGGCATGGCCTGGGGCATACCTACGAAAGCATTTGATAGTGAAAGGGAAATCAAGACCAGCAAGAATGGCTTCACAGTGACCTAATAGTGAACTTTTCTAGCTCAAGTGATAATTTACAAAGTAAATTGAGTGTTCATTTAAGTGGAAATGGAAGTGGCGGCAGGAAACAGGTTGCGTTTATTTTTATTTTGTAGTGTCTGACTGTGATGAAACAGACATCGGATGTAAGTGGTATTAGTAGTAGTAGTTCTAAAAAGTATTTTTCTTATTTTATCAAACGAGATGAACTCTAATACATATAAAATGTAATAATTATTCTGAAACTATAGGGCCACTATTTGACAGCTAAGCCACGTTGGCTTAGCTGTCAAGCTCTACACTAGGCCAGAGCCTTGGCTCTAAGGCTCCGGCCTAGTGTAGAGTCGGCCATGGACCAGGTGGTCACGTCGCATATTTGGCGGATTTATCAAAGGAAGAAACCATGTGTGAAGTTGGATTTTACTATTACAGTTTGTAGAACCACTTTTGTGGGATACATGTAAAATGCATCTGACAATCTGACACAGCATCCAAAGGGAACACTTGAAAGTCACCCAACACCAACGGCTTTTACGGTTGAGATAAGGACCATATACTTACAGCTCCTGGTTGAGTCACCAACCAACTCCGATGGCTAGGCTTCGCTTGTATATACAGACCCAATCTCTGTGGTACAGCTTAGTGCTTAACAATACCACTTGCTTTGCTGCATGCCTACCCCTACGACAGCCACATCTCTCTTACATGCTTACATCATACTCAACTGCATGATTTATCTTGCTTGCATGGCAGACTGCTAGTGAGGAAACTCCAGGTAACCTTGGACCCCATCCGTCAGATTGCAGGTGGGAATTTGCTTTATTTTGATAGAAACTGTAGCCGCTAGAGGTACTCACCTAGAACATCATTTAGTTAAGGTTTTTGAACCATTTGTAGGTAGATAAGATTCTTACCAGACTTATAATGTAGGCCTGTCCTCACAGGGACCATTAGGGAAGTGCCCCCCCCCAGGCTATTTCTTCATTTTAGCATTGTATATATTTAGAAATCATTTCAATTCACATTTGTTTTAGTGGTGCCACAACGCAACAACGCCCCACGTAATTTGGTGAAATTTCATATTTTAATTAAAGGGGATGGACTATTATGAAGAAGAAAATTGGTGAATGAGGCATTTAAAAAAAAATAGATAAAACTCAAAATGTACCCGAACAGTGCAAGACAATTTTAGAATCGAAAACCCTCATGACAGACTTCAATCACAGCATAGTAAACAACCAGCACAATATCTCTGAGGATTTCCTATATAAAAATGGTTCCCACAAAATTTGACCTTGGGATGACTTATGGATGATTTTACGGCTGTCAAGTTTGGGTAGAGATGCGAAAATGAAAACATCGATACCGGTATCAACTCGATATTTTTTAGCCAAATAGGCGCGTTTGGTTATAAAATTATTTTCGATACCGATACCCCTACAAAAGTATCGATACCAGCTTGGAATCGCTCAAAAAGTATCTAAGATAGAAATACTCGATATTAGTGCAGACGTAAAAGTATCGAAGTATCGTTAGCAGCCCTACAAAAAAATCATCCAAAAGTGGGGATGCGCGTGTATTTGCCGCCAACCAGAGTTATTGTGCTGGTTGTTTACTATGCTATGCTTCAATAGTGTCACAAGGATGCGGTGTTGCCAGAGAGCAGCAGTTATCAGTTAATGTATTTCACGAAATTGTACAATGGCAATTTTTTTAGGTTAGTCACTGAAAAACAGAAAATTCAGTCATTGTGTTTTGGAAAAGATGAAAATAAATCATTTTGGGACCTTCATACATGGATGTTCGAAAGGGATTAAGTTTGACCTGATTTTGTTTTAGCAGAAACTGGAATGGAGGTTGAAGTTGGTGTTAATATACTTACTAGCTTGGGTGAAATATAATATATATCTAAATTTAGGCTATTTTAGGTTTAATTAGGTTTGTACCGGGTTACGGGTGGGCCTGGGGGCTCGGCCTCCTCAGACGTTACTGATATCAAATATGTTGATAAATCTAACTAACCTCACCTCAGGTAAGATTGTCACCTATTCGGTTTTTAGTGGCAACGGTCCAACATCAGTCGTACGTTTCAATGATTTATTGGAGCTGGTATCGGCCAAATACAGGATGGGGCATAGGAATCAAGTGTTTTTGAAATAATCATAAAATTGTTAGTTTTTACTCTAAGAAAAAATTGTTGGTAGTAGAACATAGCTGATAATAAACCATTTTGAAATATCTAAGTGCAAATATTACATCTGGCATATGATGCAGCCGTTCACTGTTTTCAGCATGTCTCTGTTGATTTTTGAGATATTCCATGGCGAATCGCTTCCTTCTCTGCGTCTAACGTACGGGGCTTGGCTCTTTAAACACATGACTTGAGTTACCCCCATAGAAAAAAATCACAAATTGATAAGTCGGAAGACAAGGGATATCGAGTAATATCTTGTTTTATAGTCAGATAAGTTAAAGTGTCAAATATCCCACGTCAAAATTTAGAGTTTTAACCGGTCAAATAGCCGAATAATATTGAGAAAACAAACCTATTATCAGCTGCTGCAGCCTCGTTGTGCATGAAGAAAGATAATCAAGAACGAATGATGACCGGATCCAATGCCACAGGAAGAATGCCAAGTAGCTGGAATACTAGGTTAATATTGTCAAAATTTAATGTGAATGTCATAATTATTATGCCAATACGCTCATACAAGGGATAACCTTCGAGGGTGGCAATCTTTGTAATACAGTTTTACAAATAAATGAAAAAAAATGAAAAAAAAAGACCGAGGAGGTCATGAAATGCCACCAAGCCTCAAAATTGAACGATTTGGAAACAGGTAGCGAAGAACAGCCATGGATGCTCTGGCAGTGTGTGCCGTGGCCCCATCTTGCTGGAACCACAAATCTTTGATATCCACACCTCTTCTTTGCAATTCAGGTATGAAAAAGGTATTCACCGTATGACTGTAACGTTCAGATGTTGCAGTAGCGGTAACCTCAATTTCTCCAAAAAATATGGTCCAATGATGCCACGCCATATGCCACGCGTTGTTCTAGCGTCTACCGCTCCATGATGGCAAGTGGCAAGTAAGAAAGTGAAATGGTTTTAGTCAAGGAATGGATTGTAATAAACCGCGCGCTTCTCCTTTTTCTTATATATGAGTACTACTCAAACCAAAAACACTTGGCTTTTATACCCCACCCTGTATAACAATAAAGCTTAATCACAAACAATATTAAAGCCACAGAATTTACATAAAAAGCTAATATACGAACTAAATAAAACAAACAGTAATACATAATACTTAATCACAAACACCAACTAGAAACGAAGGAACATTTGAAATAAGATATCTTTAAATTTAGATAGTTAAAAATGTAGAACGATTCACGATTTTTTGTGTTATCGTTGCGCAGGGGTCATGCTAATCTTCTCTGTAACGTTTCGGTCTTAGTATATGTACGGTCGAAGCGATGTTAAATATCGATCAAATTTTGGCAACACCGCATCTATTATCATGATATGTCAAGCAGTAGGAGTACTAGGAGTAGGTATCTCACTTCTAAAATTGTATTGTTCTGTGCGTATGCGTTACTGAAATATGCTGAACATACAGTTTTATCAATTTTTTTCCAAAAAAGGGCTTTCGCAAATTTTATTTTTTAAAATCACGTAACAGACCATCCTCTTTGCATTGATAAAAAAATGGACTAGTATCATGAATTTTATTACTGGTTGCATATGATAGAGTACGTCATAAAAAGCATCTCATTTTTTTCTCCGATTTTTTTGGGGACAGGAAAGCCGTGAAAATAAGGAAAATATTTGAATTCTCCTAGGGCAGTGACGTCACTGCCCTATAGGCGAACAGCCAATCAAAAGACAGATATGTGTGCTGTGTTGCCGCATTCTGATGGCGCGCGAAATGCCGGAGCTGTACGCGGGCTGGCTCATCTATCTTGTCTTCTGTTCCCGTCTGATATGTTTTGTGGTTTTAATGTCCCGTGATCCAAAATTCCAGGGCTGTTCCAAATTACGGTTCTATCACCGTCCTAGAACTGTTTTCATCATGCCCCGCCCATTTTGTGATTCTAGAATCGATGATTGGTTAGGACGCTGGTGGACCAACCAATCACCGTTTTTAGAACTGTAAAATGGGCGGGGCATGATGAAAACAGTTCTAGGATAGTGATAGAACCATAATTTGGAACAGCCCTTCCGAAAGCTAAGTTAAGGTTCCTGATCCGTCAATCCTGTCAATCAATCGTCGTTCGGTCATTGTCATTTCCAAATTCCATTGGGCTTTGATTGTAATTTTCAACAATCTTAAAGTTATTATTATTTGTTTGCGTTTATTTGTACAGGATATCCTTTTATTCCATTTTACTAGGTTTCAAGTTATTTTATCATAACATAACCAAAAGTATGAGTAAAATCGATAGTGGATTCGCAAAAGCCGATTCAGATAACCTGCCTAAAGTTGATATGGCTATGGTGAACGACTTTTATGGGGATAATATGCAGTTCTTCAATACGGAAATGAGAAATGTGAAAGCTAAGAAGTGAGTTTCAAAATATTTATAACACTTGGGATAGCAAATAACATGTTTATGTGAAATGTAAATGTTTTGCGAGTCGGAGCTGTTCTTGGCAACAATGCACTGCTGATAATTCGCGCGGTTGGCACTGATTGGCTGAATTTGAATTCCTTTCTTTAAACTTTAGAATGGAATTACTAAAAAACAAAATGATATAGAAAGTAACGAAATGCAGCAGAACGTTTATTTTTGTATGCACTAAGCGGTCGTAATAATTAAATCATTGTTCTTAACCTCGTGATACTAGTCCATTCTCAAATCACGTGTGGCGCCGTTGCGCAATAGACCCCTCGTCCCTACCCACGACAACGCAACAACGCCCCACGTAATTTGGTAAAATTTCATATTTGAATTAAAGGGGATGCTCTATTATGTACTTTTAAAGAACAAAATTGGTGAAAGCATTTTTTGAAAAAAAAGGTAAAACCCGGTATTTTCACCACACTTTCAAAACGTACCCGAACAGTACAAGACAATTTTAGAATCGAAAACCCTCATGACAGACTTCAATAGTGTCACAAAGATGCGGTGTTGCCAGCGAGCAGCAGTTATCAGTTAATGTACTTCACGAAATTGTGCAATGGCAATGTTTAGGTTAGTGACTGAAAAACATAGAAAATTCAGTCAATGTGTGTTGCAAAATATGAAAATAAATCATTTTGGGACTTTCATACACGGATGTTCAAAAGGGATTAAGTTTGACCTGATTTTGTTTTAGCAGAAACCGGAATGAAGGTTGAAGTTGGTGTTAATGTACTTACCATGTTGGGTGAAATATAAAAGATATCTAAATTTAGGCTATTTTAAGTTTAATTAGATTTGTACCTTGTGGTTACGGGGGGCCTGAGGGGATCGCCCCCCCCCCCGGACGTTATACTATCATATATGTTGAAAAATCTAACTAACATCACCTCAGGTAAGATGTCAGATGTCATCTGTTCGGTTTTAGTGGCAACGGTCCAAAGTCATTCGAGTGGTCAGTCGTACGTTTCAATGATCTATTGGGAGCTGATATCGGCCAAATCTCTATATATAAAAATGAATCCCCTTTTCCCTTGGTCACGGCATCACATGAGAACGACTTCACCGATTTCATCCAACTAAATAATAATGACGATTACGTATATAGGGTGTCCTAGACCGTAATTTTAAGGGCATAGTTATGACTCAAATTCAAATAGAGAAGCTCATACAGGGCGTCCGGATGATCAACCGACAACGCTTGACAAGTGATAGACCTCACATTTTTATGAATATTGAGATAGGAACATGAAGTGTTAAAATGCTTAATTTTAATGATACAGGGTGTCAAAGTTTTACTTTTATTTTCGCTTTCTCTCAATTATTTCGCAATAAAATGACACAACGATCTAAAATGACGTATCGGGGGTTTTTCCACAGTTTTGCTATCATGAATAGAGGGCGCCACCCACGGCACATTGAACTCATTTAAATTATCAAAACATTTTTCAGTTTTGGTGCACCAATGTGATTATTGTGATTATCAAAAAAATCGTTTCCTCAATATATTTTACGTGGAAAAGTATAATTTATTTGCGTCCTCAGAGGTAACCGTTTACATGATAACCTTCATTGAAATTTTCAACGCGACTGAATTGTAAATTCCGATCGAAAGAATCATCAGATTCTCCGCACGAATGAATATTAGGCTTAGGCTCATACTACGAAGTATTCTTCAACACCACCTATTTTAAAAAGCTAGATATATTTGAAACATGTTTTTTGTTCTACCTAATATCAATTCGTGCAAGAAAACCGATAATTATTTCGAGCCTATTTTATAAGAAATTGGGATGCCTTGGAAATTTTAACGAAGATTATCTCAAAAACGGTAACCTCTAGGGACTCAAATAATGTATACCTTTTTACGTGACATATATTGAGGATTTTTTTAATCTTAAAGAACAGAAAGAAGTTTTGTTAATTTAAAAGAGTTCGATGTGCCGTAGGTGGCACCCTCTATTCATGTTAGCAAAACCGTGGTTGAATTTGGATTTCTCGTCTTAAAAGCCCCCACCCCATGTTCCTATTCCAATGTCCATGATAATGTGAGGTCACCCTGAATATACAATGAATCATTTAACACTATTTTTACTGCATTAGGAATCTAATTCACCACTGACTAGAAGATAATTATCCTTTCCGGTAGCGTGCCGGGGGTCGGGGGGCAGTTCCACGTAAATATTCGCAGTAAGATGTACGCCACTGACCTTGAAAAAATCAAATGCTGGTTGTCAGATTAAACAGATAAAAACACATTTTTTTCTTTCAATGACCCTTCGTATCTCACTTTGTTTTGGAACAAATAAATAAAAACCACTTCATTTCATAGCTCCACTTGTTCGACGGGTTATGAAGTGGTTTTTATTTTTTCCTCCACAACAAAGTGAGATACGAAGAGATATCAAAAAAGAAAAAAGTTGGGTTCTCATCTGTTTCGTCTGAAAAATAATGTTTAATTTTTTTCAAGATAAGAGGCGTATGTACATACATTCAATATTTTCCAAACTTCGACACCATATATCTTGAACACCAGACTTTAGGACACATGTTCAAGTAAACTTTTCAACTCGAATTAGGTCAGAAATACGCATTCAAAATTACGGCCTATCAATAATTATCGCCGATGATAAAGTTTAGAGTAGAAACGTAAAATTGATTAAAAAGACAGGAGAATACAAAAGCGAAGACGTCTTGATTAAACGGTTGCAATTTTCAGTGCGGCTTGCATTTGCAATGACGATAATCAAATTGCAAGGACAGCCGTTGAACGTTTGTGGTATCAATCTTTATAATCGATGTTTTCCACATGGTCATGTAGCCTGTTCCGTGTTGAGAAAATCATCATTATTTATTTTTACGCGCCCGAAAACGACACAAAACGTGTTGGATATCAAATAGTTGTTCAATGAATACTATGCTTTTCAGATAATTATTATTTATTGCAGATTCAAGTCTAATTTCAATATTCATAGCTAAGACAGGACAGTATCTGTCGGGTCAGCTAGTATAACAATAAAGCTTAATCACCAACAATATTAAAGCCACCAATTTTACATAAAAAGCTAATATACAAACTAAATAAAACAAACAATAATACATAATGCTGAATCACAAACACCAGCTAGAAACAAAGGAACATTTGAAATAGACATCTTTAAATTTAGATAGTTAAAAATGTAGATTCACGATTTTTTGGGTTATTGTTGCGCAGGGGCCATGCTAATCTTCTCTGTAACGTTTCAATCTTAGTACCTGTACGGTCGAAGTGATGTTAAATATCGAGCAAATGTTGGCAACACCGCATCTATCATCATCTCGTCTCTTCAATACTACCACTAGATAACTTAAAAAAGACACTTTGTGGCAATTTTAAATCAAAGTTCGCAGGTTAAGAAAAAAACGGATGGTTTAGTATTCCGATTCCAAATTTTATTTTCAAAACTAAACTTTTCATCACAAACGATAGAGCATATTAGTTACATCATATCTATGTTTTTACATAAAAAAAAGTGTTATCTAGTAGTACTAATATACAACATATCTATTTTCAACGTAAAATATTGCTACTTACTCGTTGATCGTCCTGAAAACGTAAATCTTCATAGAACGCACAGAATTCGTTAGGGAGGGCAGGAGGATTTAATTTAAATAAACTGTTCAGGTGATCGTATTTTTCTTTCTTCAGCCCAATCTGCCCACAGTATAAGGGTTTTAAAATAATTGCTGAGCTACTGCGTGTCTTTCTTTCGAAGTTTAAGCCTTCTGAAATCATCATCAAGATTTTCTTCGAAATTGATTATATTTTGGGTGTTTCCCTCGGAAACCTCATGTGGGATAGAGCATATTAGTTACATCATATCTATGTTTTTACAAAAAAAAAGTGTTATCTAGTAGTACTAATATATAACATATCTATTTTCAACGTAAAATATTGCTACTTACTCGTTGATCGCCCTGAAAACGTAAATCTTCATAGAACGCACAGAATTCGTTAGGGAGGGCAGGAGGATTTAATTTAAATAAACTGTTCAGGTGATCGTATTTTTCTTTCTTCAGCCCAATCTGCCCACAGTATAAGGGTTTTAAAATAATTGCTGAGCTACTGCGTCTTTCTTTCGAAGTTTAAGCCTTCTGAAATCATCATCAAGATTTTCTTCGAAATTGATTATATTTTGGGTGTTTCCCTCGGAAACCTCATGTGGGATATTTTTTGCCAGCTTACTGTAACTTTATTAATATCTTCTTTTCTAAAAATAAACGCTTGCTCAGAATATTTTTTCCAGTCAAAGATATCCTGGTGCGAAACTTCATGGACAAGGTATGGATTATCACCTCGTCTTCTAGCAGATCTTGCCATTCTCTTCCAGTTAGAAGGAATATTCACCTTACCAACTCTTTTAAACTCAGTAGGAATGGCAGCATGCATTGAGTCGCATTCCATCTCACTAGTCCTTTAACCAAAGACTTTAAATCTATGATCTTTAAATGATTAATTTTTTGGACTGCTGTCAAACACATTACTGCTACGTATTTATTTAAATTCTGACCGCCACATCTATCGCTATAGCAAACAGTGTGTTCAACAGTATCTGGTAAAGACTTAAGGTATGAGTAAACCAAACTCGCAATCTACCTCTTTTTCCTTCTAATGCCGTCCAAATGAAACAGTCACCTTGATGTGACGTAGTGTTATAAATAGTGAAGTTGTAGGTTTTCAGCCGTTGTTTATAAAATAGAGCATTATTGGTCTTATCACAAGGAACCAAGAGTACCTGTTGCAAATCGAAATTGCAACAAAAGCTTTTTCCCTGTGACTTGGCTGAATTTCCTTTATCGGATCGATGCTCTTGGCGTGCTCTATCTTTAGCAGCTAAGTGTGACCTGTATTCTGCCTCTAGGTGTACCTGAACACTTCCTGATGTTATATGCCATACATATCCGACATTGATCTTTTTTTGGCCTAAAAAGCCCAAATTGTATTCCTCGCAATATATTTTTCTATACATAGCTGCACTTCCAATCTCCAGTTTTTGATCTTCGCAATACTTTTTGTACATTTCGTACATTATAGTTATATTGAGATCGGGATATAGATATTTTCTTTGAGTTTTTTCTCGGCAATAATGGGAGGACATCACTGGAAATTTTTCAATGTGACTTCTTATCGACTGTAGTACCTCCGAACATGTAGATTTCTTAATCTGCCTTCCTCTTTTATCAGACGAACTAACATTGCCTTCTGTTCTTTTTTGGATGGCAACGTCAATGACGCCCTTTTTCACACCTAGCGTGTTGATTAACATCGTCTTGCAGACTTGAACTTTTTCGTTGTTTTGGGTAAAAAAAAAAAATAGTGTGATTGCGCTTTGAATCTGGCTTAGTAATCCATTTCTTTTTTATTTTTTCAGTATTGCTATGAATGAAGCCTTTCGTACAAATTTAATTGATAGTAATGCTGAAAAATGTTAAAGTCTTCATGAGTTACTAGATTTCTGCATTCACGTCTGCAAGTCGTTGGACATGGATCTTTCAATGAGGCTCTTGGTACATACTGTCCTCTTGATGAAATGTAGCTTTCTCCTTGCAGTTTTCTGGTTTATGACACAATTTTTTTCCAGGCCGAAATATTTCTTTTTCTTTTTCAGATCTTATCCGTTCTAATCGGACACTCCTCCATCCCCTCTAGTAATCTGCTTTCTTGTACTAAAATATCATTTTCTGAAAGCACATTCCGGTGTTCTCTTTTTTTCTGCGTGAAATCTAATTTCTGTTTCATTTTTGGATTTCTTGTATAATGTTTGCTAGTTATTGTTTCTATTTTCATGTCCGATTCGCTAGAATTGCTTGATGATAAATATTTCAAGTGATCTGAAGAATAGGGTTCAGTATCTGATTCAACAGCAGATTCACTAATAGGATCTCTTAGAAGTTCCAAATTAGTCACATCTTGTTCAACTATAGGTTGCACCGGGGGTTGCACTGTGGAGCTTGTTGAAAAAAACGATTTAGTGAATGCAACTAACTTTAAATAGCAATTTTTATCACCTTCTGTTCTACTGAAGCTGAAAACTGTTTGTTGACTGGCAATAGGTGTCACATCTTTCTTTTCGGGATCAGAATCTGGAAGCAAAAAGAAACAGAGGGTGTATATCTAAGTCATCCATCTGATTTATAAACTTTGAACAAATAGTCGTCAGTAATAGTTATATGAAAAATTACTAAGAAACGATAAATACAAAGCTTCATGAAATAACTTGCCGCACATAACCTCACTTTTTATAATATTTTCTAATACAGCAATTTTTAAAACAATTGCAACTCACCTTCAATATGCTTGAGCATCTCGAGAATTATTTTACATCTTGATGTCATCTTTGTCACTTCACCACGCTAATATATCAATAAAAACAGGACGTTTAATTGGACTAGGAAACACACCTGTTGACGGCACAAAGTAGATATCTTGAATAACCAGAGAAGGTATTTGAAGAAAATAAATAATGCAACAACTAGATATCTGAAGTTATCTACTATTGTAGTAGATATAGACTAGACTAGACTGGACCAACTTGATATATCGAATTATTGAAAATAAAATGTTGAAGACTTTGAAGATAGCTAGTAATCGCCCTTCTATTTTACCCACTTGTTGACGTCATAGAACATATATCCACTTATAGCACTGAACTCAGGGCCGCGCCAAGTGTTTCTGCCGCCCGTGTGGGGGGGGGGTGAATTTGAGGTGGTTAGGGGGGGGGGTGGGGGGTTGTAATACTGAAAAATTTATTGTGTTCGCAATGAGCTGTCCATTGATATGTGAATGAAAAACCTAGCGGCATGATACACTTTTTTAAGTCCATCCGAACGTTGCGTGCTTATTATAGAAACCACGGGACTTAGAATTTGTGATGTATACATACGAGTATTGTTTTAGATCGTTCGATATCGCGTAACGCGAATATTGTTCAATTGATTTTAATGAAATTTTGACATAGTATTACTCCCGCTGAGAGGATGGAAAAAGTGTATGTTTTGGAAAAATCGGGCCAGTGGCGGCGCGGCAATAATATAGAAAAACTAAAAATACAAAAACAGCTCAAACTTTGTTTTTAGCCGTTTTAGGGGTTTCTGATCATTTTCTACGTTTTTTTGGCTGAGGGGTGAATTTGGGGTGGTTGGAGGGTGGGGTTGTAAAACTGAAAAATTTGTTGTATTCATAATAGTCCGTCTATAGACCTGTAGAAGAAATACCTAGCGGCATATTACACTTTTTAGGTTCATCCGAACATTGGCTTCCCTGTTACAGAAACCAATTTTGTGATCTGTACATACGAGTTTTGCTTTATTTCGTTCTATGTATATTGCTTGAAGCGAAAATTATTGAATTGATGTTAATAAAATTTTGACACAGAATTTATTACCGCTGCGAGAATGGAAAACGACTCTGTTTTTGAAAAACCGTGTCAGTGGCGGCGCAGCAATAATCAAAAAACCAAAAACATAAAATCAGCTCAAACTTCGTTTTTAGACGGGTTGGAGGCTCTTGATCGTTTCGCATCGTCCAGTTGAAGCATGCAGAAAAAAACTGTGGCGTCCTAGTCCCTAAGGAGGGAGACGCAAGAAACTACTTACGAGGGTTTTTGTGTTGAATGTTTTTTTTGCGGGCGGGTGGGCGATAATTTAGTTGCAAGGGAATTTTAGACTATAGCTGCATGCAATGGGAAATAATAAAATGGTATCATCATTATGTGTGGGAAGTACTGAGTCAATCAATTTGACTCATTTTTAAGTTTTATTAAAAATTTAATTTTTTTTACACAAATAGGTACCACATAAATAAAAATCCTTAAAACTAAGCAACAAAAAAACTAAACATATAATTATGTATTATAACCTTAAAAACAAAAACTTCCCGAAAACCAAATTAAATATTTTAAAAACCTTAAGTTTAATTGTTTTTACTACCATGCTTACATCCGCATGTGATTTTCTCAATTTAAATTCGTACCAGAAAATTTGGAAAAAGTCGGCGGCCGGCGGGACTCGAACCCACGACCTCCAGATGTGTACGCCGGCGCTCTCACCAGTTGAGCTACGGCCGACCTGTCAGCTCAACTTCGAAAGCGTCGACTGGTACTACGCGGGAACGGGGCAGCTCCCGCCGATGACCCTCTCGCGCCATCTCCTGGTAGTTGGTACCACCAGCAATCGAAATAGTGTGGGTATCAAATAAATCATTTTTAAATATATATTGTAACACCTCTAAAGGACAGCTGAATGGCTGGTATCAGTGGCATGTCCCATAGTGGGCGGTACTTAACAGCAACAGGCGTATCGAGCGGGAAGCGGGACATTCAGGAGACTGAGCTGATCGCAAAATATTGAAGTCTAAAAAAGACAGTTATCCAGATGAACGAAATATCATGGGCGCCGCACCGCCGCCCGTGTGCGGTGCACACCACAAGTGCACATCGTGCACACGGGGTCGGCGCGGCCCTAACCCCCTGACTTACAAAAATGTACTTTGCTACAAGATTTTTTCAATATGAAGTATGATAAAGGAAGTGAGATAAATACCCATATCAGAAAAATGGAAAATCTAGTGTATAGGTTAAGAGCACTGAACCAAAACATAGACGATGAGATAATGTTTATGTCAAAAGTATTGTCTTCATTACCTGAGCAGTTTAAGGCTATGTTTCATATAATGGGACAAATCGAACTCAAAAGAGGGAAAAAAATAAAAGTTATCCGATTTAAATTTTTAGAATATTTCCGGAAAGCTAAATGTTCATCTTGCCTTACATTTAACTAGCAATGCAAAATTATTAGAATATTTGCGTGTATTAACTTTTTTTCACGATAGATAACAAAAAACTGTCGAATAACTGACAAAAAATCTTGAATACGAATACGTTTAACAGGTTAATACTTATGAAACGTATTTTAGAACCAGAGCTAAATTTTTTTTTTGTCAAAACAATGTAGTTTTTCAGTTACTAATGAGATATTTAAAATGATATTAGATAACTTTGGCCGCAGCTCTTATTTTAAAACTTTAGTTTTTCGCTAATAGTTGAATAAATGCTCAGCTCAATACCTTATGAAAATATTTTATTAGAGGAAAGTAATGTTTTAGCTAAAATGACAGTTAAAGTAAAATAAAAAATTAAATACTGAAGAAAATTCCACTCTTTTAGAATGTTACCGAAATGATAAAATGTTACCGAAATGATTTTTGAAACTCAAAATTGGGGTTTCGTAGCAAATAGAACCATGTTACCAAAAATATATTTTATTTCATTAATTTCAATTTAAAAATATATGAAATAACGGTGCATACGTCAGAAAGGAAAATAATCGTATGTTTCCTATAACAACTTGCTCTATCTTTTCTAACTTTTTTTCGTCCTGTACTTTTCTGATCAGATTTTTTTTCTTCGATTGTTGCAACATCTCTGGTTTCATTCACATGTTTAGGTAAGTTGTCATTTACGACAGCATCGTCTTGATTTGATTCTACCTCAATGTCGCTTATGGGCGGGGAATTTTCTCTAAGGAAGTTTTCTGTTTTTTGCTGTAACCGTTCTCTTATTCGATAACTTGAACTAGCTTCTCTCCATTTCTTGCGTATTTGTTTCTTCTTTTTTGTAGACATTTTATTAATGTCTGGTGTTAGTCCTTTTTCTTTTTTAAGTTTATACCTTTCTCTATCCTTTCTTCTTTTTTCTATCAGCTGTTCTTCGGTCATCTTTGATCTGTATTTTGAAACCCTTTTTCTTAAGTCTTCCCTTCTTTGGTTAGTAGTTTGTTCAGAATTTGTGTTTTTCTTGCTAACAGATTTCTGTTGGACTTTGCTACGTCTCTGTTCTTTTGTATTCAATTTAATCTTGAAACTATTATCCACTTTATTATTATTTTGGAACGTAGCTTTATCAATTCCATTCTTAGTTGTCTTTAGCTTTTGGTTTGATTTAGTCTCATTACTCTCTGGTTTTCTTATGATTATTTTGATACAACATATCTCTTTTTGCTCTTCACATGAAGGAGCATTGTTATTAGTTGCTGTTTTTTTTCGATAATCGCCTTTCAAAACTTGTTCAAAATCTTCCTTAGTTTTATTCTTGTGCTTTTGTTCTGCCTTTCTTTTTTCTTTTAGGGTTCGTTTTTTAACTAATTTGTTCTCGTATGCCTGTTTCCTGTACCTTTTCAGCTTCTTTTTTAGTTCATTAAGCTTCTCGGCATCATCCATTCTGTCCTGTATTATTAAAGAAGTAATTTCTCATTAGTCATTTCGGTAACCAACGAATCATTTCGGTAACAATATAGTGCTACTGTATTTGTTACCGAAATGACGTTACCGAAATGACGAAATTAAACTAAATTACACACAGCGCCGTCTCTATCGAAAACTAGAAACACAAAATTTGAGGTTAGAATAACTACCTATATACCTAAACAAATAATTAAAAATATACTCATTAAAACCGTATTATAATTTATTTATTGGTGTTACCGAACTGACTACTAATAAGTGTACGCATCCAAAATTCGAAACAAAAGTAGTAACTGGCAAAAAACTGTATGTTTCAAGCAAAAACTTACCACGCATCTAACGATAAACACTACCGCCCAACTGTTTGTGATAATGTGCACTCGGTTTTAGCTCAATAATAAGTAGATGGCGCTCTATACACTTAACGATACCGAAATGACGGATATCTTACCGGACATGTTTAATTCAAAAATAGATGAAACAATTAGAAACAAATATCCACAGAAACGTTTAAAATAAAAATTACATGAGTGATACTCAACGCTTTGAGGGTTTGGTAAATAAACTTCGCAAATATTTCGTGATGTTGAGCAATGAATTCGAAATTTCATAAAACGGACAGTTACCGAAATGACGTTTTTTCACTTTACAACTAATTAACTTATTATTCTACTCTATGTAAGGGTTATTGAAAAAAATGCGCGAAGAAGAATGTTTACCAATTGTTAAGAACAATCAAACAAAAAGGAATTCGAATTAGTTTTTGTAGCGCACCCTCGGACATCATTATGTGAAACAGAGCCTTAAGCAGTTTTGTACAGCTTGGGAGTCCACTCCTATCTCAGATAGAAACATAACAAACTTAACATCTAGATTACTCGCAGAAGAAGCAAGATTGAAGCAAAATGTAAATGAGGATGAAGATTTAGCTCTGAAGGTTGAAGAAAGAAGATACAAGGCATATAAAAGACAAGGTTTCCCAGAAAGGAAATGTTATTCGTGTGGAAAAGGAGGACATTTTGCAAAAGAATGCAGGTCTAAGAAAAAAATTACATGTAGAATATGCAAGAAATCCAACCATACAGAAGATAAGTGCTATTTCAGAAATAAACAGGATAGTTCTAGTACCAGTGGTATAGGTCGAAGTGAAAGAAGAAATCAAAGTAGAGTGGCACTAATGACTCTTGCAGAAAATGATACTGTAGTTGATGTCTTTGCTGTAGACTCAGGTTCATCTTCACATATGTCTAACAACTTGAGTCTTTTCCAAGATCTGAGTGATGAGAAAAGTGAAATATTAGTAGCTCAGAAAAATGAAAAAATGCAGGCCCATGGCAAAGGAAAAATCGTAAGTGAAAGGTATGTCCAGGTACATACCAGAATTGGGTCAAAACCTACTGTCAGTCAAAGCATTGACAGAGAAAGGAGCAGAAGTAAAATTTACTGAAAACAGAGTCTCAATAATGAAAAACAATGAAGAGATATTGAAAGGTGAAAGAAAAGGAAATGGATTGTACATGGTGGAAATAGAGAAAACTCTAGATGAAGATGAAGAGTGTTACTTGGTAGTGTTTAATTATGATATTTTAATGAAGGATGTTTGAAGATTAAACATTTTATATTTATATCAGATACAACAGATTACATGGATGGATACAGAATGAGACATAAGATGGGAAACCAATCGCCTATTGACATATGTCATGTCAGTCATAGAACATAGATATATGATGTACAGATTGTACATCCAACACCTTCCCCTTAAAGATTTAGTCTTACAATAGGTTTAATGTGGCGTCCAGATCTAGAGATCAGATGGCGGTTATCACTGACACTTGGTTTCACAGTATCACTGGGCGTATCACTTGTCACTCTTAACTTATTATCACTATGACCTAAATTACATTGCATTGATTGTTCAGGGTATAACTCAGGTTCCAGGATGTGTTCACTATATTTAGCTTTGCTACATGATAGTTTCATCTGGTTAGTGTTACGTCTAACAACTTTGTTATTATTTTGTTTACGTACCCAATATGACCTTGGTTCTCCAGCTTTCCTCAAAACTGTTGCTTTTTCCCAAGTTTTATCCTGGTTTGTTCGTATGACTACTTTCTCCCCTTTTGTGAATTCATCTGTCTGTTTTCTACTGTGTTTGTCATAGTTTGCTTTGGTAAGTTTTTTATGTTTGCAAAGGGACTCATATACTTTAGTTTCGATCTTAGGTTCAAGTTTACTGCTAAGTACAGGTAACTGTGTACGAAGTATTCTACTTTGTAATACTTGTGATGGAGATGCTCCTATTGTAAGTATGGGGGTATTATTATATTCCATGACTAATTCCCTATAATCCTCATTTTCCTCCAAGCTTTTACGCAAAATCTTTTTACTAATAGACACAGCCTTTTCTGCTAATCCATTACTTTGGTGATAATGGGGTGTACAGGTTAAAATTGTTATATCCTTACTTTTATAATAATCTTTGCATTTAAATGATGTGAAAGGCAAATTGTCAGCTATAATTGTTTGGGGATATCCAAAACGAGTAAAAATATTTTGGAAACAATTTATAACAGCTTCTGCAGTTTTGGAAGATAATGGACAAAGTTCTAACCAGTGTGATAAATGATCAATTATTACTAAATACGGTTTGGATCCATACTCTAAAATATCAGTAGATACTTTATTGAATCTCAGTTTAGGTACTGAATGATATAACATTGGTTCTTTGTAGTTATTTGGCATATACTTCTCACAAGTACGGCATTGTTGTACCATATTTCTTATATCATTTGACAAATTTGGCCAAAAAAATAACTGTCTTGCCTTATTTATAGTTTTGTTAATACCGAGGTGGCCTTTATGTAACAACTGTAATATATAAGACCTAAGTTTTTCTGGAACAATGATTTTGTTGTTGACAAAAACTAATCCTGCTTCTACATATATATCATTTTTCAAATTGTAATAGTTTCTATAAACAGATTCATTTTGTTTAGGCTTTGGCCAACCTTGGTAGTAATAATCACAAAGTTTACTCAAAATTTTATCTTTTGATGTAGCTTCCCTGAACTCTACTTTTTTTTCATCACTCATAGGTAAGTGTCGTGTTATATAATGTACCATCTCGAACATTTCATAATCACATGTATTAATTTTTAAACTACATCTAGATAGCATATCTGCAAACTGTACATTTTTGCCAGAAACATAATAAACATTAAGGTTATATTTAAGAAATTTCAGCCTAAGTCGTTGAAGCCTAATTGAACCTATTTTTCCAATTGGTTTTTTCATAATAGAGACAATGGGTTTATGATCAGTCTGAACATCAGTTTCAGTTTTATAAATGAAATCATGGAATTTCTGTGTACCAAAATATATTGCAAGCAATTCTTTCTCGGTCTGACTATAATTTACCTCATGATCATTCATTGTTCTTGATGCACAAGCAACTAATTTTAGTACATTATCATGTGTTTGAAACATACAACATCCAATTCCATCCTTTGATGCATCACATTGAAGTATTATTTTCTTCTTAGGGTCAAATGGTATTAGAGCTGGCGCATGAACAATAATATCTTTCAACTTCTCAAAAGCCTCATTTTGTTTGGGTAACCATTCCCATTCAACATTAGATTTTAAAAGATCACATAAAATATTCATATGTTGAGCCATATTTGGTATGTATCTTCTAACATAATTGAAAGAACCTATAATTCTTTGCAATTCTGTTTTATCTTTAGGTGGTTTTAGCTTTACTAATGACTCTACTCTATCAGGGTCAACTTGCATTCCCTTTTCTGAAAATAACTGCCCCATAAACTTTACTTCTCTCCTATAATACTGAAATTTCTCCTTATTAAACTTTGCACCTACCTTTCTTGCAATTTCAACTATTTTAGCTACAGCTTCATCATGTTCACTTTTTGTAGATCCTGCAGCAATCATATCATCATGACAAATTGTGACATTTTTTATATTGCCAAAAATTTCATCTATTTTCTCCTCAAATAAATCTTGAGAATTTGACAGTCCATATGGGAGTACAAGATAACGGTATATACCAAAGGGGGTTGCAAAACAACATTTCCATGATGATATATCATCTAATTGAAGGTGGTGATATCCTTCAGAAAGATCAAATACTGTAAAATATTTTTTACCATTCAAACAAGAGCATAACTCTTCAATACTCAAACCAAGCCTAGGTTTACGTATATGTTTGTTCAAATCAGAGGGATCTAAACAAAGTCTAATTTTGCCATTAGCCTTCTCAACTAACACAATCCTATTTATACTTGCATTGCTGTCTATCTCATCTACTTTAACAATAGCTTGCCGTTTTACTAGCCTATCAAGCTCTTTCTTGAATTCATTCCTTATAGCAATAGGTACCTTAACAGGGGGATAACTTACACTCTCAAATTCTTTAGAAGTAGTTATATGACATTTACCTGCAAAACAACCTGGACCTGAAAATATATCTGAATTTTGCTTTGTAAATTCCTCTTTCACACAAGACTTTTCCGCTGTATTTATTCTTTTTACCAGATTTAACTGTAGACATGCTTGTCCACCCAATAGAATCTGAGTTGCACCCTCAACAATCACAAAATCTTCATAGATTTCAGTATTATTATACTTACAACCTAAATTAACAATTCCTACTGGAGTGTACATAGAACCTTCAAAAGCTCTTAATTTATAGTTAGCAGGTCTCACTTTAAATTGATTGTTTACCAATCTAAACTTTTCTAATGGAATGACATTGACATCAGCACCTGTGTCAAGCTTAACCTTAAATTTTTTACTTTCAATATTAATTATTTCTTCCCAGATGCCCTGACTATGCTTGCACTTTATATTCTTACAGTTACAAACATTCTTAAAGTGATTAACATTACCTACAAATACATCAGAATCATCACTCTCTAGTTCAGTGCTATGATCTATGGTTTTAACATTTTTCACTCTACATGACACAGCAAAATGATTCAATAATCCACAATTGTTACATTTTTTCCCAAAAGCTGGGCATTGTCTTGGCCTATGCATGCTTTGGCATCTTCTGCATTTAAATTTTTTACTCTCAGCACTGACCTTGTGGTTTTCTTGCCTGTTTGTCCTACTGTGGTTACCTGACTGCCGTTTCTTCACAATATTTACTTCAGATGTACCTTGCTCAAATTGAAGATTCTGCAACTTACTCTGCTCACTACTCCGACAAAACTGGATAGCTTTTTCTAATGTCAGCTGGTCAACCCTCAGTAGTGCCTCCCTTGTAGTGGCATCCTTAATCCCCATTACTATTTTGTCACGAAGTGCCTTATCCTCTGCAGTTTGATTAGGGTCTAAGACATTGTAGTTGCATGTCCTCATCAAGTGCTTCGGATCAGTCAAGAAGTGCTCAAAACTTTCACCTTCCTTCTGCATCCGTTTCAAAAAGTTGTATCTTTCGAAGCATTCATTCACCCTTGGGTTCACATATTTTCCGATGAGGGTCATTATAAAATCGTACTTATTTTCCTGCTCCTCAGGTACTACAAAGGTACTCATAATCCGTGCGGATTCTGTTCCTATCATATTTCTCAAAATAGACATCTTCACCGTATCAGCTGCCTCGTGCTGCCCTGTGGCCACTAGATAGTCTTCAAAGCTTGTCTTCCAAAATTTCCATTCAGTTGCCGCATTCTGCCCTTGCAGATCAAAATCGGGGGGTAGCTTCACCACGCCTCCAGCCATATTTCTAGGTTATATGTTATATTTGTATACTTTTGCGGAACTTACTGGAAATATCGTGTCCAATCGTTAGAACATCTTCTATATAGTTCGTTTTCGCAGCGCCATGTTTAATTATGATATTTTAATAAGGATGTTTGAAGATTAAACATTTTATATTTATGTCAGATACAACAGGTTACATGGATGGATACAGAATACAGAATGAGACATAAGATGGGAAACCAATCGCCTATTGACATATGTCATGTCAATCATAGAACATAGATATATGATGTACAGATTGTACATCCAACAGGTAGAAACTTTAACTGAATGGCACAACAGACCTGCACATATAAATTTCGAACAGACAAGAAAAATTCTTAAAAAACAGAACATACATTACAAAGAAGTAAGCAGTCCCAACTGTAAACATTGTCTACTAGGAAAGCAGCATCGACTACCATTTCCAGTAAGCCAGACAAGAGCTACACAACGAGGCGAATTACTTCATAGTGACCTGTGTGGACCATTTGAGGTGTCTTCGTTGGGCGGTTCAAAATATTTTCTGTTACTGAAAGATGATTACACAGGATACAGATTTGTATACTTTCTAAAACAAAAATCAGAGGCAACAGTAAACATACAAAAATGCATTCAAATGGTGGAGTCACAAACTGAAAACAAGGTACAAAAACTAAGAACTGACAACGGATTGGAATTTGTTAATAAAGAATTAAAAGAAATATTAGAAAATAAAGGAATAATCCATGAAAGAACATGTGTGTATTCACCCCAGCAGAATGGAAGAGCAGAGAGGGAGAACAGAACTCTAGTTGAAGCTGCAAGAGTTATGATCCATAGTAAAGGTATGAATAAACATTTATGGGCTGAGGCTATAAATGAGGAGCTTCCACGCAAAAGTGAACAAGTCCAACTTCATACCAAATTGAGTTATATACGAATTTATGTAGTTTAATATGATATCTGCCGAATTGGCTATCTATTCCGTGCAATATTACACAAATCCATCATATAACAGCATGGAAATATTAAGCATTCATACAAAATGCAACAAGTCCTACTACAGGAGTTTTTTCATCAAAAATCGAACAAAACCTTACAAGTCCCTAATAGTATCATTGAGTTAGATCTAGGAATTCATGCAAAACTCAACAAGTCTACCCACGCCTGTCTATGAGGAGGAATAAATCTATTTTGAGCTGCGTGGCGACTTTTATGCAAGGCAAGTCTAAGTTCTGAACAAGACATCTAAGTATGATATGCGCTAACTGAAATGGCGATGCGATTTTAGGAATCCTGGAATTTAAAGCACTTTACTGGTTGAGTAGTCTTGGTAACCGTGAACGGCGGCATAACCCCGATCTCATACAAAACCGAAAACCGCTATTATAGTTGTTTAGATTTGTTTGTTGGCTGTGTTTATTACTGCAAAAATTCGAGGATGGATTCACATGATATATCAGTTCGGGAGGGTAAGAGGGGAACTCGTAAAAGGCAGGAGAAATACACAAAATGGGAGTTGCAATGTCGTGAAAGGTTTATTTCAGTTTGTTTTCAAATGATTTCTGTTTGTCAGATTGATATATATTTGTTAACCTTTTATAGGTACAAAATTCCTGATGTCAACTTGAACCCAAAAACCTGTAGACGTAAAGGAAAAATATGAATGTTCCAAGGTCACAGCACTGGAAATAAGTCACTGTAGGAATAAAATACAAGGTGTAACTAAATAAGTGTAAGACATTTAAGGGGGTGATTCCTCATCGAAAAAAAGATAGGATCTTTCATATATTAGAAACTTCATTGGAGCATTCTTGTTAAGATACAGTCCCTTAAAGGGGGTACATAAAATTTGTTTAACAATTTTTACCACAAGCATTAAAAAAGTTACGATGTGGTAATTAACCTGACATTTTCTACTATCAAAAAGACACTTAGCTAGTAATTTACTTGGTTTATGCCATGGTTTTAAGGGGCGGAAAACGCAACCCCTAAAATTTATTTCGAATGCAACTTTTTGTCTTATTATTTGTTTACCACTTAAACATTTATTTCCGATAGCCTGTTTCATTCTAAACACAAAATGTCTCTTGAATTTTTTGCCCAAAATAAACCAGTTCTCAGCAAAGTATTTTTATTGTGTCTTCCACCTAGAATCAAAATTTTAAAGCTTTTCATACAAAACTAAACGAGTCCAAGATGCAATCCATGCAAAACTCAACAAATACGTATCGTTCCTTCAAAAGTGCACAAGTCCAAAACAAAATGTTTTAAAATGAAACCTCCTTTCTTGAAAAATATGGATTCATAGTCAAAATATAAACAAATTAAGCTACTATTTATCATGCAAAAACTGATTCAAATAAATAATTATTAAAGGTATTATTCAAAAATTGCGTTTCCTGAACAATTATTAAAAGTCGACATGTTGACTTTTGGGTGAAAGCTCCTCAAATACTGCTGCATTTGTTTTGAATAGAGTTACTTGTAGTAGTACCTCAAAGGATGACACACCTTATACATTATGGCACGAAAGGGAATATGATATACAGTCTATTAGAGAATTTGGCTCTAACGTATCTGTGCATATACCTAAACAGAAACGCAAAAAGTTAGATGCAAAAAGTGAAGGGGGAATATTGGTGGGATATTCTGATAGTGTAAAAGGATATAGAATATATTTCCCCGATAGAAATGATGTTGAAATATGTCGAGATATAATATTTCTACAGCCAACAGAGATACAAAAGACGGCAACACATAACCCAGAAGAGAAAAAATAATATCATTGGACATTCACTCTGATGAAACATCAGAAATAGATGAAGAAGAAGTAACACCTGTAGAGACACTTGATCAACCACAAATTGATAATAATGCACATGATGAAAGAGTACAGTGTGAAACAAGGACAACAAGGGAGAGAAAAAGACCACAGTGGATGCAAGATTATGAAGTAAGTTTTTACAGTGAAGAAGAATTACCAATACCAATCAACATCGAAGAAGTTATGGCGAGTGAAGACAAAGAAAAATGGCAAGAAGCTATGGATAAAGAACTCAAGGTCCTGAATGAAAATTATACTTGGGATATGGTCCCATGGCCAACAGTAGATACAAAGGTAATAGAAAGCAAATGGGTGTTCAAAAAGAAAAATGACAAAGAATATAAAGCAAGATTAGTGACACGAGGTTTTCAGATCTGAAAATGAATTTTGTTTGTACAGTAAATGCTTAGAATCTAAAGAACTTTATGTTCTGCTGTATGTAGATGATGTACTAGTATTAGGAACTGATGATGATCAAGTAGAAAGTTTGAAAAAGCTGTTGAATAGCAAATGTTTCATGAAAGATTTAGGTATAGTGTCAACTTATTTAGGTATTGAAGTAAAGCAAGATTTGCAAAAGGGTATTATAGAACTAAGTCAAGTTAACTATTTAAGAAACATATTAAAAAAAATTTAACATGCATGAATGTAAACCAGTAAAAACACCATTAGAGAATAACATTGATGTAAGAATCTTTGTAAATGAAGAAAATGATCTGGTTCTGCAGAAAAAATGTAGACAAATTACAGGAAATTTGATGTATGCAGCTTTAGGTTGTAGACCTGATCTTTGTGAATCTGTTAGCCTTTTGAGTCGATTTCAAGACAAAGCTAATGAAAACTTATACAAAGCATTAAAAAGAGTTCTTAGATACATACACGGTACTTTAGATTTTATACCTATATATGAACTAAAAAAAGATTGTCAAGTTCTTTGTGGTTTTGTTGATTCAGACTGGGCAAGGGACACCATAGATAGAAAATCCACTACTGGATATGTGTTTGAATTTTTTGGTTGTACTGTATCATGGGCAAGTTAAAAACAACAAAATGTTTCAATTTCTTCGACTGAGTCGGAATATGTAGCACTCAATTTAGATGTAACAGAAGCCTGTTGGTTAAGAAAAATTTTGATGGATTTCAATGTTAACATTAATGAACCAATTTCATTGTATGAAGATAATAAGTCTACAATCTTTGTAGCAAATACCCCAGAAAATAACAAAAGACTGAAACATATAGATGTAAAATATCATTTTATTAAAGAAAAGGTAGACTTAAAAATTATAATAAGAGTAGTATATGTAAGCACAGATTATCAATTAGCTGACATGTTTACAAAGCCCTTGTCAAGAGTAAAATTTGAAAAAATCAGATAAGAATTGGGAATTGTTAGATTGAAATAAAATTGAACATTGTAAGTGGTAAAATAAATTATTGAGGAGGGGTGTTGAGTTACAATCAATTATTTTACCCATCACTAGCACTGGTTAAGTTAGTTTTTCATACTTGACATGAGTTCAGTAGTTGTAAAGCTTTGTGTTAAGACGCTATTTTATATTTTTATTTGTTTGTTTGTTTATTGCTCTCTTTTAAGTACAAGACACAAGTATTAGAATTTTAATGCTTAATATGGCAAGACCACGACAAGACCATCTGCCTAGGCTGAAGCCTGTCTTGCTGCATGTTCATGCCGCGATACAGCCACATAAAGAAGCTATACAGTTTACGTATAGTTGACAGATGAGCATACTATGACAACTATATACTATGGAAATCAGTGGCGTATATAGAAATCTATTTCGGGGGGGAGGGGGGGCTCATCGGAAAAATCAAAGTTTATCTCATACGTTATAATATTGGCGTATTATAATCCTAATCAATATAAAATAACAATATCCTTGCTCAGAAAATATTTTGATTTATACAGGGTGATTCATAACTACGTGAAGATTCTACTAATAATTTCTGTTCTCATGATATGAGGTATTATAACATTATACAGGGTATTTCAATAGTTATAACCATTTTTATATTCAAATCGCTGTCAAGCAAAAAGCAAAAAGTAATGAATCAAAAATTATTTTTTTTTTACATGGAAAGATAAAGAATATCCTCTTGTTTTAAAATCGGCTATAAAAAGAGCCCGCGACGCATACTCGTATACAGGGTGATGTAGAATGCAAAATCCAGATTTTTCCTTTTTTTAAATGTAACCCCTAATATTTTATTATGCCAAAGAATTGCTTTTAGTATGCTCTTTCATCTTTGTATAGCACTTGTTGTACATACGTCCATCAGTTTCCGAGATATTTCGATTTCTCGGTAAATTTAAAATATAGCTTCTAATTGTGTATTGAAATTTATTTATTTTGAGAAAGTACTATCGAATTTGTTTTTTATTTAACGAACAACTAAATTATAAGGTCATGATAGTATTTGATGAAGTCGAAACCCTGAATCATCGAGATCATAAAATCAAGTATGCTGAGGAAACGATTTTGTAGGCGTGATCCGTAATTATCAAGCAGATTTATCAGGTAGAAAAATTGGCAGTTTTTCTAACCTACTCAATAATTCCGTACTGTGTGAAAAACGAGCTTTAAAAATTAATTTTTCCATTGAGGGAGAATCTTTTAGAAATTGCCTACTTGCCTCTAGAATATACCAACTATGAACAGCAATATCCAGAACGGAGGCACTCTAAAACTAATTCGTTTGAAAGATTAAAGAATCGTTTTATTTCGAGTGTGTCGTTTAATATTTCATAGCCTACCTAATAGATCTGCTTGATAATTATGCATGACGTCTATAAAATTGTTTCCTCAGCACACTTGGCCTATAATATCTCATTAATTTAGTGTTATGACTTGATCAAGTACTATTATGGCCTTATATTTTAATTGTTTGTTAAGCAAAAATAAAATTTGATAGTATTTTCTCAAAAAAAAATTAAACTTTAGTAAACAAATAGAAGGTATATTCAAAATTTGTAGAAAAATCGAAGTATCTAAGAAACTAATGAGTGCAGCTATATCAAGTGCTATGCAAAGATGAAAGAGCATATTAAAAGCAATTCTTTGCTATAATAAAATATTGGGGGTTATATTTAAAAGAAGAGAGAAAATCTAGATTTTGCATTCTATATCACCCTGTATACGAACATGCGTCGCGGGGTTTTTTATAGCCGATTTTAAGACTAGAGAATATTTTTTATTCATCCGTCTACAAAATATAATTTTTGATTCTACACTTTTTGATATACAGAACGTTCATTTGACAGCGATTTGGACATAGAAATGGTCATAACTTTTGAAGTACCCTGTATAATGTAACAATACCCTATTTTGGAAGAACGGAAATCATTAGTAGAATTCGAATATGGAATAATATATAGGGTATCTCAGTTAAAAAAATGCATTTTTGCATCACCACGCAGTTATGGATCACCCTGCATAAATCTAAATATTTTCTGAGCAAGGAGCATATCCGTGGCTACAACTTTTATATATAACTTTTTTCGGTATTCTCTACAGTAGTGGAGTTATCGACCGAGACGGTACTAAAAACTCACCCTGTTTATAACACATATGGATATTAGAAATGTAAATTTCTATTTTTATAGATAATAATTCTAAATTGAAGCAAAGAAACCAAGGTGTACTTCCTAATCGGACATCTATCATCGTTAAAGTTGCCCTATTTGCTTTATTATTAGATTACATTTTGCAGACGTCAAAACTGAATGCGTGGCTGGTTTCGGTATACGCCACTGATGAACATAAGTAATGTAAGATCTTATCTTATCTGTATGCGAGCAAAAACACCCTAGGGAAAATGGAATATTGTGAAGGATATTAACATTAGAAGGCAATACGTTCATGTATTCAATGCATTCATATTATATATTGAAAAAGCTGACAGAATTTTCAATGATAAATTTTCGTATTTCTTTTTTAAAATGAGATAGGGTTTGTATTTGCTTTATTCGGACTGGGAGCGAATTAAAAAGTTTGGGACCATAAGTAAATGATTTCTGACTAAGAGTTTTGTTGAACTTGGGAACCACGATATTCATGTTTTTAGTAGACCTTGTTGGACAATTCTGTCGATAGATAAATTTATGTTGATTGAGATACATTCTAATAAGACATTTTGAGACATATAGTGATTTAACATTTAATAATCCAGTTTCCTGATATAAAATACTTGTAGAAAATAGCCTTTCTTTCTTAAACATAATTTTAAGAAGCGTGTTTTGATTTGTTTGCAGACTATTTAATGTAGTTTTGAAGGTACCGCCCCAAACTGTGATACAGTAGCTTAATAGAGATTCCACCAAAGACATATATAAAGAGCGTAAGTTACTACATGACAGAATATCTCTAAGAGCATAAAATTTATGAGCAAGCGCTCTTAGTCGCTTCGTTGAATGACTAATATGCTCTGCCCAACGTAAATGCTGGTCAAGATGAACACCTAAGTATTTCACTGATGATACTTTGTCAATTTTGGGACAGGTACACGCGTTCTTGTTGCAAGGATTTGAATGTAATTTTAGCATGAAGTTATCTGGTTGACTAGACATGGTTGAACTAAATACCATGAACTGGGTTTTATTTATGTTTAAAGTAAGCATATTGTGGTTCAACCATGGGTGTATTTTCTGCAAATCAGATTCAGCAATTTTATAGAGCTCTGTCCAGTTGTCTCCTGAAAATACTACCGCACTATCATCAGCATAGCAAACAATGTGACCTCTAAAAACTTGGATATTTACGAGATCATTTATGTAGGTAATAAAAAGAACAGGGCCCAAAACAGTACCTTGCGGTATACCAACTGTAACTTCAGCTGTAGAACTCGTTGCGTTACCGACTTTTACACTTTGTACTCTGTTTGTTATATAGCAATTTATTAACTCCAGTACAATGCCCCGAATACCGTAATTATATAACTTCTCAGTTAAGATGGTGAGACAATATCGAAGGCTTTAGCCAGATCCAAAAAGACAGCAAGGCATTTTCTGGACCCGTCCAAAGCCTTCAATATTTGATCAGTTAAATCATGTACAGCGCCGAAGTTTCCCCCACAGGAGGCAGGCGCAGCCCAAATCTTGAGGCGGAGGCTTCGGCGGAGGTCTGTCCACGACCTACCTGGCGCGTCCCGATGGCTGATTGGGTGTCCCCAGAAGGGTGGGGTGGCTCTGAATTTAAAATGATTTGGAGTTCACCTCGCCCTTCTGGGTAGGCAATAGTAAATATTGCCCGCGGATCATGTGGAAACTGAAGAGGACCCTGGCCTTCGGAGCGGGAGAGACCCTCGTTGATGCCGACGTCGACCCAGCGCATACCGAGCTCGGTTGGCGTCAGTGTGCCGAGAGCTCTCGTGTTCTGCTGGCTGGGATAGCTAAGTCCGGGCTTGCCTCTTTGGTAGTGTTACGAGGACGAAGATGACCTGGCGAGGAAACGGAGATGATGATGAAAAGGAATGCACAGCGACCTGGTACCATATGATGACGACCCGGCGATGGATATGGACAAATTTTTACTTTTTGATATGGATAAGTTAAATACAGGGAACAATCTTACGGAGCAGGGGGTCGGATCCCCAGTTCCGGTCGGTGTCGCGGGTGAGCGAGCAGGCCCCGCCCGACCGTTAGCCAACGACTGCTCAGCACTCTCGGTGGGAAGTCAGGCCGAGGTGCAGGAAATAGCTACTGGCGTTTTGACCAACGAACAGGCTGTTCGAAGGTATGCGGTAGGCGACCAGGCCGCAAACGTTACTGGAAGAAAAGACCCGCGAGGCGGCTTAGAAGCAAATCCCTTCAAAAGAAGGGATCTAGTCCCAAGGAGCCCACCAAGGGAAAGATCGTGGTCCGTATCAGAAACGGACTTCGATCGTTCGAAAATGGCAGAGGAAAATCCAGCAAAGCGGAAGAGAGCAGAGATACCGCTAACAAAAGGTGAACAGAAGGTTTCACCCATTATCAAGAAGCTTGTCGAGAAGGTCGATGAGCTCAAAGAAATCTTAAAGGTCAATGTAAACACCAAGACCAGCATTAAAAGGGGTGTAGAGGAGATAGGGAGGCTTGTGAATAAGCTCAAAGACCTGGACCTACATGGCGAAGACAAAAAGACACCGGTACAGTCTAGAGACCAAGGATCTCAGTCAGATGCCATTCAAACGACGAATAATACCGTCCAGACTGAGGGGCCTTGGCACTCCAAAAGCAAGCGCCAAGAAGAACTAGCGGCAGAGATCACCAAGGTCCTCAAGAAAAACCCGGAGGACTATGAGGCTTTCAAAGAAGTCTCGAAAAAACAATGGCCTACATCAGTTTATGCCAGAACGCAGGAATGCGAGGGAAACCCGGTATTGGGGAAGCAAGGTGAGAGTGACCTCGTACTATGTACGGACAAACACCAAACCTACGACAAAGGGATAAATAAGTCGTTCCTGCTAAGATACCCTGAGGTAGAAAATCTAGGTACCGAAGGGGGAGAACTAGAAGGATTCTCGTCCCTAAAATACGAGACTCGTATAGCTACGAGTAAGGGGCCAGGACAAACCACAAAGAGCTATGTCTATAAAGTGGTGCTGGACGAAGACGAGGACAAAACATTCGCAAATGTTATTAGTCTGAGAGAGACCACGGTCAAGGAGGGCCGTTCGAGCATTGCCGTCCCTACGCCAGATCTGGCACGAAAGGACCAAATAAGAAAAATGTTGGAGTTTGTCTTCACGGGCACCGACATTTTGATAAAATATTATATTCCACCTAAAAGGGGGTCCGGCCAGGGAGGAGAAACTGCACAAGGTAGTGCCCCAGGAAAGCCAGATCTAGCTCGGCGGCCAAGAAATACAGACGCCGTAATTGTTGCCGCGGAAGGGCTTAGCTATGCACAACTGCTAACGAAAGTTAAGCAGGAGGCTAAGATCAACGACCTAGGAATCGTGGTAAACAACGTGCGGCAGACTAAGAAAGGTGAGCTGCTTATAACAGTACCCAAAGCAGGGGGAAGTGCCGAGCAACTAAGGGAGGCAATTGACAAATTGAATGTTGCGGGAATTTCCACTAGGAATACCAGCCGCGTCACGTTGCACGTACGCGGCATAGACGGGGTCACTACCGACAAAGAAGTGGAGTCAGCACTTCGAGAAGCGGTAGGGGACGACAAAAACAATACTGTTGTAAGATCCCTGAGACCCACAAGAAACGGCAACCAAGTGGCGACGGTCATAACGTCCAGGGAAGTTGCCAGCAGGCTATTGGCCAGGGTCCGGGTTAAAATAGGTATCGTGATGTGCACGATACAAGAGCGTGTGACGGTGCAAAAGTGCAGGAGGTGTTGGGAGATTGGCCATCAGGCCAAAAACTGCCAGGGATTAGATAGGGCAAAGCTCTGTTTAAACTGCGGAAAAGAGGGCCATAAAAAGGCCGAGTGTAAAGAAAAGGAGTACTGTCCTATCTGTGAAAAGGCGGGTCATAGAGCAGGATCGTATTCCTGCCCTGCTTATGGTCGTATGCTGAGACACCTGCAGAGGAACAGCAGGCGCCAGCAGATAGCAGTGGCCAAGGAGGTCTCGGACATGTAGAAACTCCTCGATTATGATTAAGGTCTTACAAATCAACTTGAATAGATCCCGCGCGGCGCATGACATGGCTCATGCGGTAGCCTTAGAAAAGGATATCGACATCATTATAACATCTGAGCCGAATAGAAAGGCGTCCATGCATCCCAAATGGTATACCGACTTAAATCACGATGTTGCAGTCTACTTCCGTAACCAGAACATCGTGGTCAAGTCCATTACAAGGAGAAAGGGATATGTCTGTATCTATCTCAACAAACTAACTGTGTACTGTTGCTATTGTTCTCCAAATATTCCGTATGAAGAATACGAAAAGTACATGGAAGCACTTTGGACTGATGTGGAGGCGTCAGAAGGCAAAGCCATAGTCCTTGGAGATCTAAACGCAAAAGCGACAGATTGGGGTTCCCCAAATACGGATAAAAGAGGTCGGCTACTGTGCGAATGGCTTGCAGCTTTAAATATGGTAGTACTGAATGATGGAACACCTACCTTCTTCAGGAGAGCCTACCAATCACATCTCGACGTCACCATTGCTTCGGAGAACATAGCCAGGAATATAGGAGGTTGGCAAGTTTTAGATACAGAATCACTGAGCGATCACAGATTCATATACTTCGAGATTCGGACTGCAGACAAGGTACGCAAGGCCACTTGTGAGTACCATACACCTTTTGTCGACATGGTCAAGTTTCGAGAAGTTTTGAAGTCTCGCTTGGAAGGTATCCCAGATTCGGTCGAGTATACGGTAGAACAGTATACAGCACTAATTAAAGAAATGACCGAAAGCTGTACGATTAAAAGAGGAACAAGGACTGCCATGGTTCCCTATTGGTGGAATTCGGAAATTGAATCGGCACGAGTAGTCTGCAATGCAGCAAGACGCGACTTAGCACGCGCTCGGCGCAGAACAGGCGTCGCAGAGCCAAACGTCAATTTCCTCCACGACCTGTACAAGGAAAGAAGGAAGAGGTTGCAAAACCTCATCCTTGCAGCCAAGAGGGAAAAATGGAAGGAGCTATGTTCTTCTCTTGAAGAGGACATTTGGGGTGAAGGCTACCGAATCGCAACAAAGAAAATAACAGGCATGGCGCCCACGTGCAACTTAAGCGTCGAAAGGAAGGTCGAGGTAGTGCGGCAACTCTTCCCAGTCCGGCAAGATGTCTGGCAACATGACAGCTTGGACGAGGATGTGGAACCGTTTACAATGGACGAACTACGGGTAGCGGGAGAAAAAATTAAGACCAGAAAAGCACCGGGTCCAGATAGAGTTCCCCCGGAGGTCATCAAAGAATTGATTGCCACTGCACCGAGCCTACTGCTAGGACTACTGAACCGTCTTTTGAAAATACAAACTTTCCCGACCATCTGGAAAAAGGCTAGAGTAGTGTTGATTGCTAAGGGGGGTAAACCCCCAGAGCTTGCTTCGTCATACCGACCCATTTGTCTTCTGAACACAGTGGGAAAGCTGTACGAAGTACTAATCCGGCAGAGGTTAGAAGCGGCACTCGAAAAAGCGGGAGGCTTGTCGCCAAACCAGTTTGGCTTCCGCAGTGGCAAGTCAACGAACAACGCATTGGAGGCCGTTCTATGCTCCGTAGAAGGAACCTCCAATAAATGGGGAGCACTGGTGACACTTGACGTACAAAATGCCTTTAATACGGCGTCGTGGGGCATTATAATGGAGGAGTTGAATAACCGTGGCATACCGAGGTATTTACGGAATCTGATTGGCAGCTATTTTAGTGACAGAGCTATAAAAATAGCAAACGTAGAGCTAGCGATGTCTACAGGAGTTCCACAGGGATCAGCTTTGGGTCCTCTTCTCTGGAATGTACTGTATGATGGTGTTTTAAGGATAGTTCTTCCTCGAAACACAAAGACTGTGGCGTTCGCGGATGACCTCGCTCTGGTAGCCTCCACCAAAGACGAGATAACTTTGGTGCAAACAACAAACGAGGCGCTGAGAAGGATAGATGAGTGGATGTCCAGACACCACCTTCAGCTGGCACCAAGCAAAACTGAGGCGGTCATTCTCCGGGGTTCTAGGATCACTAGGAACCAAGTGAGTTTCCATCTTAGAGGGGTGCAAATAGTACCCAGCAAATCGATAGTGTACTTGGGGATCACCGTAGACAACGAACGATGTTTCAACGAACACATAAAGAGAACTGCGGTGAACGCAGAAAGAAAGGTGGCATTACTGTCACGTATAATGCCAAACGTAGGCGGCCCAAGTATGTGGAAAAGACAGATCTTGAACGGAGTTATCCACTCAGTTATGCTATACGGAGCTCAAATATGGTATAAAGCGATGGAGAGGAAAAAGCACCAGCAAACAGTAGACAGGGTGCAAAGAAAGTCGCTGCTGAGGGTGGCCAGTGCGTATCGTACTGTGTCTACCAAAGCGCTGCAGGTTATAACAGCGATACCGCCACTGCATTTGTTGGCCAAGGAGAGGAGATACATGTATATCGCGGAAGGTGCTCTGCCAGAGCGGCGGAGGACCGCCAGGCAGAAAACCATGGACGAGTGGCAGGGGATCTGGTCCAGTACAACGGAGGTGGCGCAGTGGACTAAGCGTCTGATTCCAAATATACAAGAATGGGCAGAGTGTAAACACAGGACAACCTGCTATTACCTAACACAGGCGTTGTCGGGCCACGGTCCCTTTCGGGTGTATAGAAACAAAATAGGACGAGCGACGGACGATCGTTGTCGACATTGTGGCCAAAGCGACACAGTCGAGCACGTCCTATTTGAGTGTGACAGATGGTCCTATTACAAGCAGGAAGCGAGAGCGAACCTGTCTGAGGACCTGACCCCAGAGAACATGGTGCCCATCATGATATCAAGCGAGAAACGCTGGAAGATAGTACACAAGATGGTTCAAGGCATCTTAAAATTGAAAGAGACAGAGGAACGTCGAGATATGTAACAAGAAGATACAGGAGGAGAAGAAAAAACATATATAACTCATCTTGCACTGTGAAGAATATCGTTCACGATGATGCCCGGTGCAGATGGACATCGAGCAGAGGTAAGGAAAGAGGGAATGGGTTTTAGCCGGTCGGGCCGTGGTGACATGTCGGATGGACGCATTCGCGTCCGTTGGACATGACATCAGAGGACTCAAGCTGGTTCAACGTCGGCCGGGCAGACTCTCTCTCACACCTCTAGGTGTGTCAGTGTTTCTGTCCTTGCGATCAAGCCGATTTCCTAAACCCTCTATAATAAAAAAAAAAAAAAAAAAAATGTACAGCACTCTCAGTATTAGAATTTGCTATGAAGGCGAATTGTTTGTCGGTCAGTATCCTATGTCGTTGGAAAAAAGTGTCAATCGATTTTTTTAATGCATGTTCAAAGATTTTTGCAAAATTACTTATAACTGATATTGGTCTATAGTTGTTCACTTTAGCAGAATCCTCAGATTTAAAAACTGGTGTCACAACTGACTCTTTCCATTGTTTCGGAATTTTGGCTGTGGAAAATGTTAAATTTATGACATGTGATATGGGGAGTACAATATGTGCATGTATAGTTTCAATAAGAGATGAGCTTATTTTATCAAGTCCAGGAGAACAGTTATTTTTTAGTTTGGATATTATTACTGCAATTTCATTTTCAGTAGTCGGCTCGAGAAATATGGACGAAGCAATGTGAGGTGTCTTTACAACACTTTCAGTCAATTGCCCATTTTTAATTATTTTTGCCATTGTTTTCCCAATATTGGTAAAATAATGGTTAAAGAGGTTTGCTTTTTGTTCATTATCATCTATTTTGGAAACCATTTTCACTACATATAGATACATTTTCCACGTTGCTCTTTCTACTATGTCATTAACTATATTCCAAACTTTCCGGCAGTCACCTTGAGCATTAGTAATTTTATCCCTATAGTACTCATTTTTGTTTTTTTTTTTATTAAAATGTTGAGTGCATTTCTATATTTCTTGTATTCTTTATCAAGATCTAATGAATAATGATTTACTAGCCTTTTTTTCATGCAATCTCTTTTATTGATAGAGTTCACCAGTCCAGTCGTAATCCATGGTTTAATTTTTCTGGTTTTTCTATTTATCACTTTGTTAGTTTGTGCATTTTGTATGTGGTGATTTAGCTTGTGTAAGAACTGATCATATGATGTCTGTGAATCAAAGCTGTTTAACACATCTATCCATTTTTCAGCACTAAGTGTCTTATTTAAGATGTTAAAGTTAGTTGTAGTATAGTTATATTCATTACTTTTCACCTGCTGAGGGTCTCTAGGAATAGACGAAAATTAAGATAACTGGGCTGTAGTGGTCGGTCATATCAGTAAGTACTATATAGGGGTCGATATTAATCTTTGATAGACTGCAATTTCTGGATCTAATAAAAATATGGTCTATTATTGATTCAAAGTGAGTGGTAACCCTAGTAAGTTTATTGATGTACGATGAAAAACCTCTTAAGTTTAGAATGTTCAAATATTCATTAACTCGAGTACACTTCGTATCAGCCAGATTAATATTTATGTCCCCTAAAAATACTTCTAATTCCTGAAATTCCATATCACCTAAATATGTATCTAAATTTTGCATGAATTCATCCAAATCAGTTGAGGGTGGTCTATAATAAGCTGTTAATCCAATTCTGGTGTTGCTTGTTGATTTACTTGAGAATAATAACCTAAGAAATTTGCTATTTGTCAATACTTTTATGTGTTCATTTGCAGAAATTGTATTTTTTATGTAAATTATAACCCCATCACATTTGTTGATCATAGACTCATTGTAGTACATATTATAGTTGGGAATAGAGTAATCGTCAGTGTTTAATATATTACCTGTTTCTGACGATACAATGACATCAGCAATTAAATGTGCAGTTGCAACGTAAACAAGCAACTCATCATAGTGTTTCTGTAGACTTCTAATGTTAAAATGGATAATTCCTAGTCCATTTCCATCCTCGTAAGTTTTCGCTCGCATACAGTCATCAAAATTGTCGCATAGTTTTGTATTAACTTCAAGATTCCTATCTAAATTATATATGAAATCTAACATAACACAGAATGTTGAATGTATGGCACTCCCTGAAAAATAAGACATCAATAAATTTTCATAGCAGCCAGAAAACAAAAGGTATGCAACTCTAAAGGCTAACAACCACAAGAGTATTTAAAAAATAAAAAATAAACGGTTCTTGAGGTGGTAACTATCCCATCCGAAATATACTTATAAATAAAAACAACATAACAATGAGAGAATAAAAAAGATACATAAAAGAAAATATATCAAATAAAAAACCCGTGACTGTGAAAAATCAGAATTTCACCATTAACTTAGAACAGTATTATCAACTAAAAACTGGAAAATATAAATATAAAAAAAACTCAGAGAATATACTTCTGGAAGTGTTATTTTTCATTATAACTAGTCTATTCTCCTTAATAGCGTAGATCTTCCCATTTTCGGACCATACGTTCTTCAAGCCCAGCGTTTCGATGGCTCTGTTCATCATCCTTTTGATCTTCTCTTATAACGACACCTGTGCCTTTTAGCAGTTTCTTCTTCCCATAGATCTCTTGTTTCATCTTGTATTCGTTTAACTTAAAATACCTCTGTTTTTATTTTCAGATCTTTTTCCAATGCTGTAGCATAGCTGGATGTGGGCATCACAGACATTAAGGGATAGTTAGTATTAAGAAGTTTTACCACTACAGCTCGGGTGACTTCTTGAGGTTTTTCTTTGAGATTGAACAGTCGCAGGTTATGCGATCTATTTGTTTGATCAATCTGATCTATCCTTTCCTCTAGAGTACATTTTTCCTTAGTTACTTCTAGCAGTTTCTCCTCGATAGCTGATATTTTTGGTGAAAATTTACTATCAATCTCCGCCACTGCCGCCTCCAGTTTTAGCATAGAATGCTCAATAGTTTCTGTCACTGCCTCTGTTACTTTCTCGACAATTTTGCTTATAAATGTTTCATTTTTATCGCCTTTGTTATGGCTTGATTGACAGCCACTTGTATTTCATCGCGTATTTCTCGCGTTAAGACCATTTTATATTGAAAAATATCAACAGATTATAGAGGAGACTTACTAGTTTTTCAGCTGCGTATACTGGTTCAAAATTCAAACCACAACGTACCCTGATTTCTGATTACTTAAACGGGAGCACAAACACACTTCGTTTACTCAGTGCCAACCATATGCTGTAAGTTTTTGGAATGGAAGTAGAGTGCAATGAAGCTCCCTTGTATCTAAGAAGACAAAAACTAAGTTCAAGAGCAGTACTGGAGCAGATTAGCAAAGACAAGGTTACAAGGCAGTCATAAACTTTCCATTTTGGGGATGACTAGCAAATTCTGGCAACATAGAAAACTTCCTTTACTTATACAGGGTGTCCCAGAAGTCAACGTCAAGCCGCTACAGGGTGACAGGATTGGTTGTAACTGTCATGAGAAAAATCAGAAAAAAAATCTATCCCATACAATTTGAAAATTATGGGCATTTAAAGAAACCTAGAAATTTTCTCAAATTATAACAATTTTTCGGTTATTGTGGTTAACTTTTATTATTTTTGTTCATTTAAACTTTGGAACCGTAACCCTAAATAACATTTCTAGGAGCACAGTCAAAAATAATGACACAATTGCCCCAAGTTTTCTAGAATGAAGACTATTTATTAAACTATGAATTTAAAATTTTCAAAGCTTGCCGACTTTGCAAGACCCTCCTTTAAAAAAAATGTACTAAAGTACCTTGGCAAGTACCATTAAAAGTTGGCGCATTGAACCAGGATTGTAAAATGGTACAATACTTGTTAGTTTCATACTAAAAAAAAAACGAGTAAAAAAAGGAAAACCTCAAGTAACCCGATTTTTGCTAACCCATTTCACTCAGGTCAGATGTTCTTTATTCGCACAAGCTTCTGGTAAGTTCTTAATTTTACGGCAAAATGATGAGACAGGTGGATAGTAGATATGTTTGCCATGTGTGAGTAAGACAGGTAGTGACGCCACTTTCAGCAAAGTCAACAAAAATAAGTAAAATTAATAAAATAATGAAAAATCTTGACCTAGATCAGTTTAGGTTTAGGTTTTTATTACAATAAAAGTTCAAATTGTGTACCATCAGCCTCAATACACGTCCTACGTTTTCTTAAAAAAGATCTACTTATGAGCCAGGCACATTTAATGTGAGAAGACGGATCCCAGTATCGCTTTAAAGTAAGCCTGTGGACCGGAATTTTAAACGGCAAAATTGTTGGGCCTTTTGAGCTGCCTGAAAATTTGCATGGCACAAATTACCTACATTTTTTACGATAAAATTTACCAACTTTGTTAGAGGACGTACCACTAAAGCGGCCTACAGACGTTGATGTAAGCTGCGATTCCTCAATCGACTCAAGGTTTCATGAAACTTGCATCAGTTGCACAAGTTCCTACTCAAATTTAAACCTGTTGCGATGCCTGAATCGACTTGCTATTTCATGTACGTTTCATGCAACACAAGAATAGTAGGGTGGGCTTATTTCTTTGCATCGACGCAATACTGTACACGTTGAAACCTGCATCACTGCACCAGCGTCACCGGCTCGGCGACATGGCTCCTCGTCCATAATAGGATTCCAGAATCTGTATCGCTGCAAGCCGCAACTGATACCAAATTCGTGATTCCGTACCACACACGCTGCTACTAGTGCTACTTGCGTTATGAAACGTAGAATCGCAGCATGCATTAACGTCTGTAGACCGCTTAACAGATCGTCGCCACATGGGGTATCAACAAGATGGCTGCCCAGTGCAGTACGCAATGCAAGTAAGAGGTTTCCTTGACCAAAAATATCCGGGAGGTGGAGGTGGACGTTCGGGCATCATCTCGTGGCCAGCCCGTTCTCCAGATTTAAATCCCCTGGAGTTTTGTTATCGGGGTGTTCTCAAAGAAAAAGTTTATTCAAAGCCCATTGGGAGCGTAGCCGAGCTGCGTAAACGAATTTCTCAAGCTGCTGAGGACATCAACTCTCGAGGATATGCCTGGCTAATAAGTAGATCTTTGTTAAGAAGATGTAGGGCATGTATTGAGGCTGATGGTAAACAATTTGAATATTTATTGCCTGACCTTTATTCCAATGCACCTAAACTAAACTAGGTCAAAATTTTTCATTGTTTTATTAATTTTACTTATTTCTGTTGACTTTGCTAAAAGTGGCGTCACTATCTGTCTCGCTCACTCATAGCAAATATGTTCATTATCCATCTCTCAAATCATTTTGCCGTAAAATTAAGAACCTACCAGAAGCTTGTGCGAATAAAGAATATCTGACCTGAGTGAAATGGATCAGAAAAAATCGGGTTACTTAAGGTTTTCCTTTTTTTACTCGTCTTTTTTTAGTACGAAACTAACAAGTATTCTACCATTTTACAATCCTATTTAAATGCGCCAACTTTTAATGGTACTTGCCAAGGTACTTTGGTACATTTTATTTATCGAAAATTTAACAACAAGTCTTTCAAAGTTGGCAAAATTTGAAAATTTTAAATTCATAGTTTAATAAATAGTCTTCATTCTCGAAAACTTGGGGCAATTGTGTCATTATTTTTTACTGTGCTTCTAGAAATGTTATTTAGGATTACGGTTCCAAAGTTTAAATGAACAAAAATAATAGAAGTTAACCACAATAACAGAAAAATTGTTATAATTTTAGAAAATTTCTAGGTTTTTTTAAATGCCCATAATTTTCAAACTGCATGGGACAGATTTTTTTTCTGATTTTTCTCATGATAGTTACAACCAATCCTGTCACCTTGTAGCGGCTTGACGTTGACTTCTGGGACACCCTGTATAAAGCTGTGAGTACTTATTACCAGTTAGAGACAAAATATATTGCAACGTATTACACAGCTGCTTTACTACAGGATACAAGACTTACAACTTCAAACTAGAAGTAGAATATACGAACTTTCATCAAGATGATCCAACCACATACATCAAGTTTAAACAGCAGATAAAAGAAAAATGGAATCAATGTGAACGCAAAAGAATAAAATAATTTCAAGTCCAAAATTCAGATTTCAAAAAATTAAGCTCAAAGGGTACTTCCTCAACAGATCTATGGTATGCGTTTTAAGTCCTAATTAGATCTTTCTTCAAATAGTAGGATGAGTGTTCCACATTGTTTAAGTCAAATCGAGAGAAATGCACTAATGTGAGGTTTGGAATTTCTAGACCATCTCGTGTAAAATATTGGTTTTGTGCCTTAATACTCTTTTATCCTGAGGTACAGATAGATACATTTTATTTCATTAGTCTATGTAAAAATTTACATTTGTAGTCAAAATAATTTAGTAAAAACATGGATACCTATACACATAAAAGTACAAATACAAAATAAAACAGTAAAAATATAGATATACTCATACAAAATAGAAAACTACAATGCACATTTAGAAGTAGAAACTTACTTTACAACATTTAAAATATTTGTCTTTTGGAAGTCCATCTAATCATAGTATAAAATGCATTTTCATGTGGAAATGCTTTAATGGAAGCACTGACTTTCATATGACTCAAATTTTTGGAAAGGAGCTGGTAACATATCACACAAGTTAAATTGTATGAATTCTTAGAAGATTTCTCTAGCCGACAGCTAGGTCTTTGAGGATACTTTTTTCTCCCAAGAGTGATCCCATTTTTTCAGCAATCCTCCCCTGACGCTACAGGTTCTGTGTAATTGAGGTACATCTTTGTTAAAAATTATAACAAAAACGTATTCATCAAATGCTTGCCTATCCAATAAAATATTAAGGTCTTCAAATTTGAACTTGAAAGTTGAAAGTAAAATTTCATGAAGAGAAAAGTACTTTTGAGTAAGGAATAATATGGTTATTAACTTACCACTCGATACCTTGGAGGATGTCTATATTAACAGAGCCACTACTTCATGAGCACACCAAATTATATCTGCTTGCAACTCTATGTCTAGATATGACATGCATACGATAAGTGCCAAAATAAACTATAGCATCAGTATGGCGATCATGTCATATTATTTCGTTCCTGGTATTTATGAACATATTCACAAATATAAAGAACAATATTCATTGAACTAATGAAAATCTTTATTTATAATGCAAATATATTGGTTGTCGATTCGGTTTACTAATATGAAGCTTTCATAGATATAATGAATATTTATTTTTTCCAACTTTAACATTAAAACGAAGAACGCGTTCATCATTCCCATGAACGAGTTCTTTTCAATAATGAAATATGACACTAATCTAATGATCAGATATTCATTATATTGATGAATGTAGATTTATATTGTTAATGAATAAGAGTGTTAATCGATGACGACAAATCATTCGTATAATGAAACAGTTCGTTGTCCCAATGAAACCATAGTTAAGAACTGCCGTTCTTTAATACAATGAACAATATTTTTTTCAGTGTACGCGCACTCGAACAAAAGTATATCGATGTTCGCTGAATGTTGCTATTCATGTAATTGAAACATTACCTCGAAGCGCTAAAGAAAACAGTTGTATTTGCAAGTAAATCTCAAATATTCCAAAACTACTAATTTTATATAATACTTCCGAATTGTTATTTATAACAATTATTAAAACGGTCAATTTTATATCAGATTAAATAATCACCTCTGTCCATCTTAGGCAAAAATTATAAAGGAAAACAGATTTAAAATGAGCCCAAAATCATATATACCAAAAAAAAGTTACTACAGCATAATTTCATGTAGAAGTTGCTGATTTTTGATCAGTAGATCTCGTATCGAAATGAAAATGCAATATTTTGGGTAAAAGTTTTTTATTACATTTTCTAACAACAAAGGAAGAAAAAATACTTTATGTATATAAGAGAAAAACGCTAGAATGGTTCGTTGCTCTAACCCTATTAGTAATGACTATTCAATGGAACCATTTATTTCTCCCTTATTTCTCAATGTTTTTTGTAACACGTGGGCGTCTGCTGGTTCTATTCTCTTGTAATAATGTTCTTTGGTTTCCACAATCTCAAAGCCAAACTTTTTGTAAAAATCTATCGCCACTTCATTGTTAACTTGAACATGTCTGTAAAATAATAATAATAGTTAATCAACACTAGTTGAACACATACAGTGACTAAATAAGAGCTCTTTTTTATTATTTAACCATTTGGAGTTATGTAGTAGTAGTTAGTGGTAGTAGTAGTAGCAGTAGGCCACCTTTGGCCCCTTTTACCAGCCCAATCACTGAAAACACTCAAATTCTACATTCTAGAAAGCTCCTTGTCGACCCTACCAGACCTCCTTACGAAAGTCAGTATGTCCGACCATCTCGCTGAATATAGTGACTCCTCCCTGAACTCCGTCGTGCCGAATATCTGAACCCTAAGGTTGCGATACACTGCACATCTGCCCAGGAAGTGGAACGCTATCTCGTTCTTCCAGCATCTGGAGCAAATGGGGTCCCCTACCACTCTCATGAGCGACAAATGTCTATTCTGCTAGCAATGGCCAGTGAGAACCTCCACCATAAGGTTGAGCGTCTGCCAGCCTTTATTCAAAAGCCATAGAGTTCGGCCCTTATCAGGGCCTGCTATGAATCTTTTGTCGTGCCTGCAGTCATCTTTCTCTAACCAAGCTTTCGCCAGATCCTTGTAGGCCCAGTTGTCCAGGGCTACATCAGGTTTGCTAATTCCAAGCATAGGTTCTGGCCGATGCAGGGGCTGCCTGGAGTTATAGTTGAGAGCCGTTCTCAAATAAAATTGCCACCTATGAATGTTAAAGTGACAGGTAAGAGCAAAATTAATAATAAATGATGTATGTATTATCCAAGGACGTTAAAACAATAGGGGGACGCAGCTATTTACTTTTCGCGTTGAAGCCGCATAGTCACCTTCTAAGCGCATTGCAAAGTTGCCAAACTAGGCATTTTTCTAAGAAAACTAAGCTTATGAACACAAAATATCAGCGAAACAAGCAAGCTTATGAACACAAAATATCATATTTAATATAATATATTTATGAACAGTGGATTGATGTAATGATTTTTATATATGCAAAACGTTAGGATCAGAGTCTAATTTCGCTCTTTTGCAATATTTGATAGTATGAAGAAGTTTTCATATGTCAACCCGGAACGCAGCTTGGCTCTCATTGCTAGCTGCCATGGAGTTTCTACGGTTGCCAAACTGGGCAAATTTCTAAGGAGATTTACGGTCAAATTCGTCTCCAACATCGCGTCATTAAACGGAGAGGTTATGTTGATCCACCCACGCGACAAAGGTGCGAGAAATTCTCGTTGTTCCACCGGCAACCCTGTACGCGCATTACCGGCGGAGCGGCGCACCGGCACATTTAGGAGGGAACGTCAACGGGTGTGAATTTCAATTATTATATTTCAAATTCCTGAGAACCGTAAAAGAGACCATACCTTAGTCGAATCTATTTTGTGTTCGAGTATAAATTGTTCTGTTGTGAATTCCAACGTTTCAAATTCTAGATAATCGTAACACAGACCGTACATTCGTATCTATTTTGTGTTCGAGTATAAATTTTTCTGGTGTGTTGAATGTGTTTGCTTAATTACCTGATAGGCCCCAGAAACAGGCTGATGATCCGAAAACAGACATGAGTAGACGCTGCTACATTTGCAAAAAATGGGATTATCGGCACCCTAACTTGACCTTTTACGGGTAAGTGTACCTATTCGTGCATTCCTCTTCAGTAAAATTGATCGTATTGTAAAACCTCTATTTCATTCCTATGTTATACCTCCTGGGGTACAGTTGAAAACAACAGTATACAGTATATAGTGTTGGGATCTTTCAAATAAGGTGTCTATAAACAGTAAAGTTGGGCTTCTTATTTTTTGAAACTGTTTTAAACACCTCCAGTTCCAGTTTGCTCCTATTGTCATGTAGGGATACTATAAGGTATGTTTACATTTATTGGGCTGGTACTGCATTATATAACTATATTTATGTCATATTATTTTACCTAGATAATTTGAAAGTGATATCGATATCACATATTATACACAACTGTACATACCTACATATAAACACACCTAGCCTGAGTGTTACTTTCATATTCTTAAACACCTCATCCAGTTCGCTACTGTTGTCATAGGTATAGAATATTTTTAATCTATGCATGTTTAAATTTATTGGACTGGTACTGCTTTAGATATTTATGTCATATTATTTTACCTACACAACTGTATATACTTACATATAAACAAACCTAGCTTGAGTATTACTTTAATATTTAAAAAAAAAAATTTAATTGTAAATGTTAGTCAGTCTGTATCTGTTTGACAATTCTGATATTTTATTTTAGTTTTAGTACCTAAAGATGACGCCTAATAGAAGCGTCGAAACGTAGTAAGATTTTATAATTTGGAAATATAACAAGTGACCGTATCCCAAGATTGTTTTACTAAATATTTAATATTTAACAAAATAAAATAAATTAAAGTATCATTTTTTGAGCTTTTCTATAATAAATTAATTAAATCATATTTTTCAGTATCACCAAAGATATTGTTCTGAGGAGGAAGTGGTTTGATGCAATGGGAGTGACTGAAACAGACCTACCACAATTAAAAAAAGTCTGCATTTTACTAACGATGACTTTGAAACCACACTGTCCGGAAAGAAGCGTTTGAAAAAGAATGTGGTGCCTCCTTTGTATACCAAGGAAGAAGATAGAAAACAGCTTAAAGTGTAAGTAGCTATATATAAATAATAAGATTTGAACATTAGATAGGATTTAGAATATGATATAGTAACAAAAAATATAATTTAATCAACTTTACAGTTACATTCTAAGAAGCATGTTTTTCTTACATTTTTGTTATGTTGGAAATAATCCAAGAAAATCCATTATATCTGTGAGCACAGTCTTTAGTCTGATGATTCTAAATAATGGTGTCAAAGTGGATAGGCTGCTGAACTGTATCGCTGTAATGCAGGAAAATTAATCGGAGTTATGAAATGCTCCGATATGCCATCTAGGTGCATGTGAAACTTTTTTTAGTGTCAAGGGTATACTTTTGCTGAGACAAGTTGTAAAATTTGTAATGTAATTTTTCTTTGAGGTTTGAAGGAATAGCAAGTAAAAAAGTTGACATCTAGTTGGTGAATTGAATAATGAGGTGTAATTATTTCAGAGCAAAAGATAAAATAGGTACAAATGTTTAGTAAAAAGTAATAGTAACCCTGAACTGATAAACTGTTGAAAGACCTTAACTGTTACTCTTACTAGTTATTTTAAGATGATCTTTAGTTTTTAGCATCATATTCACGAAGTATAAATTATAGGCTGTTTTATTTTCAAGGGAAATATATATGCAATATATTTTGTGTTACATATAAATACTTCAGTATTCTCAATCCTCAACAGTTTTTGCTCAGGAAACAGCTTTCAGATAATTTTTTTCAGAGCATAAAGTGAGCAATTTATATTTTGAATATAATAAAATAAATAAATGTACAAAAATAATTACATTCAATTAATAATTTTTTACTGTTTAACAGTAATATCACTTACTTTGTTCTAAATTTTCATCACTAAATTACTTTAATGTGTATGGTTTTTTAATCATTTCGCAGAACAGTATTTTGTGTTTCAATAGAATGTTTTATCTATAATTGTTTTATAAAGTTGTAATTATGTAGTTAATATTATAATTTTATTACGGTTTAATTAAATTTTTAGGTGCCACTACCCCTTGAAGGAAGCTTTCTTATCTGCTACTGGGGCTTCTCAAGAAGCGATCTGTGGTGAACCAGCTCCTAAGAGGTATTTTTTTTTTAAATTATAGTTGTATTAAACACATAAGTTGTCAGCACAATATGGCTTTTTGAGGGTTTTTTTGGTGTTACATTGTATACAACATGAAAGTCCATTTTCCGTTACTTTGTGTTTTTGTGTGCTTTTAATCATTCTGATTTTTGGCTTAATAATGTGATAAAAAAATAACGAGGTTCGTTATATCTGAAGTCCATGATTATTATATGATAATAAATACTACTGAGCATAAAGAGTCTTTCAGAACATGTAATATTGGGCTGGGGTATTTTTTTGTAAAAACATAAGATCATACAAAAAAATTAATGTTGAAAGACTTTCACAACTGAAGGCATCCATGCTGAACTTGATTTTTTTTTCAAAAATCCTTACACAGACGCTCAAAACAGATACAGTTTGACTTTACAACCACTTATTGTAATTTGCTATATATACATTAAGTTAGATAAGAAATATAAAAGTTTTTCATCCACTGCGTCAGATTTCTGCCTTGCTGTGGCAGCTATCAAAAAACTTCTTTAACAAATATAAAGTTTATAAAATTATACGTTCATTCATTATGGGATAAATCCCAGAATATATCAAATTCGTGTTTTTTAAAAATATTAATAATCTCAAATTTTATTTCAAATTCCGATGACCTACCTGTTATTATTACTATAGTGTGCCATTATTTATGTTCCGTATTTGATGTTTAATTTTTTGCTGTGCTTCCAGGAATCCAAGGGGTTGAGTGTAAAAGCTATATGAACTAAGTAGTACCAGTACTACCAGTAGAAGCAGTTTTATTTAGTAAATCATCATATCTGGCACATTTGCAATTTTTTGCCTTTCAGCAACACTTAATAGATTCGATGATTTATACTGATATTTCTTATTATTACCACAATACTGTACCATTGTTTATAATAATCGTTGGTAATGCTGGTATACTGCAAAAAGGTGACCAAGTCAAAAAACTAGTTCCTCGTAAATGGCTGTTGAAAGTAATCATAATTTAAATAACAAATCACTCAACGTGTTTTACAGAAAACACAGAACTCATAAAAATGTTCACTGCGAGTTATAAAGAGAGCTTTGAAGAAATTAGACTATATTTCTGACTTGGTCACACTTGATGTTGGAAAATATATTAATACTGACTTGGTCAAAATGAACTTTAATTTTCTTGAAATAAGGAACATAATCAATCACATTTAGATCTAGAATACTGAATCAGATCTAGTTTGGTTCCGGGGCATTGCTTTTCTTGTTCTTATCTACAGGGAGGGATTTATTCCAGCTGTAGTAGTCGTCAAGATGGTCACTTTTACGTGATATGTCTCACAATGTAGTCAAGTTGATCATTTTACCTGATACTTTATTAGACATATTAGACTTAGTCAAAACGAGCTGTTAACCAAACTGGCAAAAAAATTTGTGTGATTTTGGACAAAATCATTTATCGTCGTTTGGTACCAAAAACGTCAAATCGTCGATTTTTGACCTATCACTTTTTGCAGTACATCGACGTACGACGTATTTGATGTTGAATTTTTATATTTCATTTTTGTTTTGTTTTTAGTGATCCAAACAGTAGAGTGTAAGAGCTATATAAGCTATAAGCTTCCCAACATAAATCCTAGTGTGATAACTGTGACTGTGACTATTAGAAGAATATATGCTTTGTTGACTAAATAATGGTAGGATGACAAAGAATGGGGCACAAGCTAATTATGTAATTTAAATTAATATACATACGTCATATGTTGCAAAAATTAAAATGAAATTTAAAATATACATATACATTAAAAATACTTAAATGGTTGTTTTTAAATAAGAGAAACATTTTTTATTACTATTGGTTACATGACATGTGTGTAAACGAATATTAATTTGTGTGCAAATATGAATAAAATAATTGTTGCCACAGTTACTATTTTTTATAGGAAAAACACATAATTGTTCACAGCCTGTCTGCTACTTTAGAAATTTCTACACTTAATTTGACTATTTATTTATGTGAAGGCTGAGGATATACTTGCAAAAATCGATAATTGGGAAGTCTGATTTTGATGAACATTTTAAAGTTTATAGGAAAAAGACATAATTGTTCACTGCCTGTCTGCTACTTTAGAAATTTCTACACTTAATTTGACGTGATTTAATAAGGTAGTAACATCCAATTTACCTACTGATTTTCGAGCCCCTAATATTTTTCTTTGAAATAAGTTGTAATCATTTTCTTTGCCAAAAATAATGTTTAAACCACTGCAAACGGAGCACATGAAATGCATAGGTACTTATGTATTTCTATCAATACAGTTTTATGACAATAAAAATTACTTCATGATAGTCTTTACTTTTGAACATGACAGAGTATGGCTTTATATAACTTTTATCTGTAAACGCGATTTAGTACTATATACTTTTTTATTATTTTAAATGGAAATACGACTCAAGCGTACCTAGCTAACATATTTCGGATGCTACTAATGGTTGTATGACTTATTAAATTATTCTTTTTCGAATAACAATGATGAATTTGATTTCTGATGTCTTTATAACCTCAAAAAATATCAAAACAGTATACTCCTGATGTCATTATAAGTAAATATTCGAAGGTATAAGTAGAAAACTTATGATCTATAGGTACAGATACAATTCCACTTATGGTGATTATTATTTTTTGTTGTGATACCCCAGAAAAATGCACTGCACTGAATTGATGCAACTTCAACAATTTCACAGAAAACAAAAGAAAGCGCAGACGCAAATATTTTGGCTTCACCATTAATACAGGATAGACTGTGACATGCTGCGTCCCCCTATTGTTTTAACGTCCTTGGTATTATCTTATGTAATGGGTTGCTACGTGACACCTTAATAGGCCATAACATTCAATTTCATTAAACATCATGGAAAATGATCTCTTAGAGAGACTCTTTTAAGGGGCTACGGTATAGCACGCAAGTTTGAGAATCCAAGAAAATACGTATTCTCGTGTTAGCGAGAAGGCGTGGCCCCCTGTTCCTTTCTGTGTGTAAAATAAAATGAGGTGGCCTACTGATAGTGTGACGTTACCTTCAAACATAGAGTAATGATTCAAAAAGCAAATTAAAGATAAAAGTTTGCGCTAGGGCAATTCGGTGGTCTTGTTTTCGTATTATGTTTGGTTGTTAAATTACAGAAATTTGAAGAATGTATGGTTTTTGTATTGCGAGTTTTGTTGCGCACTAAAAAACTTTTTTGAAAAAAATGCTCTGAATTGCCTTCATTAAGCTCTTAACTATCACCTAAAATTTGATGTATGTAGTTTGAAAAACAAGCGAGTTGTGCGTGTATATGCGAATCCGTGTTTTACATGTCAAATACATAATTGTGTATGTATAAATGAGTGTACCCACGCCCCTTAAGAACCATGCAGATTTTCCATTGGAATTCAGTGTGATATTCAATGCGGTTTTTTATGAACTGATGGTAGTGGAACGGGCATAATGATATACTATTTATCTGGACTATATAAAAATCAAACCTTTTGAATGGTATCTTTAGAAAAGTTTAGGGCTGGTTTTACCGGTCCCTGATAAGTTTCGGATAGCCTATCTGTCAGATAGGCCTATCTTATTTATATGGCATTATCTATCAGATAGTGAAGCCTGCCCTTAGTTGAACTATTTTTAAAGAATGCTAAAAAAATGTTCTTAACATTGAAAAATCATTGAATAATGATGTCCCGATTTTTTTTCTTATAAATAAATGGAATCACTTTGTTGCTATCGAGTTTACACTATTATTATTTTCTTAAGCGAAGCTCAAATGGACTTGACTTAGGATAGTTGGTATAGGAACACTCAAATACGGGCACTCAAAAAATGAATATCAATATCAAATTGATCATATCTTTGGAAATGATTGATGGATTTGGGTGTTTGTTTAACTGTTTATTTGATAATGTAACACATCTGACCAAGGCACCAAGGTCTTGAGCCTAGCATTTGTAGGTGGATTGGACGTGCTTCCCCTCAGGGAGGAGTCTTTTCTCCTCTTCTATAGAGTCTGGTGGTGGATCGTCTACTCCACGAGCTTGATACTTCATTCAGAGTTATGCTGATGACATGGTCCTACTGGTACAAGGGAAATTCATCAGGACAGTGGCCGACCTCATAAGCACCAGCCTGCAACGCACAAACGACTGGTGTTGAAGGAAACAGAACCTTTAAACTCTTTCCAGACTGAAGCTCGGCTCAACACAGCTCGGTCTGCACAAGACCAAATGGGCGCTAATGACATCCAGAAGTTTTGCAGGTTACCCATGTGGATTAAAACCCTTCATCACTGTACAAGGCAGTTATAAGGCCTCAAATCACGTATAGTTTACTAGTCTGGTGGACAAAGGCGAACCAAATGATGCTTACCGGTTAAAGATTTCCAATTATTTATGACGAGAGGGTCTGTGTAGAAAGGAACACGGAATCTCCAACAGAGAACAGGAGTGTATATTTTGCCATCAGTCTCAAGAGACTGCTTGACATACCATTTTGGACTGTGAGGCTCTCGGAGCGAGAAGGGCTCTGTTTGGTGTGGCGCAGCCCGATCACGATTATCTCGGTTGTGTACCAGACCACAAAACTATCGGTGGCAATGAGTGTGCAGACGAGCTTGCAGGAAGAGGCACGGGTAGCCATTCTTCGGTCCAGAACCATGCTGTAGCATAAGCAAAACTTCCGCTTACAAGGTTATCAACCAAAGGTCTAACGAGGAACATCGCAATGGAGAGCCTACTCTGGACAAGCACTATGCAAAAAGCTTCTAACGGGCACAAATGAGCGGCCCACTAGCCAGCTAATGAAGCTCAAGAGGAATGATGTTAGGCAAGTTATTGCTCTTATTACTGGACATGATGGTCCAGTGATAGTAATAGATCACTTCAGACGACACCTATACACTCTTGGAATCTCCAACAGAGAACAGGAGTGTAGATTTTGCCATCAGTCTCAAGAGACTGCTCGCCACATCATTATAGACTGCGGGTCACTCTGAGCGAGGAGAAAGACTCTGTTTGGTGTGGCGCAGCCAGATCACGAAACTGACTATAGTATTGGTAAAAAGCTCCTGGACCGGGAAAATAATAGGTGGGGAGCATAAACTTCAGTTGACGTGTGAGAGATCCAGAGTCCACCCCAAACTAATAAATCTATTCTAAACTGTAAATTGTTTAAGTATTTTTTTTTTCAATTTTTTTGTGTCTTCTCACTAATCATTATTTAAGAAGGTGAATATTACTCAACAAATAGTTGTTTGTTATAAATAAATCATCATTATTATTATTATTATTCTCTATGTATACGGGTGGGGGCTTTTTGGAATATTCGAAGGGTGTCATATTTTTTCGATGTATCTCAAAAATATTTATCAGTGAAGCAGCCTCGGTTGACAAATTTCCCTATATCTCGAAGAGTAGGTACGAAAATACTAAAAATAATTTCCTTATAAAAGTCTTTGTAAACCTCAGAATATCAAGGGCCTGTTTCACCACCTCCTGATAAGTGTCAGATAGCCTAACTATCTAGTTTATCTACATATTTTGCCTTTAGGTGCTTTCCTTTTACATCTGCACTAACTCAGATCATTTAAAACTGAGCCGGCTCAGCTCAGTTGGAAACCGCATAGCTCAGATGATCTAAAGGAACGTGTTTGTGCAGTTAAATGTCATTCCTCGAATTTTTGAAATATGCTATATGTTTCTATGATCTGTCGATGTAACTTTCGCTATAGTAACGAAAGCAGGCGAAAACGAAGCTAATCATTTACGAAAACGATTTTTGACAGCATTCCATAACTAAAGTTTAGTGCTTCGTTACGCTTTTGGCATGGAGCTCGATGACTCACGAGCATTCACGAGTTGGCTTAAATATCTCTGGATGAGACTCTGCAAAATCCAGCAATGCCGACCATTGCGAAGGATTACTTTTTTCTCTTCGATTCGTTGATTGTTAATTAAGTACACAAATAAATTTAAGCAAATTGTCACTTTGACACACGGCAATAATAACGTCAAAACTTGACCAACGAGATCCAACATTTTTCGCTATCGCTTATACCGTTCGTCTGCGTTCGTTATGTCCGAGTCGGAACGAAGACATTAATGGAATACCGAAACGAGCGAAAGCGCTGGAAGAATGTCGCTATCGCTTCGCTTAGAGTTACAGAATTCCCACACAGGAGATGGTGAAACTGGCCCTAAGGGCACATACCGCATGTTGCGGGTGAACTTGCGGCTAGCCAGATGGCGGGCAGCCGCAACCGTAACCGCAACATGCGGTTGAGATGCCGTTGCGATTTGCAGTCAGATACATTAATCTCAATGATAGACGTGGAAGAAGTCGCAGCTGTTTATTATATTCACGCTCGCTATATAAAGAAAAAAAAAACAGAAAAATATGTACTGCGTGCATCCCTACTTTCAAACACGAGATGAAAACAAGAAATTTTGAATATTTTTCGGAGAACTCAAAAAATATGAAGATAAGTTTTTTTAGGATACAGTAGAACGAGCTTATGCACATTCGAAGAATTACTGGGCATTATGAAAACGTTTATAACCGGGTTTATAACGTCAAGAGACACATTTCGCAATAGTATTTACGGTTGACTGCAAACTAGTGCGAATAGCAACCGTGCGGCTGACCGCGAGTGGAGCCGCACCTCTCCAAGCGACCGCGGCAGTTTGAGGCCAGCCGCATCACAGTGCGAATAGGGATTGTTTCGTTCCAAAATCCCATCAAACTGTCAACAAAAACCTGTGTTCCGTTATTGCATTTCCGAGGCCATGGATGTCATCTTTTTGCTCGGAAATCAAATTGAGATTTTAGCGACCTTTGTGGCAAGACTGCCAAGAGATATTTTTCGCTTGACAGCTAACAACTTAACACAACCTGTTCTGCTTTATTTGTATGCATTGACATTCTAACGGGTACAACTACTCTGACACTCTTGACTCTGAGAAAACAGCACAGGTTATGTGATATGTCAATATTGTCAAAAAAAGGTCTTCGCCGTTTCATATTCCAACATCCCTAGCATCTGGAATCACGTGACTATCCTCGAAAATTTATCTGCTCACTGGATAGATGGGATTTTGGAACGTAGTAACAGTAACAGCACCCTTGCTAGGCGAAGGTTGCGAGCCGAAGTTAGAAACAGTAACAGCACCTCTGCTAGGAGTAGTGCACAGTAATAGCATCTGTGCTAGCTCTATTTATGATTTTCTCGGATTTTCACTAAAGCTTTTTCCATTACGGCACTAAAGCCAGTTTTACTGCAGTAAATTATTTACATTAGTGGTTATATTATATATTATAATAAAAAAGATTCAATAATGAGATAATTTCTAATGAACAAATGTAAAACTAAAAGGTCCAAATTGTGAATACAAAATTACAACTTAAAATTCCATATACACAAAAAATTACATAACTATTTTCTTTTAACAATTTTTTTGCGCTGATATGACATGAGATTTGGAAAAAGTTTGCCATTAGTTTATGGTCTACATGTTTCGCTATCGATTCGGCCTTATTTTGTGTTTAGTAAACAGTAAAATGGTGATTACAAGAAAAGGTGTAATAAGTGATGACACCGAAATGCACTCTGTGATTAATTTCTTGAAAAGTGAACAATTTGCAAAGATAGTAGAGGCTGCAGTTTCAGCAAAACTAAATATTTTGCTACACAGAATCGATGAGTTAGAAACTCACATCAAACAGCGCAAGATGAGGATAAAAAAATGGAGTCAAGTTGATTGACTCAGTACTTCCCACACATAATGATAATACCAGTTTATTATCTCTCCATTGCATGAAGATATAGTATGATATCCCCTTGCAACTAAATCATCGCCTACCCGCCCGCAAAAAAGAAACATTCAACACAAAAACCCTCGTAAGTAGTTTCTTGCGTCTCCCTCCTTAGGGACTAGGACGCCACAGTTTTTTCTGCATGCTTCAACTGGACGATGCGAAACGATCAAGAGCCTCCAACCCGTCTAACAACGAAGTTTGGGCTGATTTTATAATTTTGGTGTTTTGTTTATTGCTGGGCCGCCACTGACACGGTTTTTCAAAAACAGATTCGTTTTCCATTCTCGCCGCGGTAGTAAATTCTGTATCAAAATTTCATTAAAATCATCACATCACAAAATTGGTTTCTGTAATAGGTAAGCCAATGTTCAGATGGACCTAAAAAAGTGTAATATGCCGCTAGGTATTACTTTTACAGGTTAATGGACAGACTATTATGAATACAACAATTTTTTTAGTTTTACAACCCCTCACCCCCCAACCCCCCAAATTCACCCCCACCCAAAAAAATTAGAAAATGATCAGGAACCCCTAAAACGCCTAAAAACAAAGTTTGAGCTGTTTTTATATTTTTAGTTTTTTTATTATTGCTGCGCCGCCACTGACACGATTTTTCCAAAGCATACGTGTCTTCCATACTCGCCGAGGTAGTAATACTGTGTCAAAATTTCATTAAGATCAATTGAACAATTTTCGCGTTACGCAATGTAGAACGATCTAAAACAATACTCATATGTATTCAAATTCCAAGTCTCGTGTTTTCTATAATAAGCATGCAATGTTCGGATGGACCTAAAAAAGTGTAACATACCGCTAGGTTTTTCATTCACCTATCAATGGACAGCTCAGTACGAATACAACAAATTTTTCGGTTTTACAACCCCCTACCCCCCAACCACCCCAAATTCACCCCCACCCAAAAAACAGTAGAAAATGATCAGGAATCCTTAAAACGCCTAAAAATGAAGTTTGAGGAATAAGTATTTGAATTTTTTTGTTTTTTGCTAATTACTCAGTCCTCCGTATGATGATTTCCAAAATTATAGGAACATTACCTACTATGTCACAATCCATGCAGCGGTTACTGAGATTACAAAGGTAGAAAAACGCGACCGACGCGACAGACAGACAGACCGACGGAAATGAGTGACGTGGATTTTCGTTATGTACACATCATAAAACGCCCAAAAAGCATATTATCTCAAAATCGAAAATTTTCGCGATCCCCTTACCTATCGGTGTGGGAAGTAAAAGACTGAGATTGGAAATACGATATCGTTAGAAAGGTAATCAAATTTATCTTTGGTTCTATAAACAAAAATTGGCATTCTTATTTGAAAAAAATCAAGTTATCTGTGACTGAAGTTTCCTTAATTAGTCTACTGATTTCTTACACAGAAGAATTTAAATTTAGCCGTCTGACAGAAAGTGACGCATTTCATGCTTAGTCGTACCGCAAAGACACGGACTTCTAAGTTTTATAATCGCTGTGATATTCAAAATTTTTTCTGATACCTAGTTATACCAGAAATGGCGATTTGCGCCTAAACGGTTCGTTCAAAGTTCCATGTATGATACATAATGTCACACTAGAATTCACAAAGGAATCAAAATATGCAATAATATATAGGGGATTCCATTTAGTTCGATATGAATCACCCTGTATAAACATCAAAAATAAAGTGGAAATATTTTTACGTTATAGCGATCAAGGGTCCCTACCATGATCAAGTGATACATTTATGAAATATTTTTTAGTAAGCCCACAATCTTCGGTCCACTCACTATTGGCCCAACCTGTATACTATGATTTTTATCTATTACAAATTACACATCTTGCATCAAGCTACATATCACATGGTGATATGTAGCTTGATGCAAAGGTGTGTAATTTGCAAGAAAAATAAACTATAAATTGGAAAAATATTCAGTAATGCCAATAAGGACGTGAAGTCTTTAAAATTAATACAAGTTAATATATTAACTAAGTGTACATTGATCTCCACAGCAACATACATATACTATGTTTTTTATCTATTACAAATTACATAATATCTTGCATCAAGTTATCTATCACATTGAGTAATGCCAGTCAGGACGTAAAGTTTTTAAAATTAATACAAATTAATATTATTAGTACATTATAGTAATATAGATATAATATACATATAATGATTTTTTATTTATTAAAAATTACACATCTTGCATTAAGCTATCTGATTTATCTGATGTACTCAGATGAGCTAAAGTCTAAAAAGACAACACTATAAAATGGATGTTTCAACATATAATAATAAACTAAATGCCAATAAAGATGATAAAATTGAAGAAAGCACAAAATATAATTAAAAACATTATCCTTATTCAATAATGACAATTATAAACAGGTTGAAGGGGCACTTGAGAATGTTAAGTATCACAACTTGAGTATTTAATATTCTTCGCAGCATTGTACGGTATTCAACATGTTTGTGTATGTGTAAAAGCTGATTTATCTTTACCCCTTTTTTGTATTACTTATATATTATACTGCTGCAACTGAATATGCAAACATATTTAATTAAATCATTATTATATTGATAACACAGAGAATTCTGTTTACAATTCTTCATTTGAATGAAAAACATAGGTAAGTAAATATTAAAAATAAGCGAGGGAAAAAATGTAACGCCATGGCAAAACTCCTCCATCCACGGTCCTGCAGCAGTCTTAAATTCGTTTGCTTCTTGCCTTGAGGGTGATATTTCTGCAAAAATACCAGAATTTATACAAATAACATGCTGAAAATGAATACTTGCTGTAAAAAATAAAAACTAGTGAATTTTAGAATACTGAAATTCTCACATAAATTTTACCCCTCAATCTATAAAGCTTGTGTCTCAGTTGAGCAATTCTAATCCGAATAATGGAGGAGTTTCAATATGTGAGAGCACTGATAATGGTCATGAGCTAAAGTGAATCATCAGTGTATCCACAAAATCCACCATTACATTTATTATTTATTTTCAACTATGCAATTCAATATTAAGAAGGCACACAAAAACAAAAACAAAAAGCGTGTTTCCCAAATCCCTTGATGTTGCATTAACAACAGTCACCTACCTGAGTAGTAGCTTTGCTCCAGTCGAAACAAGATTTCTGCTTCCCAGATATGACACTAACGCCCTACTGATGTAGTACTAGTTCTGTAGCAATTTCTGGAGTTTTCTAAAGCATTAACTTTTTCTCTCACGGTTGTGTTGTGGTGTAAGTCACTAGCATCTGTTAATTTTTTTCTGAAAAATAAAAAATATATATAGTAATTACATTGTCTCAACAAACAACAGAATATTCGTCCAGATTTGACTTTTTATCTTTTACCCAAATAGGAGACGGAAGTATTGTAATCAATGTGATAGCCCTTAATCTACAAAGCTTGGTCTCAGTTGTGCAGTTTTAATCTACATAATGGAGGAGTTTCGGCATGAACTAAAGGGAATCAGCCACGCATCAGCACTAAATCCGCATAATCCACCATTAAGTTTTCTATTACTTTTCAACTGTGCATTTTAATATTATGAAGCCACAAATAAAAATAAAAAGCGTTTTCCTCAAATGAATACAAAAATCCCTTGATACTACATGAACAACAGCCACCTACCTGAGTATGTTGCTTTGCTCCAATCGAAACAAGATTTCTGCTTCCCAAATATGGCTTCAAAGTCCCAAGTAATGTAGTTCTAATTCCGTAGCAATTTCTGGAAGGCACTAACTTTTACTCTCAAGGTTGTGGTGGTGTAAGTCACTAACACATTTTTTTCTGAAATATAAAAAATATATATAGTAATTACACTGACTCTCAACGAACAACAAAATATGTTGTTTACCTTCACGCAAATAGGAGAGAGATCAATGTGACTTTTTTGTAGACACTGTCTAGTAACGTGAAAAAGTAATTGCATTTAAAACAATACAGTTGAAAGTTTAATACGTTCAAGTGAATTTAATCCATTTGGTTACTGCATATAATAAGATCACAATTTTCAAAAGCTACAAAATCTGATGTTGTTTTGTTTTAAACTAAGTCTATATTCAAGCTCCCAAAAAACGTATTACAGACTCTAGGCTCATAAATTCATCCAAAATTCATTTTACCATACACCTACATGATTTTTATCGTTATTAATAATTAATTACTAATCAAGGTGTTAACATATCGGTATATTTAAAGAAATATCGTGTGATCAAACCATACCAAATCACCAAAGTAACGCCTATGGGCCTATGTTTTGTAACCTATAAGGGCTCTTACGTAGTATATTTGTTTTAAGGCACTTACCTATCGTTTATCATTCCCACTGTATTTTCCACAAACATTGCACCATTTCGAGATAGTTTTTTTTATTGTACATTAATCGAAATTTCACTAAGCGCCGGTTGTACAATGCAAGCTTAAGCTTCGGTTTAAGGTAAGCCGACGTTAAACCACGTCAGTTGCAAAACGCCCGTTATACAAGCTGGCTTATCCCCTCATTCCAAGCTTAACACGCCCTTACGTAAACAGAAGCCTACCCCGAGCTTAGCTGAGGTCATAGGGTTTAAACCTAACCTGATACCAGTGACATGATATGTCAAGGAGGAACCTTCAAAGTGCTTGTAGCTTTATTAGGTTATGTCTAATTTAACAAAGAGAGCAAATTAAAGAACAGTGACAGAAACGCCCGTTGTCTGAATTTGACACAAACTGCCACAAGTGACTAACCAAGAAAGGTAATTTTTCAGATGATTATGACAGAACGTATTACGGTCACACCAGAATACAGCGATTCGTGGAGAATAATATCCCAGTATCGTCATTCAGGGGGAAAGAAGCAAAGATACCTTAAGTTTAGATTATAGTTTAGTTTAGTTTAGTTTATTTTTGCTATGTACAAATATTCATGTAAAGCAAAAATATAACAGGCTATCGTCCGTAGAAGGTATGATACCTTGTGCACGGCCATCAACCAAGTGACATACACGTTGGATTTGGTGTTGAATACATCTCTTGATTACTTTTCTTCATATTCATCTGCTAGGCTGCCTTATTCATACTGGTAGACGCGATGTTTGCAGACTCCCAAAACTGGTCGTAACGAATTTTCCCCGCAAATATCCACATTTTTTCTGCTACTTTATCAGAACTGAAATTTTGACATCCAGGAAAGGGACGATTGTATGATTGGAAGTCAAATTTTCACCCCATAGTCTAGTGTGCTTCACTAACGGATCACTCTCAAAGGAGTCAGGATCCGGAGGAGCAGGCTTCTGCCTGGAGGGAAAAAAGTGCAGCGAAGCTTCGCGCTGGAAACCGGCACGACTGTCTTCCAGGCGGAGGTGTATGCTATAGTGATGGTGGCATACTTGACGGAAGATGTGCGGTAGCAGCAACCTTAGGGTTCAGATATTTGGTACGACGGAGTCTGGGGAAGAGTCACTATATTCATGTATATGTTCATTTTCCAATAGTTATTTAACTTACCATCCTGTTGCCGATCATTGCAATATCATTTTCATATTTATTTATAGTTATGTATACCTGTATATGTATTTATAGTTAATCTACTACTTCTAGCACTACACTGAAGCTGTCATATTAATATTTGAATTGTTATGTTGTGTATGTGTATGTTCATCTTATGGCTTTCGGTTTATGTATATTTTTGCCCTGTAACTTGATTTCATCTGTTGGACAATAAACTATACGCTATATTCAGCGACATGGCCCGACGTACTCACTTTGTCAAGAACACTGGTAGGTTCGCGAAGGAGCTTTCTAGGACGCAGAATTTCAGTGTTTTCAGTGTTGGTTCAGTGGAGTTGGCAAAAAGGGCCAAAGGTGGCCTACTTGGATGGATTCGCCCCCCCATCACTACTACTACTACTACTACTACCACCACTATATTGACAATTAATTTTTTTTGTCCTTTTTATTGAAAACTGTCATAACTATTGAAGCATTGCGTGCATTTCGTTGAAATAAACACATTAAGGGTCGGTTATACGAATGCGGGTTTAACACGAGCTTTGTTAAACCTAATCTTAGCTAAGCTCAGGCTTAAAGCCGACACCCGTTGTACAATCGTCGGCTTAGTTAAACCTGGTTGATAATAAAATTCTCTACGGTTGGTACCACTGAAGCAATACGTACTGTCATAACCATCTAAAAAATTACCTTTTTAGGTTAGTCACTTGTGACAGTTTGTGCCAAATCCGGGCAACGGCTGTTTCTGTCTTTGTTTTTTTATTTGCTCTCTCTGTTACCTTAGATACAAATCCTTTAAAAAAATATGACCCGATAAAGTAACAGTCAATTTGAAGGTTTCTGTTTATGTCTTAGATAAGGAAAGAGAGGGGATACCGCATTACCGCACGCCCGTTTGATGCTATATGAATTAGCTGTCATTAGCTGTTACCGAAAATGAATAGCCATCAAAATATTTTTTTATGATATCTAGCGTTTTTAAGACCAATCATTGTAAAATATTGTGATGTGCATAATGGTAGGGTGTGCAGCTTACGGTTGTAAAAGCCACAGTAGCAGGAAGGAGCCAGGAATCACTTATTACAGGTAAATTTTGGTAGTTTTTTGGTGCCATTTGCTAACAGAAATTTCAGTCGTGCGCTCCGTCCTCTCTCTTTCCTTGTCTAAGGTTTATGCCATTTGTGTGAGGTTAGGTTTAAACCTCAGCTAAGGGCGGGTTAAGCTTTGGCTTACGTAAGCTCTTATTAAGCTTGGAGTGGGGGCTAAGCCAGCATTGTACAACGAACGTTTTGCAACTGACGTGGTTTAACGTCGGCTTACCTTAAACCGATGCTTCAGCTTGCATTCTACAACCGGCCCTAATAGTGCCTAATAATATATGCTGCTTAGCGAACAAGAAAGTCAGCCAAAAAAGTAAGTGAACATCAAAATAAAGTCTTTTAGATTTTTTTTTTTCTTTTTTGAACTAAATTTCGATTTTCAAGGAAATATGCACACAGCCCTTTTGTCCCGTCCCATGGATCCCCATCCAATGTCCTATGTTTAGCACAAGCTGTTCTACGTGCCGCGAAGTCGATACACTTGCGTGACCGTAGCACCGCTCATTGCTCATTTATCATCACTGAAGTACAGACCGTCTTTTGTATCATGACTGTCTGCACAGACATTTCAATGTAATGTCTCTTATAAAAACGTCGCTTACATCTATACTTTGATTTAACGTCTTGTAGAAAAGCGACGCTTACACTTTTTCAATACCTAGATTTCCATTTTCAAGGAAATACCCCATAACCATACTTTTTGTCTCATCCCATTGATCCCCACCCAATATCCTATCGAATAAAAAAAAACTTCAACATTCTATCTCTAGTACAAGACTTTCTATAATGATGTTACAATGTTACATTGAAGCGTCGGTGTAAGCGCCGCTTTTCTACGAGAGGTTAAGTTCAAGTTTCTATGCAAACAGTGATGATGCAAAATAGAGTCTGGACTTACCTAAAATGATGGTCTATCAGTAATGTTACGCCAACACAGATGTTTCGACATGACATCATGTTGAAAAGCTTGTGCTAAAGACAGATGAGATAGATCGTTTTTATAATGACAGGAGAGACAAAACAGTAGGTTATGGGGGTATTTCCTTGAAAATCTAAATTTAGTTTAAAAAAGTTTTAACTTTTCCAAAAAAAACGACTTTTTTTGCACCTCGCTTAGTCTTTTAGCGGACTTTTTTATTTGCTAAGTAGCATCTATTATTAGGCATTACATATTCACGTTTTTATTTCAATGAAATGCACGCAATGTTTCAAAAGTGACGATGATTTCAAATAAAAAAAGACAAAAAAATTAAAACTGAATATAGGCAAACACATTTTTTGATGTGTTTTTTTTTTGTTTTTATTTTTTTTCCATAAATCGTGGTCTAGTTTCACCTAGATTCATTTGCGCACGTCATGCTGGGACACCCTGTATATATCAATCACAATTCGCCTTTATATACAGGATGGTCCAATAAGCGCGCGGTGCTCTCTAGCGGCCTTACCGTTTAAAATAGAAGAAAATGGCTTGGTTAGAAAACGTTTCTTTTCAAGTGATCTACTTGTAAAAGTTGTAAAACGTTAAAACTTTTTTTCAAATGGGATCGTACGATAAATTTCACATCAGTGGATGCGAAATTAAATGCTCTCTCATTTTTATCAGGCATAATGTGGTTCTATCTTTGATGGTTTTCAAGATATTTACGATTTTGTAATTATTCCGTAATGACACGTTGGAACTAGAAATATCGTAAGTAGCGTAACTCGCAGACGAAACAATTGGCATGAAACCTTTCATCCAAAGTGTTTCGGCCTCTATTACTAAAATGTGCATTCGCTCCATCTAACTGTAACTACATTATTCTTAAAAACTCCAGTAGGTTTTCTAAATTTTCATTTAGAAAATTTTCGAAAACATCAGTTTATTATGCGGTTTCCAATAATACCACCCCAAAGGTGATAAGTTATTCCAGTGCCGTAGGTGGACTCATTTAAGGAAGAAACAATGCCAACCAACTGTATTAAATGTATGACTAATTAAAAGCACAGTTTACAGCATTAAATGTAATCAATGCCTTGGTTGGCTACATCGTGATTGTGCCAACCTATCTATTGAGGCAATAAAAGAATTTGAAAGAGAACTGAAGGACCCTAATGGCAGAAGATTCACGTGCTCCGGCTGTAACATCGGGAGTCCCTCATCAAGCTTATCCCGTAACATGTATGATGACAGTCTTTTTGATAGAATTGTTAAATACTTTGATGATAAGTTCGAGGCACAAACAGTGAAAATAAACCAGGAAAACCAAAAATTGATAGAGAAATTGGAACTTAGAATAAGCAAAATGGAAAATGAGGTTGATTCTTTAAAATCAAAAGTGAGCAGTCTTGAGACAATATGCAACAGTTTAAAATCAGATAGAGATCACATAATGGAAGAAGTAGCTGAAGAAATATATGAAAGAGAACGAAGGAAAAATAATCTGTTAATTTTTGGTCTGCCAGAAGCAAATATGGAAGCAGCTGTGGAGCGGGTGACCCATGACAGATCCCAAGTAAACTCAATTCTAGATTTCCTTGAAGCCTCGCGATTACCTGAAACTGTGAAGATATTGCGGCTGGGAAAATATAAGGTGGGGAATAAAAGACCAATAAAAATAAGCTTCAATAATGAGGATTCAGTTCATTCTATCGTACGTAAGGCGAATACCTTGAAATATAGCAGAGACTTCAATAGAATTTCTATTAGTTATGATCGAACACCTAAGCAGATTGGGATGTATAAACGAGTGAAGAGGCAACTGGATGAAAGGGTTAAGAATGGGGAAAGGGGTCTAAAAATTAAATATATCCAGGGTCAACCAAGAATAATAAATTATTTAAACTAGTTGGTGCACCCAATCATAATAAGCGTACGAACTTGCTCTGCTACTATCAGAATGTAAGAGGACTGAACACTAAAATTGATAGTTTCTATTGCTCACTGTCTGATTGTGAATTTGATGTGATCATGCTGACGGAAACTTGGTTATGTGGTGCAGTTAGTGATGTGGAACTGTTCCCAATGGATTATGTGGTCTTCAGATGTGATAGGGATCGAGAGCTCACAGGTCTTCATACTGGTGGAGGGTCTTTGATTGCTGTTAAAAATTCTTTTAAAGTGTCAAGTATAAATGTTGTAGTCCTTAGAACAGTATTTCCATTGATTGATGTTACTGCATGCAAAATTACTTTTAGTCAACGCATTATGATATTGCATTCTATATATATCCCACCTTCAATAACTGTACCTGAATTTGAGTCATTTTTTGAGGCATTTGAATTATTTAATAATGTATTTACAGGTGCTACTTTCATTATCTGCGGAGATTTCAATGCTCCCAAATTCGCGATTGATTTAAATGATACAAAAGTCTCAGCAATAAACAATTTTTGTTCTTTTTTGGATATTTGTAATGTTAATAATGTTATTAATGCAGATGGTCGTCTGTTAGATTTGGTACTGTGCAACTGTAATGGTTCAGTCGATAGAGATAAGCACCCTCTAGTTGTGGAAGACAAATACCATCCAGCAATAATTGCCGATTTCAATATTGACAATACCTCTTCAAATAATACATATAGTACTGATAACATCAGGTACAATTTTCGAGCAGCCAACTTTGTAGCGTTATATAATGAAATACTTAATGTTGATTGGACACATCTGACTAAATGTCCAGATGAAGTTAATGAGGCATGTCGCAGACTCTATCATATATAATGAATGGGTTATTTGACGCCCATGTTCCTAAATTCAAAAACAGTTCGAGACGATATCCACCTTGATTTAATAGTACTATAATATCTAATATAAAAAAGAAAGATAGGGCCCGGAGAAATCTTAGAAAATATAAAACCGAGGGAAATATACTTCAATTTAGTGATCTGAGACGAACTGTAAAAAATGATATCAAAGCTGCATACAAAACGTACATCCAAGAAATAGAGAACTCCATTCATACTGATCCTTCCAAGTTTTGGATGTTTGTGAGGAACAAAGGGAGAAGAACTAGAATACCGGGAGTCATGCTAATGGCCAATAAATCATTGAATACTACTCCAGAGATTGTTGATGGATTTGCCCAATTCTTTTCTAGTGTATACCAGCAGTCTGATACAAATAATCTCAACTTATATATGCCAAATTTATCTAATTGTCTTATATCTTTAGATGAGGTGAATGAAGATGACATTATTAAAGCATCTAGAAAATTACCAAATAAGCTAACTTCAGGAGTTGATCTTATCCCTAGTTTTATTGTGAAAGATTGTATACATGTTTTGGCTAAGCCACTTTGCTTTATTTTCAATACGATCCTAAAAACAAATTTATACCCCGATATCTGAAAAAAAAAACAAAGATATGTCCAGTCCTCAAATCTGGTGATAACAGCATGGTTGAGAACTACAGTCCTGTATCAATAATATGTAATTTTAGTAAAGTCTTTGAAATTATATTATTCCAGACAGTATACCCATCTCTCAAAAGAATTGTCTCGACATCTCAGCATGGTTTCATGACAGAAAGATCAACAGTCACTAATTTAGCTTGTATTTCGCAGTTTATCTCTGAGGTACTGGATAACCACGGTCAGGTAGATGTGATTTATACTGATTTCCAGAAAGCTTTTGATTCCATTGATCATTTTTTACTTCTATCGAAGTTGAAGGCACTGGGATTGTCTAACAGTCTAGTGTCCCTGATGCATTCATATCTCAGAGGCAGATAACAGATAGTTGAATATGGAGGTTACACGTCATCTTCCTACACTCCCACGTCAGGGGTACCGCAGGGATCCAATCTGGGTCCATTATTGTTCTTATTGTATATTAATGATCTGGCATCACAGTTTTCAAACTTACATCTATTCTTTGCAGATGACCTCAAGATATACTGTGAGGTTAAGAATATTGATGACTGTCTCAAAATACAATACGACCTTAATATTTTGAGTGATTGGTGTGTCATGAACAAGCTTAATTTAAATATAAGAAAATGTAAGGTCTTAAGTTTTACTCGGAAAACCAACCCATTATTGACTATCAAATTAATAACATCACAATAGAGAGATGTCAGACGTTCAGAGGTTTGGGAGTGATATTTGATAATAAATTCACCTTTTCAGAACATATAAGACAAATGGTGTCTTCTTCAAATAAAGTATTGGGATATTGTGTTAGAAACTGGTCAAGCTTCACAGATATAAGGAGTCTAAACATTGTATATACTTCATTCATTAGAAGCAAGTTAGAGTATGCAGCGTATATTTGGACTCCATTATATCAGAATGCGATTTCTTCTATTGAATCAATACAGCGCAAGAGCCTCAAATACATGTACTACAAAATACATGGCACATATCCTGAGAGAGGTTTTCCACACAATACATTACTACAGATACTGAATTTTGACTCATTAGCCCACCGTCGTCAAATTAATGAGATTACTATGCTACATAGACTTCTCAACAATAAATTGGACTGTCCAGAGCTATTATCTAAAATTAATTATGCAGTACCGCAAAGATCAACACGCTCCAATTCAATTTTTACACAACATATGGGAGAACAAAAATATCTGAAATGTCCCCTGTAAACAGGATGTGTAGCACGTTTGTAAATTATTGCAAAAATTGTGATATTAATTTTGATAACCTTCAGACCATTTTAAGTTGTTTTGAATCTAACTATGTGATGTTACATCATTAATTGGTTTTATCCATATATTTTAACCTATTGTTATTATCTGCACTGTACTATTTTTTCAAATTGTTCCTGTGATTGGGTGCAAGCCCGTTTGAATAATAAAGATTATTATTATTATTATAATGTGGTCCTATCTTTGATGGTTTTCAAGATATTTACGATTTTGTAATTATTCCGTAATGACGCGTTGGAATTAGAAATATCGTAAGTAGCGTGACTCGCAGACGAAACAATTGGCATGAAACCTTTCATCCAAAGTGTTCCGGCCTCTATTACTAAAATGTGCATTCGCTCCATCTAACTGTAACTACATTATTCTTAAAAACTCCAGTGGTAAATTTTCCAGTAGGTTTTCTAAATTTTCATTTAGAAAATTTTCGAAAACATCAGTTTATTATGCGGTTTCCATTGATACCACCCCAAATGTTTAGACTCCATGCTGGTTGTCAACAAGCCTCTCAAAATTTTAATCATTGTGTACTGATGCAGCTCAGCGGGATTCTCCTTAACCTAGCCCTGGAATGCCAGCATTCCTCAGAAGGGTTTCTCGCATTGATAACACAGCAGGAACTTAACAGTCTCATATTCCTGTTCACATCTCCTGCAAACCTCAACCTAGTATTGTAGAGGTGTTTCCTTAGCGGACAGTGTCTATTAACAGCAGCAGTCGCAATGGAGAAGTCTCATGATACTCATAATGAAATAAGCAGCTACGAATCCGTAAAATATAGACGAAAAATAATTAGTCAGTGAAAAGATTTTTGAAATCCGTCAATAAATGGCAGAGAAATCAATAATTAAAGTTTGCATATTTAGCGCGAAACAGTTGCCGCCTTCAATTTGGCTGTGACGTCACGTCTCCGCAATCCGCATAGCCAGCCGTCTGTGCCGCGATGGTCCCGGCCGCGCGCTGCCGTAGATCTGTGTATCGTGGAAGCTGTAGAGTGTATTGTACGTACAGCTTGTGCAAAACGCATTAGAGCTCAACGCATCAGACGTAATTTATTTTTGATTTTTAAATGTTTTTTAGTTTTTGACCATAACGGAAGAAGAACTTGTAAAAGGACGAAGTGATATTAAAATATCTCTTATTGATCTAGAAACGCCTTAAGATAATAGTTTCGTGAGAAAATAAACGTCTTCCGGTAAACGCAAATAAAAACCAGCATTTGTTGATATTTTTGTTATTGTCTCTTTGCAATACTGAGGGATGACTGTTGTATTTAAAGTATAACTAACTGAACTGTAGCAACTCTTAGCAGGATACTGATTCTTTTGAAGGAGAACTCTCGGGTGATTGGGGGATCGTCATCAGACACTTATATTCTGTATCGTTCGTTTTTTTCCTTCTCATGATTGTTTGCACTTTTTGATCTTTTTGTTCAACTTTGATGTCAACTTGCACCTTGTTTAAATTTTGTTGTCGAGATTATCTGATACATCCACTGTGCAATCCTTAGATAGTGGATTTTCTAGTACCATCCGGCTCTTTGTAGGTATATTGAATGACACTGAATAATTACTTCGAAAGGTTGTCAACTTGAGGTCGATGAAGCATCGTTCTGCCATAAATTTTCTAAACATTCTGCGCGTCGCCTTTTTTCATATGCTCCGAGTTTTCTTCTAGGATGAACAACTTTTTGACAGTCAAACTTATGAGCAGCCTTCAGTTTTCAGCTTTAATGTACCACCAGCTAGTTTATGATTGATTAAATTTTCAGTATCATTTTCAAGCTGTAATAACAAAAACATAAGTTACGAATCCGAAAATATAGAAATATATAACACAATAAAGAATACATATTACAATATAAATGTAACTAATTTACTATTAGGTAAAGTAATCTTTAACAACCAGTGAAGCTATCCATATATAGTTGATAATTAATACTTATCAATAGAAGATGAATAAAATAGTATACTCACAAAATGATCCTCACAAACATATTTTATACTTTTCGGTATTATTAAATCCCGTTTTATCACTTTGCACCACTTCTTTTACATGCAAAGGTACGTGAGAAAAGCCTTTGTTAGGTGTTTTAATCGTTGTGCTCACACACTTTGGAACAATTCAATATTTTTTATAACATCCTTTTTTTAATGTCACTCATCATAGCAATATTATTTGATATGCACTAAACTAGAAAACAAATGAGACGATTGGTTGATTAGCTCACGTCACCACCACGCTGTGCCTGTGTGCGTTGGCTGATACGTGCGTCGCGTCGTGTGGCTCAGCGGCAGCCGCGGCCGCCCGCACTGGCTACGGAGACATGACGTCACACCACTCGGTCAGTCGTGCCAAAAATATTTCTGCGGAGCGCGACTTTGAAACATTATAACTTTTTTGTCTTTAGAGATATATTCATGTTTCTTTCACGCTTTTCTTTTATTTTTCTTATATTTTCTTTTGAATCGATAAAAAAAATTAGTAAACTTCTCCATTCAGAGGTGTTGCTTGGGCATAGACAAGTAATATTTACCTACCTCCTCACTAGGATAGCTAAAGAGTTTGTTTGCAGTTGTTAGAATAAGTAGTCATCCTACAAAAGAGCTTTTTGGGTGTGCTCTCTCAACAGTCTTGCCATAGCAAAGGAAGGCAAGACACAAAGAGGCTCAAGCTGCAAGGTTTTCGCATTGACAGCCCTTTTTGCCAACCACCCACTAAAATATTGCATTTGGACTGTGAGTGCCCTTTTAACTGGCTGGTATATGTATTCACAAGTGGCGTTTTCAGAAATGTTAAACTACGGTTCAAAACGTATGGTGTTTCAGCTCTCACATGCTATTACAAAGATTTTGGCGTCAAAAAAACCAATAAAAATTATTTAATATTCATTTATCAATGTTACGGTTTCCTATTATTTACGCATAACTATTTATAAGAAAAATATGGTAGAAATTAGTCGTTAATAATATATTTCGTAATAATTATCATTAGGTTGTACAGGGTGAGTTTTTAGTACCGGATGGGTCGATAACTTCACTACTGCAGAAGATAGCGAAAAAAGCTGTATATAAAAGTTGTAGCCAAGGATATGCTCCTTGCTCAGAAAGTATTCTGATTTATACCGGGTGATCCATAACTACGTGGTGAGGCAAAAATGCATTTTTTTAATGAGACACCCCATATATTAATTCATATTGATATTCTACTAATTATTCCAGTTCTAAAAATATAAGGCATTGTAACATTATACAGAGTATTTCAAAAGTTATGAACATTTTTATATCCAAATCGCTGCCAAATGAACGTACTGTATATTGTACATCGACAAATCAAACATTATTATTATTACATAAGATAAGAAATCTCTAGTTTTAACACAGTCTGTAAAAAATGTTGCCAACACATACTCATATACAGGGTGAGGTAGAATTCAAAAACTAGATTTTCTATTTTTTTTTAAATGTAATCCCCCATATTTCTATAGCATGTCATATACCTCCATTCATTGGTTTCCAAGATAATATATCGATTTTGCTGCAAATTTTAAATGTACATCCTATTTGTGCACTTACGTTCATTTATTTTAAGAAACTACTATCAAATTGTATTTTTATTAAACGAGCAACTAAGTTATAAGGCCATAATGGTATTTGATGAAGTCAAAACCCTAAATTATCGGGATAATATGAGTCAAGTATGCTGAGGAAACAATTTTATAGACGTGATGCAGGATTTATCAGGTAGGCTTTGAAAACTTGGCAGTTTTCGTAATCTGCTAAATAATATCGTACTATGTGAAAACCGAGCTTTAAAAATGAATTTTTCCATTGAAGAACAAATAGGGGTATTTAGGAGAATCTTTGAAAATTGCCTACTTGCCTCTAGAATATGTAAGCAATCAACAGCGATATCCAGAACGGAGGCACTCTAAAACTGATGCATATGAAACACTGAAGAATCGTTTTATTCGGACTGGGTCAGTTAGTATTTCATAGCCTACATGATGGATCTGCTCGATAATTATGTATCACGTGTATGATATTGTTTCCTCAGCATACTTGATTTATTATCTTGATAATTCAGGGTTTTGACTTCATCAAATACTATTATGGCTTTAAATTTTAGTTGTTCGTTAAATATAAACAAAATCGATAGCACTTTTACAAATTATTGATAACACCACAATTAAATGCTAATTAAATGCCCTAATCAGAATTTTAATGCTCCATTTTTTTTTAGTAAAAATCGCATGTTCTGCTAACTTTAGATAAAGTTAGCCTGTATACAGGGTGGGCCAATAGTGCGTGGACGGAAGATTGTGGGCTTACTAAAATAAATTTTAGAAACCTGCTTCTTGATCATGGTAGGGAACCTTAAGGGCTATAACAGAAAAATAATTTCACTTAAATTATGACGTTCATTTATATTAAACTTACATTTTTTAGAATGGAACCCCCTATATATTATTGCACGTTTGGATTCCTTGGTCAATTAGTGTGTCTTTATGTATCACACATGGAACTTTAAACGAACCGTTTAGGTATCAGAAAAAAATTGAATATCGCAACGATTATAAAACTTAGAAGGTCGTGACTTTGCAGTACGACTAAGCATGAAATGCGTCACCTTAGGTCAGACGGCTAAATTTGAATTCTTTTTGTACTTGGAGAAATATTAATTAAGGAAACTTCAATCACAGATAACTTGATTTTTTCAAATGGGAATGCCTATTTTGGTTTAAAGAATCAAATGTAAAATTTGATTACCTTTCTAACGATATAGCATCAATCTTTTTTGGTTTTTATTTTATTTCACATTTTCAGTCAAATCGGTGTTTTTCAATTTTCCTGCGTGCAAGCAACCTAGCAGGCCATGAAAAATAAACAAAAGCCCGTTAATATGGGAGAAACCAACTAACTTAGTAGAAAGATGCAAACTAGTTAGAGGCAAGACAACATATTAGCTCTAACCGGATGCAACAGCGGCAAGATATCTAATGTCAATGAGTAACTGGAGTATGACAGAAGTGTTTGTTTTTCACAGCCTACTAAACCTTATCCACCGAACAAATGGAGTAACCATGCACAATATATATAAATTTTTACTGTATGGTCAAGGGTTATATGCACACCGTCTACAAAACTGCATACTGAGAGCAGTGATGTTATTGTAAACAGAAAAATTAAGTTCGATTTATCCGAGTAAAGCCCCAAAATATGGGTTTGAAATAATTTTTTACTCCTTTTCTTCAGTGAATGCAGTATAGCTAATGAAGTCTAATAGAGCTTGACAAATTTCCAAAACGATTCAAAATCTTGAAACAAAGGGAAAACTACCAGCGATTTTTGCTTAGTCCAAAATGTTTAGAATGAAATTTCACATTTTTTTGGGATACAAAAATTAGTCATTTCCGTTTAGCTACGTCAAAAGTGAAGATATCTCTAATTGGAGCATTCTGAACATCTATTGAAATAATTGCTAGAATTTTTTAACTACGCTATGTTGTAATTGTGTTTATTTCATGTAGTTTTCTACAAACTAAATTATGTTTTACAATTCAAACATACTGCAATTCAAGTTTCATTTTCCGCGATTTTACTTTTAATTTATTCAGAAGACATAGATATTCTACTGCCAGCAACAATCACTAGTAGTTTTACTTTGATTCACATTAAATATTTTTTTACTGATTTTGGAAATTGACTAATAGCTAGTAGACTGTGAAAAATGAGCGGTCTTGTTACCGCTATTGCTTCTGGTTAGAACTAATATGTTGTAAGGAATTTTCATAATCTTGCCTCGTTACTTTAGTTAGTTTGCTTCTTTCTACTACTTAGTTGGTTTCTTCCATATTAATGGGCTTTTGTTTATTTTTCATGGCCTGCTGAGTTGCTTGCAAGCAGGAAAATTGAGAAACACCGATTTGACCGGAAATTTGAAACAAAATGAAAACCAAAAAAGATTGATATCGAGAATGCTATATCATTAGAAAAGTGATCAAATTTTACATTTGATTCTTTAAACTAAAATAGGCATTCCTATTTGAAAAAATTAAGTTATCTGTGATTGAAGTTTCTTTAATCAATCTACTGATTTCTCCAAGTAAAAAAAGAATTCAAATTTAGCCGTCTGACCTAAGGTGACGCATTTCATGCTTAGCCGTACTGCAAAGTCACGGCCTTGTAAGTTTTATAATCGTTGCGATATTCAATTTTTTTCTGATACCTACTTATATCAAAAATGGTGACTTGCGCCAAAACGGTTCGTTTAAATTTCCTTGTGTGATACATAAAATCACACTAGAATTGATCAACGAATCCAAAAATGCAATAATATATAGGGGGTTCCATTCAAAAAAATGTAAGTTTGATATAAACGTCAAAATTTAAGTGAAAATATTTTTACGTTATAGCTCTCAAGTGTCCCTACCATAGTCAAGTAACAGATTTTTGAAATATTTTTAGCAAGCGCACAATCTTCCGCGCACGCACTATTGGCCCACCCTGTATAATGGTCACAATTAAAAAATGATAATACCATGATGAGGTGCTAATTAAAGGCTAATTAAATGCCCTAATAGGAATTTTAATGCTCCACTTTTTTTAGTAAATATCACATGTTCAACTTGAGAAAAAGTTAGAAGAGCGAGATATAATGGTAGTATAGCGTTTATTGTAAATATAAAATAAATAAAATACAATAAACAACAAGTGGCCCAAAAAAGTTAAGAACTTGTGCTTGGGTACAAGGTAATTATTAATTAAAAAATAATAATGCCAAACTGAAGAGCAAATTAAAGGCTAATTAAGTGCCCTAATAAGCATTTTAATGCTCCTTTTTTTTGTAAAATCGCATGTTCTGCTAACTTTAGATAAAGATAAACTTTAGATAAAGTTAGCAGAGCAACCTTGTGTATAATGATCGTAATAGAAATGGAAATGCAATACTGAAGAGCTAATTAAAGGGTAATTAAGTGCCCTAATAAGAATTTTAATGCTCCACTTTTTTTAGTAAATATCCCATTTTCAGCTTGAGAAAAATGCCTTGAATAAAAAACGTTTCTTTTCAGATGGTCTACTTGCAGAAAATAATTTCAAAGATGGCGGACATCTGGATATACCGGAAGTAGGTATCCACATCCTTATTTGAAATGGAACACCCTGTATATTATTACGTTTTTGAATTTAGCATCGAGTTATTCATCAATCTTTAGAGAATTTGACGTTTGTAGTACTTACAAAAAATGTTAATATCTCGGAAACTAAGTAAGACAGAAAGATGGGGGTTTTCGGTTTTGAAACGAGCACGAAACATACTTGTGACTTGTGTTTCAGTAAGTTCATTGTCGTGAGTTCATTGGTGTAAAAGCACATTAAAGAAATAGACTAGCAATTTTCAAATTTGAAAGTTTAAAACATTAAAACATTTTTTTTTCAAATGGGATGGTATGATTAAGTTTCAGATCAGTGAATGCGAAATTAAGTTCTCTTTCACTTTTATCTAAGCATATGTTGTTCTATCTTTGACGGTTTTCAAGATATTTACAATTTTGTGATTATTCCGTAAGGGCTCGTAGGAATTGCAAAAATCGTAGGTGGCGTGGCTCGCAGATGAAACAATTGGCAGCAAACCTTTCATCCAATGTGTTTCGGCCTCTAATACTGAATTGTGCTTTCGCTCCATCTAACTGTAACCACATTATTCTCAAAAAAGTCCAGTGGTAAATTTTCCAGCAAGTTTTTCAATTTTTATTTAGAAATTTTGGAAAACACTAGTTTATCATGCGGTTTCCAGTAATAACACCCTAAATCTTTAGACTCCATGCTGGTTGTCAACAAACCTCTCAAAATTTGGAACTAAGTCGGCGTAAAATATGGGATGAGGAAACGTGTAGTTAATGAAGATAGTGAGTTTGACTGTTTGACGTTCTCGCTATTGCAGTTGAAGATCCTAGGCAGTACTAGTCGCTATTTGGGCATTGGTAAAACATCTGTGAACATGATCTTAACGAAGAACATATACCATCCTTATCAGGTGCAGCTAAATCAAGCACTTGAAAGACAAGACTTTGAAAACAGAATTAATTTTTGTAACTGGTGTGGTGCTCGAGTCCAAGAAGATGCACTCCTTTTCAACAGTGGGTTGTTTACGAATGAAGCTACATTTCTTTCTTATAAAATGTAACTTCACCGTTATTGCTAACGGCCATGTGAACTGTCATAATTTACATTTTTATATCGACGTAAAAGGTTTGTTGACAAGCAGTAAGGAGTCTAAACATTTGGGGTTGTATTATTGGAAACCGCATAATAAACTAACGTTTTCCAAAATTTTCTAACTGGAAATTTGGAAAACCTGCTGCAAAATTTACCACTGAAGTTTTTATGAATAATGTGGTTACAGTTAGATGTAGCGAATGCATATTTCAGTATTTTGGATGAAAGGTTTCCTGCCAATTGTTTCATCTGCGATCCACGCCGCCTACGTTTTTTCCAGTTCCTACGCGCCATTGCGGGATAATTACAAAATCGTAAATATCTTGAAGACCGTCAAAGATAGAACCACATATCCCTGGATAAAAGCGAAAGAGAATTTAATTTCGCATCCACTGATGTAAAACTTATCATACCATTCCATTTGAAAAAAAAGTTTTTAACGTTTCAAACTTTTCAAATCTGAAAATTGCTAGTCTATTTGTTTAATGTGCTTTTGAACAATGATCTTACTGAGACACAGGTATGTTTCGTGTTCGTTTAAAAACCGAATCTTTCTGTCGTATCGTAAGGAAATCGTTAAGGAGATCATACACGAAAAAGATTTTATAGATATGTTGGTTGCTAAATTAGTAATAAAAGTGTACGAGAAAGTTAACGAGAAGGTTGAGGAGCTGACAGTGAAGATTAATACTATTGAAAAAAAGGTTGATTGTTTACGGAATGATCAGGACGATATACATGTAAAACTGGAGGAGCTGGAAGAATCATCAAAACTCAATCTAGTCAGAATGTATGGTATTCCTGAATGTAGTCCTGATTTATTGAAAAGTAAGTTGCAAGATATTTTTAGAATCAATATGGGGATTCAGGATAATATTGAAATTTCCCGTTGTTATCGTGTTGGCACCCCAAGCGATACCAAGTGTAGGGCTGTTATAGTAATATTTGACAGTTTCTCGCAAAGGAATGCTGTATATTTTAATAAAAGGAAACTCAAGGGTACTAAGATAAGCATAACTGAGGAACTAATCAAAAGTAAACATCAACTGCTGCAGTATGCACGAGATAAGTTATCTTGTAAAATGGTTTGGACTGTCGAAGGAAGAATCTTCACCAAAGTAAATGGAACAAAGATTTTAATAAAAAATGAAGAAGATGTCTTGAAGATAGTTACTTAACTCCTGGTGAGATGGAAGATGGCGGCAAGTGAGAAAGTCGTGAATAGCGCTCCGTGTAAACGTTGCAAATCAAACGTAATCAATGGTTTCAAATGTATAAATTGTGACAACATGTTTCATGTTAGTTGCGCTAAAAACAATGGAGTAAAAAATGTGGACAAAAATAGTGTTATTTGCTGTGAAATTGCAAATGAACCTGACGATGCTGCTTTTTTCGATGCTATTGCTAGTGTGGCAGATGAAAAGAAAAGGATAGACGTAAGCATTTTTAACTATGTTGTTAAACAAAAAGATGCAATAATCAAGGAGCTAAATGAAAGGATTACTATATTGTCTAAACAAATTGAACTCATCAATGAAAATCCTAATCATTCTAATTATCCCAGAATTATGCAAAACTCAACGGTCGAGCAAAAAAATGTACCAGCAAATATGGTCAACCTGGCAAAAACAGCCAGAGACGAGGCACCAGCTAAAGCATATTCAACGCAGGTTAAAAAAGATCCAGTGACGGGGCAGAGTATCAAATTAAAGGCACCAGCTGTAATTCAAGAGGCTGAAGATGAGTTGTCGTCTCATAGACCTACTCAAAAACAGCATGCTAGTACCTCTCAGCAATCGGAGTGGCAGACAGTAAATCGAAGAAAACCTCAAAAGCCACGGCGCAGTCTGGTGGTGGGGAATAAAGATTATGACAAGATAAAAGGCGTCCCGAAATATGTTGATCTCCACGTCTCGAGAATCAGTCCAGAAACATCGAAGGAAGATTTATGCCAGCTTCTGAAAGAAGAGTTTCCTGAAATAAAGTGCGAGACTCTGAATTCCAAGAATCCTGGTATTTACTCATCATGTAAAGTGTCAATTTATGGTAGCAACTTCACACGAGCAATGAACCCTAATTCGTGGCCTTTGGGTGCGTGTATAAATCGTTTCTTATACAGACGTCAGAAGACAATTCCGAGCAGTGTCTAGTTTTCGACCCAAACTTGCTTCTTCTCAATACCAATACAATGAGTGTCAATAAAATCGACATGCTTCGTACCGATATATCTACATATAAAAATTTATATTTTTTATGCTTAGTCGAAATTGGCGTAAAAAGTAACTCTGTCGATAATTTTTACGTAGAAGGTTATTATTTAGCAACTTTTTACTGTCGACCGCACAAACTGTGGTGGTGTCGCAATATGGGTAAAATCATCTATAACATCTGAGCCAATCAACTTAAACCATTTTTGTCTTTAACAGATTTTTGAAGTGTGTGCTTTATCTGTAGGTTTTGGACAAAACAAATATATTATTTTGAACTACTACCGTTCACCTTCAGGTGATGTAGATATATTTATGGATAGACTAAGTGATGTCCTTGAATTTCTGTATAAACATTATATTAATATTATTGTATGTGGAGACTTTAATTTAGATTCTCTAAAAAACGCAACCCACATTTCTTTGTACAATTTACTAAGCTGTTATCATTGCAGACCTTTAGTAGGTTGGCTTACACGAGTAACTGCTACAACATCCACCATTATCGAACAAATTTTCATTAATTTTGAAAGCAATGGCTGTTGTTGCGTCTTGGATAATAATATATCTGACCATAGGACTATTTTAATAGAATTAGACTTAAATATAACTACAAATAATAATAAAACTTCATTTAGTCGCTCTTTTAGTGGTGAAAATATCAAGACATTAGACATTATTTGGAGGCGGAGGATTGGTTGCAGGTTTTTAGTTCTTCTGACTTCCAACAAGCATTCCAAAGTTTTTATGGTAGTCTTTTGTACTATTTTGAAATCAGCCTTCCTAAGCGTAAGGGTTGTGTCAAACCGGATAAGAAAAACTGGATCAATAACAATGTTATCAAATCAAGCACATATTTGAAGGATTTATTTCTTATGAAAAATAACTACCCAGAATTAGTACCCGCCTATGAAGAAGCCAAAAGGAAACATGGTGATCTCGTTGAAAGGACAAAAAAAGGTTTTTACCGAAAAAGAATAATGAGTTCTTCCGATAATACCAAATATTTATGGAAAGTTGTCTCAGAAATAACACAGAAAAATACTAGCAAAGGTATATGTTCCATAACTGTAGATAACAAAACAATAAAGGATCCAAATGAAATGGCCATGGCTTTCAACAATTTCTTTGTTGCAGCACCTCTTGATTTGATACATAAAATAAAAAAGTCATGCAATCAATTACACAATACTGACTATTGGAATGAAAAAACATTTTTTTTGAAACCATATACTGTAGACGAACTATTGAATCTAATCAATAGGAAATTGAAAAATAAGAAATCTGCCGGAAGTGATGATATGCCTCCGTTTATTTTAAAACTGATTATCGATATTTTAATTGAGCCATTAACATTTTTAATCAATTTGTCATTTGAAGAAGGTGCGTTCCCAGAAATGTTGAAGGTCGGCAAAGTGACCCCCATATATAAAAGGAACAACCGGGAATGTATGGAGAACTATAGGCCAGTAACTGTACTTCAAGGTTTATCCAAAATTTTGGAATATGCTTTTTTGGACCGTTTGAGCTCTTTCTTACAACGTTTTAACATACTGAGCAAACATCAGCATGGTTTTAGAAAAGACAGGCCAACTTCAACAGCATTGTTTTCCTTTTATGATGAAATAGTACAGTTTATCGAGGCAGGCGAAAGCCCTGCTGCTATTTTTTGTGATTTGAGCAGGGCTTTTGATTGCGTCGATCACTCAAAGTTACTTTCTACTTTGGAAAGGTATGGATTGAGGGGCATATCTTTGAAGTGAGTTAAAGAGTTTCTGTCATATCGACAGCAATATGTTTCATTGCATAGTAGTGAAAATACTGTTACATCTGACACCTTACCGATAACTGTGGGGGTGCCGCAGAGGTCCGTGATGGACCCTGTGCTATTTATCTTATACATCAATGGCATCACAGAGGTCTTAGGGAATACCCATCATACCATTTACGCCGACGATGTCTCCTTTCTAATTGCAAATAAACATCAGACAAATGTGCTAGAACATCAGTGTGGCCAAGTACTGGAGGTTGCAATGAAATATTGTAATGAGCAGGGCTTATATTTCAATACGTCTAAAACGCAGATCATGCAGTTCCACAACCATCAAAAAAGCGTAAATACCCTGAACATAAGTGTAAATGGCAATGCTATACAGACCACTTCAACATCTAAATTTTTAGGAATTAATTTTGATGATACACTTTCATTTAGATCACATTGCGATAATTTGGTGTCAAAACTATGTTCCTTCACATACATGTTCCGTAATTTCCGTGATATTTTACAAACAAATGAAATTGTAACTGTGTACTATGCACAAATTGACTCGAGGTTGAGGTACGGAGTTTGTCTGTGGGGAAATACCGCCTCAGCAAAGTCTGTATTTCTCGCTCAAAAACAAATTGTACGAGTCATTGCTGGTGTATCTCAGATCCACTCATGTCGCGAGATCTTTCAAACCTTGTCTGTACATTTATGAAGTATCCCTGTATATACACAGGAACAAAATGTTGTTCTCGAGAACTGGAGAACGGACAAATATCAATACTAGACAAAAAGACTTATTACATGTTCCGTTCTCCCGGTATAATGTTACTATGAAATCGCCCAATATAGTGGGCATAAAAATTTATAACGCTCTTCCGGATGTTATAAAAAGTTCGTCTAGTATGAACTATTTTAAAAGAAGTCTTAAAAATTGTTTACTTCAAAAGGCGTATTACTCACTTGCCGAGTTTGCAAATTGAATTGTATTCATTTATTTATTGTTTGTTTATTATTTGTATTGCTTTATACCTTTTATTTAACTAAATACTGTGATGACTTTTTCCTATACTATGTATCATAGTCTTTTGGAAATAAATGATGATTGATTGATTGAACTCCTGGACCTGCTCAACATGTCTTGAACAAAGCTGTTTTTTTTATTCTTTGTATATACATTACTTTCTAGTTATAAGTTAGCTATCGAATGAAAAACCTTTCTTTAGCCTTTTTGAATGTAAGATCGCTTGTGCCTCATTTTTCAGATTTTAAAGCTATTATTGAACAGGAACACTATGATATTGTAGGAGTGTCAGAAACATGGCTTCACTCAGAAATACCAGATGATTTAATATCTATAGAAAATTACACTTTAATTCGAAAAGATAGGGATGGCAGAGGAGGTGGAGTAGGTATGTATGTCCATAATAATTTAAAATTTTCAATTGTTTCGTCAACTTCAAATTTGATCTCTGAACAAATTTGGATTACTCTGAAATTGCATCAAGTAGGTTATGCTATTGGCGCTATCTACAGGCCTCCTAAAGGAAGTGTTTTACAATTTATTGAAGATTTAGAAGAAACTTTGACACAGGGTTTAGATAATAAAATTATTTGTGGTGGAGACCTTAATATTGACCTACTTGATTCCTCTAATCAGTATGGTACAATACTTACTGATTGTTTTGAAGCCTTTGAGTTGAAGCAAATAGTCTTGGAGCCTACTAGGGTAGCGTGTAACAGCCTAACTTTATTAGACGTGATTTTTATACCTACTGATGAAACTGATTTTACAGTTGGTGTGAAAGATACATCACATATATCTGATCACTCATTAACATATTGTTCACTGAATAAAAATGTTGAAAATTTTCATAAAAAGTGTCGTTTTAGGAATTTCAAAGATATAGACAAGAATCTCCTCAATGAATTCATAGATAATACTCCTATAGATTATATGATTTACCTACCAAATGTTGAGGAAAAAGTTCTTTTTTTAAACGAAGTCTTGGTGAACATTTTTGATGTACTTGCTCCTTTAACGGAAGTCCAAATAAAAAAAAGAGCCCTCCTTGGTTGACATTTTCAAGTAGATGTATGATTAAACTGAAAAATGATAAATTCAAGAAATTTAAAAAAAATCGAACAGCTACAAATTGGGAAAGCTATAAATAGATGAAAAATCAAACAAATTTGCAATATATTTTGAAAAGAAAAGTTACCTTAAGAGAAATGCTAATAAATCCAAAGTATTGTGGAAAAAATTAAAAAATCTTAATATTATAACAAAAAATAATAATAACATTCCTGAACAACTAAATAACCCAGATGAAATTAATAATCATTTCCTACAAATCTCTAGTACAAGTAATACAATTAATTATGACACAATAGAATATTACTATCACAATAAAAGCCCTAAAGTTAGATCCTCTTTTAATTTTCATACAGTATCTGAAGAAGTAGTCAAAGAATCACTTTATCAAATTAGAACACTTGCTATGGGAGCCGACTGCATAAATTTGGAAATGATTCTACTATGTATTGATAAAATCCTTCCTTTCATAACCAACATTGTTAATTCATGTATACTAGATAGAGAGTTTCCAGATACTTGGAAAGTCACAAAAATAGTACCAGTTCCAAAAAAGTCGGATATAAATACTTTCAATGATCTTCGTCCAATTAGTATACTGCCGGTAATGTCCAAAATTGTGGAGGATATAATGGACAGGCAAATAAGGAATTAATTACATAACTGAATATAATTTACTACCGGAACATCAGTCTGGTTTCAGGCAAGGATTTAGCTGTGAAACTGCTTTGTTAAATATCACAGACGACATCTTCAAAGCTACGGATTCTAGGAAAACAACTGCCCTAGTACTATTGGATTATTCCAAGGCGTTCGATAAACTAAATCATGAAATGTTAGCCGCTATTTTACATTATATGGGATTTGCAGAATCAGCTATAGAGCTCGTTTGCCATTATCTAAAAAATAGAAAACAGTTTGTTGAAACTGACAGAGGTACTTTTGCAAAGGAAACTCTCTCATCAGGTATACCACAAGGCTCTATTTTGGGCCCACTTATCTTTAGTATTTACACCTCTACTTTAAGTAGCTGTTTGAATAGTTGCCAAATTCACTTGTATGCTGACGATACGCAGCTTTATTTCTCTTTCTACCCTAATGAAAAACAAGAAGCTTTAACTATTGTGAATCAAGACATTGAAAGACTGGTCAGTTATTCTGAGGATCATGGGTTACAAATAAACGCATGCAAGTCGCAACTTATGTTATTTGGTAGGTTGAAGGACAACGTCAAAGCAACCTTCGGTATTAAAGTAGAAAATGTATCCATACCTTGTGCAAGTGCTGTTAAGAATTTAGGCTTAGGGTTTGACTCTGTTCTAAGGTTTAAACCTCGTGTCAATAAGTGTATTCAAAGAGCATATGCATGCTTGAAAATGTTATATGCACATAAACATGTACTTACTATTCCACTTAAAATAAAACTTTGCGATGCGCTGGTCCTTAGCCATTTCAATTACTGTGATAGCGTGTATGGGTTTTGTTTAGATAAAATTGACATTAACAGAATTGAACGTGTACAAAAGTCTTGCTTGAGGTTTATTTACGGACTGCGTAAGTTTGAAAGAGTATCGTATAAGCTACTTGATGCAAATTGGTTGAACATGAAATGCCGCCGTGAGTTGCATTCTAATAACCTTTTTCACAAAATTGTTTTTTTCAAGCAACCACCTTACTTATTCAATAGGATAACATTTCGTACTGATGTTCATAATCTGAATTTACGTTTCCGTGGATACATATCACCCCCACCTCACCAAACTGCTTATTTCTGTAGATCGTTCTCTTATAATATTTATCGTTTGTACAATACAATCCCCACAGATTTAAAAATTCTTCATCCAAGTCAATTTAAACTTAAATGCAATAGGTATATTTTTCTTAACAGTTAATTTAGTGATACTTTAGAATAAGGCGAAAGTGGTCAGTTGCTTTAATGAGGTTATGAGAAAGTGTTTTTCGTTTCATCTTTTTTGTTTGCTGATGTAACAGGTAGATTGAATTGTTTCTATTTTATAAGGTTAGAGTAAAGGGCTGAACTTTGATCATTCCTAGAATGCCTTCGGTCCTGTTTGTGAATTACTTAGTTATGTTTTTTTTTTGTAATCATTGTATTTTTTTTTCTATATACCTACACACTTGTCATCTTGCAAATAAATATTATATTATTTATTATATTATATCTAGTTTCCGAGATATTAACATTTTTTGTAAGTACTACAAGCGTTAAATTTTCTACAGATTGCTAAATAACTTCAAAAATAGGCTTCGTAGACATAAACTATGGTTAAGAAACTGGACCTAAAAATTGTTGGGGAATTCAAAAATATAATAAGTAATATACATTTAAGATAAAGAAGTTGACACCTACTTCCGGTATAACTGGATGTCCGCCATCTTTGAAATTATTTTCTACAAGTAGACCATTTAAAAAGACATTTTTTATTTAAGCTATTGTCTTCTAATTCAATCGGTAAGGCCGCTACAGAACACCGCGCGCTCATTGGACCACCCTGTGTAATAGCCATGCTTAAAAAATGATAATGCCATACTGTAGAGCTAGTTAAAGGATAATCAAATGCCCTAATAAGAATTTTAGTGCTTCACTTTTTTTAGTAAATGTCGCATGTTCAGCTTAGAAGAAGTTAGCAGAGTAACCCTGTATATAATGGTCGTAATTAAAAAATGATAATGTCATACGAAAGAGCTTATTAGAGGCGAACTAAATGCCTTATGAAGAATTTAAATACTCCGCTTTTGTTAAAAAATTGCATGTTTTGTTGGTCTAATAGAGCAAACAAAGCGTTTCTAAAAACGGAGCACATACAATCTGATGACATAAAATTATGAATAATAATAATAATAATAATAATAATAATAATAATAATAATATTTATTTACTCGCAAAGTACATAAAAAACAAAATTGTTGAAAAAAATGAGTAAATAAATATGTTAACATCCATAGAAGGACTAAGCCTGTGCATGGACAAATTAGTGTTACAATGTACATATTATACACACATAAATATTACAAATACTTACGTATGTATAAGATATAAATGTTACATATAAGATAAATAGGGTTATGAGTAATTTGAATGAAATTGTTTATAATATTATAAGATTACTTATGGATTTAGTTATAATATGACTTATTTATTAATTCATGTATTTCTTTTCTGTCTACTGAACTTAGCCATTCTTTAAGAGATTTTTTGAATCGTTTATTGGATAATTCCTTTATATCATTAGGTACTCTTTGATATAGTTTTGGCGCCAAATAAATGTTTGATCTCTGCATAATCGATTTTCTCGTTTTAGGTATGCTTTTTGCGTGTAATTTGTATCTTGTGTTATGACCGTGTTTGATGTTGTCTTGCTCATTTGAATTTTTGTGATAACGAGTGATAGTATGTAAGAAATAAAGTTGCCTGACATCGTATATCAGAGCTTCCATGAACAAATCATCACTAGGATACAGTTTTGGTTTGCTAAACATAGATTTTAGAATTGCTTTTTGGAGGATATCTAAATCATTGATATATGTTGTGCATGCAGCACCCCATGCCAATATACCATAAATGAGATGGGTTTCAATTAATGCATAGTATACTGTACGTAGATGCTTTTCAGTTAAAATTTTTGTTAGTAATTTTATCCTATATGAAGTGAATCTAATTTTTTTCAATAAACTATTAATATGTACATCCCAACGTAAGTGTGAGTCTAAATATATTCCTAGATACTTTATACTGTTCAATTTGTCAATTTTAATTTTTTTATTATTTATGTTTAATGTAATATTGTCGAAAGTAGGTAAATGCCTAGAATAAGATGTGAACGGTAAAAAATGTGTTTTTGAAAAGTTGATTGTCAATTTTCTTTGAGTAAGCCACTGAATAATTTTGATAAAATCATTTTCAATAATAATTTTTAGTTTATTCCATTCTTTTTCCTTATATAGTACGGCCGTATCGTCTGCGAAACTGATTATTTTACCAACACAATCAATTTTGAAAAGATCATTTAAGTATATATTAAATAAAAGTGGTCCCAAAACTGTTCCCTGTGGAACACCACACTTAACAAACATTTCTTTACTTATTGATTTTGCTATCCTCACGGATTGTGGCCTGTTAGATAGATAATTTTCAAGCAAATTATACATTGTCCCACGAAATCCAAGTCTTTCTAATGTGTTTAGAAGTAATTTATGATTCACTGTATCAAATGCTTTTTGCAAATCAACAAAGATGCAAATGGAGGGTGTTTTCTCATCCATATTTTTATAAATTTCATTTACTACCGTCAAAATTGCATCTGATGTAGATCTACCATTTGTAAATCCAAATTGATTTGTATGTAATAGATTATATTTAGTAAGATATTCCTGTATCCTAGTAGAGAGTAGTTTTTCAATTACTTTTGATAAGCTTGATACCACAGATATAGGTCTATAATTGTTAATCTCTGCTTTATCGCCTGCTTTGTAGACAGGAGTTATTACAGCTTTCTTAAATTGTGAAGGATATGTTCCTAACCGAAAGCAGCAATTAATAATATGGGTAAATGGTTCTGTTATTTCATGTGCTATGATTTTGAGATGTTCGGCTCTAATTCCATCAAATCCGGGAGATTTTCGATTCTTTAATGACATAATCATACTTAATACTTCATCGGAATCTACCTCCCTCAAAACAAATGTATTTAGTGATCTTTTTTCGTTACTTTTTTCTATGTTCGGGACTGTTTGTAGAAGGTTTGCCAAATTTTCACCAATTTCAGTGAAAAACTTTACAAATTCGTCACTTATGATTTGTTGATCTTTTATAACTTCCCCAGAGCTCGTTTTTAATTCATTAATGGTAGTATCTTTGACGTGATTGGTTTTATTTGAAATTTCGTCGATAGTTGACCAAAGTCTTTTCGGATCGTTGATATTGTTATCTATTTTTTTTAAATAATATTCTCTTTTGGTTTGCCTAATTAGTTCTATGAATTTATTTTTATATCTATTATAATTATTTATATTTTCTTCAGCATTTGTCTGTTTCATTAATATGTAAAGTCTATTTTTTTCATTTGCAGATTTGATAAGTCCCTTAGTTATCCACATACTCCTACCTATTTCATTGTGGTTGATTTTAACCTTATTTGTGCTTGTGCTTATTAAATTTATAATTTTATCTACAAATATATTTGTAATTTGATCAATATCGTTCGACGAATATATTCCTTCCCATGATTCTTTTTTTGCATTGGAGATCAATTTAGAATTATCTATAAAAAATTTGTAATTTTTGTTGCTTTTATCAGTTATTAGCTTACTAGATATATTTTCGTATGAGCATAAGAATAGAATAGTGGAAAAGTGGTCCGTAATATCGGTTTCGAGAATAAATGGAATATAGAAAAAATTTGTGGCAAAGTTTTTAATAAAACAATGATCTATGCATGTCCCGTTGATTGCTCTAGTCGGTTCATTAATGTATGATAAATAACCGTTAGCATTTAAGAGGTCTAGATAATGGAGAATAAGAGCCGTTTTCATAGTTGAATAACTGACTGCTTCTTATTTTTATTTTTAAATATGTGTTGTTGTCATATTTAAGGTTAACATACGGTTACAAGTCTTTAGTCCGATTGGGCAAAGAAACACTGGGTACGGATTTCACTATTTATTTTCACTAACGTTCATGTCTGAATGGACAGAGAACGCCCTTCTTGCAGCCAGAAGTTTGGTAAAAGAAGCAATCCAGGTTCTCTGTTCTGTCGGTCTTCTCGGGTTCCAGCTGCAGACCAGAATTTCAATTCCCGTGAACCTGAAGAGGACTTCTAGCATGTTTCAAATGATCCGTTGGAATTCACTGGCAACCCCTCGGGACATCCGAAGATCTCTTGCAACACAATGTGCCAACGCAAATTCCGCACGCCAAACCCAGCCTTCGCTGTACCAGTGTGAGTGGCCATGAAGTCCTCGAAGTTCAGCGCTGGGTGGAGTTGCTTAAGTTCTCTAACTTGCGCCTCCGCATTATCTCCAGAAAACGGAACCAGCCTGTTGAAGTGTACGACTCTGGGTTTTCCACCGTTGGCCTTCTTGATGCGGTAGATTACGTCGTTGATCTTCTTGACGACCTCGTATGGGCCCTCCCAGGAACTCTGGAGCTTCGGTGACAAGCCACGGCGTTTCTGAGGGTTGTACAGCCAGACCAGGTCTCCAGGTTGGTACGCTGTTTCGCTGGACCCTACGTCGTACGTCATCTTCATGCGGTCGCTTGCGGTGCGAATATTATGGCGAACTTTCTCATGGGCCTCGTCCATTCTCCTGCGAAGGTTGGCAACGTAATCTTCGCCTGCCACATCGTCCCCTGGTTTGCAGCCAAACATGAGGTCACAGGGTAGCCGGAGCTCTCGCCCAAACACAATACTGGCTGGTGTCTCTCCCGTAGTTTCATGGACTGCCGAGTGGTACGCCAATAGGAGAGATGGAGCCAGCTGTCCCAGTCTCGTTGGTGGTCGGAGACAACCTTGGCCAAATAGCGGTTCACTGTCCTGTTTATTCTCTCCACCATGCCGTCCGACTGAGGGTGTAACGCCGTGGTCCGAGGCTTCCCAATCCCCAAAGTTTTGCACACGTTCTGGAAGAGTGCAGACTCGAAGTTCCTTCCCTGGTCCGAATGCAGCTCGAGCGGAACTCCAAAACGGCAAATCCAGTCCTTGACCAGAGCAACGGTTGCGGCCTCCTGGTTTGTCAGAGCGTAAGCTTCGACCCATTTGTCAAAGTAGTTGACCACCACGACGATGTACTTGTTCCCAGCTTCGCTCTCCCGAAAAGGTCCTGCTACGTCGATAGCCATCCTCTCGAAGGAGCTTCCTACATTGTATTGGCGCACAGGAGCCTTTTTACGTCTCTGTGGACCATTGCTGGCGGCACAAACTGTACACCTCCTGCACTATTCCTTGACATCTTCCTTGCACCTAAACCAGTAGAACCGCTCCCAAACCTTCTCCAGGGTCTTGGCCACGCACAGATGACCTCCACTGGTTCCGCTGTGGATCTCACCATTTACTTCGGTCACGCGATTCCTAGGCACCACGGTCGGTCTTCTTTCCTGGGTCCCTTCTTTGTTCTCCAGTATTCGTCTCAGGATGCCATCCTCCATCACCAGACTGTCCCACTGAGCCCAGTAGGACTTGACGGTAGGCGAGTAAGGTGAAACCTCCTGCCAACTCGGTCGTCGATCTTCTCTCTTCCACTCGATGATCAGTTTCAGGCTGGGATCCTCTTCTTGGTCTTTCCGGAGTTCGGTAGGCTGCCAGCGGTCATCCACAACGGTGGTTCTCCTGGTCGTGGCGTCCTTCGTCTCGGCTCGGTTGCAGTGAGCGCAGTCGTCGGCACACGGTCTCCTCGAAAGTGCATCCGCATTCCCATGAGACTTGCCAGAACGGCGTTCAATGTCGAAGTCGAATTCCTGCAGTCTCTCGATCCACCTGGCTACCTGTCCCTCTGGGTTCTTGAACCGAAGTAGCCATGTCAGGGATGCATGGTCTGTCCTCAGCAGGAACTTCCTCCCGTACAAGTACTTGTAAAAGTGCTCCACGGACTTGACGATGGCCAGCAATTCTCTCCGAGTGACGCAATAGTTTCTCTCGGGCTTAGATAGCGTCTTGCTGAAATAGCCGATCACCACCTCTCGACCATCTGTATCTGCGACAGAACTGAACCTATCCCCACGTTGCTCGCATCAGTGTCTAACACAAATTTGCCAGAAGGCAGGGAATAGCTTAGCACTGGAGCCGTCGAGAGAGCCTTCTTCAGCAGGTCGAAAATTTGCTGGCTGTCATTTCCCCACTGGAACCTGCGGCCTTCCTCCGTAAGCCTAGTCAGCGGCTTGGCGATGGTAGCAAATCCAGCCACGTATCGACGGTAGTAGGTACTAGGAAGCTTCTTACGTCATGTTTGTTCTTAGGTACCGGCCATCCTTTTACTGCTTCGATCTTCTGAGGATCCACTGCTATGCCTTCTTGGGAAACAACGTGTCCTAAATATTGCACCTTCTTCTGGAACAGGTGGCACTTCTTGGGGCTCAGCTTGAGGTCTGATTGGCGCAGCCTCCTAAATACTTGTTCGAAGTTCTTCGAAAGATTTCCCAACCACGATGATGTCATCTAGGTAGACCAGGCAGGTTTCCCAAGACAACCCCTTCAAGACAGTCTCCATCAGCCTCTCAAACGTAGGTGGCGCGGTACACAATCCAAACGGCATAACCGTAAACTGCCATAACCCTGAGCCGACGGTGAACGCGGTCTTCTTATCCTCTGGGTCATGGCCGACTTCACTCACTATGCCGGAGCATGAAATATGGCAACACTGAATCAGCGGGCCGAGTTTTCATTTGTTGTTATGTCATGTGTATTCTTCCAGGAGCAGAAAATATGGTTGGAAGGTGATTATTAATGCGTTTCTAATTATTTAGCTGCACAAACGAAACTATAAAGATAACAAGATGCCTGCAAAGCGTGTAGTACCAGGTTGCAGCCCAGTAGAGGACTACCAAACCATGGCCCAACATAACCTTATTCCAGATTAAAAAGAACGTTGCAAGGTGATTTTTAATGTGTTTCTACTTATTTACCTGCACAAATGAAACTATAAAGATAAAAAGATGCCTGCAAAGCGTGTAGTACCAGGTTGCACTAGCAATTGTGCGTCCAATAAGGGACATAAACAGAAGTGGGTGAAAGGTATTCCTCGGAAGGGCTGGTTATATTTATAAGGATAAAGAGCATAATTTACAAACATTTCAAAGGATAAGACCTATTTTAAAGCACAATTTGGTACCTATAATGTTTTCTGGACCTCCCAAATATCACAGAAAAATACAGTTAATAGAACTCATCTGGGCATGGCCTGGGGCATACCTACGAAAGGATTTGATAGTGAAAGCTAAATCAAGACCAGCAAGAATGGCTTCACAGTGACCTAATAGTGAATTTTTCTAGCTCAAGTGACAATTTACAAAGTAAATTGAGTGTTCATTTAAGTGGAAGTGGCAGCAGGAAACAGGTTGCGCTTATTTTTATTTTGTAGTGTCTGACTCTGATGAAACAGACATCAGATGTAAGTGGTATTAGTAGTAGTAGTTCTAAAAAGTATTTTTCTCAATTTATTAACCGAGATGAACTCTAATACATATAAAATGTAATAATTATTCTGAAACTATAAGGCCACTATTTGACAGCTAAGCCACGTTGCCACATCTAAGGCTCCGGCCTAGTGTAGAGTCGGCCATGGGTCCATCTCGACTTGCCAGTAGCCACTCTTCAGATCAAGGGTGGAGAACACCTTCGAACACGTCAATGTGTCTAGGGTGTCGTCGATTCTTGGCAGAGGGTAGCTCTCTTTCTTCGTGAAGTTATTGAGCTGCCGATAGTCCACGCAGAATCGTGTCGACCCGTCCTTCTTCTTCACCAGTATAACCGGCGATGACCAAGGACTCGCTGATTGCTCGATCACCCCCTCTTCTTCCATTTCCTTGATGATCGTATCCGCTTCTTCTCGCTTGGCCAATGGTAGCTTCCTTGGTGGTTGCCGGATAGGTGGTACATCGCCCGTGTGGATCTTGTGTCGGACCACATTTGTCCTCCCCTTCTTTCCAAGGCCAACATCGAAGATATCCTGGTATTCTGTGATGAATACCCTCAGCCTCTTCTGTTGTTCCCTGTTCAAGCCTCTCGACGAATCAGCCACCAATTCAGTCAGCTTCTCATGCAACCGCTCATTCCGTTGGTCTGATGCGTTTACACTCTTCACCACCGACGAGACTGGAGAACAACGACCCAGTGGTGTTCCTTTCTTAAGGAGCACCGGAAAGCCGTTCGCGTTCAGCAACCTCACCGGAACTGCATCATCAGCTCGTGCCAGGCATTTTCCAACGGCGATGCCACGGCCAATCAGCTCATCATTCGGTTTAAGTTCGAACATGACGCTCCCTCGACCAGCGTCATCAAACAGGCAGGCTTCAATCACCACCTCGCATCTTTCTGGGATGACAGTTTCTTCTGAGAGCACAACCTGGACAGCCTCTTCTTGACGTCGGTGGAGGACTACCTCTTCCTCTTGGACTAGCAGGGTACCATGCCTCAGGTCAAGTTGGAATCCATAGGTGTCCATGATGTCGATTCCAACTATCACCTCGTTCTCGATGTCGGCTACCAAAACTCGATGTTTGATCTTGGTGTTCCCAAACTTGAGCTGTATGTCGGCTTCCCCATGGATGCTTGCGGGCTCTCCCGTAGCAGTGCGAAGCCGCCATCTTGTTGGCCTTACATCAGCACTCTTCTGGAGTACATCAGGTCGCGCATCAAGAAGCATCAGCTTCTGCCTGCCGTCCACGAAGCCATCCACATACAGACTGGTCGCCTGCTGCCCAACGTAGGCCACACGAGTAGTTCTTCTTGAGCTCTTCCGGACGCGGGTGGAGCATCGCCTCTGCTTTTCGACCCGACTTAGCATCGGATCTTCTTTCTTCCTTGGACGGGACTCACTAATAACCCGCCGCAGTTCCTCAACTAGGGCCGCCACATCTGTCCCACCTTCACACTCCCGAACTCGAGCCTGGCACTGGTAAGCCTTTTTCACCGCCTCAAATTCTAAAGCTCTGGCTAGCGTATCCACCAGACGTTCCGGATGTACGAGAGCTACAGCTTGACGCATTTCGGCATTATGAAGACCACCCACAAATGCCTCCACAGCTAATCGCTCCATTAGATCTTCCGGAGACGTCGGATACGTTAGTCGAACTAATCGGGCTATATCTGCTCCAAATTCTTGCAGCGTCTCGTTTGGTCGTTGGGAGCGATTCTTTAGCTGAGCGTGGAAGACGTGACCGAATCTGGCTTGACCAAACCTCATTTCCAGATGCCTGACTAGCTGTTCGTAGTCCCCCCGTTCTGCCGGTGATAGCGTTTGAAGAACATCTGTAGCTTCAGCTCTCAGTGCTAACGTCAAAGCTGTCGCCTTCTCACCAGGTAACCAACCATTTGCGTTTGCGGCCGCTTCAAACTGGAGGAGGTAATTCTCCCAGGACGTCTTCCCATCGTACTGAGGAGATTTCAGTCTCGGCCTGCACGCATCTCCTGCCTTCAGGTCGCTTGATGTGGTTACGCTTGCAGTCTGGAGCTCAATTCGCAGCTTGTCCATCTCTGAGTCCAGGCGTCGGATGTTGTCTTGCAGATCTTCTATTTATTTTTCCAATCCCTTCTGGGGATCTTTTTGTTTTACCAGTCCGCTCTTGAGATCTTCTTTTTGTTTTTCTAATCCCCTATCGAGATCTTCTTTTTGTTTTTCCAATCCCCTCTTGAGATCCTCGTTTTGTTTTACCAATCCCCTCTTGAGATCTTCTCCACTTTCGATTCTAAGATGTCGATTCTGGTTCCAATTCTTTCTTCGATGTCTTTTTTTAAAGCAGTAATCTCCGTCTTCAGGGCGGATTCTGACTGTTTGGAGATTGCTTCGATTTTTGACTCTAGCTTCTTGGCCCACTCGAATTCAGGTGACTCGATCGAAATCGAAGGTATCTGGATCCTCACCCTCTTCAATCATTATTTGTCGGAGACGATCCTGGAGAACGACCTTCAACCCGCTGCTATCGGCACCGCGTTCATCGAGCTCTCTCCTCAAATCTGCAACTTTCAGTTCACTGAATCTCACCATCTTGGCAGTTTATTCACATGACTGTCCGTACTACGTTGCCCAATCAATCAGTCTACCCCGCACCTGACACCACTGTTACAAGTCTTTAGTCTGATTGGGCAAAGAAACACTGGGTACGGATTTCACTATTTATTTTCACTAACTATGTACACTACTTAACAGTCTAATTCATCTAAAGTCACTACACTAATTTATATTGGTCTTTAACTTCACTAATTTATGTCACAGTTCATTTTTTTTGTGCCCCCATAGAATTCCTTTAAAAATACTTATGATTTTTGCCAGTCCGGCGTACACATCGATTGTGAATAGACAATCTCCGTCTCACGGTCTTATTTATTTATTAAGTGTCGTTGTTTGCCCTAATATACCTTGTTTATACTACATGTGCCTTTTCATCATATACATCATATTTGACTCAAGGAGTCCATCACTGGTGTAAGTACTACCCGTTTATCGTATATTGTATATTGTATATTAGGTTTTTTTTTTAATAGCAATGATCACCCTCCTTTTTAATTCGTTATTGTATATTGTCATTTTATATATTCAATTTTTATAACTGTAATGTATATTTGTCTGCTTAAATTTAAACAAAAAAAAATTTCTTAGTGCCCTGAAGATGGCCTAATAAAGGCCGAAACGTCGGCAAAACAGTAAAAGAGACTCCCTCTTTTTCTTGACCTAAATCCAACCATCTGTTTCCTGGATAAATGAACACTAAATGCAGCGGGGAGTTCCACTCGTACGACTGCTCTATTATAATTCTCAATGTATTTATTTGGTCGATGCAAGTTTTACCTGGGCGGAAGCCAGCGTGTTCAATTCTCAAAGTATTCTCTATGTAAGGTTTCAATCGTTCCAGTACTATTATCGCTAGTATTTTATACACCGTGTTTAGCAGAGTTATACCTCTCCAATTCCTGCATTCTGTGAGGTCTCCTTTATAGTAGTAGTGTATATAGTTCGGGTAAATAAATAGTTGAATCCGTACCAAGTGTTTTCCTGTCCAATCGAACCAAAGACTTGTAACAGTGGTGTCAGGTGTGAGGTAGACTAAACTGTTAAAATGGTGAAGTCAGTGGATTGAAGGTTGCAGACTCAAGGAGAGAGCCCGACGAACGCGGTGCCGAAAGCAGCGGGCTGAAGGCCGTTCTCCACGACTGACTCCGGCAAATAATGATTGAAGAGGGCGAGGATCCAGATACCTTCGAATTCGAATCACCCGAATTTGAGTGGGCCAAGAAGTTCGAATCAAAAATCGAAGCAAGCTCCAAACAGTCGGAATCTGCTCGACTGTATGTCGCTTGAATCGAAAATCGAAGCAAGCTCCAAACAAATCGAATATTCTCTCCGCGATATTACTGCTTCAAAAAGGGACATCGAAGAAAGAATCGGCATCAGAATTGACCTCTTAGAATCGAAAATGGAAGAGCAATGAGAAGGTCTCAAGAGGGAATTGGAAAAGCAAAAAGGCGACCTCAAGAGGGGATTGGAAAAACAAAAAGACGATCTGCGAGAAAACATCCGATGCCTGGACTCAGAGATGGACAAGCTGCGAATAGAGCTTCAGGCTGCAAGCGTAACCACACCAAGTGACCTGAAGGCAGGAGATTCGGGCAAGCTGAGATTAAAACCTCCTCAGTATGATGGGAAAACATCCAGGGAGAATTACCTCCTCCAGGTTGAAGCGGCCGCAAACGCACATGGTTGGTTACCTAGTTTGAAGGCGACAGCTTTGACGTTAGCACTGAGAGGCGACGCTACAGATGTGTTTCAGACGCTATCACCGACAGAACGACGGGACTACGAACAGCTAGCCAGACACGTGGAAATGATGTCTGGTTAAGCCAAATTCGGTCACGTCTTCCACGCTCTGCTGAAGAATCGCCCCCAACAATCAAACGAAACAGTGCAAGAATTTGAAGCAGATATAGCTCGCTTGGTGCCACTGACATATCCGACGGCTCAGGAAGATCTAATGGAGCGGTTAGCTGTAGAGGCATTTGTGGGTGGTCTTCGTGATGCCGAAATGCGTCAAGTTGTAGCTCTCGCACATTCGGAACGTCTGGTGGATGCTCTAACCAGAGCTTTAGAATTTGAGGCTGTGAAAAAGACTTACCAGTGCCAGGCCCGAGTTCGGGAGTGTGAATGTAGGACAGATGTGATGGCCCTAGTTGAGGAATTGCGGCGGGTAATTAGCTAGGCCCGTCTCAAGAAGAAAAGAGATCCTATACTGGAATTGCGGCGAGCTGGGTCATGTCAGAAGCAGCTGCAAGGAGGAAAAGAAGCCACTGCCGACGCCGGAAAACTAAGACGGATCGAAGGGAGGAGGCGATCCTCGACCCGCATCCAGAAGGCCTCAGGAAGAACTGCTCGTGTAGCCTACGCTGGGCAGCAGGCGAACAGTATGTACATATGTGGATGGCTTCGTAAATGGCAGGCAGAAGCTGATGCTTCTGGATACGGGTACGACGAAGACCAACGTTCGACCTGATGTGCTCCAGAAAGTGCTGATGTAAGACCAACAAGATGGCGGCTTCGCACTGTAGCGGAGAGCCCGCAAGTATCCATGGGGATGTATTCCAACTGGACCTGAGACTTGGTACCCTGCTAGTCCAAGAGGAAGAGGTAGTCCTCCACAGACGTCAAGAAGAGGCTGTCCAGGTGGAGCTCTCAGAAGAAACTGTCATCCCAGGAAGATGCGAGGTGGTAATTGAAGCCTGCCTGATTGATAGCGCTGATCGAGGGAGCGTCATGCTGTTTGAACCTCAACCGGATGATGAGCTGATTGGCCGTGGAATCGGCATTGGAAAATGCCTGGTACAAGCTGATGAGGAAATTCCGGTGAGTTGGCTGAACGCGAATAGTTTTCCAGTACACCTCAAGAAAGGAACACCGCTGGGTCGTTGTTCTCCAGCGTCAGCAGAGGTAAGGAGTGTAAACACATCATATCAACGGAATGAGAGTTTGTATGAGAAGCTGACTGAGTTGGTGGCTGCTTCATCGAAAGGCCTGAATAGGGAACAACAGAAGAGGCGAGGGTATTCATCACAGAATATCATGATATGGCGAACAGTGAAAAGACGTGTTTAGTTGCAGATAATAAACGATGTAAAAGGTACGGTAAAGACGCACGGACTGGTTATCAGTGTATCAAGTGCAAGACCATGACTCATCTGAGTTGCATAAAATATATGAAAAACGTAGAAAAACTCGAAGGAAAAACCATAATATGCTGTGATGGAGAAGAGCCTACATACTTGACTATCACTGAAGAGACGAGCAGGCAGATGAAGATAGCGTTGAATCATTCTGTAGTGTGAGAGATATTGTTGAGGCGCATGTAAGTAACAAAGACGTAATTGTGCTTACAGAGCTAATTAAACACAAAGATCAGATAATAAAATCACAAAAACAAACAATAAAATGTTTGACAGCTCAAGTAGCAACCTTGATGAAATTATTAGAGTCTAGGACGACATCTTTTGTTGGAAAACAAAAGGAAGACACCGCAGATATGAGGAAAAATGAAGATTACCAAAATATAGAAAAGTTTCCGGCATCGACAAATCGCTCGACAAAAACATCCAACCCTGGTTGTGTCGCAAAATCTCAGTCACAGTACCGACCAGTACTGAATCCAACAACCTCGTCGTTGATAAACTAAATTCTAAACATCCCGCTGTATACTCATAAAGTCGAAATTAATCAAAGTAATCTAAAATCTGCTATTAATCCCGAAAAATGGCCTATGAACGCTTGTATTAGGCATTTTTTACAGAAAAGGGGGAATCTGAATACTCCGAAGTAGATTTTAGACCCTTTCTTCTGCTTCTCAATATTCAATGCTTAAACGCTACCAAAATAGATGATCTTTGTATAACTCTCACAGAGGTCACTGATTTAAAATTTTTATGTTTCTCAGAGACTTCGGCTTCAGAGGCGTCCATTCACAATTATAATTCAATAGATAATTTCCAACTTATTAGTTACTATTGCCGCTCCGACAGTAGAGGAGGAGGTGTCGCTATTTTTTGTAAAGGTGACATATCTGCTAAGAAAGTTGATGTCTCCTTATTCTGCGTCGAAAAACATTTAGAAATTCGTGCCGCACAATTTCACTGCAATGGAAAAAAAAACTTTTAATAACATGTTACCGATCGCCTTCAGGCAATCTGCAATTGTTTTATGATCATCTAAGTGCTACGCTTAACTACATTTACAAGCCAGGTGTCAACATAATACTCTGTGGTGACTTTAATGTTGATTTTTACAGTTTTAACAATGAAACTAAGGGCCGGTTGTACAAATGCGGGTTTAACACGAGCTTTGTTAAGCCTAAGCTTAGCTAAGCTCAGGCTTAAAGTCGACATCCGTTGTACAATCGTCGGCTTAGTTAAACCTGGTGGTTAATGAAATTCACTACAGTTGGCATCAATGAAGCAATACGTACTGACATAATCAGTCTGAAAAAATAACCTTTTTTGGTTAGGCACTTACGACAGTTTGTGTCAAATTTCGGCAACGACCGTTTCTGTCTCTGTTCTTTCATTTACTCTCTTCGTTAAATCAGACACAAATCTTTCAAAACATATGACCTAATAAAGTGACAAGCAATTTGAAGGTTCCTCCTTGACATATCATATCACTTGTATCAGGTTAGGTTTAAACCTCAGCTAAGCTCGCGTTGAGCTTCGGCTTACGTAAGCTCGTGTTAAGCTTGGAGTGGGGGGTTAAGTCAGCATTGTACAACGGATATTTTGCAACTGACGTGGTTTAACGTCGGCTTACCTTAAGCCGAAGCTTAAGCTCGCATTGTACAACCGGGCCTAAGAGATTTAATAATATTCTGAGTGAATTCAGATTAAAACCTAAAGTTCAGTGGCCTACAAGAATTGGGCGTACCTCAATATCCACATTAGATCAGATCTTTGTTAATTTTTATGACGCTTGGAATAACTGTGCCATAGATAATACTATATCAGACCATAGAACGGTTGTCTCAGAATTTGAAATTTTCAAAACAAACAGCAATTCCAGAGCAAAACCTTCTTCAGTTAAAAGGGTATACAATGAGGATTCCATAAATAAATTCATAGCAGATTTATGCAATGAAGACTGGTCAACAGTCTACAGCAAGCCACATATCAACTTAGCTTTTAACACATTTTACGAGGTGTTTATGTATCGAAATAAACTTTCCGCTTAGACAGTTATGCCCGTCTAATCAGAATAAAAAACTGCTAAATGAAGAGATTAGAACGTCAAGCCAAACGTTGAAAGACCTTCATTTTAAAGCCAAAATATATCCAGCTGCTAGGCCTATTTACATATTTGCGAAAAAACAACATAAAAATTTGGTGGCAAAAACAAAAAGACAGCATTACCAAAACAGAATTTTTAACTCATCTAATCCTATGAGAGCTACTTGGGAAGTCGTTTTAACTAATCATAAAAAAACACAATATCATTTTACAATAGACAACTTTCTCAATGATACAACAGACTCGGCAAAAGTTGTAGATGATTTTAAGTAGCATTTTAGGGATACTCCGATAAACATAGTTAAGAAGGCATCACAAAAATATGGCAGTGAGCTACCTAAACCTAAAATAATGATGGAGTACAGTGAGGACAAGATGTTGCTATACCCCTTTACAGAAATATAATTCTTGGATCTCGTTAATAAAAAACTCAAAAGCAAACGTTCTAGTGGACCTGATGATACTCCAAATTTTTTGATTAAGAAGGTATTGTCAAACCACTTGTATTTTTAGTTAATATTTCATTCTGTTGTGGAGAATTTCCAGCCACACTAAAAACGGGTAAAATCACTCCAATCTATAAAAAAGGTGATCCGTCATGCATGGATAATTATCGACCGATCACTGTACCTCCTTGCTTTTCGAAGATTTTTGAGTATTGTTTTCTTAACAGACTCACGCTTTTCTTGATGAAAAAAGTATCCTCTCTAAAGATCAGCGCGGCTTTAGAAGGAGAAAATCAACAATTACAGACATTCAATCTTTTTTTGAAACCATAATTGACAATATCGAGGCAGGTGAATGGCCAGTTGGCATTTTTTGCGATCTTAGCAGAGCGTTCGACTGCGTTGATCACGATATTCTGCTCGACAAACTCCTCCAAATTGGGGTATGTGAATTTGCTCATTGCTGGTTGGAATTATTTTTGAGAAACAGATCACAGTATGTATCTATGGCACAGAAACAGGGCGATACCATCAGGCAAGTCAAATCTCCTACAACCTTTGTAAATTTAGGCGTGCCACAAGGATCTATTTTAGGACCAATTTTATTTAGTATATATATTAATGATATTGATAAGTGTTTTAACGGTGTGAGATTTACTTTATATGCTGATGACACATCTGTAGTGTTAACCGATGCCTGTGATAGAACTCTAGTCAGTAAATGCAATAATTTATTAAAAGTTCTCGACGAATGGTTTTCAAAACATCATCTATATCTCAACTCTGATAAGACCGCAGTGTTAAGATTTCATAATACTCAAAAAAAACTTGACCCGATAAATCTCAATATCAAAGATACAGTATTAGAGCCAGAAAAAGGGATAAAATTTTTAGGAATCTATTTTGATGATGACCTTAATTTCAGAACACACTGTGACTCAGTCATCTCTAAATTAAACTCACAGTCATTTGTAATGAAAAATCTGAGAACAGTGCTTGCAGAAAATCAACTAATTGCATTTATATTATGCGCAAGTCGAACCTAGATTGAGATATGGACTTTGTTTTTGGGGTTGTTCGTCGTATGCCAAACAAGTATTTTTAAGTCAAAAAAGAGTTTTAAGATGTATGGCAGGAGTGACCCGTCTACACAGCTGCAAAAGTATCTTCAAAAAATATGGGATACTGACTTTGCCTTCATTATTCATTTTTGAGATGGCCCTTTACACCTACTTGAACCACCATAAATTTGTTCAAAATAAACAAGTTCATTGTATTAGCACAAGGCAAAGCAGCCATCTGCTTGTATCCTACGCTAAGTATAAACTGAGCTCTAAATCCCCTAATATACTGGGACCCAAAATCTTCAACTTGCTCCCAAAGAGTATTAAAACAATTCAACCAGTTAACTGCTTTAAAAAGCGCTTGAGAGATTTTCTCCAGGAAAAATGTTTTTACGCCATCTCCGATTTTATTAGTTTGTAAGCATACATATGATATGACAATGTCTAATACATGTACCACCATGTCTTACAGGCAATAAACTTTATTATTTATTATTATTATATCTTCGATGTTGGTATTGGAAAGAAAGGGAGGACGAATGTGGTCCGACACAAGATCCACACGGGCGATGTAGCACCTATTTGGCAACCACCAAGGAAGCTACCATTAGCCAAACGGAAAGAAGCCGATAGAATCATCAAGGAAATGGAAGAAGAGCAGTCAGTCCTTGGTCACCGCCGGTCGTATCCGTAAAGAAAAAGGACGGGACGACACGATTCTGCCTGTGCTATCGGAAGCTCAATAACGTCACGAAGAAAGACAGCTACCCTCTGCCAAGAATTGACGACACCCTAGACACTTTGGCGGGTTCTAAGGTGTGCTCTACGCTTGATCTGAAGAGCGGCTACTAGATGGATCTAGGGGATAAGGAGAAGACTACGTTCACAGTGTACTCGGGGTTATGGCAGTTTACGGTTATGCCCTTTGGGTTGTGTAACGCGCCAGCCATTTGAGAGGCTCATGGAGACTGTCTTGAAGGGGATTTCTTGGGAAACCTGCTTGGTCTACCTAGATGAAATCATCGTGGTTGGGAAATCATTCGAGGATCACCTCAAGAACTTGGAACAAGTATTTAAGATGAAGAATTGTGCAATATTTAAGACATGTGGTTTCCCAAGAAGGCATAGCAGTGGATCCTCAGAAGATTGAAGCAGTAAAAGGATGGCCTGTACCCAAGAACAAACACGAAGTAAAAAGCTTCTTGGGTCTGTGTGCATACTACCGTCGATACGTGGCTGGATTTGCTAACATCACCAAGCCGTTGACTAAGCTTACGGAGGAAGGTCGCAGGTTCCAGTGAGGAAGTGACTGCCAGCAAGCTTCCGACCTACTCAAAAAGGCTCCCTCGATAGCTCCAGTGCTGAGCTATCCACTACCCACTGGCAAATTCGTGTTAGACCCCGATGCGAGCAACGTAGGGATAGGTTCAGTTCTGTCGCAGATGCAGGATGGTTGGATGGTCGAGAGGTGGTGATCGGCTATTTCAGCAAGACGTTATCTAAGAGAAACTATTGCGTCACTCTACGGGAATTGCTGGCCATCGTCAAGTCCGTGGAGCACTTTTATAAGTACTTGTACGGGAGGAAGTTCCTGCTGAGGACGGATCATGCATCCCTGACACGGTTACTTCGGTTTAAGAATCCAGACGGGCAAGTAGCCATCTGCATCGGGAGGCTGCAGGAATTCGACTTTGACATCGAACATCGTGCTGGCAAGTCTCATGGAAATGCGGATGCACTTTCAAGGAGACCGTGCCCCGACGACTGTGCCCACTGCAACCGAGCTGAGACGGAAGAGGCGATGACAAGAAGAACCACCATAGTGGATGATCGCTGGCAGCATATCGAACTCCAGAAAGACCAAGAGGAAGATCCCAGTCTGAAACTGACCATCGAATGGAAGAGGGAGGACCAACGATCGAGTTGGCAGGAGGTTTCACTTTACTCGCCTACCGTCAAGTCCTACTGGGTTCAGTGGGACACTCTGGTGATGGAGGATGGCATTCTGAGACGAATACTGGAACACAAAGAAGGGACCTAGGAAAGAAGACAGACCGTGGTGCCTAGGAACCGCATGCCCGAGCTACTCAGGAAGATTCACAGAGGAACCAGTGGAGGTCATCTGGGCGTGGCCAAGAGAAGCTTCGGAAACGGTTCTACTGGTTTAGGTGCAAGGAAAACGTTAAGGAATCGTGCAGGAAGTGTACCGTTTGTGCCGTCAGCAATGGTCCACAGAGACGTAAGAAGGCTGCTATGCGCCAATACAACGTCGAAAGTCCCTTCGAGAGGATCGCTATCGACGTAGCAGGAACTTTTCTGGAAAGCGAAGCTGGTAACAATTACATCGTCATGGTGATCGACTACTTCAGCAAATGGGTCGAAGCTTATGCTTTGCCAAACCAGGAAGCCGCAACCGTTGCTGACGCTCTGGTCAGGGATTGGATTTGTCGTTTTGGAATCCTGCTCGAGCTGCATTCGGATCAGGGAAGGAACTTCGAAGTCTGCGCTCTTCCAGAACGTATGCAAAACTTTGGGGATTAGGAAGACTCGGACCACGGCGTTACATCCTCAGTCGGACGGCATGGTGGAGAGGATGAACAGAACGGTGAACCGCTATTTAGCTAAGGTTGTCTCCGACCACCAACGAAACTGAGATAGCTGGCACCATCTGTTCCTATTGGTGTACCGCTCGACAGTCCATGAAACCACGGGAAAGACACCGTCCAGTATTGTCTTTGGGCGAGAGCTCCGGCTACCCTGTGACCTCATGTTTGGCTGCAAACCAGGGGACGATGTGGCGGGCGAAAATTACGTTGCCAACCTTCGCAGACGGCCTGGATTTGCGGAGCATCCGAAACATGGTAGAAATCCTCTTCAGGTTCACAAAAATCGAAATTCTGGTCTGCAGCTAGAAGCCGAGAGGACCGACAGAACCGTGGATTGCTTTTTTTAACAAACTTCTAGCCGCAAGAAGGGCGTTCTGCGTGGGGAGCGCCAGTCCGGTACTGTCCACCGTGCATTAGACGCGAGTTCTCGAACACCGACTTCCAGAACCGGCAGCCAGTGTCGCGAACGCAGAGAAGCGTTCCAGAGCCAGAGACGCGTACGATGTAATCCGCATCGGACAGGCAGACGGAACAGATAGTTAACAGTGCAGCGCGAGACGCGATCCGCCGGTATACCGGTGGCGCGTGCAAAATAAATCGACAGTGACATAAATTAGTGGGTGAAGGACAAATATAAATTAGTGTAGTGACTGTAAGAAAATTAGACTGATAAGTAATAGGTTAGGTGTAGTGTATATAGTTCGTGTAAATAAATAGTTGAATCCGTATCAAGCGTTTTCCTGCCCAATCAAACCAAAGACTTGTAACAATATTTTTTATTTTTCCATGTAAAGAAAAATAATTTTTGATTCGTTCATTTTCAATATACAGTATTATTTGGCAGCGATTTGGATATAGAACTGGTTATAACTTTTGAAATATCCGGTACAATGTTACAATACCTTATATTTGGAGAACACGAATTATTAGTAGCACCTAAATATGGAATATTATATAGGGTGTCTCATTTAGAAAAATGTATGCTTGCATCACCACGTAGTTGTGGATCATAACTTTTATATATAACTTTTTTGGCAATCATCTGCAGTAGTGGAGCTATTGACCGATCCGGTACTAAAAACTCACCCTGTAACAGCATATGAAAATAAAGAATTCCATGTTGCAAGATATATGTGTAGGTGATCAGGGTTTGGCGTAGGGATGCGGCGACCCCATCGCCCAGAGGTGATGGCTGTACCGTCGGCCTAGCCTAGAGACGTCGGTGTATCGTGTACTATTAGATCTGCAATCAGCCAAAGGGGGGAGAAGTGCAGTCACTTAGCTCCGCCCGCGGTGCAACCACCCCACGTCGGAATGCTTCCGGGAAACTGGAAATAGATTCCAGGAAATAGGCGGCCCCAAATGGCCTCACGGCCATTGTTTCGTCGCTGGGCCGATGTCCCCGGTTACCCATAAGTAACAATGTGAATTAATTCGAAATTAAAAATGTTCAATGGCTCTTCCAGGATCAAAAGATTCCGGTGGTAAAATACCTGGCCGTTCGGATCTCCGGGTGTCAGGTGGTCGGGGGGATCATTAGGCGAAGTTAGTTTAAAATATTGTGCTGCCCCTCCTTGTCAGGCTAACAACAGAAGCCGTCCTTCGCAGCAACTTCGCAAGACAGGCCCGAAGGCCAGAGAAACGTGTTCAGAGCCGACTTTACAAATATACGAGATCTTGCCTCCAACATAAACTCTGTCCCTCAACATCTTCAGGCAGAAAAGCTACACATTCTGACACTCACGGAAATCCAAGTCGGTTCGGATATGACTTATACACCCGATTTAGACGTAGGAAGAGCTCGAACTGGAAGGATTTGACATCGTATGGCTCAAAATGTCCTTCCAAAATAATTCCAAATTCGAATGCTACATCTATAGGCCACCAAGTAGCAACAACTACAAAGAGTTCGAGAAGCTTTCAGCTACTGTGGACGCACTGTAGTCAGGTCACCCTAATTCAGAGATAGTCTTCCTGGGTGACTGACTCATACTGGCTCAAACACTCAAATAAAACGGACGACGAGGAACGTGAAGCTGAAGCCTGCGCTATTAGTTGCGGTTTGGTCAAAGAACCAACAAGGATCCCCAGCCGCCACGGAGATTTGGGTAGTCTGCTGGACCTATATCTCACAACTACTCCAACAATTTACACAGTGAAAGTAACTGCTCCAGTAGGATCGTCTGACCATAACACCGTCTCAACACTATGCAGGATGTATTCTCCAGATCCCCAACATACAAAGCCTTGCCGGGTCTGGCATTACGGATCGGCAAAGTAGGACGACCTAAGAGACCACAAGCAGTACTTTCCCTGGAACGACGTTTGCTTCAAGTCACGAGACCCACCAGCTTGCGCCCAAGAAATAACAGAGGTATTAATATCCGGCATGGAAGCCTTTATTCCACATATCATCAAGCGTCCCTCCAAAAACAAGCCATTGTTTAATCGGTGCTGCAGAGATGCAGTTACTTCCAAAAACCAACATTACAAAGAATGGAGGAAGAATCCAAATGCCGAGAACCACCGCAGATTTATCGACGCGCGACGCCAGAAATCACTGTGAACGCGTGATTGTCAGCAGCAAGGAGGAACACAACCAAAAAATTAAAAAACAAGCTCCTGTCATGTACTAGTTCGTCCAGAAGATTCTGGTCTGTAGCTAAGGCTGTTAGTCAGAACTTTTCCTATTCGTCAATACCACCCTTGACCAGAGAGGACAAGTCCATCGCTTCTACCTGGAGGCTTTTCGCAACCAATTCTACCGTAGACGTCCAAGAAAGTACCACCACCATAAACATTAACTCGAAAATGATGTTGATGATGAAATTTCAACATTGAGAAAGCATTCTCCAAAAACTAAACACAAAGAAAGCTACTGGTCCTGACCAAATTCCAGCCATTGTCCTTAAAGGCTGTGCCGCTGAGCTGCGCCTATCCTTTGCAAGCTCTTCAAACTATTGTATCAGCGAGGCATGTTTCCCGCTGCATGGAAGATTGGCTGAGTACAACCAATTCCTAAGAAAGACAAAAAAAACGCACCCACCAACTATAGATACCTGTCATTAACTGTCATTAACTTCCAGTTTCTGTAATACCTGGACAGTAATAACATTATAAACGATCGCCAGTATGGCTTCCGTAAGCATAGCTCTATGGGTGACCTCCTGGCCTATGTCACTCACTTGTGGGACAGAGCAATCGAAAATCATGGCGAATCCCGTGTTGTTGCGCTAGATATATCGAAAGCTTTCGTTAGAGTGTGGCATGAGGGACTTCTGGCTAAGCTTGCTGCTTATGGACTATCACCTGGCCTGCGTCAGTGGCTGAATAGCTTTTTGAACGACTGTTCTCCGTTTGTTGTAGTCGAAGGCTGTTCATCAGACATATTTGCAATCAACGCCGGTGTCCTCAGGGATTTGTCCTATCCCCTACACTGTTTCTGTTGTATATCAATGAGCTGCTGGAAATAACATCCAATCGAGTCTACAGCTTCGCAGACGAAAGTACATTAATATCGTGCATGGAACCAGGCAAGCCACTATCTGCCCAAGAGACGGTACATCGCGACAGCAACATGCCTCACAGATCAACGCAGATATCAAAAGAATTATCGAGTGGGGATTAGTAAATAAAGTACAGTTTAACATACAGAAAACTCAGGCAACATCACTGGCGTTGGCTTACAAACTGTGGAAATGGAGGGTGACCCAAAGACGAGTCTCTTGCTGTCAAGCTTTTGGCAATCAACATTAACAATAACATGTCCTGGCAGGACCACATCCTCAGTATTGCTAAAACAGCATCACAAAAGCTTGGAGTTTTGTTCCACTGTAGGAAGCTATATACACCAAAGCAGCTACTGCTGCTTTACAAGGCGCAGATCTGACCATTGTTGGAGTATTGCTCTCATGTGTGGGGATGCACTCTCAAGCACTCTCTAAAGCTTCTTGACACCATCCAGAATAGAGCAATTAGGCTAATCGATATGCCTAATCTCACAAAAGACCTCCACAGCCTGGAACATCGAAGAAGGGTGGCCAACCTGTTTTACAGATTCTATCACAGAAGATACTCAAGTGAGCTCTCCCAGATAATAACATGGAAGGCTGTCCGAACAAGGAACACTAGAGAGGCTCTGCAAGTGCATCCTTACCATGTTGATGTCCCTGCTCCCTGAACAAGTCTCCTCCAGCATTCCTTCTTTTGGAGAACTTCAGTATTGTGGAATGAGCAGTATGGGAATGTATTTCCCACTAGCTACAACCTGCAGCGTTTCAAATCTAATGTGCACCGACACCTATCCTTTGCAGCACTACTACAGTGCCATAGGCTTTCAGCCTTTGCAGGAGGTTGAACATGAAAAAAAAATGTGTATTCAGGATGTAAAATATTTTAATCCAGTCCTGCAAAAGATCATGCTAGTCCTGTCTGATTAACACATATAACAATGGCTGCGAGAAGAGACAAACCATTAGTTCATTCAAGAAAGAGGATGGTACATGGACTACATCGGTGGAGGAATCTCTCCAATACCTCCTCGACTCGCATTTCCCGGGAGAGTCCGGCGAACTGTCTCCAGAAGCTGAGTCGGCTCCCTTGATAGGGGACGCCGGCTTGGCCGAGAGGATGATAACCGACGGATCAGTCTCCTGGGCAATAAACGAGTTTAGTCCATTTAAATCAGCCGGACCTGATGGTATATTCCCCGCGCTACTACAAAGAGGTCTAGAAGAGTTGCTGCCACATATCGTGGCAGCTTTCCGGAGCTCGCTAGCGCTAGGATACGTACCGTCGTCCTGGAAAGCAGCAAGAGTAGTGTTCATCCCTAAACCAGGGAAGATCGACTACTCTTTATCAAAGTCTTACAGACCAATCAGTCTTACCTCCTTTCTTATGAAAGCATTGGAGAAGATCGTGGACAGATATTTGATAGAGGAAACGCTCGTCACCTATCCCCTCCATGATAATCAGCATGCCTATAGGCAGGGTCGCTCCACGGAAACGGCACTGCATGCTATAGTAGGAAAAGTAGAAAGAGCCCTCTCTCACAGAGAAGTGGCTCTGGGAGTATTCTTCGACGTACAGGGAGCTTTTGATAAAGCACGAACAGCTAATATATGCACCGCCCTTCAGACCAGGGGTGTTCCACCCACTCTGGTCTGCTGGGTAAGATCAGCACTTCAGAATCGCAAGGCTAGTGCAACATTAGGCGGGGTTCAGCTGGAGGTTGGGGTGAGTGGGGGTTGCCCGCAGGGCAGCTGCCTCTCCCCCCGCCTCTGGTGCCTTGTTATGGATGGCCTCCTTACGAGACTTAGCTCGGCCGGCTTCTACACGCAGGCCTACGCAGACGACGGTCTGGTGTTAGTCTCTGGTAGATTCCTGGGCGTCGTCTGCGATAGGATGCAGATGGCGTGCAGCATTTTGGACAGGTGGTGTGGCGAATCAGGACTCTCAATCAACCCAGTGAAGACTGAGCTGGTCCTATTCACTCACAGGAAGAAGATAGATGATTTTAAAGCCCCAACTCTCCACGGTGTACCGCTGACCCTAACACAGGAGGTCAAGTACCTGGGGGTGTTAATTGATAATAAACTCACATGGGCACAGCATATCGACTATGTGTATAAAAAGTCTATAGCTACCATGTGGCAGTTGCGTCGGGTAGTCGGCAGAACCTGGGGCCTCAAACCCAAGGTTCTAAACTGGCTATATACGGCAGTAGTCAGATCTAGGATCCAGTATGGCTGCTCGGTCTGGTGGCCGAGCGTAGAGAAGGTCTCTGTTAAGCTCAAGCTCGCAAAGATTCAGAGGCTTGCAGCAGTGAGCATAACAGGTGCCATGAGGACAACACCCACTGCTGCCCTGGAGGTACTCTTGGGCTTGCCGCCTCTGCACCTCTGGATAAAGAGGGAGGCGATGTCGGCCTGCCTGAGAATGCGTGACGGGGGAACGTGGGTAGCACGAGAACCATTAGTTGGCCACACCAGAATAGAGCGATTCGCGGAGAGTAATATCCCGATATCGTCATTCAGGGTGGAAAAAGCTAAGGACATCTTAAATTTAGATAATGGATTCTCACTAGTCATCCCGGAAAGAGACGACTGGATGAGAGAGAAAGTCAAGTTTCCGCCCAATAGTCTCGTATGCTTCACTGACGGATCGCTCTTAAAGGAGTCAGGATCCGGGGGAGCGGGCTTCTGTCTGGAGGGTAAAGAAGTGCGGCGGAGCTTCGCTCTGGGAACCTGCACGACTGTCTTCCAGGCGGAAGTGTATGCGATATTGATGGCGGCATACTCGACGGAAGTCGAAGAGTGTTCTGAACAGAGCATATATATATGCTCTGACAGCCAATCAGCTCTGAAAGCGGTGGCAGCTTCGAGGGCCAGATCAGCTCTGGCACAAGAATGCTCTGCCGCCCTTCAGAAGTTGGCAAGACATAAGAAGGTGACCCTACTGTGGGTCCCCGGACATATTGGTATACCGGGTAACGAGAGAGCGGACCGATTAGCTAGGATAGGGGCCAGCAGCCCCTGCATTGGCCCAGAACCTATGCTGGGAATTAGCAGACGCCAGGTCAATGTGGCCCTGGATAACTGGGCCTACAAGGAACTGGCGAAAGCCTGGTTAGAGAGAGACGACTGCAGGCAAGCCAAAAGATTCATAGCAGGCCCTGATAGGGGCCGAACGCAATGGCTTTTGAGTAAAGGCAGAGAGACGCTCAACCTTCTGGTGGGGGTTCTCACTGGCCATTGCCGGCTGAATAGACATCTGTCACTTATGAGAGTGGTAGGGGACCCCATTTGCTCCAGATGCTGGGAGGAGGACGAGACAGCGTTCCACTTCCTGGGCAGATGTGCAGTTTATCGCAACCTTAGGGTGCAGATATTCGGCACGACGGAGTTTGGGGAGGAGCCACTATATTCAGCGAAATGGTCGGACATACTGACTTTCGTCAGGAGGTCTGGTAGGTTCGACAAGGAGCTTTCTAGGGTGTAGAATTTTAGTGTTTTCAGTGATTGGTTCAGTGGGGTTGGCAAAAAGGGCCAAAGGTGGCCTACTTGCCTGGCTTCGCCTCCCCATCACTACTACTACTACTACTACTAACACATATAACAATGTGTAGGCTAGACATATGTACAAATATTGCACTGCAACTAACATTGGCTATGAAAACAATGTATTTGTATGGTAAGAGATCAATTTTGAGTTTTAGAAGTTTTGTTTCATTCTTAAAACTGATACAAAAACTAGGTAGGTAAATCAGCAGTCCCAAAAATTCACTTAAATTTTGTCAAGTATGGTTATGTTTGGCCTAGATTAAGGCGAAGTAATTATGTAATACTTGGCTGGAGGTGGTAATACAATGTCAAACTAAGTACTCTGTAAAATGGGCTAAGTAGGCAGAATACTGAGTAATTACCAAGCACTTGGTGCATGCCTAGACATATCCATGCCTCACATGTGAGACCTCACACCATCTACACAGTCTTATAGTGAGCAAAGCACATTCAGATTTGATAAATATCATGGAAAGTATTTTGTAGTTCCTTCATTCAAACTTTTGGTAGACTAATATTTGTTAGATTATTTGAAAGATAAGGCATTACATTACTCAGTAGTAAATGAATTAGTATTTTATTTTCCATTTAAAGCATATAAAAACAAGATCAATCATTCTCCTATTTTTAAGTAGAGTCCAATTTGCTCTGATGCACAGCAAAAAATCTATTGTTTCTACTTGAATTAGGTACATTTTCCAATTAAACCAGCCTAGAAATTCATATAGAATTTTTGTTTTGCACTTCAAAAAACTATTCCAGGTCTATTCTTTCGAACTCATAAATTAACTAATTTATGATCTTTTACCTTTTATATCATCTATCTTGTATTACCTATGTATCAAACAAAACATAATGATACCCCAGAATTGTAAAGACAACAAGTCTGAAATTGAACATTTTAAATATCTACCTTTTACAATAATGGCATATCAACATCAGAGAAATCGGTTTCCTTTATGTGGTACTAAAAATGGTTAAAAATACTTACAAAAATATACTATCAAAATTCCCATCCTGTTCCACAAAATTAAGCACATGTTGCACCATCATTGTGCCAATACCAAGTTTTCGATATGGGTATAAACATCCTAATGTCATGATGTAAAGTCTCCTAGACTTTTCTGAAATATCTATCCTGCAGCAGACGGCTCCTACGACGATATCATTGTAATAGGCCAATTTAGCCAACTCCCCCGCCTCCAGAACATCTTTATAAAACTTGTCATTGTAGGAGACTGGGAACACCACACTATTTAGCCGTTTCAATTGCTTTATGTTGTGCGGAGTTACATTGCCCAGTTCTATGTTTTCCCTGTAACGATTGTTTGCTTAAAACACTAGCTTCAAATTGTTGTGATCGTGCTTACCTAGTCATGTTTCGTAATTTTATTTTCACTTTAGTTTCCTGAAAATTTATTGGAATAAATTTAAACTGTGTGTTTGGACTCACAAAATCTTTAACATTGACACGGAACACGAAATTTGAGAAGCACAAAATGCGCACGGTTAAGAAGACACAACAAAACTCTCGTCGAGGGGGTTGATCAGCGTTCGGTTATCTCACGATTTATCGTGAGATCTCACGAACTCGGAGCCGACCTTACGTACTCACGATAAATTGTTAAAATCTTACGATATTTTTACGCGCCGCTTGGTCCTTAAAGAACCAAACAGGAACCAAACCAAAATAAAATAATTTTGTCGTCTCCTACAGCATGTCCGGCACTACACTAGGCCGGAGCCTTAGATGTGGCAACGTCGCTTAACTGTCAAATAGTGGGCCGGTTACCATGGGCCGAACGGCGGGCATTCCGCGGAAAATTTAAATTGTTTTATAGTTTCAGAATAATTATTACATTTTATATGTATTAGAGTTCATCTCGGTTTATAAATTAAGAAAAATACTTTTTGAAAAATAAGAATGGCAAAAAATGCCAGTAGTATCAGTACATAATGATACCCCAGAATTGTGTATTCTTGATCTCCGAGAGCCTGGTGGTACGCGTTCGTGTCGGTTCCGCAAATTTTTGCAGTTTTCCAGCTGTTACAGTCCAGCTTGGATTGTGATTTTTGTGATGCAGTTAGAACTAGTAACCAACAATCCATAATTACATTTACCTTCTCGTTGTGTCTTACTGTTTGGATGATATTTCAAACAATTATATCGAGGAATTTCGGAAAGTAATTGGTGCAAAAACTATCGAATGCTGATTGCTTTATTTTCGGGCCCAGTGGCGCGTTCCAGTTCAATGGTTTGGGTAGCAGCATGTCTGGTAAAAACAAACCACCAGACATAGAAAGAAAATGTGAGGTGTGCGATGTGGATATTCGTCGAGGCAGTGCTAAGGTAAAATGTAGCAATGCTAGTTGTGATGTCACACTTCACCAGAAATGTTTCTTATCAATTGGCAAAGTCATCAAATTGGAAAAATCTGAATGGTTGTGCAAAAACTGCGATGAGGAAAGCGACACATCTACCAACACTGTAGTAACATCTGGTGAGGACTTAAGGGTGAGGAAGACGTAGCTAAGGAACTTGCTATTGTGAAGTGCGATGTTCGTTCATTGACTGATTTAGTTAATGAGCTAAAAGCCGCTAATAAACTTCTTCTTGAGAAGATTGAACAACTATCATCTAATAGTTCAGATTCACAAACAAGGCAAAATATTGATCCGCCTATTCCTTATAGTCATGTTGTCTCAAAAAGTATGCACAATCATTCCAAGTCAGTGTTGATTATTACGTCAAAAGACGAAAATGAAACAAACTCAGATGTCATGAATACTGTTAAAGCTAATGTTAATCCTGCTACTCAAAAAATAGGTATTAATGGCACTAAGCTTATAAAAAATGGAATGTTGATTAGTTGTTCTAACGAGGAATCTTTAGAAAAACTGAAATCTGCTGTTGAAGCTAAGTTCAGCAATAAGTATAAAATTGCTGCACCTAAACCTTTCAAACCTCGTCTTTTGATCTCAGATGTTGAGAAATGTTTAGAGAATAAAAGTGATCTTCTTGAGTCTTTGGTACAGAACAATACATTCTTGGAAGGTTGTGACTTAAAAGTTATATCTGTGCTTAAATTGAAATATTCATTGAATGTCATAATCGAAGTTGATCCTGATGTTAGAAAACAGATAATCTCTCGTGGGTATTTGTTCACGTCTTGGAAAAAATGTATAGTTTGTGATCATTTCTCAGTAGTTAGATGTTTCAATTGTTGTCGCTTTGGGCACCTAAAAAAATATTGTAAGAATAAAACTATATGCTCTTTGTGTTCAAATGAGCACAATGAAGGATCTTGTGATTCTAATATTAAGAAATGCGTAAATTGTTTTTCATACAACAACTATATGAAGAATCGCAATAGAAATTTTAAGCCTTATCCCGTAGATCATGCAGCATCAGACAGAATATGCCCTTGCTTTTTAAAAAGAGTTGCAGAATTAAAATCGAGAATTGACTATGGCTAAAGTCAACTACTCTAATAAACTAGATAGGTTAAAAATTTGTCATCTCAACGTGCAATCTCTGACTGCTGCATTTTACTGTTTTTGTGATCTGGTTGAAAATAAATTTGATGTCATATGCATTACTGAGACTTGGCTTAATGATAACATCCCGAACAATGCTGTTTCCTTAGAAGGCTATCAGTTATTGCGTAAAGATCGGTTAGGCAGAGGTGGAGGAGTCGGTTATTATATTCGAAATAATCTCAAATTTGATGTTATTAATACTCTTGATTTTGCCCGTGACCTTCCTTTGGAATTACTTTGCTGCAAGCTCAAGGTAGCCCATTCCACTTTCCTAATTGTAGTCATATATCGACCTCCACATATTCCTGTCAATGCCCGCGTCTGTATTATTGATGATATGCTCTCTTTTTTCTCGCCTCAATATGACAATATACTAATTTTAGGTGATATAAATATTGACCTTTTTAACAATGACAATCCCTTAAGTACTTGCTTGGATAGTTTCAACTTTGTTCAACTTATTAACGAACCCACCCGAGTAACACAACACAGTTCTACTTTACTTGACCCTATTTTTACAAATACTCCAAATAATATAGTGCATTCAGGAACTATAAATGCTGATATGGTATCTGATCATAAGTTAGTATTCTGCGACATCACTTTAAAAGTTATGAAATACGAGCCAAAGCTAATAACTTACAGAGATATCAAAAATATTGACCTTGTTGCTTTTAGGAACGATCTACATGGGATTGGACTTGATCAGATTTTTTATTTAACGAATATCGACGAAAAAGTTGAATGTTTGACCAATAACTTAATACAACTATTTGATATTCATGCACCGTTACGAACTGCACGTATAACAAAGCCAGCTGCTCCATGGCTTACTGTCAATATGAGAAGTATTTTCAAGTTGAGAGATAAGGCTCTTTCAACCTTTCAGCAAGATCCTACAGACGTCAACTGGACTGCATACAAAAATATGCGCAATTATGCTGTTGCTTCCTTTCGAAGAGAAAAGAAGGCTTACCTATCAAGGCATATTAATATCAGTACACGATCTGCTTGGAACATACTCAGGGATTTGAATGTTTGCCACCATAAGCGCGTAGAGGTACCATTGGGTTTGTTGGACCCTCAAGAGGTCAATGAGTATTTTTTAAATACTTTTATATCTGCTGATGAAAATCTCAGAGTAGTTCGTTCCACATCCGACTTCTATAGTAGTAAGCGCTATGACGCTAAGATACCGCTATTTTACTTTAGATTGGTCAACCCTCAAGAAGTTATCGATGCAATTCTATCTCTTAGATCTGCAGGAGCTGGCTGCGATGGAATCACACTCCATATGTTAAGTCTATGCCTGCCTGATGTAATAAATCATATCACTCACATTATTAACACTTGCTTGGAAAGAGGTGTTTTTCCATCAACTTGGAAGGAAGCTATAGTCACCCCTCTCGCCAAAAATAATAGCCCAACTGAGCATGGTCACCTGAGGCCCATTAGTGGCTTATGTATTTTGTCAAAAATCATGGAAAAAATAGTATATTTGCAACTTGTTGAGTATTTTGATAACAACAAATTGTTTCCCGTACACCAGTCTGGTTTTCGCGCAGGTCATAGTACAACTACTGCATTATTACATCTTACTGACGAGATACTTCGGAATCTTGATAAGCGGTCTGGTGTCCTACTAATTTTACTCGATTTATCTAAAGCTTTCGATACGGTAAATCATGAAATACTTCTTAGCAAACTAAAATATTATGGCATGTCCGACGTTCTTTTAAATTTTTTCAATTCATATCTAAACAACCGTAGTCAGAGGGTGAAAACATCTAGAGGAATTTCTGGTGCACGTCATGTTCCCTCAGGTGTGCCCCAGGGTTCGATACTGGGACCGCTACTATTCCTAATATATACCTTCGATCTCCATAATAGTGTGGAACATTGTGCAATTCAAACGTATGCGGACGACACACAACTATTATTTTATTTCGATGAATCGAATTTACACGAAGCTTCGTTTAAGATCAACTTGGATCTGGCTAATGTATCAGATTATTGCAAACGCCACTGTCTCCGTATAAATCCCTCCAAATGTACTGCAATCCCATGTAGCTCAAAATATGTGAACTATAATGTTTCTGGTCAAATCTCTTTAAGTATTGATAATACTAGAGTTTTTTTCAGTGATAGTGTTAAAAACCTGGGCATCATGTTTGACTGTAATCTTAGATTTAATTTACATATTAATAGTATTATGAAATCTACGTACATGAAAATGAAGCTTTTATACTCAAACCGACATATTCTTAACTTTAAAACACGTAAAAAGCTGTGCGAAATCCTTATACTTTCAATTTTATCTTACTCCTTAGTTATTTACTATCCATGTCTGGACTCTGTCCATAAATTAAAATTGCAGAAGATTCAAAACAATTGTTGTAGATTCATATTTGGCCTCAGAAAGTATTGTAGTGTTTCATCAAAGATCAAAGAATTAAAATGGCTCAGAGTTAATGACTTATACACTTATTCTCTGGTAACACTAGTGCACAGAGTTATCCTATCTAGCAAGCCAATTTATTTGCTAGAAAAGTTAATTCCTCGTCGGGACCAGATTTTTCGCTCACTCAGACATAATGACTTATTTGCAACGCCTTCTCATAATTCTACTCTATATGAAAGAAGTTTTACTTATAATGCAGTTAAGCTTTATAATTCGCTACCAGCAAATTACAAATGTTTAAGTCAGTTTAGCTTTAAAAAAACAGTCAAGAGTCATCTGTTAGGTTCGGCACTCGGTTCGTCACGTTGAGTGGCAAATTCATTTTGTTTTGTCATATTATTGTTAAATTGTGTTTGTTTCTCTTATTTTGTTAGTTAGTATTTTTCTCTATCATCTTACTGTTTCTTGTTAACTCTAATACTATGACATGTTGTTTGCTGTTCTTATATCTGTTAGCTAGTATATATTTTTTCTCTATCATCTCATTGTTTCTTTTTACTACTAATACTATTGTATTTTCTTTAGTTGATCTACTTAATGTGTTTGTCATGACATGTTTCTTGCTAATTATTCTATGTGTTGTTTTCTTTATATAATTGTAATGTTAGGTCGCAGTGCGGTTAAGTGGTAGAGTAGCCATGGCTAAACTTCGCCATACTGTGATCTTTTTGCTAAATAAAGACATTATTATTATTATTGTTTTTTTAAGCTTCTCTCGCATGACTGCGGTGACGACAAATGTTGACGGGCTAGGCCAAGTCAACACCTGAACTATTACTGATCTGAATTTAGGAAAGATCGTACTATATTACAGGTCTTAAGGATTACAGACTTTTGGAATATTTTATGTAAACTTTCGTCCAGGCCTAACTGCTGTAGGTGTTGTGTAAATGTGTTCGGTGTGAGGCCTGAGACCGACATAATGAAGGGGACAATAATAACTTTATCTTGTTTCCAAATTCGCTTCACTTCTATGGCAAGGTCAGTGTATTTAGATATTTTCCCAGCGTAGGTGTTTTGAACATTCACATCATTGGGAATAGCAATATCTATTAAGTAGGTAACTTTGTCTGCCTTTATCTGAAATACTATATCTGGTCTGTTTGCATTGATGGTTTTATCTGTGTGTATTTCAACATCCCAGTATAGTTTGTAGTGATCGTTTTCGAGTACTGATGTTGGTGTATACTTGTAATATGGATCGGAGTTTTCGATTAGTTTGTTTTTTGTGGCTAATGCTTGATGTATGATTTTGGCTGCTGAGTTATGTCTAGCCGTGTACTCAGTTCCAGCGAGAGTTTTGCATGCGCTTGTTATGTGGTCTATTGTTTCCTTTTGTTGTTGACATTTTCTGCAGTTATCGTTTGTTATGGATGGATCTTTAATTACGTATTTCTTGTAGTTTCTCGTCGCAATAACTTGGTCCTGGATAGCAAGCATAAACCCCTCAGTTTCTGGAAAGAGCTGGCCATCCTGCAGCCAGGTGTATGACTGTTTTTCATTTATGTGGTCTTGCGTAATACGGTATCTATGTTTGCCATGGAGTGGTTTCTGCGACCAGGTGCTTATTTTTTCTTGTTGTGATTGTGTGGGATTGTGTGTGTCTGCGACGTGGTCTGGACATGATAGGTTGAGTGGCGTATAGTTTTTGTCTGCTTTTACTATTGCTCGATGTAAATTTGTTTGTTTGTTTTGGAAGAAATGTCTGAGTGTCTTTATCTGTCTTGTGCGAAGCGACTGTATATCTGTAATCCCTCTGCCTCCTTGTTTCCTGTCTATGGTGAGCCTTTCTTTGCATGCGTTTGGATGTGACATTCGGTGTTTCGTGAGTTCCGTCCGTATGAGGATGTGGATGTTTTCTATATCAGTGTGTGACCACTTGATGATGCCGAAGGAGTATGTGAGGACTGGTATCGCAAATGTGTTAATGGCTTTTGTAAGGTTTCTGGAATTCAATTTGGTTTTTAGTAGCTTAATAAGGCGATCTCTGAAATCTTGGGTTAGTTGTGCCTTGACTTGTGTGTGGTCTATTTTAACGTTTTGATTGAAGCCCAGGTACTTGTAAGTTTCGTCCTTGTTCATGTTGTTTAGTGTTTGGCCAGCTACTGTTTCCTGCTGGGGGTGGTCCTTCCATTGGCCTTTGTTGATGTGGAGAACCTTGCATTTACTCATTCCGAATTCCATCCTGACGTCTGACGAGCAAGCTTCTGTTGTTCTGATTAACTCTTTCAGTTGTACTTCATTGGCGGCATATAGTTTTATATCATCCATGTAGAGGAGATGATTGATTTTGTGTTGGTTTAATCTGTCGTGTCTAATGTTGAAACCGCAGTTTGTGTTGTTAAGTGCGTTGGAGAGCGGATTCAGACAGAGACAGAACCACAGTGAACTGAGAGAGTCACCCTGAAAGATGCCGCGTCTTATGTGAAGCTCATGCGTCTTGATAAGGCCGTCCTGGGTTTTGAGATGTATGCTGGTTCGCCATGTCTCCATGGTACTTGCAAGAAACTCACGTAGCCCCGGGTTGCTTTTATATATTTGAAGAGTTTTCGCTAGCCAGCTATGGGGTACAGAGTCGAAGGCTTTTTTGTAGTCGATGAAACAGGTATGAAGGTTCCTATGTTCTTTTCTGGTTTGCTCCATGATCACACTATCAATTATAAGTTGTTCCTTGCAACCTTGGCTTTGCTTTCGACATCCTTTTTGTTCTTCAGTCAGGATGTTGTTTTGCGTCAGGTGTTGTTCAATTCTCCTGCATATTGTTGCGGTGATAATCTTGTACAAGGTGGGAAGGCAAGTGATTGGGCGATAGTTGGCAGGGTTCTTGGTGTCTGCGTTTTTGGGTTTTATATACGTTATTCCTTGCGTGAGGAATTTGGGAAGCCTATTCGGTTGGAGTATGGCTTTATTGATTTGGTCCGTAAGCATTTCGTATGTTGCACTGAATTGCTTGTACCAAAAATTTTGCACATTATCCACGCCTGGGCACTTCCAATTATGGGTATGCTTTATGGTTTCAGCTATTTCCTCTGGTGTAAGGATAACGTCTTCCTGCTCCACTATATGTTGATGTTTTTCCTCTTCTTGTCTGATCCATGGAGCGTTTTCATTATGTGTTTTGGGTTCTGACCATAGACTTCCCCAAAACTCAGTTAACTCTTGTTTACTAGGAGGTTCTATTGCTGTTATCTGGTTGTCGGCTGTTATCTTTTGGTAAAACTGTTTTTCACTTTTCTGAAAAAGATTGTTGGCATCCTTTCTGGCATTAGACTCGTTGTATCTGCGGAGTCTAGCTGCATAGACTGCAAGCTTCTGTTTAAGGGTATCAGCTATTTCTGGTATTGTCTGTTGTGGTGACTTGGATTTCAGCATCTTAATTGTTGTCTGTACTCGCTTTGAGCGGTTGTTATTGTTGGTATATTGCGCGAGGTGTGCCAGATCCTTTCTGATTGTGCTGATTTTATTTTCAATTCTTATTTGCCATTTAGGTTTAGATCTTTCAGTTGTGCGGGCTATAGATCGTTTTGGGAGTTTTTGGCCGTTGAGTGTGAGTGCGGTTGCTGCGGCAGCATATATAACAGTATGGATGTCCTCTAGGTCACTGTCTTTGGTTAAAAATTGCGGTATTATGTTGACGTTTATTGTGTGTAATATTTGTAGAGTGTTGTTTTTAAAAATTAGTCTGGGCAGGGGATCTCGCAATGTAGGATTGGTGCCACACCATTTGTTGTACTGTGTGTTCATCACTTGTTCGGCAGATTGTGTGATGGCAGGTGGTAAAGTGATGTTTTGGCTTTGTGTGGCTGTGGAAGGTAAGTTAGTGCATGTGGTTTCTGGTGTATGATCATTTTCTAGATCCAATTCCAAGTGTATGCTGGTGGTATTGGTCGTGCCTGTGTTTGGAGGTTGATTATTTCGGGTACGAATGGCATGCCGTTCTGTGATTGATTCAGTAGCTAACGAATCATTAGGTTGGACAGCGGAATCTGGTATATGTTGTGTGTGCTCATGTTCTGGATCTGTCTCTGAGTGTGTGCTAGTGTTGTCGATTGTGGTTCTGTTTGAGGTCTGCGGGTGATTCGGATGAGCAGTATTAATTTCATTGGATACAAGAATCTTTATAGCTTGTAGTTCTTCGGGTGTAAGGCGGTTGTTTTTTGTTATGACTCGTTTTTGGTCAATGAGTCGCTGTTCAGTTACACGTTCTGCGAGGTGTGGGTATTGTGCTATAAATAACCTGTGCAGCTCATGTCTGTAGCCTGTAGATATGGTTTCTAGTTGTGTGGCGGTGTAGTAACAGTGCATTACATGTTTGTTGATTTCAGTGGTCCATTGTAAGCGCTGTCTGGGTTTACCAGCTTTGGTGGTTGCCGGCTGTGCTGGCAAAACGTCCGCAGCTGGGTTGTGTTGTCTGGGCTGTTCTGTTTGGGTTTGGGGTTCGGGTGAGTTTAATCGACGTACCCTAGGCCGTCGTTGGTTATTTTTAGAAGTAACTTTATGCATCGTGTTCCCACGAGTAGGGACGATCTAAATGTCGCTCTCCCGGGTGACGCCCATTCCAGGAGAGAAGGGACTTATATTTACTCCGAAGTTGGCCCAAGGTGCTCCGGAGGATTTGCGACTTTACTGTCGGGTTTTGTTGAGGCTTTCTCCTCACGGGCCGGCCGGTTAAGGCAAGCCCCCCGGTTGCTTACCCCTCACGACGTTCCCCAGCCACGCCTTGCTGAAGTCGTTGAAGTGTGGGGCGCAATTATTATTATTATTATTCATCTTTCTAAGTTCCTCTCGCATAATTGCGGTAGCAACAAGTGTTGACGGGCTGAGCCAAGTCAACACCCGGACTATTATTGATCGGAATTTAGGAAGGATCGTACGATGTTACAGGTCTTCAGAATTACAGACTTTTGGAATGTTTTGTGTAACTTTTCGTCCAGGCCTAACTGTTGTAGGTGTGGTGTAAATGTGTTTGGTGTAAGGCCTGAGACTGACATAATGAGGGGAACAATAGTAACTTTGTCCTGCTTCCAAAGGCGTTTTATTTCCATAGCAAGGTCCGTGTACTTAGATATTTTCCCAGCGTAGGTGTTTTGTATATTCACATCATTGGGAATAGCAATGTCTATCAGGTATGTAACTTTGTCGAGCTTTGACTGGAAAACTATATCTGGTCTATTGGCTGGGATAGTCTTGTCTGTATGTATTTGAACGTCCCAGTATAGTTTGTATTGATCGTTTTCGAGTACTGATGTCGGAGTGTAATTGTAATACGGATCTGTGTTTTCTATTAGTTTGTTTGTTGTGGCTAATGCTTGGTGGATGACTTTGGCCGCAGAGTTATGTCTGGCTGTGTATTCGGTACCGGCAAGAGTTTTGCACCCGCTTGTTATGTGATCTATTGTTTCTTTTTGTTGTTGGCATTTTCTGCAATTATCGTCAGTTATGGATGGATCTTTAATTATATATTTTTTGTAGTTTCGTGTTGCAATCACTTGGTCCTGGATAGCAAGCATGAAACCCTCCGTTTCTGGGAACAGCTGGCCATCCTGCAACCAGGTGTATGACTGTTTTTTGTTAATGTGGTCTTGGGTGACACGGTATCTATGTTTGCCATGGAGTGGTTTCTGCGACCAGGTGCTTATTTTTTCTTGTTGTGATTGGGTGGGATTGTGTGTGTCTGCGACGTGGTCTGGGCATGATAGGTTGAGTGGTGTATAGTTTTTGTCTGCCTTTACTATCGCTCGGTGTAAATTTGTTTGTTTGTTTTGGAAGAAATGTCTGAGTGTCTTTATCTGTCTTGTGCGAAGCGACTGTATATCTGTAATCCCTCGGCCTCCTTGTGTCCTGTCTATGGTGAGCCTTTCTTTGCATGCGTTTGGATGTGACATTCGGTGTTTCGTGAGTTCTGTCCGTATGAGGATTTGGATGTTTTCTATATCAGTGTGTGACCACTTGATGATGCCAAATGAATACGTGAGGATTGGTATTGCAAATGTATTAATAGCTTTTGTAAGGTTTCTAGAATTCAGTTTTGTTTTCAGAAGCTTAATGAGGCGGTCTCTAAACACTTGTCTAAGTTCTGCTTTGATTTGTGTGTGGTCGATCTTCGGGTGAGTTTAATCGACGTACCCTAGGCCGTCGTTGGTTATTTTTAGAAGTAACTTTATGCATCGTGTTCCCACGAGTAGGGACGATCTAAATGTCGCTCTCCCGGGTGACGCCCATTCCAGGAGAGAAGGGACTTATATTTACTCCGAAGTTGGCCCAAGGTGCTCCGGAGGATTTGCGACTTTACTGTCGGGTTTTGTTGAGGCTTTCTCCTCACGGGCCGGCCGGTTAAGGCAAGCCCCCCGGTTGCTTACCCCTCACGACGTTCCCCAGCCACGCCTTGCTGAAGTCGTTGAAGTGTGGGGCGCAATTATTATTATTATTATTATTATTATAAATATACATGTACTAGCTGACCCGACAGACGCTGTCCTGCCTTAGCTATGAATATTGAAATTGAACTTAAATCTGCAATAAATAATAATTACCTATCTGAAGAGCATAGCGATCATTGAAATACTTTTTGATATCCAACATGTTTTGTTTCGTTTTCGGGCCCACAAATAAATAATGATGATTTTGTCAACACGGAACAGGCTACATGATCATGTGGAAAACATGGATTATCAAGATTGATCCCACAAATGTTCAACGACTGTCCTTGCTATTTAGTTATCGTCATGCAAATGCAAGCCGCACTGAAAATTGCAACAGCTTAAAGTCGAATGGCATGTTGCTTAAAATCAAAGGGATGCGTGCAATCAAGACGTCTTCGCTTTTGTATTCCCCTGTATTTTTAATCAATTTGACGTTTTTTCGCTGAACATATTTCCGACCCAAATTCAAGTAGAAAAGTTCACTTAAACATGTGCCTAAAGTCTGGTCTTCAAGATACATGGTGTCAAATTTTGGAAAATATAGAATGTATGCCACTGACAAAAAAAAAATATTGTTTTTCAGACGAAACAGATGAAAATCCAACTTTTCTGTCTTTTGATGTCTCTTCGTATCCCACTTTGTTTTGGAGGAAAAAAATAAAAACCACTTCATAGCCCGTCGAAAAAGTGGAGCTATGAAATGAAGTGGTTTTTATTTATTTGTTCCAAAACAAAGTGAGATACGAAGCGACATTAAAAGAAAAGGAAAGGTATTTTTATCTGTTTAATCTGAAAAACAGCATTTAATTTTTTCAAAGTTGGAGCCGTACGTCTTTTTGCTAATGTTCTCGTGGGACTCCCCCCGACCCCCGACACGCCACTGGAAAGGATAACTATCTTCTGGTCAGTGGTGACTTAGATTCTTAATGCAGTGAAAGATTACAGATTAAAAAAACCGCTCATTAATGTTTAAGTCATTGATAAAAACACTATTTCATTTCCAATCTTTCACACCCTGTATCTTGAAATCCAGAATCTTCAAGCTACATGTCGATCCATTGTTTATTCAGGGTGACTTCACATTATTATGGACATTCAGATAGGGACATGAAGCCTTAATATGCTCAATTTTCAAGATACAGGGTGTCAATGTTTCCTTTTATTTTGGTTTTATCTCAATTATCTCGCAATAAAATGGCACAACGTATCTAAAATTATGTATCGGGAATTCAACCACGGTTCATGTTCCTATCTCAACGTTCATACCCACATAACACTATATGGATATGTACATCCATAGAATGTACATTAGATATTCCAGTTTGAACATGTATATTTTGAATATTCATAGGACGTTAAATGTACATATGAAAAATGATATACACTAGTGTAATATACTATGTATGTTCACGTAGGTATATCCATATGTGAATATACATAAGATTGGTCTATGTATCATATATACATCTAGTAGTTTACGCCTGCGCGAAGTACAACTAGTGCCGCCATTGCTGATTTCTAGTCATTCCGTCGTACGACTCGTTCGCGTCCTTCGCGTGTGTGCTGGTGCTGGTTGTGCCTGATTACCTGATCGAGTGAAATATTGTGCAATGTTACTTATCTTCTTACTACTGATAACACGCACATCCAGCGTTTGTCATAAGTCATAAGCGGAACAAAACACCTACAAAATTTTATAATCTTGTTTTCTTTGTGATTTTAGACATGCCATTCAACAGAAAAGAGATGACAATCACAGTAATCGATTTTGCCAAGTATTATTATTGTAATTAGAAATTGAATTAATAACAATACATAATGAAAGCATGAAGTTTGTTTATCTTACTGCCTCTACATTGAACTTTCATACACTATGCATGTGCATTAAAAGTACACGAATGTACATCTAATGGATATACCATCTATTGTATGTACAGTGTATATAATATGCATGTACATTAGACGTCCATATGTACATTCTATGGATATGCCATGGATGTGAAAGTTCGCGACAAACGTATATTTGTAAATGTATATTTTTTTGATGTCTATTTGACATCCATTGGACATTCTTGCTCCATTTGTGAATATACAGGGTGAGTCAAGCTCAACGCCTCGGACTCTTGTGACCAAACGATACCACTTTTCGAAAAATTGACTTTGCTAGTGCATGTAGGTCGAGTTGGACTACATTTTAAAAATAATGGCTTTTATACAGGGTGTCTAATAAAAGCGTGACATATCAAAGTTATGTTTTTTTAAATGAAACACCCTGTATGTTATTGCATATTTAGATTCCTGGGTGCATTTTAGTGTGACCTTATGTATCAGACATGGGACTTTCAGTGAACCGTTTAGGTGCAAATCACAATTTTGGGTATAGGTAGATGTCAGAAAAAAATTGAATATCGCAGCTATTATAAATCCTAGAGGGCTGTGACTTTTCCGTGTCACTAAGCATGAAACGTGTCAGCTTACGTTAGACGGTCGAGTTCGAATTACATTTGTACTTTGAGAAATCGGTAGATCAATTAATGAAACTTCAATCAAAGCTAACTTGATTTTTTCAAATGGGAATGCATAATTTTTTTATACGATGAAATGTTCAATTTGATAGGCTTTCTAATTATATCAGGTTGTGAATATCAATCTATGGTAGTTTTTATTAAATTTCGAGATTTCAATCAAATCAGTGTTTTTCAATTTCACTACCTATAAACAAACTAGCAGGCCATGAAATATAAACAAAATCGTATTCAGATGGAAGAAAACAACTAACTTAGCAAAAAGATCCAGCAGAACTAGAGTAAAAGAACAAGATTATAAAAATTCCCTACAACAAATCAACTCTAACCAGAAATAACGGCGGTAACACGTCTAGGTTAAAGAGAAGCTGGAGTACGACAGAAATTGATAATTTTTGCAGCCTACTAGCGACTGCAATGTACTAGAGATTAAAAATTTCCAAAATCACTAAACACTTTGAAATGAAAGCAAAACTTTCAGCGATCGTTGCCATCAGTCTAATATCTTCTGAACGCAATTTCACATTTAATGGTATAAAACAGTAGTCATTTCCGTCAAAGTTAAAAGTAATGATACCTCTCACTGTCGTCGTTTAAATTTTTTAGTATCTATTAGCAAGATCGCAAAAAAAGGAATACTGACAAATCATATTTTAATTTTCTGCCAGGTAAATTATGCTTAATAATTTGAGCAGATTTTTTATTTATTCTTCATTTTCGGCGATCTTGCTTATGAGTACTGAAGAATTTGCAGAACTGCAGGCAGAAAAGTATTGGTTCCTTTTTTTTAATCATGAAACGTGAAATTTTATTCTGAAGCTATTAAACGCCAGCAACATCATTTGAAAATTCACAATGGTTTTGTGAATCGTAAATCTTTAAAATATTGTAGTAGTCGGTATGCTGTGAAAAATACCCATTTCTGTCGTACTCCAGCTGCTTTTTGACCTTAGATGTGTTATGTCTGCTATTTCTCGTTAGAATTGATTTGTTGTAAGTCATTTTTATAACTTTGTCCCTTTACTCTAGTTCGTCCGTAACTATCTGCTAAGTTAGTTGTTTTGTTCCATCTGAACAGGTTTTTGTTCATATTTCATGGCCTGCCAAGTCGCTTATAGGTAGGAAAATTAAAAAACACCGGTTTTACTGAAAATTTGAAATTAAATCAAAACTACCAGAGATTGATATTTACAACAGCATATCATTAGAAAGCTTATCAAATTGCACATTTGATCGTATAAAAAAAATTATGCATTCCAATTTGAAAAAATCAAGTTACCTTTGATTGAAACTTGCTTAATTGATCTACCGATTTCTCCAAGTAGAAATGTAACTCGAACTCGACCGTCTAACGTAAGCTGACACATTTCATGCTTAGCAACACGGCAATGTTACAGCCCTCTAAGATTTATAATAGCTGCGATATTCAATTTTTTTCTGACATCTACCTATACCCAAAATTGTGATTTGCACCTAAACGGTTAGCTTAAAGTCCCATATATGATACATAAAGTCACACTAAAATGCACTCGGGAATCTAAATATGCAATAATTTACAGGGTGTTCCATTTAAAAAAACATAACTTTGATATGTCACGCTTTTATTAGACACCCTGTATAAAAGTCATTATTTTTAAAATGTAGTCTAACTCGACCTACATACACTCGCAAAGTCGATTTTTCTAAAAGTGGTATCGTTTGGTCACAGGAGTCCGAGGCGTTGAGCTTGACTCACCCTGTACATATCCATTGATTTGATATCCAATGTATGTACATTGTATATAGTTTTGTTATGTGGGTAGAAATGTGGGGTCTATCACCTGTCAAGCGTTGTCCGTCGATTATACGGACACCCTGTATGAGCTTTTTTTATTTGAATTTGAGTCATAGATATGCCTTTGAAATTACGGTCTATCAATAAGTAACACTCTGTATACGCATTTGTCATTATTTATACGACGCACAATTGACGTTTAAACATCTAACACCTAACCGGTATTTTTGACAGCAACGTCATACATGACAACAGTAACAAACAAATCACTAACACTACACACCCTTCGTAGTTGTCAAGTTATCTCACATTTTTTCAAATTTTCTAATGTTCTGAATAATTTTCCTTAGATTTCTTCCCGTAAGGACCTTCTACGAAGTAATAGCAAACTTATAAAAAAAAGATGGATGAAATTCGGAGAAACATGGGAACTAGTGAAAGATTATGCAGTCGAAGGCATGAATAAAATAAAATTATGGTTGGACTCTTTCAAATTAACATTAAATATTTCTAAAACTAACTACATTGCCTTTTGACTTACATCTGCAAATCGACCACTTTATGCTAGTATTTATATAGGCAGCCTAGGTAGTAATATACATCAAGTAGACAGTCTTAAATATTTAGGAATTGTAATTGACAAACACTTAAAATGGGATCATCAGGTTACTAGATTAACAAAGAATATCAGAAAATTAATATATAAATTTCATACACTTAGAGAAATTTTAAGCAAACAGCTCTTACTAATGGTATATAAGGCAATCGTGGAGTCATTACTAAGGTATGGTGTGGTGGTTTGGGGAGGCCTTTATCAAAATGCATTACTACCGTTGAGTGTTGCCCAAAATTATATATTAAAAGTCATTTTTAGAAGAAGCAAACGCTTCTCTACCTCCTTACTCTATTCAAAAGAGATTTTTGATATGCGATCACTGTACTGTCTGTCGATTTGCATATTTGTTCATAAGTCTATTAAATTCAAAAGCTTCATAAGCCATTCATACGAAACTAGAATCAACGTCAATAAACATCTTGAAATTCCTACTGCTTATACTTCAAAAAAATTACGGTCTATTTTTTATCTTGCACCCAAAATCTATAACTTGTTACCCTCTCAAATAAGACAGCTGATGAGTTTAAAAAAATTTCGTGTTGAATGTAGGGCCTACATACATTATAATAAAGAGACCTTTAAACACATTTTTTATACTGTATAAATCTATATATAATTCTGTATATTGTTTTCATTCCTTGGTTTTAGGATCTATGTGATTCAATTGTATTTCAATATTTTTTATTTTTTACTTTGTATTTTCACATATTCTAGTTATGCACATACAGGTATTCAGTTACCTAGGTGCAACATGGATTACAGTCACATTCATTTTATATACTATTTTCTTGGATATTACCGTCGATTGAAGTATTTTCTTCAATCAACGATATTACATTAATATGTTTTAGTATATATTGTACTATTGAGCGCTGTGCTTATTTTTAGTTTTTAGTTTACACTCTACATTGTTGTACTTTTCTTAAAGTTAGTTAGTTAAAGTTAATAAAGTTACAATTGGTAAAGCCGTTCTCACGTGATGCCGTGACCAAGGGAAAAGGGGACTCATTTTTATATATAGAGATTTAGATTTAGAGATTTTCCCTTCTGTCGAACGTTTCTTATATCCATTAGATTTCCTCTTTTTAGTTTTGTTAGTCTGTATTTTGTCTTGAACTGTTTCAGTGTAATTATTACTAAAAATATTTGCTACATTAACAACATTAATTCAAGCAGAATTTCATCAGTTTGGGGTTGATTACATGAACAAATGTGTCTAAGACAAACTCATCTATATGTATATTGATTTATTCTTTTGCAATTTTCATTAAAACTGCTGTGGTGATCCGGAACGCGCTCCTGGCTGCCAGACGTTAGAACGCACCTTTAGCGGTCGCGTGACCGAAGTTTGACATTGATGAATGATGTCATCGACCATGGCCGACTCTACACTAGGCCGGAGCCTTAGATGTGGCAACGTAGCTTAGCTATCAAATAGTTGGCCTATAGTTTCAGAATAATTATTACATTTTATATGTATTAGAGTTCATCTGCGTTAATAAATTAAGAAAAATACTTTTTAGGACTACTACTACTAATACCACTTACATCTGATGTCTGGTTCATCACAGTCAGACACTACAAAATAAAAATAAACGCAACCTGTTTCCTGCTGCCACTTCCACTTCCACTTAAATGAACACTCAATTTACTTTGTAAATTGTCACTTGAGCTAGAAAAATTCACTATTAGGTCACTGTAAAGCCATTCTTGCTGGTCTTGATTCCCTTTCACTATCAAATCTTTTCGTAGGTATGCCCAGATTCATGCCCTCGTTGGCATGCCCAGATAGTTCTATTAACTGTCTTTTTCGGTGATATTTGGGAGGTCCAGAAAACATTGTAGGTACCACATTGTGGTTTAAAATAGGTCTTATCCTTTGAAATGTTTGTAAATTATTGTCTTTATTCTTATAGATATAACCAGCCCTTATGAGGAATACCTTTCACCCACTTCTGTTTATGTCCTTCATTGGAAGCACTAATTGCTAGTGCAACCTGGTTCTACACACTTTGCAGGAATCTTTTTATCTTTATAGTTTCGTTTGTGCAGGTAAATAATTAGAAACACATTAAAAATCACCTTCCACTCTTCGTTGTTACTCTGGAAGGTTATGTTGGTATCTCCTTGTTTGGAAGCCCCAATTGCTATTGCAACCTGGTACTACACACTATGCAGGCATCTTTTTATCCTTATAGTTTCGTATGTGCATTTAAATAATTAGAAACACATTAAAATTCACCTTCCAATCTTATTTTTCACTCTGGAAGATTACACTAATGACTTCACAACAAACAAAAGCTCGGCCCGATGCCAGTGTTGCCATATTTCAATGCTCCGGCCTAGTGAGTAAAGTCGGCCATGCATCGACGGATGATTTATAAAAAAGTGTAATATCTGAGTATGAGTGTAATTAGTCGATGAAGTTAAGATAAGTAATGTATTTGATTATTACTATAGCCTATATTGTTCAGATATTTTGATATTTGTCAGATCATGAGTGATTTTTCATACAGTAAATAGTTCCGTATTAATCACAAAACAGGTACGGTTAAGAAGGCACAATTCCGTGTTATTTGACTGGAAACAAGAATGACTTATGTCAATGTCAGCGGCCATTATTTTGGGTTGCAACATGGCCGCCGCAGGGTTGCCAGATGTATCAAGAATTTGAGGCGGTGTTGCCACATCGTTGCGCAAATCTGTAGATGCTCTACCTTTTTATGTCAAAATTATCATTTTTGATGTTAGCCAATCATTGACTGATTGATTGATGTTTGATTTCAATCAATCAATCAGTGATTGGCTTAAAAATTTAAAAATTGGAGCAAAACAATGAAAATACCTATTCATTCATTCATTTATTTGCAAGAAAATATTAAATATGATTAATATGATTATTGTATGTGTAATTTATAAATAATATAATACAAATTGTCTTAAAATACATTCAAGTATAACAATAATAATAATAATCTTCTTTATTGAAGTTCCATCAAGCATATGGTTTATGTTTTCATTCCTCACCTCGTCTCAGTTTGACCTACAGTGAATAAAGTAACCGCATGAAACAGGGTAAAAAATATTAGCAAGAAATGCAATATGCTACTAAACTAGAGTATTCAAGGTCCATGCTTTTTAATCTTACACCTGATTACCCTAGTATATAAAAATTTCCACACCACCTCGGAGGTATTCTTCTGGCACATTACCCTTTATTTTAAGTGGTGGTATGCCAAGTAAAAAAAAATTAATATGAAACTAACAATCAATAAATAAACGAAAATCTCAGCTATCTCTTCCACTTTATAAAAATTAACATCTGTATTTATGAATACCAACCAAGATAAGTCAAAATAAATACTTTTTATTGATCATGAAAGCTATAGTATATACCTAATAGTTGTCACAGATAGAAGATTAGAATTAATTGAAATGTAATCAATATCCACAATTTCACAGCCTAGCAAACCTACAGCGTAACCTATTGAACCATATAGAGCCTTAGCATTTCACTTTGTCAAAACTATAGGATTAAAACACATGATATAATTTTGTGTTATTTATGATTTCAAATTGTACAATCAATAAATAAATAAATGGAAACCCTACCCATATCTGCCACTTTATAAAAAGGAACATCTGCATTTATGAATAACAACTAAAATAAATCAAAATAAATACTTTTTATTGATCATAAAAACAATAGTAATAGTTGTCACAGATAGAAGATTAGAATTAATTGAAATGTAATCAATTTCCATAATTTCATATCCTAGTCAAATCACAGAAATGCTTATGAGGAAAACTTTGAAATGCAAATTTTGAGAGTATAAATATGAAATACAGCAAATAGGTTCGAGACATAATAAAGGTGAATTAGTTATCAAAATTTAAACTTTTAATTATATCTGGCCCTTTGTACAGTTAAGTCTTTAGGCTGATCAACTATGCGTGTGAAGCTAGCTCCGAAAGCTGGCTCCTATTTCAGTGGTCATTTACACTTGGCAACAGAGGCTGTCTGACTCGCGCAACCTACCGGCGGCCAAAGCATGGGCGTAGTCAGCTTGAGCAAAGGTTGATCTTTAATTTTTTCATCAGTTTTACACGTTATGTGTCCATCACTCATTCTGCCCTACAATAGGATGTCATGTAATAGACAAAGATAAATAGGATGGCACCCCAGCATGCAGAAAATACCCAAAGCTAGCATTACAAGTCGGAATATAAATTTTATTTTCCGGTTTATTCCGGCTTGAGCTCTGATGGGGTTTACGGTGGTTGAGAGAGGATATTATAGGCTAAAATAATCGATGGTTCAAAATCCGTGACAAAGGGGATGATCCCCAGCTCCGGGTCCTGAATGCAGAAAATACGCAAAGCTAGCATTACAAGTCGGAATATAAATTTTATTTTCCGGTTTATTCCGGCTTGAGTCAGTTATCGTCCGAGCATCGAAGGAAGAGGTTTATTTTCTTATCAGTGCCCGTGCGAACAAAAAACCAGTGTTTCGTTATCTGTGTATAATTATTTATTTCGGTATATACACTATTGCGATCTGGTAAGGTTTTTAAAAAATCATTTATATTATTGTTTAATATGGGAGAGGAAACGGGCGGTCTTGGACCGCCCGTAGATAATGACAAGGCTGAATCATCCGGGTATAATAATACAATAGTTACAAACAATATGGATATAGAGCAACCAGTAAGGTACGATTTTGAAAACAAATACAAAATCCACGACGTGGGCCCATACTGTGTTTTTTTGGAGCACAAGAATAAAAATTTGGGAAGACTTTTTCCTGTTAAAGTGGGTTTTTATTTACAACAGGTCCAGGAATTCCAGAATGATATATTAGATATAAAATCTGTAGGTTTGAAAAGAGTCAAGGTAATATTCAAGTCCTATAATATTGCAAATTCTTTAGTTGAACACCAAGTCATAAAAAATAATGAATTAGTTGCATTTATACCAAGATTTTTCAACCATAAGAAGGGTATAATTCACATGGTGGATACATATTTTTCCGAGGAATATCTTAAAAAAGCAATTAAATCTGACATTCCTGTAGCTGAAGTTAAACGTTTCAAAAGAAAAGTAACTAACGAAAATGACGGTTCAGTGAGTTATGTTATGAGACAGATGATACTGGTAACATTTGTTGGTAACAGGATACCAGATAGTATTAAAATCAACATGGTTAATTTCCCTGTACAGCCCTATATTCACCCGGTAATACAATGTCTAAATTGTCTCCGGTATGGTCACATGAAAACCCAATGTAAGAGTAAATCCCGATGTTCTAATTGTTCTGCGGAATATCTAAATGACCACGAATGCAGTTCTGATGCAAGATATTTTTGTATTCACTGTAACAGCCATGAACACCCTCCTGTCTCTAAGGAATGCCCAGCTTACAACAAACAATATCAAATCAAAAAAATAATGGCCAGCGAGAATTCCTCTTTCAAGGAAGCAGAGCGTATATACGACAATCCTTCATATGCAAAGATTACAACCAATAACAGATATTCATTATTGGATAATCTGTCTAATTTTCCAGAACTACCGTCTGTTTCCAATAATAACAAGGTATATGTAACCAAGCCGAAATTCAGGCCAATGAAACCCCCCGTAAAACAGTCTAACCCTAATAAAAGAAAAAAATCGGAATCATCTCCAACATCACCCTCGCCAAACACGTCCACAAAATTATTAAGAAATAATTCGCATTTCTTGTCCGATCGCCCTTCAAACTCGCATAGAGATCAATTCATGGCATACAAGGAGAGACTAGTCTCTCAAATATATACTTTTATAAATGATCTACTAGTCAAATCAAAACCAGTAGATAATAATCAAATTAAAGGATATATCAGCGCATTAATTAGTAACTTAGATAATGAAAATAATACAGAAAATTCTACTATATTTATAAGTGATGACGACAGCGAATATTAGAGATAAAATAGATATAATCCAATGGAATTCTCGCTCTATAAGAGCAAATCTACCTAACCTACAAAACTTCATCGTTGACAATCAATGCGATGTAATCGTTTTATCAGAGGTCTGGTTGAACTCTACAACTAATTTTTATCTAAAAGGTTACAGCTTCGTTAAAAAACTTAGAAGCGATGGATATGGGGGTGTGGGTATCCTCATTTCCAGTGTTATATATTTTAAGGAAATCTCTATTAATAACAATTTTATTGATGGTATTGAGGTGTGTGCTGTGGCTCTGCCAAGATTTGATATAACTATAGTTTCCATATATAAACCTCCCAACGTAAATGCGTCACATCAAGACTGGATAAACCTCTTCGAACAATTTCCTGCTGAAACACTTTTTTGTGGAGACTTTAACTCCCACCATGGATCTTGGGGTCCCATCCCGGAAGACAGTAATGGTAGAAGTCTTGTAAATGCTCTTGACAGTCTCGATTTGATAACCTTAAATGACGGTTCAATTACTAGGATATCACCACAGGGACAACATTCTTCTGTCGATCTTTCCATTGTATCACCCCGTTATGTAGGCAGATTTGACTGGGAGGTATATACAGATACACTTGGTTCAGACCACTACCCCATTCTAATCCGGTTGCAGATAAATCCTACATCACTCTTAATCAATCCGTCAACTAAGTGGAATGATTTGAAAGCTGACTGGCCACTTTACCGTAATCTCATAGAATCCCATTTCCATGATCAAACCGAATTTCGCAATTTTGACAACTCCGAAAAACTAGAATTTATTTTCAATTCACTTTCATCTGCAGCGTCTGAATCCATGCCTGTTAAAAAACCATTCGAACCGCATATCCATAGGCCACGTTGGTGGGACGAGGAAGTGTCAACTATCATTACTGCCCGTAAAGAGGCCTTGCAAAGGTCTTGTTCTAACTATGAAAATTATTTAACTTATCAAAATATAGCAGCCAAAACAAAAAGGCTGATTAAGCAAAAACAAAGAAACAGTTGGGTGAAATTTTTGGATAAACTTAACAGAAGCACTCCAATGAAGGAGATATGGCGCTTCATACGTTCAATCCAGAATAAACATTACAGAGACAAAAAAGCTCAACTTTCTAAGGACCTTATCGACAAACTGCTTGATGAACTTGCGCCACCATCTGTCTTCAGGCCAATAGATGATGAAGGAAATTATAACTTCAGTTTTCATCGACAGTCAGAGTACCTTTTAAAACCATTTACTATTACAGAACTAGAACTCGCTCTCAAAAATTCTAGAAGTACCGCACCTGGACTAGATGGCTTCACCTATAAAATGCTGTATAATCTGCCTATGATTGCTAAGATGGGTATAATCGATATTTTCAATGACTGGTGGATAAATCAACACTACTTAGAACGTCTCAAAGAGGTTGTGTTATGTCTTGTGTTGAAGCATAAAAAAGACCCCGAGCTACCCATGTCATATCGGCCCATCTCGCTAATTTCATGCATTACAAAAACGTTTGAAAGAATGATCAAATTCAGAGTAGAACATTTCCTTGAAGAAAAATCACTATTGCCACGGTCTCAATATGGATTTCGTAGAGGACAGGGAACCATAGATGCAATATCACAACTAGTTTTGGATGTTCAGATATGTTTCTCTAAAAATGAATACCTGATGTGTTTATTTATTGATTTGAAGGGGGCTTACGACTCTGTTGACTTAAACGTTTTATTTGAGAAAATGGTTGCGGTTGGGATTCATAAAAAGGTGTCAGCTAATATTTTGAATATTTTCCTTGATAGGAAAATTTATATTCGCGACCATAATAACATGTTACATGGTCCCAGGATTGTTACTAATGGATTACCCCAAGGCTCTATCCTAAGTCCTACACTATTTAATATTTATACTGCTAGTCTGCATTCAATTTTTGATGACAACGTCAATATTATACAATACGCTGATGATATTTGCTTGTACGTATCGCATAAATCATACGAAATATGCCTAAAAAATATTAAGTATATTATGTACTGTCTGAAAGGATGGCTGTCTGACTTAGGTTTTAGCATGTCACCAGAAAAGTCAGCTCTTATTTGCTTTACTAGACATAGATTGCAACTGGCTGACTCTATCAATATTGGAGGCTATGCTATTCCAGTGGTCGAACATTATAAATATCTGGGCATATTTCTAGATAAAAAATTACTATGGACCAAACATATCAAACATATACAATCAAAATGCGAAAAGGGAATTAATTTACTGAAAATAGTGTCCAAACGAAAATTTGGTGCAGATATAAATATTTCCCTAATGTTTTATAGGTCCTACATTCGTTCAATTATGGATTATGGGTGCACAATATATGGAATGTCATCAAATACAAATTTAAGTGTACTGGACCGCATACAGTCTAAGGCACTTAAAATATGTCTAGGTGCAATGATGTCGTCACCAAGGTATGCAGTACTAGCAGAATCCCAGGAAATGCCATTATCCTTACGAAGACAGTTATTAGCAAATAAATATTTAATAAAATATAGATCATATGACATGTATATGGTTAAGAAGATATCGCTAGTCAATACCGCAAACTTTGTTAACCCATATTGGGTTAGAAAAAACTCTCCTCCATTAGCTGACGCCTTTACTGACACTAATGAGTATGACCCTATATTAAAAAAATATGAAAAATATCCTATATACACGAGTGACTACAACTCTGTGATATATAAGCCGGATGTCGTTTTCCCCCAATACACTAGTATTTCAACCCTCAACCAAACCATCCTGAGATCAATTTTACTTAGTCGCGGTAATAGTGATATACATATTTATACAGATGGCTCGAAGAACAAGGATAGCACGGGCTTTGCCTTTTACATTCCATCACTAGACTACACTGAATGCTACCAAATTCCTAAAACTTGTTCAATTTATACAGCAGAGGCATTATCCATTGACAAAGCAATTGAATGGTGTATAAATAATCCAATTGATAAAGCAGTGATACTGTCTGATTCCAGATCGGTACTTCAGGCCTTGGTTAGTCACCCTATCAAACAATTTAAGAATGAAATTATTTTTAGTATTAAAAAGAAACTAGTATATCTTTTGAGGCACAATAAAACTATAGCTTTTATCTGGATAAAAGGGCATGCTGGCATAGCTGGCAATGAGCAGGCTGATTTAGCAGCTAAAAGGGCTTGCTCGTCAGGCCAAAAGTTAGAGGTTCGATGTAACTTTGAGACCATATCAAGTGTTAAACAAAAAGCTACAAATATATGGAAGGCAATGTATAAGAGTGTTGCAAATTCATCAAACACTCATTACTATATATTACATCAAGAATTGCCTTCAACTATTCCACATTTTTCTTTTTCTTACTCTAGAGAATACGTTTCAACAATTACTCGCCTAAAGATCAATCATGCCAAATTTCCTGCACACTTAAATAAAATTGGTATTCTGGAATCCCCCTTATGCCCTTGCAACAATTTATCAATAGGTGATATAAATCACATTTTCTTTGAATGTTCCAGGAACAGTCAGTTTTCATCTCAATTCATTTCAGAATTGATTAAACTAAAAATTCCGCTTCCCACCAATATGTCCACTCTTCTTCACCATAATAATAAATCGGTGTTTAGCCTGATAATAGATTTTTTACATAAGACGAAAACCTCTCTCTAATCACATAAAACCCTATTTAATAACTGTATGTGGCAAATGGGCTATGCTCGATGCCAACTTCATGCACACACACACACATTCCGGCTTGAGTACTGATGGGGTTTGCGGTGGTTGAGAGAGGATATTATAGGCTAAAATAATCGATGGTTCAAAATCCGTGACAAAGGGGATGACATCCCAGCTCCGGGTCCTGAATGCAGAAAATACGCAAAGCTAGCATTACAAGTCGGAATATAAATTTTATTTTCCGGTTTATTCCGGCTTGAGCACTGATGGGGTTTACGGTGGTTGAGAGAGGATAGAATAGGCTAAAATAATCGAGGGTTCAAAATCCGTGACAAAGGGGATGACACCCCAGCTCCGGGTCCTGAATGCAGAAAATACGCAAAGCTAGCATTACAAGTCGGAATATAAATTTTATTTTCCGGTTTATTCCGGCCTGAGCACTGATGGTGTTTACGGTGGTTAAGAGAGGATGTTATAGGCTAAAATGATCGATGGTTCAAAATCCGTGACAAAGGGGATGACACCCCAGCTCCGAATCCTGAATGCAGAAAATACGCAAAGCTAGCATTACAAGTCGGAATATAAATTTTATTTTCCGGTTTATTCCGGCTTGAGCACTGATGGGGTTTGCGGCGGTTGAGAGAGGATATTATAGGCTAAAATAACCGATGGTTCAAAATCCGTGACAAAGGGGATGACACCCCAGCTCCGAGTCCTGAATGCAGAAAATACGCAAAGCTAGCATTACAAGTCGGAATATAAATTTTATTTTCCGGTTTACTGCGGCTAGAGCACTGATGAGGTTTGCGGCGGTTGAGAGGGGATATTATAGGCTAAAATAATGGATGGTTCAAAATCCGTGACAAAGGGGATGACATCCCAGCTCCGAGTCCTGAATGCAGAAAATACGCAAAACTAGCATTACAAGTCGGAATATAAATTTTATTTTCCGGTTTATTCCGGCTTCAGCACTGATAGGGTTTGCGGTGGTTGAGAGAGGATAGAATAGGCTAAAACAATCGAGGGTTCAAAATCCGTGACACCCCAGCTCCGAATCCTGAATGCAGAAAATACGCAAAGCTAGCATTACAAGTCGGAATATAAATTTTATTTTCCGGTTTATTCCGGCTTGAGCACTGATGGGGTTTGCGGTGGTTAAGAGAGGATATTATAGGCTAAAATAATCGATGGTTCAAGATCCGTGACAAAGGGGATGACACCCCGGCTCCGAGTCCTGAATGCAGAAAATACGCAAAACTAGCATTACAAGTCGGAATATAAATTTGATGTTCCGGTTTATTCTGGCTTAAGCACTGATGGGATTTGCGGTGGTTGAGAGAGGATATTATAGGCTAAAATAATCGATGGTTCAAAATCCGTGACAAAGGGGATGACATCCCAGCTCCGGGTCCTGAGTGCAGAAAATACGCAAAGCTAGCATTACAAGTCGGAATATAAATTTGATGTTCCGGTTTATTCTGGCTTAAGCACTGATGGTGTTTACGGTGGTTAAGAGAGGATGTTATAGGCTAAAATGATCGATGGTTCAAAATCCGTGACAAAGGGGATGACACCCCAGCTCCGAATCCTGAATGCAGAAAATACGCAAAGCTAGCATTACAAGTCGGAATATAAATTTTATTTTCCGGTTTATTCCGGCTTGAGCACTGATGGGGTTTGCGGTGGTTAAGAGAGGATATTATAGGCTAAAATAATCGATGGTTCAAGATCCGTGACAAAGGGGATGACACCCCGGCTCCGAGTCCTGCATGCAGAAAATACGCAAAACTAGCATTACAAGTCGGAATATAAATTTGATGTTCCGGTTTATTCTGGCTTAAGCACTGATGGGATTTGCGGTGGTTGAGAGAGGATATTATAGGCTAAAATAATCGATGGTTCAAAATCCGTGACAAAGGGGATGACATCCCAGCTCCGGGTCCTGAGTGCAGAAAATACGCAAAGCTAGCATTACAAGTCGGAATATAAATTTTATTTTCCGGTTTATTCCGGCTTCAGCACTGATAGGGTTTGCGGTGGTTGAGAGAGGATAGAATAGGCTAAAACAATCGAGGGTTCAAAATCCGTGACAAAGGGGATGACACCCCAGCTCCGGGTCCTGAATGCAGAAAATACGCAAAGCTAGCATTACAAGTCGGAATATAAATTTTATTTTCCGGTTTATTCCGGCTTGAGCACTGATGGGGTTTACGGTGGTTGAGAGAGGATATTATAGGCTAAAATAATCGATGGTTCAAAATCCGTGACAAAGGGGATGACACCCCAGCTCCGGGTCCTGAATGCAGAAAATACGCAAAGCTAGCATTACAAGTCGGAATATAAATTTTATTTTCCGACTTGTAATGCTAGCTTTGCGTATTTTCTGCATTCAGGACCCGGAGCTGGGGGGTGTCATCCCCTTTGTCACGGATTTTGAACCATCGATTATTTTAGCTTATAATATCCTCTCTCAACCACCGCAAACCCTATCAGTGCTCAAGCCGGAATAAACCGGAAAATAAAATTTATATTCCGACTTGTAATGCTAGCTTTGCGTATTTTCTGCATTCAGGACCCGGAGCTGGGGTGTCATCCCCTTTGTCACGGATTTTGAACCATCGATTATTTTAGCTTATAATATCCTCTCTCAACCACCGTAAACCCCATCAGGGCTCAAGCCGGAATAAACCGGAAAATAAAATTTATATTCCGACTTGTAATGCTAGCTTTGCGTATTTTCTGCATTCAGGACCCGGAGCTGGGGTGTCATCCCCTTTGTCACGGATTTTGAACCCTCGATTATTTTAGCCTATTCTATCCTCTCTCAACCACCGCAAACCCTATCAGTGCTGAAGCCGGAATAAACCGGAAAATAAAATTTATATTCCGACTTGTAATGCTAGCTTTGCGTATTTTCTGCATTCAGGCCCCGGAGCTGGGGTGTCATCCCCTTTGTCACGGATTTTGAACCATCGATTATTTTAGCCTATAATATCCTCTCTCAACCACCGTAAACCCCATCAGTGCTCAAGTCGGAATAAACCGGAAAATAAAATTTATATTCCGACTTGTAATGCTAGCTTTGCGTATTTTCTGCATTCAGGACCCGGAGCTGGGGTGTCATCCCCTTTGTCACGGATTTTGAACCATCGATTATTTTAGCTTATAATATCCTCTCTCAACCACCGCAAACCCTATCAGTGCTCAAGCCGGAATAAACCGGAGAATAAAATTTATATTCCGACTTGTAATGCTAGCTTTGCGTATTTTCTGCATTCAGGACCCGGAGCTGGGGTGTCATCCCCTTTGTCACGGATTTTGAACCATCGATTATTTTAGCCTATAATATCCTCTCTCAACCACCGTAAACCCCATCAGTGCTCAAGCCGGAATAAACCGGAAAATAACATTTATATTCCGACTTGTAATGCTAGCTTTGCGTATTTTCTGCATTCAGGACCCGGAGCTGAGGTGTCATCCCCTTTGTCACGGATTTTGAACCATCGATTGTTTTAGCCTATAATATCCTCTCTCAACTGCCACAAACCCCATCAGTGCTCAAGCCGGAATAAACTGGAAAATAAAATTTATATTCCGACTTGTAATGCTAGCTTTGGGTATTTTCTGCATGCTGGGGTGCCATCCTATTTATCTTTGTCTATTACATGACATCCTATTGTAGGGCAGAATGAGTGATGGACACATAACGTGTAAAACTGATGAAAAAATTAAAGATCAACCTTTGCTCAAGCTGACTACGCCGATGCTTTGGCCGCCGGTAGGTTGCGCGAGTCAGACAGCCTCTGTTGCCAAGTGTATATGACCGCTGAAATAGGAGCCAGCTTTCGGAGCTAGCTTCACACGCATCTTTGTGGTTGTAAAGTTTGAAGCTTTCAAACAGTTCAAACTCCCTAACAAATTCATTTACATATGAAATGGTTTCGAGTGTGAAAAATAATGTTTAAACAAATTTTCCAACAACAGTTTTCCATTAACAGTTTCACAAATAAAGCAATGTGTGAAGCAAACCAAAACAACATTCAGACAAAAACGAGGTTAATGTCAGCGGCGCTTGGAGGGAAATTCAAATGTTCTTCTTCTTCTGGCTATACGGTACTTGCCACAAAATATGTTCGTATTTGATCTATGAGGGCAACTGGTTGACGCGTTTGGTGTGGCTGCAAAATTTTTGTCATTATGCATTATTACACTCACTTTTTAATTGCTTAAAGTAAATGTGTCGCTTTTAAAAACTGAAGACATCATGAAGAACAGTTAGAGAAGACCATTGAATTTCGCGCCGTTGTCAACCACGGATCACTGAAATGCGGGCTGATCCAGTGTTTCTGTGGTCTGGGCCGCCATTATTTTGGGTTGCAATATGTCCTCCCCATTGGCCCCGCCCTGTTTCCCATTCTGTAATGCTAGTTGCCCCCACGTGGTATTAATTTTCAATCTGTGATACAACTACTGTTCTGTAATGCTTCCTTCCTTTCCTTTCATTCTGTAACAGTTCCGTGTTCACTGCACAAGATACTGTTTTGTGATGCTTTTGGGTTTTGACTTGAATAAAGTAGTGGGTTGTGGTTTTTGTGGTTGTGGTGTTTTGTGGTTGTGGTAATCGTTGCCATGGTTTTGTTGACAGTTTGTTTATTAATTACGAGCGAGGATTGTTTTTAAAAAAACGTAACAAGCTGGATGAGACCAAAATTTCAACAAAAGGGTTTTTGAATCTTTTTCACGAATATTTGCAGATATGGTCCCAGACAGCACAATATGTTCCTGGACCATTCTTATTTCATCCAAAATAGATTGAGCATATTCAGAACATTAACAGAATGTTCTATGGATGTTTTTATTGGTTTCATTCCCATGAGGATCTACGAGGAATATTACGTCATGATTATTCCATGAACGTGTCGGTCAAAATATTCTGATAATATTCATAAATTAATATTATCTAAAGAATAGTCTATGAATATGCCTTTTGGTATGATTCTTAATGAGTAGGGAGATATTGTACGTTCTGGGGGGGTCAATGACCTCTGAGGCCTTGACCTAGATATGAAGGATCGACGACCTCGTGACCTTGACCTACCCCAGAACATACATTCCTTCTAGGGGGTCAAGGCCATCTGATGACCTCATTCATAAACCCTGACCTAGATTAGGAACCTTGACCTGGAAAAAATGATCTTGTACTATATACTCTACGTTCTAGGGGTTTTAATATCATGGGGTTGAAGTGGGGGCCCCAGGAAGATGTTCAGAAACAATTTTTTTGGGTGAATAGTAGTGCTGCGAAACTGTTATTATAATGTCGATGTCTAGCGATCAGGGAGTCGAGACTGAAGTTTCGAGAAAAATTAAAACAGTATGTACAAGGGCGAGCGGTTCGAGAGCGGAGAGGAGGATGGAAGTAGGTCATCTGATAAACTGGGTAGATCTGCAGAAGAGTGACATACAACGCAAACCCTATGGAATGCTGGACGTACATAGTGGAACAGGGGTTAACGTGAATAATGCATACGTGGAAAGTATCGCAATAGTTGAAGCGTATACAAGAGGTATCGAATGGTGTAAGGAAATGTGTCAAGAGTTTAACTTTATCGGTAGTAGGGAGAAAGGATCCATAGTATGTGAGCATTGTCTACCACCTGCGAGATATGCATTATTCGGTGTATGCGATACCGCATATGTAAAAAAAAATGCATTTGCATGACATTCGTCTAGCAAAGTGTCTGTATTGCGATAAACGAATAAAGGCCAAATGCGTGAAAGTGTGTCGCAAAATGGCAGAACTATGTATATGTATTAGAGTTGTAAGTTAGAGGAAAGATTGCTATGTAAAGAAGTTTGAAATAAATCCGAAGCTATGTAGCCCACGCATTGTTATTTTAGAAGAGTCGAGGAAGACGGAAGAGTGTTAGAAAAAGCACTTTTCAACTTCTACGTAGATTAAAAGGGTCAAAAGTAAAAAAAAAGCTTCAAAGCTTAGGGGTAGCAGCTCTCATTTATTTGAGGTGGTATGAGAAAAAGATAAGGGGAGGCTCTTTGTTGAAAAATGAAACATACTATATAAGAAATAAGGGGGATATTGAGCTCCAGAGTAGGAGTTTTTGTTGTTGTTGTTTCCAACGAGTAAGTCCGAAAAAAATAGGTCATGTTAAGATTTCGAATGACCGAGAATCAAATTACGAGAAAGTATTGTGTTGAGGTATACGAAAGATACTTACTGCGTGACGACTATGGTATAGAAAACACCTCTAAAATTATGTATTTATGCAACATTGGAAAACCAAAAAAAGTAATTGAAATCTATAGTAGAAGGGTAACAAGCTTTGCTCTTAGATATACTCTTATGATAATAATATGGGGTATATAACCTTACAAATAAGCACACCTACGCAAAGTTTACAAAAATCTCAGTCCTGCAGTTCTGTAATAAAGTGTGAAATAATCTCTTTAGATAAGTGATGATCGATTCAAACAACTGTAGAATGGGTAAGTTTACATACAAATGCATAGTTACACAAAATTTGTAAAACGATCACAAGTCTTGCAGATGTGAAGTAAATTATAATGTAAGTGTGTTATATATTGATAAAAGGCGTTAGAGTGAGAGTGGCAAGATTCATGAAAATATATTTTATTTGCTAACGGATATGCATTCACTTATTGTTTTATACCCTAAATTACAAACGGATGATAACCAGACGTCCTGTTGAATTGGGAGTATCGCCTTAACAAAAATGCTACTGGCTTGTAATGATCCTTAATTTGTAGTCAAGGGACATCTAATCACAATATGTCCAATTAGATCAGGCCTTGGTTCTCGGGAAGTGTAAAAGCGTAGAATGTCACCCTGCCGCACCTCAGCGCCAATACCGACTTTCTTTATATCACGGAATACGTCCACTTTGTTTGGTATATTGATGCTATCTATAATACCTCCTACAGGAATAATGAAGTTTTTGTCTCCGTCCCCAAACGCATAAAATAAGTCAGCAGATGAAGTAGAGTGCACTGGCAATATGCAATAACTATATAATTTAGATGCCAGGCAATCGCTTAAAATGGCGGACGTCTTGCGCTTTGAATGGAATATATGTCGACCAAATTTATCAACAGGCATTGTGACTGTCTGACTGTCAATGGAGAATACTAATATCTACGATATATTTTATAATATTAGATGCGACCTTGTTTAGTTCTCGTGTAGATCTACAATCTGAATCTAGAAAAGTGGTATTGATATTGTATTGATAAACCTAGCCAAACTTACGAAACCTGATCAAATCTAACCAAATCTAACCATTCCTAAACTAACTTCTAATGAAACGTGATCAAACCTAACCTAGATAAGCGAACTGGACCTTGAAATGCAGCCTTGGCCTAGACTTGGAACATTGGCTTGGACTTTCAGCCTTGACCTAGATACGAAGTACTGAATCGGTCAAGGTAGTCATGATGTACCGTTAGTGTGGTGTGTATAAACGCGCTCCGCGGTGCATGAAGCAGTATCAACACAGTCGCCGGTACGAAAGGTGAGTCAAGATGTCAAGTAGCGTGTGTTTGTGCTTTTTGAGCTTCAAGTGTCGGTACTGCTCATTGAAAAAGGCCGACGTGCAACCGTCGCAGTCGGATGGTCCGCATTCCATCCTGCGAGACCTGCTTCGCGGACGGGATAATAACAGTATTCGTATTCCGCAAGAAGTGAGTGCAGTGACCGGTGCAACTGTAAAAACTGCATTGCAAAGGCGTGGTGGTAATTCAAGGAGGATTCGGGTTCAGCAACATCTGCTTATAAGACCTGGTAAAGCTATAAAACATGTCACGGGTACGTCTCCTATGGAAAACCTAGAGACGATCGTGATAGCTGATTCACAAGACGAGCAAACAAGTTCTAGTCCAAAGTGCGAAAGCGATCAAGGACCTAGTGTGTCGTTCATTTCGCAACTTCCTACGGCAGTCGATTCAGAATTAGAATCGGATTTGCACCAAGGAAATCAAAATCACTCGCAATCTTTATTTAGTTTGGATTCTCCGACGACAGTGTTGGAAGCAAATCTAGGAAAATCTTGGGAGGAGAGAATGAGCCAATTGCCACTGAATTGGGGGCAATACTCATTCGATTTGGATTGTCTGGGAGAGAGTACCTCACCCGTAGTGCAAAACTATCAAACAGAGCGCTCCCAAGAACAGACTCAAGTGAGCAATGTTAATCCGCAGCTCCTCTCTCCACAACAGGAGATACCACATCCAGAACATGTGAACGGGGTTATAGAGGCTAATCGTTTGGAACACTCGGTATCCCCAATCATGCGTGAGGAAGTATATTCGTTGATTTGCTCGCCCCCTGAGCCATGTCACGCAAGGGAAGTGAATCAGCTTGCATCACCACCGACTGAGGTATGTCATGACATACAGTGGACTGATGAAGAGTTATTCGAAAGAATACCAGTAACACAGCTGCTTGCGCAACATTCTAGCAGGCAGAGTGTTTCGACGACTGATGGGGACTCACATCATGTCATAGAGTGGTCGAACGATGAATTATTTGAATCGATATCAGTCACACAGATTCTAGATGCTCATAGAGAACAACTACGTGAGGAACTACTCCCATTATGTAGTGGTGTTTTCCCTCAATCTCAAGATAGTGTTGAGAGAGCATTCCATGAGCCTGATGAAATGGACAGTATCCTAGATGATTACGCAAACTTCTGGCTTCTGGATACTACATGGCGCTACAATGAACAACGACCCAACTACTCTAACTGAGGGTTGTGAGTTTCCAGGGGGTCTGACGAAATTGACCCTATCCTTGCTTCTGAATTAGCACCACTACCTTGCAGGACACTGTACTCAATTGCAGCCGAGCCAGATATTTGGGAATACGTAATGTAATAAATGTGCATGGTGTTAGATGTGATTCGGAATAGTAACATATATTTCTGTTACAGTGTTATAAGCAGTCGATAGCAGAAGTCAGAGTTAGTACCGCACATTCAGGTTAACGAGCTTGCAACATGTCGGATACCCCGCCAGCTAAACGAGCACGAATGCAAGACTCAGCTACTCCTAAAACGCAAACGACATCTTGTGAAACAGCCGGTAGACAACCCCCTGGACAACTTAGTCAGACGTCATTGGCGAATGCAAAAGGTAACTTTTGAACATAGATTCACTTATAAAAGCATACACTCCACATCCTGAATATATGATAATTAAATGTTGCATAAAAAAGTTTTTACCGGATAAAAAAAGATCAATAATTGCATACTCTTATACCATAAATAATAAACAACTTAGTAGAGAATAGAGCACAAAATACCTCTGAATAATCATTAATAACGATTTTACATTCAGCCAACGTATTGTACACGTAAAATAGAGCTCTTAAATTACTTGGCTTCGTCACTCGTTCTCTAAAAGAATTCTATAATATATTCACAATAAAAAGTTTATATTGTGCAGATGTTCGGACAACTATAAAACATACTTGTCCTGCAAGGCCCCCTTATTATAAAAAATGGATTGTTGAGTTTCCGAGTGCATATTTGGAGTGTTCAACTTTATTATAATAAAATATGATATGAACTATTCATCAAAAAGGAGATTCTTTTGTGATATCTGCATCCAATTGAAAAGTTTAAGTGATCTTGATTCACCAGTCCTTTTGACATTAATTAATCTCAATGTAGCTGAGAGAAAAATTTGCCAAATTATAATTTTTAACGTAACTTCTCATCGGACTAGTAATGACTTTTACTCTGCGTTGTCATGAATGTGTAATAAAGTAAAATAGTCTTCCATCTAATATCGATTTTTCAATAGTTCACTCATTAAACTTAAAATGAGATTAATAGATGTATCTATTGTGTAAATGGTTTTGGTCGTGAATAAATTATGTTTCACAATTTCACACGCATTTTCTCTTTGCTTCAGAACCGTCGCCTGCAGACCTCATAGCCCAGCCCGGTCCAAGCGGATTAAGGAGGTTAACTCTCAACCAAGCCTCAGCAACTACTCCAGCTCGAGCAGACCCACGAGGGAGACCTCCACAGACACCGAACTCAAAACACTGCACCATCTGTCAGCGAGACGTTCCAGCCAGGAGTTTCTCTGCGCATTTGCGGAGTTTGTCACACAAAGCGCACGAGTGGACGCCCATGGATGACTCGGTAAGAGTTTGTCGAAGTGCGTTTGGAGGAAAAATTGTCAGCTATCAAGTGAATTCAGATTTAGAAACATTGAATGTTGAGGACTACATACAATCGATTAAATCCAAGAGTGTCCAGTTATTAGAGCAACAAGTATTGAAGCATACAGCAATTAAGGCTAACGTAGAACTATTTGCTTTGTATATCTTACCAACAAAAGAAATGCGAGATATCAAATCTCACAACACAGCAAATAAGATATTAACTAGATCTTCAGATATAGATAGGGAGTTTGATGCATTCTTAGCTATACTCAATGAAAAGTCGAAAGAATTTGCAGAACGGGAAAGCGGGTGGGTACTCGAAAAAATTCTCTACCTAGAAATTAACATAAACAAATATAATCCACTTAGAGCGTCCTCATATATTCCTCTGCCAAAAGATATTGCAAACAAAAAGGCTATAGTTAATATTCAAAATACTGATGTGCACTGCTTTGCATGGGCAATTGTTGCAGGCTTGTATACACCCAATGGACGTGTGTGCGATATGAGTTCGTACCCGCATTATAGCAAAGTACCATTTCTAAATTTTTCTAATACTGAATTTCCGGTAGCACTCAAAGCTATCCCGCAGTGGGAACTGGAAAATAAAATTTCAATAAACGTGTACGGGTTAGAGCCACTCCTCGTTGATGGTCAATGGAAACATCACGTAGTAGGACCATTGCACTACACTACTAAAAAGCAAACAGTTCATTTAAATTTACTGCTGATTGACGATAGTGAAGGGAATCAACATTACTGTTGGATTAAAAACTTTTCCCGTTTGCTCTCACGACAAATGTCAGCAAACCATAGAGTCAAGCATTTTTGCGACGGTTGTTTGCAATACTTTGACTCGGAAACTGCACTGAATCGTCACGTACAGGAAAATTGTAAACTAATTGTAGTTAAATTACCAACACGTGAACCCCGAGTCGATCGATTGGGAAACACTGTTCCAGATGATATCTTAAAATTTGAAAACTATCACAAGCAGTTGAAAGTGCCGTTCTGCGTATATGCAGATTTTGAGTGTATACTTTCGCCACTTGACCAGTCAGAGCCTTCCAATCAAGAGTCGTTCACAATAAAAAAATATCAGCATATTCCTTGCTCTTTCGCATATCTCATAAAAGCAGCACATGATGATGCAGCATCCAAATTTTACAAATATAGATGAGAAAATGCTGCAGATGAATTTGTTAATTGTTTGCAAAATGATATGCGTCAGCTGTATAAGAAATATTTAAAAGCAGTAACACCGATGAGCATGTCTCAACAAGACGTGTCTCAATATGACTCAGCTACCGTGTGTTATATCTGTGATAAGCCGTTTGAGCCATTGAACCGTAAAGTGCGAGACCATTGTCATATCACGGGCAAATATCGAGGAGCAGCACATTCAATTTGCAATCTAAATCACAAACTTCCCAAGTACATACCCATTTACCTCCATAATCTTAAACTTTACGACGCCCATCTATTTTTATTATCGTTAGGAGCTGATAAGCATGATATAACAGTACTCCCCCTGACGTTTGAAAAGTATATTTCCTTTAGCAAGCTACTACCTGTGGATCAATATACAGATTCAGAAGGTAGAGTAAAAAATGTATTATTACAAATGCGATTCGTCGATTCCTATCAGTTTCTACCGACTAAACTGGAATCCTTGGCCGCATTGTTGGAACCTTCACAGTGTCGTGAAGTGCGAAGGGCATTTCCCGATGACACTCAGTTTAAGCTTATGTGTCAAAAAGGAGTGTTCCCCTATTCCTATCTGACTAACTTTGAGAAATTCAAAGAAACCAGTTTACCCACCAGGGAGTGTTTCTATGACGAACTTCGGGACGAGCACGTCTCTGATATTAATTATAATCATGCGTGCAACGTATGGACATCTTTTGCTTGTCAAACGTTAGGTGATTACTCTGACCTTTATTTAACTGCCGATGTATTGCTGCTGGCAGACGTCTTTGAAAATTATAGAACATTATGTCTCGAGACATACCGGTTGGATCCAGCACATTACTTTACAGCCCCCGGCTTATCTTGGGATGCTATGTTAAAAAAAACAGGTGTTCAGTTGCAAATTCTGTCTGATATCGATATGATTCATTTTTTTAAGAAAGGCGTCCGTGGGGGAGTGAGTACGTGCATGTCTCGCAAGGCTGAGGCTAATAATCCGTATCTACCTAACTATGATCCAACTAAAGCAAATTCCTTCATAATGTACTTAGATAAAACGAATTTGTACGGTTTTAGCATGTCACAGTATTTACCCCTGGGAGATTTTGCATGGATGACTTTAGACGAAATTGAGAGTTTCTCAAATAGCTTCATGGGAGTACGAGAAACTTCACCTGTTGGTTATGTGGTTGAAGTAACGAGGTTGGCGGACTATCTTGATTCTCTAAAGACTTTGCACCGATTTCGCCAGAATGTTCAAAAATAACTCGATCTTAATTTGCTGTGACTGTGAGGTTTGACTAAAACTATGTATTAATTACATTTTACCTATTGTGCTTTCAGTAAATGTCGCAATGTTATGCGATATCACTCAGACATGATTTCTTAATATTTAAATTGTTATTGCTTGCGCAATGTCAAAATGTAGATAAGCTGATTAATTAATAACTGCTTAATTTTTAACCTAATGCCATACGTTCATTAGTAAAAGCGTCAAATGTGATGCACATACTATCGATTGTATATCAATCCATAGTATTAATGTTTAATTTATCAATTCAATATTACCGATACATTTGTAATAGCTCACAAGTGCATAATAAACGTTTTAAACGTGATGTGCACTATGGATTGTGCATCACACTATTGTATGAATAAATGCTTTATTTTTCAATCCAATGTTATATTGATGGTATGAACAAAATACTTGTTTTTTCATTCAGCCTTAGTAATGCTTTTGTAATCACCTTCGCATGATAACTTAGTAAAAGTGTCAAATGTGGCGTGTACCAACGATTTTGTAGCAATCGATTATAATACGAATTATTTTAATCTAATGCAGTTTCATATTTTTAATATGTGATGCGTACCAAGACAACAAAATGTATTTATATTTAAGAATGAATCCATTTCATGTATTACATCATTATACTGTCTATCTGCTACTATCTGATTAAAAGTTTGAATAGAGTTGATGTTTCATTTCTGTATCTCGACGCCTGCGCAGCTCTGCAAGGTCGAGAGGTGGTTGGGGAAATCTATAAAGTAACAAGCGCTCAAATCCACTCCAGTTTAAACAACAAACCTTCGAACAGTGCAACATGTTTACTAAACAGTCTAGCGCAGTCAGTGAGGCTAGTGCAACGTGTCAGAAGCAGTCTACAATGTCATTCATCACTATAAATGAAAGGTGTTATCCATTGAATCCATCTAAATCTAAATTCATTAGCATTGGGCTAGCATACGAGTGGAATTTTCAACCTAGAATTATTATAAAAGGGCGTAAAAATGATTGTGTATTGTTTAATGAAATCGAGTGGAGTGAACTATTGGAGTACGAAGGAGTAATAATCAATTATTTTCATTGTGTGGAGGAGTTTCAACCAATTACACATGACACGTTCACGATCACGTTTGACAAGTTTCAGGATATTCGCACAATCAAATTAGAAGATCGTTGGAGGAATATCGTCTATTTAGGAGTGGAAAGTGTATTGAAAATGTTTGAACTGTACCGTTTGATCGCTTATACCATCAACACGCTCAAAGGGCAAGAGTTTGCGACGTACTTTAATAGACTGTTGACTGATGTGCAATCTACACCGCTCGACGTTCGGGATTTTGTTGCTCGTCACGTGGCAGACATACCTAGATCTGAGAATGTGCGATCCATGATGGAGTTGACCTATCTGCATCCTGATCTCCCAGACTTCAAAAAGACTGCAACGTTTTCACATTACAATGCAACGAGCTCACCCCATCGCAAATAACTAACTCAAATAAGTTTGGCATGATGAAGTAAAATTAATAATAAATGATTGCTGTTTAACAATTGTTGTTTAATTTATTAGACTACTTCATAGTTTATTCATATAAGTCTGACTTGTTAATCCAAGTATTATGATTTTTATTTAAACCCAAAAACTTTACGTACACTTTCGTCCCTTTACGTCTCAAGACTTTTTCCACTAGATACACATCAGGATGTTTCACTTTTTGTAACTCTTGTATGTAAAACCCCCCCAGGATATCTTCCCCATTCTGATCTTCTAATAGGTGAGTCCTCGGGTTTGTATACTGCGCTTTTCTAATTGTGAAAATTTCATTGGACCAGTTGGGAGTATATCCTTTGGAGAATGCGTGCCGATACTTGCTGATTCTAACTTTTTCACCAACCTTAAACTTTGCTCTCTTGGGATCAATCGTTTTTAACTGACTGTATGCGTGAAGTAACACCTGCTTCGCATTTCGCATGTTCACATCTTTTGGCTTCATTCTTATTGTTCGGTGCTTTGTGTTGTTATACTCTTGCACAATTTTTGAAGTACAGGTAGCCATTTATACGATCCTTGTAAGCTAAATTGTCGCCACATACGAGTTTTCAGTGTACGATTCAGCCTTTCAACAATACTTGCTTTTAAGTTTGAATAAGTGCTATAATGGTTAATGTTGTTTTGTTTCATGAGCGATTGAAATTCTTTATTATAAAATTCTTTTCCCAAATCCGTTTGAATATGTTTCGGTAGATACTTCATCTGTGATAAAATGGTTTTCATAGCCTCCGCTACAGCTTTACCAGTTTTTTGTTTCACTGGTTGCGCCCATGCATATTTACTAAAGGTATTAATTAGCACGAGAATATAACGATAACCTTTATTATCTTTCGCATACGGCAACATTTCCACCAGATCTGCTTGTACCAAATCTCTCAATCCTCTGATGATTACTCTACGTCTCTGAAAGTTCTTCCTTGCAGGCTTATGTATTTCATTGACCACCTGTTTTTTGATTGCACTCATCTAGATCGTTACTTAGTGGGTAAAAAATTAATATTCCAATAAACAGAGCTTTGTGTTCGTAAGTTTGCACAGTATGGGACACTTATGCACCTGTAGTCACCATATGTGCGCCCCGAATCTTTTCTAGAATGTCTGACACCGGACAGGTATAGAAGTCTAACCCATTTTTTATTATATAGATTTATCAGCTCTGTGTTGTTGAGGCAACTGATTTTCCAGAGATGTGTTGGAAGGTTGTGACGACTACCAAAATTGTCAACGGAGATGTGTGCTGATAAACTTACGTAGATTGACTAAGAACAGGAAAGCTCTTTCACTTTATAAAACGGCCTTCCTTTAACTGATCAATAATTGATTGAATTTCATTGTTGTGACTGTTATTACCAACCTCGTGAGATGCTAAAAGTAATCTCAGGCGATAAGCGAGGTCGTTTGGATTATCAAAGTAAACATATTCGATGGGTTTGTTAGTTAGTTGCATCATCCCAAGGCCTGTATGTTTGAATGACTGTGTGCGGCGTAGACGTGTTTTTGGCTTCGAGGGCTTTTCGAAGGAAACTGATGTGCTTGCGATGGATGCGGGATGTTTGAGAATCTTGTGTTTTAACAAATATGGTTTAATTACTTGTTTATATTTTACAGACTGTGTTCCTTGTATTTGTAAATTTGAGTCAAAATTTCGTCGATATGCATTAGTTCGTTTCAACATATCCATATAATGATCTAAATCGACTTGTGAGTACCCAACTGGATTCTTTTTAAATAAGAGCTCATACAGTCCTACTGTGCCTGGGTATCGCACGTTATGAAGAACTACATCTGGACCTTCAATACGTACTACTGTTTTGCCCAGTGTAAACGCGTCAGTTGTTAAATCATGCGATAATCCATAATACCGGTCAAACTCTTCTTCATTCCCTCGAATCGATTCATCGACATATTTTCTTGGCAAAGTGTGAAACGACTCTAGATATTCATTATAAGCAGGAGTATCAATTAAATGACGTAAGCTCTCGCGACTCGCAGCAATAGAATCCTCTAACGTTTTATTCTCATGCTCTACTACTGAAGGTACTTGTACTTCTTCCTCCACAGTGGACATGTCTGCAACATTTGAAAGTTGCGGTATATTGGAATAGGTGTCTTCCAAAAAACTCAATCCAGTATAAGGTAAATAGGGTTGAAAACGGTAGTCCAAATCCCCATGAGGCATTCCCTTCTTAGGTGTAGATGATGCAGATTCGGACTTAAAGCCTTCTACTTTGAGAGGTGCTTCCATTTTAAGTGGCTCTACTTTGTCTAAAAGCTTCTGCAATGGTTCAGAAATGGGCTGCATTTGTTTCTGCAATTGACTCTCAGTTTCTGCAAGTTCAGATTTTAGTGCTTTATATTTTTGCTGCACAGCTTTCCGTGTTTTCACCAGTTCTTTGGCTAACTTTATATCCATCTTTTCACAGTCAGAGTTAGAACTACACTCTTCAGGGATCCTGATGGGATGTATTTTTATACCATCATTTTAGAAATAGATATATTTATCAAATCCTTGTCGATATCGGCCACCGTTTTTGGGAGAATCTTTATCAATGACCAGGAAGTCGTAAGGGTCTCGCCAGCACAAACCGCACATCCCTTTGAATTCCTGAAATGTCATATCCATGCTGCAATGGTCTTCATATATATGCTTTAAATTTAAGACGTCCTGCGGTAACACGATGAGCAGTGTTGCATTATCACGCAGAAGATGCTTTGGGATGGCGGTATATGTTTGACACAAATAGAAGCAATCCGTATTACGATGTCTGCCAAAACTAAAGTACTGACGAATAATATCTTGAGGGCATGCAGCGACGTCGTCGAAGATTATGATGGAGTTGGGTTTGATTCTGTCCGGAGCCACGATGTTCTTATCGTCCGTATACTCGAAATATCCGATTTCCTTTAGAGGGTCCAACACTTTGCGCAGATATTGGTATTTAGGTTGGTATGGCGATTTACAATAAATATAGACGTTGGAAAAGCGCAGTCCATTCGGATGCATTATGAGACTGATCATGATATTTGTTTTGCCGGATCCACTCGCTCCTACAATCAATGCTCTCTTCGATTCGCCTCCAAATAACGAGCCATGTTTCCGAAATGAGGCTTCCTGAGCGGGCTCGTCATAATTAACAACTGGTAGCTTTGGACCTGTTGCTTTGATCTTCATTGTGTTCCTTTATATATAAGACTGTGCGCTATAGCTCGAAGTCCCTATTTTTAAAGATTGCCAGTGGGTGCGCTAGACATAATTATATAATGCTTGTGCATAACCTGACGCGTAACAGTATTCCGTCAAGATACGCAGCGAGAGGATCTGGCCTGTTCGCTAAGCTACTCGACAAATTTCCTTTTGAGGTACACCTACCATTTTATAACTATTGCGGTCCATTTACGAAATTGCAAACAAGGCTATCACGTGGTGACGTTGGAATAAACCCTTTAGACGAGTATTGCAAACAGCACGATATTGCTTACTCTCAGGCTCACAACAACAGTGATCGCAGCTACGCGGACGGGGTCTTGCGTCAACAAGCCTGGAACCGGGTTGTCGATTCCGACACATCCTTGGGAGAACGAGTCGCAGCACTTGCAGTGGCTAGTGCAATGAAGGCAAAGAAAAAATTAGGTTTTGGTTTGAGACGTCGCGGATCGCGAAAACCTCGAAAACAAGGTAAAAGAAAACACGGTCAGGGTTTGCACGCGAAACAGCGTAGGCGACGTTCACAACGACTTATTCCTGTGCCTAAGAAAGGAGGCTTTCTCCCCTTGCTCCTCCCTCTCCTTGGTGCTATTGGGGCCTTGGGAGGCGGTGCTGCTGCAGTCGCAAAAGCTGTCAACGAGTCTAAAGCTTCGCAAGCTCAACTGGCCGAGCAGAAACGTCATAATCTCGCTTTAGAGTCAATGCGCAAAGCAGTCAATGGTAAAGGATTTTACTTAGCCCCTTTTAAAAAAAACTTCCAATAAAGCTACCTCGTCATGCGATGTCTAACATCGAACTAGAAATCTGTGCTAAATCGCTAAAAATCCCATATTTTCGAGGAGTCTTTATGCGCGATCAACTACCCAGACGTATTCGCAGAAATGAAAGTGGTATTATTAATTTGGATCATTCCTCCGGTTCTGGGACCCACTGGACTGCCTACGTGAAATATGGTGACAATGTCACATACTTCGATTCTTACGGTAACTTACGGCCACCTCCAGAAGCTGTTCGCTACTTTATGAGTAGCAATGACATCGACCAGATCTTATACAATCATGATTCCAGTCAAAAATTCAATGCTCATAATTGTGGCCAGTTGTGCTTGAAATTCCTATATAAGATGTCTTCCGTTTTTGTCTAACTAGATTGAAGCTACCCGTCGCAGATCCACAATGTCGCTCTCTTTTATCATGTCTGGCAATTCATCTATCCTTACAGCTGACTTCAACCCCCCTCTTTATCTTGAAGAAAGTTTCGACTACGAAATTGGCTTATGCAATTTTGATAGTTTCAATATGATTCCGAATATTGATGAAACCAACAATTACTTTCCGTACGGCAACGGTGGTCTAACCATTCCGACGGGAGCCTATGAGTTAGCGGAGTTAGAACAATATCTGCAACATAATCTTCCGAAAGACTATAACCTTTCTCTCATACCTCATGCCAACACCTCAACTGTTTCCCTATATGCCAATTTTCCCATTGATTTTACTCAACGTAAAACTTTCGCAAGACTTTTAGGTTTTCAACCACGTTTCCTAAAGGCGAACGAATTTCACGAGTCTGATTTCCCAGTTGAAATTCTCAAAGTCAATGCCGTATCTATTGACTGTAGCATCGCCACAGGTTCCTTTCACAATGGTCAACCCTGTCATATCATACATCAATTTTTTCCGACCGTTTCTGCGGGGTATAAAATTGTGGAATCGCCTCAGAACATACTGTATTTTCCTGTTACTGTGAAAGCCATCACAACGCTAACGATTCGTGTAATTGACCAAGACGGGGAGCTCGTCAATTTTCGTAACGAAACTATTACCATTCGCCTCCATTTGAGAGCCGTTAGCAATGGGCATTAGATTCACCAACCATAACATCTGGCTTGATAGTAGTTTCATTCATCAGTATAAAAAATCTATACGGAAGCGCCGTCCTGTCAGTACATCTAACACAACCGTTGGAAACGGATTCAAGCATTCCACGTCTCCCAAGCTCACTACTGAGAACAAAAAGTTTTTGCAGTCGTTAGGATTTCAAGTATATTCGTGATGAGTATTTTAAATGTAACACAGCCCCCAGTCGTAGATAACTCTATTACTGAAATGGAGTATCACACATATCAACCGTTTATCAACGCCAAATTTGACTATAATGACGAAATTCGTATTGCAGTTCAGAAACTAGATACGTATACATTACCATCTCAGAGCATGCTATATCTCGAAGGTAGTTTGACAAAAAGTGATGGTTCAAAGATTGAGACTCTAAAACTCGTTAACAATGCATTCGCTTTTTTATTTCGCGAAATTCGTTATGAATTGAACGGCGTTGTTATTGACTCGGTGCGCGGTGTAGGTCTTACCTCCACGTTAAAGGGGTATCTCTCCTACAACGAAAATGAAAGTTTGCGTCTGCAAAATGCTGGATGGTTTCCCAAAGATACGACCATCGCTGATAGTGGAAAGTTTAACGTTTGTATCCCATTAGCCATGTGGATGGGTTTTTTTGAAGATTACAACAAAATTATGCTGAACATGAAACAGGAATTAGTGCTAATACGTAGCGCGTCTGATTCGGATTCTGTGGTGAGCACAATAGAGGAACTGCCTAAAATTACTCTTGACAAAATACAATGGCGCGTTCCTCATGTTTCGGTCGACATACCTCAACAATTAGCGCTAACAAAACTCCTTAACAAAAATATCGATATCCCAATCTACTTTCGCAGTTGGGAACTTATAGAATACCCCTCTCTTTCCGAGACTACACGCCACACGTGGCCAGTCAAAACGACCACGAAGCTTGAAACACCTCGACATGTTCTAATCGCATTTCAAACCGATAAGAAAAATAAGGTAACTTCCAATATGTCCACCTTTGATCACTGCCATTTAACCAACATTCGCGTCTTTCTCAATTCAGATCGTTTCCCGTACAACGATTTGCATCTTGATTTCGATAACAACAAATTTGCCACACTCTATGATATGTTCTCTAAATTCCGATCTATCTACTATCACACGGGCAATGAACCACTGTTTACCCCTAACACCTTTAAGTCAGTAGCCCCTATAACACACATCGATTGTTCTAAGCAAAAGGAGAGCATTCAGTCTGCATCCGTTGTTATGCGCATAGAATTCGAAACTAGTCAAAGTATTCCCAAAAACACATCGGCATACTGCTTGATTCTACATGATCGAGTATTTTCTTACAATCCTTTGACTAAAATTGTAAAACAGCGTTAACTCCCACAATTATATATTCTTCCTCTTGCCCACTGACTACCATTCTCATCATGACTGCCGCATACAAACTAGCTCTCTTGCAGCATCGTCAAAAACTCAAAGCTCTACGAGAAGCTCTTGACGCTTACTGCAACAAAATTTGCGTCTTTAAACGATTCAGTCGCATGCAACTATGAGTCTTGTCTTAGATGTTCAGGGTTTCACAGTAGAGAACAAGAGATTTATAGTAAAAGAGCTTGCTGGCTTTGATGGATCTCGAATATTTCATTACATTTTCAAGCAACCCTTCTCGTGGGATCTTCTCCCTGACGCATTGCAAAAACAAGCTTCTTGGTTAACGAGACATTACCACTGTATTGACTGGATGTCAGGATATACACCACTACACAGTATTTCGAAGATCCTCCAGGAATTAACGTCGCAGGCTGATCGCATTTTTGTCAAGGGTAAAGAGAAAGCCGACTACTTACGACAATATTCCGCTAAGCCTATCATCGAATTTGATGAGCATCCTCGTATAGTCGCTCAACCTGCAAGCTGTCTAGCCCACACTAAGGATATCTGCATTTGTGCACTTTCTAATGTTTATTTTTTATATGATAAATTTATCATGTCATAATTATGTTTTCATACTTTATGCATTGATAAACTTTGATATTATCTCACTTTTGACGTTTTATTCCCCTATCATCAAAACTAACGTTGATGAATTACTCGCCAGTTACCTACTGCGAATGAAAAAATTGAATTGAAACTCAAACATTGCTTATATCATGTATATTAAAATACAAAGATTAGTACAGGTACACTTAGTTACAATCAAATACATTTTAGATATCAAATCGCTCATTCCAGACTTTCTCCCTATGCTGAACACACAACACTCTGTTCAGTTCGGGAGCATACTGTGATATTCGTTGTTGAAATCTGCTACGGTCTGCAGCATGCTCTTGCCAGTTACCCATTCGCGCCACTTTTGCTGCATACTTCCATACGACCAAACGTTGCGTACGTATGATATCACTAAAGTGTACCCGCTTTTCACTCATTGTCTACAGATCACAGAAGAACACTAATCTTCTCCCATCAGCTTCCACAATTCTTATGCTTCTCACTCGGTGCACGTTTTGCGTTGGTCGCTGGCTGGCCTTACTGTGATGATCCTTTATCAAATCGCCTAGTTTCGGTGGCAGCTGGTTCATAATAGGGTAGAACAACTCGCATCTTCGGGTATATTCTATGTGGTTGAACAAACCCAGAGCACATAGTTTTCCCTCCTCATAGTCCGTAAGGGCTCTGTGCAATCTTCGCAGCTTCTCCGTCATAGTATGCCGTTCGGGTACATCTATTTTCAACGCCCACTCATTAAACTCATTTTCAATTTGTTGTTTCACTGGTTCCAATACACTTTTTTCTAAGGTGGTTAGTGACATTTTAGTTAGCAGCTCTGAGACTATACGCAAGCATAAAGTGATGCGGAACTCTGGTCTCTTGCACCTTTATACCTCGCTTTATTAACAGAACCAGTTTTTCCTTTATGACGCGCAGACAAATTTGAGATCCAGGCCACTAATCTAGGCCAAGGCAATAACGGAGGTTATCAGACATCCTTAACCCCTAGAAGGACGTATGAAGTCACTTATCTAGGTCAAACCAATGACTGAGGTCATCCGACGTCCCTATAAGGAATGTATCACGTTAACCCCTGTTCCACTATGTACGTCCAGCATTCCATAGGGTTTGCGTTGTATGTCACTCTTCTGCAGATCTACCCAGTTTATCAAATGACCTACTTCCATCCTCCTCTCCGCTCTCGAACCGCTCGCCCTTGTACATACTGTTTAATTTTTCTCGAAACTTCAGTCTCGACTCCCTGATCGCTAGACATCGACATTATAATAACAGTTTCGCAGCACTACTATTCACCCAAAAAAATTGTTTCTGAACATCTTCCTGGGGCCCCCACTTCAACCCCATGATATTAAAACCCCTAGAACGTAGAGTATATAGTACAAGATCATTTTTTCCAGGTCAAGGTTCCTAATCTAGGTCAGGGTTTATGAATGAGGTCATCAGATGGCCTTGACCCCCTAGAAGGAATGTATGTTCTGGGGTAGGTCAAGGTCACGAGGTCGTCGATCCTTCATATCTAGGTCAAGGCCTCAGAGGTCATTGACCCCCCCAGAACGTACAATATCTCCCTACTTTAATGTAGGCGTGGCATCGCTACAGGTTAGGTTAGGCTTGAGAACTTTGAGGTTAGCTTCATTCGTCATGGTGGCGGTGGTCGGTGGTGCCTGCTACTTGTGCTTGTGCATTTTTCTCCTATGATGATTGGATAGTTATCTGTGTTCTAGAACATGATTTTCACTTGTTATTTATTTATTTTATTTATTTATTTAACGGATTAACCATTTACAATAAAAGAATTCAACAAAAAGTAAATTACAACAGTCCAGTGAGCATATTCTCAGGCACAGTAGACTTTATGTAGGATATATAAAAATATAGAAAACTATAGCAATGTGGAACAATATAGAAATCTGGAGAAATACATAATACATAATAAAATAGTATAAACTAAAACTAAGCTTAATGTACTATATGCTTCAGAGCTGTTTTGAATGAAGCTGGCTCTGAGTCAAAGATTTCAAGGTGTTGTTGAAAGGCATTCGCAGTCTTTAATAACCTTGTTATTGGTTCGTTCATTCCATGATTTGTTGTACAGAATTTAACATGGAAGAGTTCTGTGTTTCTAGTTATCCGGTCATTGACATTAAATTGAATGCAAGCAAGCAGTTCAGGACAGTCAATCAAACCATTCAACAATTTATGAAGAAATCGCAGGTCATAGTCGATTCTCCTACTCTCAAGAGATTGAACGTTTAAAAGATTACTCATGGTAGAATTACTCACATCCGCTGGTAAGCCCATCTTAAATGCAGCGTATCTGAAAAATTTATTCTGAACTTTTTCAATTGAGCTAATATCAACCTTAAGATGTGGAGACCAAACAACTGTATTATATTCAAGAATACTACGGACTAATGAACAATACAAAACTCTTGCAATATTTACTGAAAGTAAACTAGCATTTCTTTTTATAAATCACAGTGTTTTATAGGCTTTTGAGGTCATATCCATAAAATGAAATTTAAATGACATTTTGGCATTAAACAATACTCCTAAGTCTTTAATTTGGTTCTTTACCGACAATCTTTGGTTTTTTATACTATAATTTGTGATTATGGGGCTATTGCTTCTTGAGAATGTGATTTGATAACATTTCGAGAAATTTAATTTAAGTAAGTTAACATCACACCATTTAACAAAGTTATCTAAATCTAACTGCAGGGATATCGCGTCTTGTATTGATCAAAGTGTTTTGAACAGTTTGAGATCATCTGCATATAGTAAACAACAGCTAGATTAGATGATCTCGGTTACATCGTTTATAAACAGGTTAAACAGAACGGGTCCCAAATGGGAACCTTGGGGAACCCCCGAGGATACATAAATAGGATTTGACGTGCAACCTGCATATCTCACAGCCTGTGTTCTGTCAGATAAATAGCTTCTAATCCATGAGTAGACTGAGCCAGATATCCCTAAGCTATTGATCTTTGAGAGTAGTAGATCATGATTTACCCTATCAAAAGCCTTGGTAAAGTCTGTATAGATAGCGTCTATTTGTTGTCTGTTATTAAATGCATTATGAATGTGATTTACGAAGACAACTAAATTTGTTGTTGTAGACCTGCTAGGGAAAAATCCATGTTGTTGAGGGTTTATTAATTTATTGACATCCCAAGACAGTTTTTTGGATACAAGGGAATCCAACAGCTTTGGAATCTCTGACTGCTTACAAACAGCTCGATAATTAGTGACATCATTTTTCGATCCTGACTTAAAAATCGGTGACAAAAAGCTATGCTTCCAAAGTTCAGGGAATATTCCTGTTCTCAGCGATATGTTGAATATATGTAGAATTGGAGTGGCTATCGTAAAAATGCATTTCTTCAAAAAGTAAAGTGGAATACCATCAGGTCTATGTGACAGCTTACTAGGAGCATTCAAAATGGAGTCGATTATTTCTTGAATGGTAAATTCGTAATTTGTAACACATGTAACATTTTTTATGGAATCGTGATTAGGGATTTGGTTAACATAATCATTTGAATAGACTGTTGCAAAGTAATCAGCGAAAATATTTACTATGTCTTGATTATTTCTAGAAGTAACATCATTGTAGCTCATAGATGAAGGTAGCCTATGTACATTTTTACAATCCTTGACATGTTTCCAAAAATATTGAGGATTAGAACAGATACTGTTTTCAACTCCATGAATATATTCATTGTAACATATGTCACGTAATTTGCGACATTGTTCACGCAGATAAACAAAGTTAAGATAGTGTTCTAGGTTACCAGTTAATTTATAGAGTTCATGAGTTTTCTTTTTACTAATCGTACATTGCTTTAGCTCAACACTAAACCACTTAGGGAAGTTAGTTGTTTTGTATCTTTTTATAGGAACGTACATAGTTATCCCAGTAAACAGAATATCATAAAAACAAGATACTATATAGTTTACGTCACTCGATTCTAGAATTTTAAGCCAATTAACCTGAGAAAAGTAATCATTCAATGTTATATAATTTCCATTTTTATAGTCGTAGAAGAACTCATGATAATCTAAGTAAGTATCCAAATCAAATTTTATTCCAAAAGTAACTGCACTATGGTGAAGAGTATTAGTAAATAAAGGATCGACTGGCTCTGAAACCAGTAAACTATGATCGTTAGAAAAAATAAGATCTAAATACACATTTCTACTATTCGGTACATTATTAATTTGATACATATTTAGAAAACCGAAGATATCACAAACAATTGAAGCCTTAGAATTACTTGAACTAACACTAACACCAAATTCATCATTAGACCAAATAGCTTCCGGTAAATTGTAATCACCGCATATTATAAATTTGTAGCCATGGTGGTTATCAAAGAGATTTTAAACAACATTAACATGTTCAATAAACTTTTCGTACTCTGATAATGGCGGTAGGTATACCCCACCAATAATAACATTCTGGCTATTTAAAGTGAATTCAATAAATAAGTGCTCAACAGAACTAGGAATAACATTAACAGCTCTAGCAGAAAATTGAGTTTTAATAGCTATAAGAACTCCACCCCCTCTAAATTTACCTGTAGCTTCCGAATCTCTGTCAAGTCTGAATATATCGTAACCAGTCAAGCCAAGTTCAGAATCAAAAAAGTCCTTATTAAGCCAAGTTTTAACTAATATAATTACATCATAAATTGAGCAAGACACTGACCTTTGAAGCTCTGCTAATTTAGTCCTAATACCACCAACATTATGATAGTACACTGTGGCGAATTGGGAGGCAACACTTATTTTTTGAGTTTTTTATAACCTGTGGGGTGCCCCGTACATACTTGATGAACACCTCTTCACCATTTTGCCTCCTCCTCGACAGCTCTTCTCTCGCCTTCTTTGTGATGTCTAACTGCATATTGGTCATATCGATGTCCACAAAGACTTTCCTTTCCTTATTAAGATTCTTCTTCTGCCTAATCACGGTCATTACGTCCTCGTGGTTTTGAAGAACAACTTTTAAGGCTCGAGCACCATTTTTATTTCTTTTGCCTATACGGAGTGTTTTTGTAATTTCAATATCTGTCTTCGTGATTTCCTTAACTCCTTTGCTTTATCCAAATCTCTATTGTGATCTTCCAGCCAAGTTATAGAACATGAGATTGTTAGCTTTTTTCTGACGCTCATAAACTTCTGTGATTACTGTTTCTTCGGAGAACGATTTTTGTAACTGATTCTTGAGCTTGTTAATTTCGTTATACATCTCATCAATTCTTCCTAATAACGTGGGAATTAATTTAACACCACTTTGACAATCCTCACAATAGTAGTTTTCCTTTCAAATCCATAACCTTTAGTTCTGATGCATTTAAATCAGAGCAAGATCTATGCACAGATCTATCACAGCTATCACAGGATATTGTGACATCATTATTCCTAAAACCTTGACGGACGCTAGCACAAACCATCCTCCTCTGTTACCTTGTTTGAAAAATTATGGTACGCCTCTGGATAGGAGGAATTTATCGACGAAGCGATATCAGTGCTAAATGTTTTTACCTCAGTGCTGTGGTTTTTGTCGAACTTCTTATACATCCGTGAAAACGCGCTGGATAATTAAAATCTTCTAATTCATGGTTCATCATCAAAGACTGCACTTTTCCGAAGTACACACATGAATTTAATTTCTGCCAAATTTCAATGAAAACAGTTCACTATTTAACTACAAAAAGAATAGTTTTTTACAGACCAAATATAAATACGACTACACTCTCTGAACTCTCGAACTTGTGTATTTAGTTTGTGTGTGTATTTAGTTTAAAACTTCATCTAGGAGCGACTAGGGTGACTGTAACTATTTTGTCTCTGTAAATTACGGACTTTGTAGCACGATGTGGTAGCAACTCTCTTGTTCAGAGTCTAATCTCTATGTTCTAGTCTTACTTGTCGTAGGTACCCTAATTAATATATAATAACCACTAGCAACACATTTGATATATTTGTGACTATGCATTTTCAGTTTTCATTCTACTAAATTTGATTAAAATACAACGACAACATTTTGGTGAAAATCTAGCATTGTAGTTAATGAAGTGTATTTGAATGTACACCGTATGCTTTAAAATAAAACGTGTTTTTTTATTTTGCAGGATAATACAGAAGGACGATTCCGTGCAATGAAATATGTGTTTTTTTAATGTGTACATTAAACTTATGCAATTATAAATACAGGTTCCGTGTTCTGTTTCATATATTTTTTTTTCATCAATCCCTAGGTAAAGTAGAGTCCAGAGATATACCATTTGTGTACGTTTTGCGCTATATAAAAACTGCATACCATCTCTTAGTACAGTTCATCATTTGGAATAGATACAGTTTTGATAATATTCAATGGTTACCATTATTTTACTTTCGTACTCGTAACCAATTCATGGAATGTGCTTTTAACCAATTTTCTAACAAAACACAACCATTTAGAATGGTGAAAATGAAACACTAAGTTGTATTTGAACGTAAATCTGTCGGATGACGTTCACGATGTATATTTTGACTGAACTATGATAAGACCGACACAGTCCAGGATTATTAAGCGACTCGATCGATGAAGAGGACCGGACTTAGTCAAATTGTTTGGGCAGGTATTGCTACCGCTAGCAACGCCAATCTGCTTTTACTTTTGTGCGTCACTTTTCTGTCTGAATCGGACGTTTTCTTCTGAAGTGTCACAGCTAGAGTATGTTTCGGCCTTGGGAAGATAATGGGATTTCACAGCGATGTGAATTACCCTGCAGCAGTGAAGCTACGTCGGCGGTTTGTCATTACGGTGGTGAAAGTAGTGACTATAGTACGGACACTGATAATGAATTTGAACAAAGGGAGGTGGAGGTAGACCAATTAAAACCTCACAAAAGGTCACATCTTAGCGCAGATGCAAAACAAATAGTACTAAATGATAATGAACTAACGAACGATCCAGAGAATGAAAATAAGGGGAGTATGATCAAAAAGACGTCACTTCTAACACACGTTCCATATCCAACAGTATGTGAAATTTTGAGAAAGGGGCCACAAAAGAGGAAGCGTAGGTTTGATGCTGCTGTTTCAAAAGAACTAGATCCCACGATCACAAAATTATTGAGGAATATTGTGTACGAAAAGTATAAAATTAATGAACTGCCCACAATCGAATCCGTTCAAAGACAATTGGCTAGAATGGGGTAACAGTATCCAAGGAGTACGTTGCAGCGATGGATTAGGAAGATTGGGTTTAGGTACAGAACTGTGAACAAACGAATGGCTATAATGGAAAGTGCAAGGATTGTGGGATGGCGGCACGATTACTTGCATAAGATAGAGCAATACCGGAACGAGGGGAGGTCAGTGTACTACCTTGACGAGACCTACCTTGACGAGAAAAGGGATGGACCGACGGTACAAAGAAGTGTTAGCTAAAAGGCGTTCCACCAAATAAAGGATCCCGTATAGTTATCTTACACTGCGGATCATCTGACGGCTAGGTCGAAAACGCACTCAAAATTATGTGGAAAGAAAATTGAAGACTGCAATATAGACTACCAGAAAAACATGGACTCGGGAATATTTGAGCAATGGTTTTAGTATAGCCTTATTTCCAATTTAAAGCTATTTAGCGTCATCGTAATGGACAACGCAAGCTATCACTCCAGACAAAGGTACAAAATTCCGAATTCAACGTTATCGAAGGCGGAAATACAAGATTTTCTCATAAAACAGGATTTGTACTTTGAAGAAACTTACAAAAAAAAAGTGAATGATTGATCCTCCACACTGAACAGTTTGAGAAACAATATGTCATAGAAAGCATAGCTAAAAAGTATGGTCATGATGTCTTCAGGTTGCCTCCCTATTTTTGCATTTTCAGTCCTATAGAATTAATTTGGGGACAACTAAAACAACGAATCGAACGTTAAAATTGAGTGTAGAAAGGAATAATTTACCATATGGTTTATACGGTTATATTGAAATGTCTCTACCATATATTTATCAACAGATAATAAAGTTTCAAACATCTTGTTCAACCAACTGATGTATGAGCACTTTATTGGATGGAATGAAAATTTTCGTTGTTGCCCACTCCAACGAATTCGAACGCCCAGTCCGACCCCGTTCCCTTTCTCTGTCGGCACTTTTTGCGGAGATCCTCACTTTGTAAACAAATGGTATATCTCTGGGCTTTACTATACCTAGGCAGACAACAAGACTTACAAATAAATGAAATAAAGTTAGTGATAAAAGGTACTAGTTTATTTCAACATAAATTCTTTAAAGATATACCAGGAATCTTCTTACAATATTCCATACATCTTAATAATAATCGTAGAATATTCTGAGGGAATAACCCATGCACATTTTTTGGATTCCCATTTTCATATTATTGGAATGTTCATCAGATAATCTATATATTCATGGACTTTTCATGGAATGATACAATGTTCCAAAATGGTGATTCTTAGAATGTTCCTAGAATATATTGTGCTGTCTGGGATGTCTTTTGAGTTTGTTAGCACACATATCAATATAACTACTTCACCAGTAAAATATATGAAATACAAATCACTCATGATTTGATAAATACAAGAATCAAGTAATAAAATCATAACATAAACACTCAGCACTCATGATTAATAAATACAAAAGAAATGTTAAGAAACAAATAATAAAAAAAACCATATCATAACATTTCTGTGTTTTGATTTCATTCTCTCTTGGTTGGTACACACGCATGCTAAAAGAATCTGGTTACCATGGGCACACATACAACATTGGGTTCTAAATTCCACCACTAGACGTGTTGATCACTTTGGCTATTTCTAAATTGGGTATCGGTTTTGACAGTGACCAGTTGCTCACTACAAAATTGGTGCCGTGACCAGGATGACTGTCTCAAGGGCCCAGGGATAGTTGTTCTGGTCAAAATTGTTGCTGCTGCGAAGGAGGCATGTCACTGTGTACTAATTTCAGATGAGGTATGGTTTATTAATCATGAAAGATCTTTTGTTGTTGTCATGTGTGATACTGCGTAGCAATGTTTACAGAGTGATCTATACTGAACGATGGAGAGCCAAAATTTTACACCAAAAACCAGAAAGAATTTGAGCGAGTTAGATAAAGCCCAAATTTCTCAAGTCTTATCAAGAGGTGGTACGTTTGTTCCTGATATGAGAGTATGACCGCAAGAAAGCCCTTGTGAAAAATGTCAACCAGTTGAAAAATCTTCTAAGACAACCACCAGCCATGGTACAGCTTCTTGCAGACACTTTGGCAGGTCAGTTTCATTTTTAATGCCCTATCAACCATTTAAACTTCTGTTTTTTATATTATTATTTATTCTCTGAGAAACAGGAAAAGTTTCAAATCTTATATGTTTGGAATATTGCTATTTCCCTATGACAAATTTTACTATGATAACATATTTCTTATTTTCTTAGCTGCGGAGTTTGCTGAAACCATTGCAGCCACATATGAATGTGTCAGCTGATCGAACTCTTCAGGGGACTTTTAAATTTACTTTAAAGATATCCATCTACTGTTTTGCTTTTTGCTTCATGTATGTCAGTCAGTACTCCTCTTCAATACGAATTTCTTCCTCTGGTGCCATAACTAGGTTTAACATTGCTCTATCTCAGTTTTTTGTGAACGCACTGCAATTGAAGTGATGTGGAGTCCTCCCTTTCTCACAAAACCATTTCTTCATACTTCCTATTCTATATCTGATACTATTTGTTCCTTGATATCTGTGAACCTTTCTTTTCCAGCATGGTCTCACCTCTAGGGGCGTGGAGATCGACCAAGGATATGTAAAGGTCATTTTCAGGTAGCCTAAACCAAACATCTAAAACAGCTTGGGACTTTCTTAGGATTGTGTGTTCTTTATCTTCATTTTATCCAGGGTTATAGTGATTTGCTATTAAATCCTGACATTTGTCTGGGGATGTTTTTCTGTTTCTTTCCCTCATGCATTAGTTACAATAATAATCATTATTATGATTTTATAATACATTGGGATATGTGTCACTGACAATAGATCCACTGAAAGACTGGACACTCTGTGTATGAAAATTTGGCATGGCATTTTTGACTGACATCCGCGCCATCTATTCGGGTTGCGTGTGTCACTACAATGCATTCACGAATCGATTACTGGAAACTGTAGATATTCACGACCTAGGTTAATCTAAAAAGTTTGGTGTAGGTGACCGACGATAGGTGGGGTAGGTTACGGAAAGAGCGGGCTTTTTGAAATACCATATAAGCTTATTCAGCCTCCAGACAACGTGGTAACTTGTCATAACAATTTACCTTACGCATTCATTACCTGTTTTGAAAGTGGACCTGATTAAAAACAAATTAAAGCATTAATTTAAAAGAATGGAATTGATAAGTGGCGTAATAATAAATAAAACTAATATTGTTCACGACACGTACTCCATTTTTTTTAATTAGTGTTTTAACTTTTCTAATCGGTGCAATTTTCAAAATAGGTAATTAATGAGTAAATTTTTGTGATAAGCTGCCACGTTGTATAGGACATTCAACTGATTATGTAAGAATGGGAATATATTAGATATGCATTACTGTAATAAAGCAAAACAAACCCTTTTGTAATTTATTTCAATACGACAATTGCTTAAATAAAATCAGCTACACAAGGTACAAAAACAATTCATATAAAAGTAAAGCATGATTTATTCACTAGACTCACTATTTCATGATAATTACAATCCTTTGATGGCATATAGTTTGAAGAGTAAAGAGGTAATATTCCTTAACTATTCATATTGATGCAGGCAAGATGTTTGTATATTTGTAGGTTTGGGTTACCAATCCGTTCTAACGGGCGTCTCTGTATACGCTGGTCAGATGGGATTTAATGTCTGAAATAAAAAAATTTATTTTTAGACCATTGGACCTCACTTTCAATGCAATGGTTTGCCAAAGAGAGGGAATGCTGCACACCTTTATGGCAGCGTATGTGATTGTGAGCAGTAATACAAGTTATATGAGTATGAGTAGTAGTGTTTAGTAATGCATTCAAATGATATATGTATATTTCATGTAGAAATGATCAATCTTGTATTAATTTTGCATCAAAATTCACAATACAAAAATGAGGTTAGCGGTATAAATCAGGCAAATCACTTACCTTCGCGCATCCACATTCTTGCAATTTGGCGCAAGACAATGGCGTAAATATTTAGAACCCATTCCTAAATACATATAGACAACAATAGGCAGACAAAAATCTCAAAAGTAGTGCAAAGTTGCAAAAAGACGCCAATCGACAAAAGCGAGCAACGACAATGTCAGTTACGACAATGGCTGTCAAAATGACGTTAGGCGTAACAATTGGGCCACTTCTATTGATGCATCTAGGAATCTGTTTGAAACAGAGTTGGCTGATCAATAGTTCACGCAACCCCACTACGTGTGCTAGGTGGCTAGCGCTTACGCCGCTACACAGGGTCCTCATTTGAGTTTCACACCCCTGATATGTGTTACGTCAAGAATGTCATCTGTGAAGTCTACCTTGACAGCTGATGGCTGGCTTCTGTCGAACTGTACTGTCTAGTTCATGAGTGTCCATGTTGACAGATCGTAACAGGTTTTACATGAGGCGTGGGATCCAATGTTATCAGGTGTAACCGATGTGATTGTTTCGTTTTACATGAGGGGCGAGCTCCAATGTTGCCAGATAATAACCGATGTGATTGCTTGGTCTTTTACATTAGGGGCGAGGTAAAGTCAAGTACATTTCTGACTTTTAGTTCTATTATGGTCCACACTGTGTGTCAACCCTATCTTATTCTAATGTTTACACATTGTGGATCCCACATCCAGGTGAAAGTTGTGGAAACTTAATATTTCCAATTTGAAGTTTTTCAATCGAATGTTTGGTTGAAATTTTCAATTGTTTGACTTGTTATCAAGTATTGTGACTTAAAAGAAGTCCTTGGATGTTCTTCATTTCGAGTTTTGGAAGATTATTTACTGTTTGAATTTCATAAATCTGCTGATTGAATTTTTATTGTTGCATGTATCGACGCGGCGGTGCTCCTGAGGCCATGGAACTACCAGAAAATTTTTCCAGCCAGGAACTAAGGGATGTTGGAAAGCTATCCAGCCTCCTTCGTCTTTGGATACCTTTCCAAAGGGGCGTTTGTGGTGATCTGGAACGCGCTCCTGGCTGCCAGACGTTAGGACGCACCTTTAGCGGTCGCGTGACCGAAGTTTGACATTGATGTCATCGACGGATGATTTATAAAAAAATTTCATATCCTGAGTATGAGTGTAATTAGTCGATGAAGTTAAGATAAGTAATGTAATTGATTATTACTACATCCTATATTGTTCAGATAGCTTGATATTTGTCAGATCATGAGTGATTTTTCATACAGTAAATAGTTCCGTATTAATTTTCAATCTGTGATTCAACTGCTGTTCTGTAATGCTTCCTTCCTTTCCTTTCATTCTGTAACAGTTCCGTGTTCACAGCACAAGATACTGTTTTGCGATGCTTTTGGGTTTTGACTTGAATAAAGTAGTGGGTTGTGGTAATCATTGCCATGGTTTTGTTGATAGTTTGTTTATTAATTACGAGCGGGGATTGTTTTTAAAAAAACGTAACAAGCTGGAGACCAAAATTTCAACAAAAGGGTTTTTGAGTCTTTTTCACGAATATTTGCAGGTATCTGGTGTCTTTTGAGTTTGTATTATTAACTAACGTGGTCTGGCTACGATACTTTTAAACTACTATATATCTGGGCTTTTAAGACGACTTTATATGGTGTTGGGTCTCTGATTTACGTCTACTCTAGGTATTGGTGAACAGAGGCAACTCTGTCTTATTTATCTGTATCTATTTAAACCTTTACTGATTCTCTTTATGTATATACGATATTTATTATTATAGTTGTGGAAACCACGGTGACTGTCCCCGAACTGTCTACCTAATCACTTACCCAGAGTGGAAGTGGGGAATGATTCAACGCGTGTACGTGTGAACGTACCATACGTTTCCTCCAACCAGCCCTTTTATATGTTGTTTATTGTTTGATACGCGCCGAATACAACAGAAAATAACAGAAAGCAGCTCTCAAAACAACAGAAAGCATGCAGATAACGGCAGTAAACGGTAGAAAACGACCGAATACAACCGAATAGAACAGAAACAGCCCACAACAATAGAAAGCAGGCAGACAACAGCGCTAAACAATAGAAAACGACTAAATACAGCCGAATACAACAAGAAAAGAACAGAAAACAGCTAAAAACAACAGAAAGCAAGCAGATAACAACTGCAATCGACAGAAAACGGCCAAATACAACCGAATAGAACAGAAAACAGCCCACAGCAACAGAAAGCAGGCAGAAAACAGCGCTAAACAATAGAAAACGACTAAATACAGCCGAACACAACAAGAAAAGAACAGAAAACAGCTAAAAACAACAGAAATCAAGCAGATAACAACTGTAAACGGTAGAAAACAACCAAATACAACCGAATAGAGTCAAAGCCAGCTAAAAACGACAGAAAGCAAGTAGATAACCGCGGGAAACAGTAGAAAACGGCTAAACACCTCCGAATACAACAGGCAAGAGCAGAAAACAACTAAAAACAAGAGAAAGCAAGCAGATAACTGCAAACGATATAAAACGACCAAATACAACCGAATAGAGTCAAAACTAACTCAAAACGACAGAAAGTAAGCAGCTAACAGCGGGAAACAATAGAAAACCACTAAGCACAGCCGAATACAACAGAAGTGAGCAGAAAACAACTAAAAACAAGAGAAAGCGAGCAGATAACAACTGCAGACGATAGGAAACGTCCAGATACAGCCGAGTAGAACAGAAAACAGCGCATAACAGCAGAAAGCAAGCAGATAACAGCGCTAAACAACACAAAACGACTAAACACAGCCGAATACGACAGAAAAGAACAGAAAACAGCTAAAAACAACAGAAAGCAAGCAGATAACAACTGCAAACGATAGAAAACGACCAAATACAACCGAGTAGAATAGAAAACAGCCCACAGCAACAGAAAGTAGGCAGAAAACAGCGCTAAACAATAGGAAACGATTAAATACAGCCGAATATAACAAGAAAAGAACAGAAAACAGCTAAAAACAACAGAAAGCAGGCAGCTAACAACTGCAAACGATAAAAAACGACCGAATACAACCGAATAGAACAGAAAACCGCCAACAACAACAGAAAGCAGGCAGACGACAGCGCTACACAATAGAAAACGACTAAATACAGCCGAATACAACAAGAAAAGAACAGAAAACAGCTAAAAACAATGGAAATCAAGCAGATAACAACTGTAAACGGTAGAAAACGACCAAACACAAATGAATAGAGTCAAAACTAACTCAAAACGACAGAAAGCAAGCAGATAATAGCGTGAAACGATAGAAAACAACTAAACACAGCCGAATACAACAGAAAAGAGCAGAAAACAGCTAAAAACAAGAGAAAGCAAGCAGATAACGGCTGTAAACGGTAAAAAAACGACCGAATACAACCGAATAGAGCAGAAAACAGCGCAAAACAACAGAAAGCAAGCAGATAACAGCGCTAAACAATAGAAAACGACTAAATACAGCCGAATACAACAAGAAAAGAACAGAAAACAGCTAAAAACAACAGGAAGCAGGCAGATAACAACTGTAAACGGTAGAAAACGACCAAATACAACCGAATAGAGTCAAAACCAGCTAAAAACGACAGAAAGCAACCAGATAACAGCGGGAAACAGTAGAAAACGGCTAAGCACAGCCGAATACAACAGAAAAGAGCAGAAAACAGCTAAAAACAAGAGAAAGCAAGCAGATAACAACTGTTAACGGTGGAAAACGACCAAATATAACAGAATATAGTCAAAACTAACTCAAAACGACAGAAGGCAAGCAGATAACAGCGAGAAAGAATAGAAAACGACTAAACACAGCCGAGTACAACAGAAAAGAGCAGAAAACAGCTAAAAACAAGAGAAAGCAAGCAGATAACGGCTGTAAACGGTAGAAAACGACCGAATACAACCAAATAGAACAGAAAACAGCACATAACAACTGAAAGCAAGCACTAAACACTATTGTTTAGAACAAAAAACGACTAACTACAGCCGGATACAACAAGAAAAGAACAGAAAACAGCTAAAAACAGCAGAAAGCAGGCAGATAACAACTGTAAACGGCAGAAAACGACCAAATACAACCGAATAGAGTCAAAAATAACTCAAAACGACAGAAGGCAAGCAGATAACAGCGGCAAACAATAGCAAACCACTAAGCACAGCCGAATACAACAGAAATGAGCAGAAAACAGCTAAAAACAAGAGAAAGCGAGCATATAACAACTGCAAACGATAGGAAACGTCCAAATACAACCGAATAGAACAGAAAACAGCGCATAACAGCAGAAAGCAAGCAGATAACAGAGGGAAACAATGGAAAACGATTAAACCCAGCCGAATACGACGGAAAATAACAGAAAACAGCTCTCAAAACAACAGAAAGCATGCAGATAACGGCAGTAAACGGTAGAAAACGACCGCATACAACCGAATAGAACAGAAAACAGCCCACAGCAACAGAAAGCAGGCAGAAAACAGCGCTAAACAATAGAAAACGACTAAATACAGCCGAATACAACAAAAAAAAAGAACATAAAACAGCTAACAACAACGGAAATCAAGCAGATAACAACTGTAAACGGTAGAAAACGACCAAACACAAACGAATAGAGTCAAAACTAACTCAAAACGACAGAAAGCAAGCAGATAACGGCGCGAAACAATAGAAAACGACTAAGCACAGCCGAGTACAACAGAAAAGAGCAGAAAACAGCTAAAAACAAGAGAAAGCAAGCAGGTAACGGCTGTAAACGGTAGAAAACGACCGAATACATCCGAATAGAACAGAAAACAGCGCATAACAACAGAAAGCAAGCAGATAACACCGCTAAACAATAGAAAACGACTAAACACAGCCGAATACAACACAAAAGAGCAGAAAAGAGCTAAAAACAAGAGAAAGCAAGCAGATCACGACTGTAAACGGTAGAAAACGACCAAATGCAACCGAGTAGAGTCAAAACCAGCTAAAAACGACAGAAAGCAAGCAGATAACAGCGGGAAATAGTAGAAAACGGCTAAACACAGCCGAATACAACAGAAAAGAGCAGAAAACAGCTAAAAACAAGAGAAAGCAAGCAGGTAACGGCTGTAAACGGTAAAAAACGACCAAATACAACCGAATAGAACAGAAAACAGCGCATAACAACAGAAAGCAAGCAGATAACAGCGCTAAACAATAGAAAACGACTAAATACAGCCGAATACAACAAGAAAAGAACAGAAAACAGCTAAAAACAACAGGAAGCAGGCACATAACAACTGTAAACGATAGAAAACGACCAAATACAACCGAATAGAGTCAAAACCAGCTAAAAACGACAGAAAGCAAGCAGATAACAGCGGGAAACAGTAGAAAACGGCTAAGCACAGCCGAATACAACAGAAAAGAGCAGAAAACAGCTAAAAACAAGAGAAAGCAAGCAGATAACAATTGCAAACGATAGAAAACGACCAAATACGACCGAATAGAACAGAAAACAGCGCATAACAGCAGAAAGCAAGCAGATAGCAGCGCTAAACAACAGAAAACGACTAAACACAGCGGAATACAACCGAAAATAACAGAAAACTGCCCACAGCAACAGAAAGCAGGCAGATAACAGTGCTAAACGATAGAAAACGACTAAATACAGCCGAATACAACAAGAAAAGAACAGAAAACAGCTAAAAACAACAGAAATCAAGCAGATAACAACTGTAAAAGATAGGAAACGTCCAAATACAACCGAATAGAACAGAAAACAGAGCATAACAACAGAAAGCAGGCAGATAACAACTGTAAACGGTAGAAAACGACCAAATACAACTGAATAGAGTCAGAATCAGCCAAAAACGACAGAAAGCAAGCAGATAACAGCGGGAAACAATAGAAAATGGCTAAACACAGCCGAATACAACAGAAAAGAGCAGAAAACAGCTAAAAACAAGAGAAAGCAAGCAGAAAACAATTGCAAACGATAGAAAACGACCAAATACAACCGTATAGAACAGAAAACAGCCCACAACAACCGAAAGCAGGCAGACAACAGCGCTAAACAATAGAAAACGACTAAATACAGCCGAATGCAACAAGAAAAGGACAGAAAACAGCTAAAAACAAGAGAAAGCAGGCAGATAACAACTGTAAACGGTAGAAAACGACCAAATATAACAAAGTATAGTCAAAACTAACTCAAAACGACAGAAAGCAAGCAGATAACAGCGAGAAACAATAGAAAAACGACTAGACACAGCCGAGTACAACAGAAAAGAGCAGAAAACAGCTAAAAACAAGAGAAAGCAAGCAGATAACGGCTGTAAACGGTAGAAAACGACCGAATACAACCAAATAGAACAGAAAACAGCACATAACAACAGAAAGCAAGCAGATAACAGCGCTAGACACTATTACACAAAGTATTCCAGATGAATAATCACAACTTTTATTTAAACTTGCGACGATCGTTTCGACACACAGTGTCTTTTTCAAACAATGACTCTAAACTTACAATACTAGGCTATTTATATAAAATATACATGCTTAATGGTAACTATTATGGCTAATCGTTTGCTTTCCGAAAACCATGGGACAGATTTAGTAGGGGTGAATTATTTAAATCCGTTTGGTCGTTAAGTAGGTTACCTGAACATTTGAGCTTGTTGATTTCTAATGCTTCTAAAAAATTTTTTAATTTGCGTCCTCTTTGTTCTACGTGTAATATTTGAAAATCTTCGTTAAAATGATGGTTTTCAGAGATCAAATGATTGGCGTAATTTGAATTACAAAGTTCGTTAACAAATGATTTCTTGTGTTCATTGATGCGGTTCTTGAAAGCTCTCCCACTTTGTCCAATATATACTTTAGGACAATCCACACATTCTAATTTGTAAACACCAGACTTTTCGTTTTTATTTGATTTCGTTTTGTTGTTTTTAATTAAGTTGCCTAGTGTCTCTTTGCATCTGAATGATATATTGCGGTCCAATTTCTTGAGTTTAAGAGCAATGTTTTCCAATAGCTGTCCTGTGTATGTAATTGAGTTATATGCTTTATTAGATAGATTGTCGGTGATCTTAGGGTAAACTAAATTGCTTCTTGCTTACTATAGAATCAATTAGAGAAGGGTTATAACCGTTGTTGGAGGCAATTTGTTTTATTATATTTAGTTCTTTATTATAATTTTCGTCATTCATGGGCACGTTAATTAGTCTATTGACATAACTGTGATATGCTGCGATTTTATGTGAGTATGGGTGGTTGGAACTGCTGTGTATTGTGGTATCTGTGTGTGAGGGTTTATGATAAATTGAATATGTATGTTTGTTTTGTTGTAATTCAATTGTTAAATCTAAGAAGTTAATGGCATGATCTATTTCTTTTTCAAGTGTAAATTTGATTGCAGGATGTAATTTGTTAATTTCGTTCAGGAGATTATGTAGTTGTCTGTCAGTTCCGGTAAAACAGATTATTATGTCGTCTACATAACGATACCAATATATACATTTATTGAAATATGGTAATAGTTGAATCTTTTGTTCAAGGCTGTCCATAAACATTTCCGCGAGCAAAGAACTTAGTGGTTTGCCCATTATTAGTCCTTCTTTGGATATGTAGATTTTTTCGTTAAATTCGAAATAATTTTGATCCAAGCAAACTATTAGTGTATCGAGGATGTCCTGTTTTATTATGGGGTTTGTGTTGTTATTTGATAAATTTAGCATAAACAACTCCCAAGAACTTATAAAGAGAACAAAAGATATTATAACTCCTAATAAAGCTATCCTAGCCTCATTTGATGTACAAAACCTTTTTCCCAGTATACCACCAATAGACGTAATAAATATAGTCGACGAGCAGACGCCAAAATTCCTGGCTAAAGGACATCCGCAGATGGTTTGGTTGCTCTTCGCTCGACATATTCCGGATGGCTGTATCAAGGACAACGTTGGCTATTTGGATCGCCAACCTTCGAAAGGAGACGGCGTCATAAGAAGAAGATTAGGTGCTATTTGCAAAAACACAGTTGGGGGTGAGTTCCAAGGTTTGAAGTACAAAAAAAATGTTTTGAAAGCATGGTATGATAGATCCAGTAGTACTTTCAAACATTCTACTCAGTTTTCGTTCGAACTTTTTTTTTGTTACGAGAATACCAAGGAAATTCTGGAACACACTGTATATAAGTTGATGGGATTTTGAAGGAAAATTGTATTTTCTTCTTTTTGGAGCACTGAAATAAAATCTTTTTTTTAGGCTAGCAAATATTTTTTGCATTTAATTTACTGTTTACTTTTTAGTTATCGCTGGCTAGGTTTCTATTGCAGAAGTGCATAAAAATCACTACTCCGCCATCTTGGATGGTCCGCCATTTTGGATTTAGTGCCACATTATTTTTGGAGTTCCTCTCAACAGGCCCTTTCATTTGATACCCATACGGTAGCAGTGCATAGAAAATAACTATTCCGCCATCTTGGATGGACCGCCATACTGGATTTAGAATGACGTCGCGCATCTGATTAGGTAATACATTCAAATTTCTGATCAACGTTCAAGTAAAAAATGTTTACTGATACTTTTTGTTTTCGAACAAGGATTGCTGAAAGTTCAGCCTGGTTGTGCAATCGGCAACACTGGCTAGTTTTCTAGCGGGGTGGCATGGCGTTTCGGCGTTTTTGATATCTATGTTGAGTGTCCACGTGCCGCTGAGCCGCTATCATCACAGGAGTTCGTGTCTACTCACTGTCCGCCTCACAGGTCGCAACATCCAACCAAGGGCGGCGCCAGAAAATTATACAGGGGGGGGGGAGGGCGACTTAATTAAATTGAGTGCTCAAATCAGGGACAAAGGGGACAAACTTGGTTTTTGGTTATACAAGTTTCTTATCTTCGCTGCTCCAGGGGGGGTGGCACGGCCCCCCCTGCACCCCTCTGCTGGTGCCCTTGCATCCAACATCGGCAATAGCGATTTGTCCATTTCGCCTATCGTTTTCGTCTTTCGTCGCTGTTGTATCCATTACAGAATGTAGGTGTAGGCAATGAGTATGGTAACCAATTAATGATTATTCTTGGGAGAAGCAGGGTAGTTAGAATCTTCAACATTTCTAAGTTTTTACATTTAACATTTGAATTGATGGTTTAAGTTTATGTAATCAAATACTACACTTTATTATATTATTATTCATTATATAAGGGTTTTAGGTAGACTAGATTTTACGACCTTTCTTCTAAAATTTCTTTAGAAAAAGAAAGGAGCAATTCGTAGATATGTTTTTGGCTGTCGCCGCCACCCATTTTCGTCGGTCGTTCTATCTGTCCATGGCCGACTTTACTCACTAGGCCGGAGCATGAAATATGGCAACACTGAATCAGCGGGCCGGGTTTTTATTTGAGGTTAAGTCATGTGTATTCTTCCAGAGCAGAAAATATGGTTGGAAGGTGATTGTTAATGTGTTTCTAATTATTACCTCCACAAACGAAACTATAAAGGTAAAAAGATGACTGCAAAGTGTGTAGTTGCGTGTAGTTGCCAGGTTGCACTAGCAATTAGTGCTTCCAATGGAGGACATAAACAGAAGTGGGTGAAAGGTATTCCTCATAAGGGCTGGTTATATTTATAAGAATAAAGACAATAATTAGAAACATTTTAAAGGATAAGACCTATTTTAAACCACAATGTGGTACCTACAATGTTTTCTGGACCTCCCAAGTATCACAGAAAAAGACAGTTAATAGAACTCATCTGGGCATGCATCTGGGCATACCTACGAAAAGATTTGATAGTGAAAGGGAATACAAAACCAGCAAGAATGGCTTCAAAGCGACCTAATAGTGATTTTTTCTAGCTCAAGTTAAAACTTACAAAGTAAATTGAGTGTTCATTAGCAATTGTGCTTTCAATAAGGGACATAAACAGAAGTGGGTGAACGGTATTCCTAGTATGGGCTGGTTATATTTATAAGAATAAAGACAATACTTTACAAATATTTCAAAGGATAAGACCTATTTTAGAGCACAATGTGGTACCTACAATGTTTTCTGGACCTCCCAAATATCACAGAAAAATATAGTTAATAGAACTCATCTGGGCAAGCCAACGAGGGCATGCATCTGGGCATACCTATGAAAAGATTTTATAGTGAAAGGGAATCAAGACCAGCAAGAATGGCTTCACAGTGACCTAATAGTGATTTTTTCTAGCTCAAGTGACAATGTACAAAGTAAATTGAGTGTTCATTTAAGTGGAAGTGGAAGTGGCAGCAGGAAACAGGTTGCTTTATTTTTATTTTGTAGTGTCTGACTATGATGAACCAGACATCAGATGTAAGTGGTATTAGTAGTAGTACTTCTAAAAAGCATTTTTTCTTACTTTATTAACCCAGATGAACTCTAATACATTTAAAATGTAATAATTATTCTGAAACTATAGGCCCACTATTTGACAGCTAAGCCACGTTGCCACATCTAAGGCTCCGGCCTAGTGTAGAGTCGGCCATGATCTGTCTGACGGCTTATTTGTTGATGTCTTTCTAACCGCGACATCGCAAGCAACCACAGAACCAATTTTGATAAAATTTGGGGAGCGATACGCTGCGAGGTCGTAGTACGTAATTGTACCACTAACCACTCAGACAAAAAATTAAACGAATACTAGCAAAATGAATAACTGTATAGATACATGTGGTATCATCCTTTACGTACTTATAGCTCTTAAATTAATCACTTTAGACCCCAAGTGTGCCAGTTTGTTGGACTTGTTTTATCGGGAGAACACGGAAAGGCACAAATATACAGGGTGTCCATGAATAATTTTGAATTGGATGTCACGTGACCAACAACAAATACCTCGTTGGGTAACATAATAACAAGAAAATATTCAACATTTGGTCTAATTTACACCCCCAAACTTATAATTATGTACTGCTGCTCAGTTCCCATATATTCCTTGTCTTAATCGTCGTAGGACACCCTGTATATATTTTGTATCTTTAAATTTTTTGGTTTCACTTTCTTACAAAATAATGAATTTGGTCCAATTTAACATCTTTGAATGCTAAGAACCCTTATACAAAAATGAATACTTAATCGCTTTTCCACGCCAACCCCTAACACTGGCTGGCGTTTGCACATGGTTAGGGAATGAAAAAGTGCCGGCCCTGGAGGGGAGGAGAAAAAAATTTGTGACAAGTACTGAATCAATAAGTTTGACTATATTCTTTTATGATTCCACCATTATTTAACGAATTGGCCTTTAGATCGCACGAAAATAGATGAGAGCAGAAAGTACAACACTTTGCGCGACTTCGCGCGAAAAAACGTTCGCGCGAAGTCGCCTGCACTGTAACCCTAGCCTTATTTCCAAGTTCCCCCTATTTCTACCAGTACGTACAATAACGAGTATGGCCGCGGCAGTATTCATATATTCATAACTGGCAATGATGTTGCGAAAGGTGCTGCCGTTCCAAGAATCAAAATGAAATCAAACAAATGCCGAAGCGTGCCGCACGTTGGTGCCGCAGTGCCGCACTATCCCTAGACCGTTGCTGGCTTCGGAAAGACTGTCGGCAGTGTCGGCTCCACTGTCGGCTCGACTGTCGATGTCGGCTTTACTCCTCAAACAGTAACAGAGACGGCCGCCCCCCCATACCAGAATATTAATTCAGCTTGTGAACAGCTAACCAACTGCCGTATCCTATTATTTCACCAAGTGACCATATCCAGGGGGTTTGTGTAACTTGTCGCTTGTGCTTTGGATAATTGGTGAAAATATGAAAATACAATTTATTCTCAGACTTTAGCCTATAATATCCTCTCTCAACCACCGCAAACCCCATCAGTGCTCAAGCCAAAATAAACCGGAAAATAAAATTTATATTCCGACTTGTAATGCTAGCTATGCGTATTTTCTGCATTCAGGACTCGGAGCTGGGGTGTCATCCCCTTTGTCATGGATTTTGAACCATCGAATATTTTAGCCTATAATATCCTCTCTCAACCACCGCAAACCCCATCAGTGCTCAAGCCGGAATAAACCGGAAAATAAAATTTATATTCCGACTTGTAATGCTAGCCTTGCGTATTTTCTGCATTCAGGACTCGGAGCTAGGGTGTCATCCCCTTTGTCACGGATTTTGAACCATCGATTATTTTAGCCTATAATATCCTCTCTCAACCACCGCAAACCCCATCAGTGCTCAAGCCGGAATAAACCGGAAAATAAAATTTATATTCCGACTTGTAATGCTAGCTTTGCGTATTTTCTGCATTCAGGACTCGGAGCTGGGATGTCATCCCCTTTGTCACGGATTTTGAACCATCCATTATTTTAGCCTATAATATCCTCGCTCAACCGCCGCAAACCTCATCAGTGCTCAAGCCGGAATAAACCGGAAAGTAAAATTTATATTCCGACTTGTAATGCTAGCCTTGCATATTTTCTGCACTCACGACTCGGAGTTGGGGTGTCATCCCCTTTGTCACGGATTTTGAATCATCGATTATTTTAGCCTATAATATCATCTCTCAACCACCGCAAACCCCATCAGTGCTCAAGCCGGAATAAACCGGAAAATAAAATTTATATTCCGACTTGTAATGCTAGCTTTGCGTATTTTCTGCATTCAGAACTCGGAGCTGGGGTGCCATCCCCTTTATCACGGATTTTGAGCCATCGATTATTTTAGCCTACAATATCCTCTCTCAACCAGCGCAAACCCCATCAGTGCTCAAGCCGGAAGGTAAAATTTATATGCGGACTTGTAATGATAGCTTTGCGTATTTTCTGCATTCAGGACTCGGAGCTGGGGTGTCGTCCCCTTTGGCACGGATTTTGAACCATCGATCATTTTAGCCCATAATATCCTCTCTCAACCACCGCAAACCCCATCAGTGCTCAAGCCAGAATAAACCGGAGAATAAAATTTATATTCCGACTTGTAATGCTAGCTTTGGGTATTTTCTGCATTCAGGACTCGGAGCTGGGATGTCATCCCCTTTGTCACGGATTTTGAACCATCCATTATTTTAGCCTATAATATCCTCGCTCAACCGCCGCAAACCTCATCAGTGCTCAAGCCGGAATAAACCGGAAAGTAAAATTTATATTCCGACTTGTAATGCTAGCCTTGCGTATTTTCTGCATTCAGGACTCGGAGCTGGGGTGTCATCCCCTTTGGCACGGATTTTGAACCATCGATCATTTTAGCCCATAATATCCTCTCTCAACCACCGCAAACCCCATCAGTGCTCAAGCCGGAATAAACCGGAAAATAAAATTTATATTCCGACTTGTAATGCTAGCCTTGCGTATTTTCTGCATTCAGGACTCGGAGCTAGGGTGTCATCCCCTTTGTCACGGATTTTGAACCATCGATTATTTTAGCCTATAATATCCTCTCTCAACCACCGCAAACCCCATCAGTGCTCAAGCCGGCATAAACCGGAAAATAAAATTTATATTCCGACTTGTAATGCTAGCTTTGCGTATTTTCTGCATTCAGGACTCGGAGCTGGGATGTCATCCCCTTTGTCACGGATTTTGAACCATCCATTATTTTAGCCTGTAGTATCCTCGCTCAACCGCCGCAAACCTCATCAGTGCTCAAGCCGGAATAAACCGGAAAGTAAAATTTATATTCCGACTTGTAATGCTAGCCTTGCGTATTTTCTGCATTCACGACTCGGAGTTGGGGTGTCATCCCCTTTGTCACGGATTTTGAATCATCGATTATTTTAGCCTATAATATCATCTCTCAACCACCGCAAACCCCATCAGTGCTCAAGCCGGAATAAACCGGAAAATAAAATTTATATTCCGACTTGTAATGCTAGCTTTGCGTATTTTCTGCATTCAGAACTCGGAGCTGGGGTGCCATCCCCTTTATCACGGATTTTGAGCCATCGATTATTTTAGCCTACAATATCCTCTCTCAACCAGCGCAAACCCCATCAGTGCTCAAGCCGGAAAGTAAAATTTATATGCGGACTTGTAATGATAGCTTTGCGTATTTTCTGCATTCAGGACTCGGAGCTGGGGTGTCATCCCCTTTGGCACGGATTTTGAACCATCGATCATTTTAGCCCATAATATCCTCTCTCAACCACCGCAAACCCCATCAGTGCTCAAGCCAGAATAAACCGGAGAATAAAATTTATATTCCGACTTGTAATGCTAGCTTTGGGTATTTTCTGCATTCAGGACTCGGAGCTGGGATGTCATCCCCTTTGTCACGGATTTTGAACCATCCATTATTTTAGCCTATAATATCCTCGCTCAACCGCCGCAAACCTCATCAGTGCTCAAGCCGGAATAAACCGGAAAGTAAAATTTATATTCCGACTTGTAATGCTAGCCTTGCGTATTTTCTGCATTCAGGACTCGGAGCTGGGGTGTCATCCCCTTTGGCACGCATTTTGAACCATCGATCATTTTAGCCCATAATATTCTCTCTCAACCACCGCAAACCCCATCAGTGCTCAAGCCGGAAAGTAAAATTTATATTCGGACTTGTAATGATAGCTTTGCGTATTTTCTGCATTCAGGACTCGGAGCTGGGGTGTCATCCCCTTTGGCACGGATTTTGAACCATCGATCATTTTAGCCCATAATATCCTCTCTCAACCACCGCAAACCCCATCAGTGCTCAAGCCAGAATAAACCGGAAAATAAAATTTATATTCCGACTTGTAATGCTAGCTTTGGGTATTTTCTGCATTCAGGACTCGGAGCTGGGATGTCATCCCCTTTGTCACGGATTTTGACCATCCATTATTTTAGCCTATAATATCCTCGCTCAACTGCCGCAAACCTCATCAGTGCTCAAGCCGGAAAGTAAAATTTATATTCCGACTTGTAATGCTAGCTTTGGGTATTTTCTGCATTCAGGACTCGGAGCTGGGGTGTCATCCCCTTTCTCACGGATTTTGAACCATCGATTATTTTAGCCTATAATATCCTCTCTCAACCACCGCAAACCCCATCAGTGCTCAAGCCGGAAAGTAAAATTTATATTCCGACTTGTAATGATAGCTTTGCGTATTTTCTGCATTCAGGACTCGGAGCTGGGGTGTCATCCCCTTTGGCACGGATTTTGAACCATCGATGATTTTAGCCCATAATATCCTCTGTCAACCACCGCAAACCCCATCAGTGCTCAAGCCGGAAAGTAAAATTTATATTCCGACTTGTAATGATAGCTTTGCGTGTTTTCTGCATTCAGGACTCGGAGCTGGGGTGTCATCCCCTTTGGCACGGATTTTGAACCATCGATCATTTTAGCCCATAATATCCTCTCTCAACCACCGCAAACTCCATCAGTGCTCAAGCCGGAATAAACCGGAAAATAAAATCTATATTCCGACTTCTAATGCTAGCTTTGCGTATTTTCTGCATTCAGGACTCGGAGCTGGGATGTCATCCCCTTTGTCACGGATTTTGAACCATCCATTATTTTAGCCTATAATATCCTCGCTCAACCGCCGCAAACCTCATCAGTGCTCAAGCCGGAATAAACCGGAAAGTAAAATTTATATTCCGTCTTGTAATGCTAGCCTTGCGTATTTTCTGCATTCAGAACTCGGAGCTGGGGTGTCATCCCCTTTGTCACGGATTTTGAATCATCGATTATTTTAGCCTATAATATCATCTCTCAGCCACCGCAAACCCCATCAGTGCTCAAGCCGCAATAAACCGGAAAATAAAATTTATATTCCGACTTGTAATGCTAGCTTTGCGTATTTTCTGCATTCAGGACTCGGAGCTGGGGTGTCATCCCCTTTGTCACGGATTTTGAATCATCGATTATTTTAGCCTATAATATCCTCTCTCAACCACCGCAAACCCCATCAGTGCTCAAGCCGGAATAAACCGGAAAATAAAATTTATATTCCGACTTGTAATGCTAGCTTTGCGTATTTTCTGCATTCAGAACTCGGAGCTGGGATGTCATCCCCTTTGTCACGGATTTTGAACCATCCATTATTTTAGCCTATAATATCCTCGCTCAACCGCCGCAAACCTCATCAGTGCTCAAGCCGGAAAGTAAAATTTATATTCCGACTTCTAATGCTAGCTTTGGGTATTTTCTGCATTCAGGACTCGGAGCTGGGGTGTCATCCCCTTTATCACGGATTTTGAACCATCGATTATTTTAGCCTATAATATCCTCTCTCAACCACCGCAAACCCCATCAGTGCTCAAGCCGGAAAGTAAAATTTATATTCCGACTTGTAATGATAGCTTTGCGTATTTTCTGCATTCAGGACTCGGAGCTGGGGTGTCATCCCCTTTGGCACGGATTTTGAACCATCGATCATTTTAGCCCATAATATCCTCTCTCAACCACCGCAAACCCCATCAGTGCTCAAGCCGGAAAGTAAAATTTATATTCGGACTTGTAATGATAGCTTTGCGTATTTTCTGCATTCAGGACTCGGAGCTGGGGTGTCATCCCGAGTGTCATCCCCTTTGGCACGGATTTTGAACCATCGATCATTTTAGCCCATAATATCCTCTCTCAACCACCGCAAACCCCATCAGTGCTCAAGCCGGAATAAACCGGAAAATAAAATCTATATTCCGACTTGTAATGCTAGCTTTGCGTATTTTCTGCATTCAGGACTCGGAGCTGGGATGTCATCCCCTTTGTCACGGATTTTGAACCATCCATTATTTTAGCCTATAATATCCTCGCTCAACCGCCGCAAACCTCATCAGTGCTCAAGCCGGAATAAACCGGAAAGTAAAAGTTATATTCCGACTTGTAATGCTAGCCTTGCGTATTTTCTGCATTCAGAACTCGGAGCTGGGGTGTCATCCCCTTTGTCACGGATTTTGAATCATCGATTATTTTAGCCTATAATATCATCTCTCAGCCACCGCAAACCCCATCAGTGCTCAAGCCGCAATAAATCGGAAAATAAAATTTATATTCCGACTTGTAATGCTAGCTTTGCGTATTTTCTGCATTCAGGACTCGGAGCTGGGGTGTCATCCCCTTTATCACGGATTTTGAACCATCGATTATTTTAGCCTATAATATCCTCTCTCAACCACCGCAAACCCCATCAGTGCTCAAGCCGGAAAGTAAAATTTATATTCGGACTTGTAATGATAGCTTTGCGTATTTTCTGCATTCAGGACTCGGAGCTGGGGTGTCATCCCCTTTGGCACGGATTTTGAACCATCGATCATTTTAGCCCATAATACCCTCTCTCAACCACCGCAAACCCCATCAGTGCTGAAGCCAGAATAAACCGGAAAATAAAATTTATATTCCGACTTGCTATGCTAGCTTTGGGTATTTTCTGCATGCTGAGGTGCCATCCTATTTATCTTTGTCTATTACATGACATCCTATTGTAGGGCAGAATGAGTGATGGACACATAACAATCATAACATGTAAAACTGATGAAAAAATTAAAGATCAACGTTTGCTCCAGCTGACTACGCCCTTGCTTTGGCCGCCGGTAGGTTGCGCGAGTCAGACAGCCTCTGTTGCCAAATGTATATGACCACTGAAATAGGAGCCAGCTTTAGGAGCTAGCTTCACACGCATCCATTATCTAATAAATTACAGCATTTTAAATAACTGATTTGCTTACCTGCTAAGATAGACTCCTAGAACAAGACAGCAATGACCAAAAAGCTGTTGAAAACACAAAAAAAATTTCATAAACCATAACATCGTGAATCACAACAGTGATATTTGTCCAATTCCAACAATGATCAAAAAGCTGTTGAAAACACAAAAAAATCTCATAAACCATAACATCGTGAATCACAACAGTGATATTTGTCCAATTCCAGAATCAGCTTGGTTTTGTTTGTATAGTTGTAGATTGAGGTTATGGTCGTATCCTCAATGATAATCACGCCTTTATATTGAATACAAGTACTCTATTTTGATTCATAATTGCTTATAGGATATAGAAATGATTTCATAAAACATATTCACAAACTAACCAAACTTTATTCCTGTAGTGATTTGTCAGAATATGTTGAACCCACAAATGTCAAAAGTTAAGCCAACAAACGTCAAAGTTAAACCCTACTTTGCCTTTGGCTTAAAGTTAATTATAAGTTTGACGCTAACTACAACCGGTGCAAAGCAATTCGCTCTTTAATTAAGGCTTAAGTAGCATTTATAGTGCGGTAAGGTAAGAGGTAACGTAAGACGTAAGAATAAGAAAAAAGTGGGTATGCTATAGTGCCGTAAGCGGCTTGCGGCTTAAGTGACAGACAGACGACAAGGGTAGCCAAGTTTGGTATGTGACTAATAGATGGGGCTATATGCTGTAAGCTTCTTCTTGGAGAGATGTTTTATGATTGTTGTTTTGTTTTTTTTATTTTTATGGTTATGTCGAATGTCAATCAATGACCCTAGGGCAATATTGTTAATTGTTTAAAGTTATCTCTGATTGTTTATTGTAACTTGTTTACTACTGGAACTTTGTTGAAGGCCTGACGATCAATACGGTACCAGTGCATAGGGGTTTTGGATAGAGGTAAGGCGCTATAGTCTAAAATACAATGAATTTCTGGATTCTAAAGAAAACCGCTTTTTACAGGTGGCAATAGGTGCTGACTAGTGTATATTTCGAAGAGCTATACATGTCTCATAGGCGTCATAGGGCTGCAATATCTAGTCCAACAATTTTGAATGACTGTCCCTCGTGAGGCGTGCCCTGTATATTTAGTGGACAGTGCAGCTGTTTATAGGATGTAGTGATGTACTTTTTTTAATCAAGTGTACTCCATAGAAGAAATTGACGCATACACATACCTGGAATGTTAAAGCAGGTTGTGGTTGTGTGATGAAGATATATGTGAAATTAGTGGGGCAGTTTTCCAATAAAATTACAAAATAGGCAATTGTGGATATATTTCTTCTCAAGTAGAAAGTCTACATATCTATTGCTGTCCATCAGTGTAAAATGTGAGGAGAGTGACTTAAAACAAATAGAAATAGAATATACAATTCGAGTTGTGACTGTTTATAAAGGACTTTGTACACATTGTGATGTGATTTTTTTAAGAGTATTTGGCCCAAATGTATTTGTTTTTAAACCAAGTATGTATCCTTCTCTGTATGACAAACTTCTTAGTTTTATAATAAACAGGTCAAAACTACCATTTCTAAAACTATTGTTTTTGCCATGTCATGAAAATATTAAAATATTGTGACTCAGAACAGAGGCAATAGAAAACTATTGAAAATATTCTAGTCAAACTTGGGTATTGTTATAGGTTGGCCTGGGGCAGCTTGGAATTCCTTCACAAGGCTGTGATGTGCTAGTGAATGAGTGAATGTTGACCAAAAACACTTTGTTGCTGTTGCTACAGAGCCTAAAATTTACTTATCTATTTCTTAACATTTACAATAAAATAACTAGTTGGTTGCTGTCGCTACAGAGCCAACTTTGAGACTCATTTATCTTTGAACAGATGCAATAACATACATATCCCTGTTTGTCAAATTTAGAACCACATAATGCTCTCAAATGATCAAATATTCCATATACATAACACCATACAACTTTTAAATGAACAAATACTCATTTAACTGTAATAGCACACAGCTTTTACAGATACAAAGGGTATGTCAAAATTTTGAACTGTGAGATGCAGCTGGCAATTTTGTAAAGCTATTCTTGAAAAACTGAATCAGAAACAAGTGAAAGTAACATATGGGAGAATCTTAAAATGTTTGTGTCCATAAATGTTTTGCTGTGGTCTGAGTAAGGTTTTCAACCCATTCAGAACACTTGCTTTGAAGTCATACCTATGAAGTAAGCATATTGCTTAGCTATATGATAGTTTTCAAATTAAAAAAATTAAAGATGATAACTAACACTCAAAACAAAATTGTGTAGTTGTTGAGTTGGTTTAAGTATTTTGTTGTGGCAATATTGAATCTGAACAAGTGTACAGTGTAGCTGATGATTTATTGATACACCCTGGATGATCTCTGAAGAGATTCAATAAAATACATATCCCTGTTTGTCAGCTTTAGAACCACATAATGCTCTCAAATGAACACATATTCCATATTCATAACAGCATACACATTACATTACATTATTAATTGTAACAGAGTGTTCTGGCCATTTATAATTTAAGTTTAGAGGATATTTGTTGACTGGTTACGGCAACGTCGCATTTCCTCGTAGCATTAATTTTTGTAATTTTTAAGAGAGATACGATTTGACCTCGGTACGGTTAGCGTCGCATTTTCAAAAGTAAAAAAAATTGTCCCCAACGGGGTGGACATCGGTGGTATTTCGGTGGTGCGACCATTGAGTAGAGCTTGGAAGATTGTCGGTATTTCAGGTGAATATATTCCTTTTATTTCCTTTTTTTCCCAACCTTAGTTCCTCCATTATTTCATCTGTAAGAGCACGACAGCCAAAATTTGCAGACATCCAGAAAACCACCTGTGGTAAGTTCATTTATTAATACAGTCCACAATCGGCGATATGTTTCCAAAGATAACTTGATATTTCATCGGGATTTATCATCTTATTAGCGGAAACATTAGTTTTTTGGTCCTTCGAGCCGGATGGTTTTTTGGATGTTTGGGTTTTTTTTTTTTGGTGAACTCTGAATTTTTGGACGGTTTCGGTTGAGTTCGGTCGGAGGGACGATCATCAACGGTGCTAGAGGGAAGGCAACGTTGTCGGTTTGCTCTAAATAAATTGGGATTTTAGATATTAGTTGCACGTGCGGGTTGCAAGTTAATATTGATCTAATTCACTTACATAAATTCAATAGATTTCCACAGCTGGAAACTTACAGATTTTTTGACGACTTTTGTAAGGTTACCATTAAATTTCGTATCGTTACTGCTGCAAAATGGCGACTGTAGCGGAGCGGAAATTGAAATTACTAAATAGTAAGAAGGAATCGATTTATACCACTTTGCAGACACTGTTAGATTTGTCAAAAAACTTAACGGATGTTACTAGTAGAACAAAATTTTTGGCTCTATATCACAGGATGGAATCGTCTAGACAAGAATTACTCACGGTAATTGATCAAATTCAAGAGGTTTCATTCGAAATTGACGAGAATCATGTGCCGAGTTACGGGAGCATTCACACCATAAACGAGATTTGCGGACATATAATGGCGGCAGCTGAAAACATAAAAAATTCTGTTTCAAGTGGCGCCTCAACTTCAAATTCTGGGAATAATGATCAAAACATAGCCAGAGGTCGGCCTAGCCTGCCGAATGTGGAACTTCCGGTATTCTCAGGCGATGTTAGACAGTGGCCAACATTTTATGAAATATTTAGGAGTCTTATTCATGAGAATCCGTCCTTGAGTAGCTCGGATAAAATATATTACTTAATAGGTAAACTACGCGGGGAGGCATTAAGTATTTGCTCAGGAATTTCGGCAACGGGGGATAATTATGATATAATTTGGAAAACCTTACTAGAGACCTATCAAGATAAAAGATTTTTGGCGAACAGTTATTTGTCTCAAATTTTTGGATTTAAGACGTTACGTAATGAAGGCTCACTGAACTTGTTTTTAGAAAAGTTTGATTCAGCAGTTTCTGCATTGAAAAAATTAGAGTTACCGGACTTATCGGATTATATTTTATTTTATTTGGCTAGCTCTAAGTTAGATAATGGTACACTTCGAGAATTTAATGCATTCAAAAGAGGTACAGAGATACCCACATATTCGGATTTAAAGACGTTTGTTTCTGCACAAGTAAAAAATTTAAAGGTATATAACCTTGACATTGGGTCTAATGGGAAATCTTCCAGATCATCGCACGTATTAATGACTACTACGGATAGTAGGCAATCAAGTACTTGGCCCGAGAATTGTCTCTATTGTAGAAAGGCGGGACACTTGGTGGTACGCTGCGAAAAATTCAAGGCTTTGTCGCCAGGTAAAAGGTACGAAACAGTTAAAAGAAGCAATTGGTGTTTCAATTGTTTATCGGATAAACACGGAGTAAAAAACTGTACGTCAAAAAAGAAATGTTCAGAATGTTCAAGGAATCATCATTTCTTGTTACATTTGGGTAGAGCGGATTTCGAAAAGAATAAAAGTACAGCGGCGGCGGGATTACAGGCGGCGGCGGAAATACAATCGGCGGCGGCGCCGGCGACAGGACTGCAATCGGCGGCAGGCGTACAGTCGGCGGCGGGGACAAGCTCGGAGGTACAGGGTGATTCATTTTGTTCGGTCGGTCTTCGAGTCCAAAAGGAACATACTGTTTTATTATCCACGGTAGTGGTGGATGTCGGAAATAGCGTAGTGGCAAACGGAAAGGCTAGATTCATTTTAGACAGCGGAAGCCAGATAAACTTGGTCACTTTGGATTGTTGCAAGAAACTTGGTCTAAAGATTAATAAATCATATTGCTCGGTCAGAGGACTTGGGCAAAGTATTCACTCCGTGAAAGGTACGACGGAATTGGTACTTTCCTCACGGCATGATTCGAAGGCAGTATTTACTGTAAGGGCGTTCGTCATAAACGAAATTACTGATCAGTTGCCTCAAGTAGCAGTAGATGATAAACATTTTCGCGACTTTGTGGGTTTGAAATTAGCGGATGAAGGATTTTGCATTCCTGGAAAGATAGACGGCATCATCGGAGCCGAAATATATTCGGAAATAATGGGGGTCAATAAAGTCATAGGATCAGGAGGCTCGCCAGTGGCGGTCCAAACAGCTTTCGGTTATGTAGTTACGGGACGGGTGCCAGTAGATACATGGAATTCGGTAAACACTTTTTTTACGTTGCAAGCGGATTTACCGGTAGAGGAATTGGTTGCCAAATTTTGGGAATTGGAAAATGTACCAACCAAACCGGTTTTAAGTGAAGACGATAAAAAATGTGAAACGATTTTTGCTGAATCGGTACAAAGAAGTATTTCAGGCCGGTTTACGGTGGTACTACCTTTTAAATTTAATCCCTCAAATCTAGGGGTTTCAAAATTTACGGCGCAAAAACGGTTTTGCTCTCTAGAAAAACGTTTGGAGTGCAACAAAGACTTTAGGTTCCAATATAATGAAGCCATGAAAGACTTTATGCAGCAGGGACATTTAGTTTTATCGGATAAAACATCGGAAGTTCGTGATGCATACTATATAGCTCATCATCCCGTGATAAAGGCAGGGAGCAGCAGCACTCCAGTCAGAGTGGTTTTAGACGCAAGTGATAGATATATGTACACTACTTCTTAATTTCCGGCTTTTCGAGGTAGCGTTGACAGGAGACATTCGGCAAATGTATCGTCAAATAAATGTGGTAAGAGATCATTGGCGGTATCAGCGGCTGCTATGGCGTTTTAATCCTGATGAAGATATTCAAGAATACGAACTCACAGTGGTAGCTTTCGGTATGAAATCTTCACCTTTCCTAGCTCTACGTACCGTTAAAGAGTTGACCAAGCTTGACGGTAAAACCTATCCACTGGCGGCAGAATACGTGGATCGGGATTTATACATGGACGATTTGGTAAGCAGTATTCCTTCAGAGGAGCTCGCGTGCAAGCTGTTTCAGGAAGCAATCGGGTTGTTTGCATCCGGCGGGTTTGAGTTAACAAAATTTTCCACAAACTCAGTAAAATTAACAGAAATTATTCCAGTTGCTAAGAAACGGTTAAATGATGTACTGTTTAAAACGGATACTCGAATTTTGGGAATGCAGTGGAATCCTCAATCGGATCTTTTTAGTTTTCAGTTTAGTTTTCCCGAGAAGCAATGCACCAAGCGCAACGTTCTCTCTTCAGTAGCTAGGTGTTACGATCCTCTCGGTTTAATAGCTCCAATTGTACTAAATTTAAAAACTTATAGTGAAAGACTTGTGACGGCTCAAGTTAGACTGGGATTCGGAAGCTCCGGCATCTATCGGGAAGATTTGGGTGAAGATACTGTCGGAATGGGATATAATTAAAAACCTTAATTTTCCAAGACATCTGGGAGTAAAAATGGGTTTACCGGTAGTCCTTTTAGGATTTTCCGATGCCTCTCAGTCAGGCTACGGTGGCGTAATCTATTCACTTTGTCAAACGGCGGAGGGCACAAACTTAGTATCTCTTGTTTGCGCCAAATCTAAAGTATCGCCAATAAAAATTATGAACATTCCTCGGCTGGAATTATGTGCGGCTCTCCTACTTTCCAAGCTTTTGAGACATGTTATCGAAACCTATGAGAAGCGAGTAGCGATTGCCCAAGTTTACGCCTTTTCGGATTCCTCTACAGTTTTACATTGGTTGGCGAGTATTGAGCTAAAAGATATATTCGTGGCGAATAGGGTATGCCAGATAAAAGAAAATTTACCATCTGTCCAGTGGTACTATGTCGAAGGAAATGATAATCCAGCGGATTGTTTGTCAAGAGGGTTGACACCGGGTCAAGTGACAAATCATCTCTTGTGGTTTTCGGGACCCAGTTGGTTGAAACTCTCCAAAGAGGAATGGCCCCTCAAAAGCATTTCGGGCACTGATGATAACTCGGTAGAAAAAATTGGGGTAATATTTACGGCAACAGAAACGGAGAACCATCCTTTAATAGAAATGGTTGACAGATGTTCGAATTTCTCAAAAATTCTTAGGGTAACGGTTTGGGTTTTGAGATTTCTAAAGATACTTCCTTTCGGTAATTATATATCAGTTAAGGATCTACATTACGCCGAAAATTATATATTTTTTTTTTTTATGGTCGGCCTCCCGCAAAGGCTTATATATATATATATATATATACGGCTTGTGCAGCTCAAGCATTTCGGAGCGGAGATGCAAGGGTTAGAAAGCGGGAAACACTGCAGTGCAAAACTGGCTAAGCTGCAGTCCTTCATCGGTGAAGGTCTGCTTAGAGTAGGTGGTCGATTAGCTAATTCAGACCTAAGCTACTCTCAAAAACATCCAGTGATTTTGCCGGCGAAAAGTTGTTTCACGGATAAACTTGTGGACCACTATCATCGAATAAATTTGCACACGGGTGCATATTTGTTAGAATGTCTATTGAGACAGAAATACTGGATTATGGGCGGTCGAAATCTTATCAGACACCGGGTCTATAAGTGCAACAAATGTTTTCGATTGAAACCAAAAAATGTACGTCCACTGATGGCGAATTTGCCTGCACAACGGGTGCAAGCTACCAAAGCATTTTTGCATACTGGAGTGGACTATTTTGGACCTCTTCGTATAACTTTGGGAAGAAAAAGAGGTGCTCAGGTATATGTTTGTCTCTTTGTTTGTATGAGTGTTAAAGCGATACACTTAGAATTAGTGAGCTCATTATCCACGCAACATTTTGTACAGGCATTCAAGCGGTTTATATCTAGACGTGGACCATGTAAAGTATTATACTCAGATAGAGGAACAAATTTTGTCGGGGCAAAAACTGTTTTGCGAGAATTGAATCAGTTTCTGAGTTCGGCAACTTTTCAGAACTCTATGATTACGGAACTATCAGATAGCAATATTGAATGGAAATTCAATACCCCAGCGGCGCCACATATGGGTGGCCTATGGGAGAGTAACGTGAAATGGGTAAAAACTCACCTTTATCGAGTAGTAGGAGATCAGTTACTGACTTTTGAAGAAATGAGTACGGTTTTAACTCAAATTGAATCTCTGTTAAATTCGCGTCCTTTATGCGTCTTGTCTAGAGACTCTGAGACGCCCGAAGCTCTAACCCCCTCTCATTTTTTATGTCAGATGCCGTTAAATTCTTTACCGGCGGAGAACGTTGAAGGGCTTCCTTTAAATCGGTTGGACAGATTTCAATTAATTGATCGGATGATCCAGGATTTTTGGAAAAGATGGCGCTTAGAGTATTTGACGAGTCTGCAGTCCAGGGCAAAGTGGTATAAACCTGGGCCGAAAATACAGCCAGGAACGGTAGTTGTGTTGAGAGAAGATAATTCTCCGCCTCTTCACTGGCCTTTAGGCATCATTAAGGAGGTTTTTCCGGGTAAAGATGGCCATATTCGGAATGTAACTGTAAAAACTTCCAAAGGTATATTTTCGCGCCCGGTAATAAAGATCTTTCCGCTGCCGACGCAATAGTTGGTATTTTGTAGTATTAACGTTTAGTTAGTTATTAGATTAGGTATCCATCGGTTTCAGGGTAAGCTAATTTATTAAATTTGGGTTTTTTTATCGGTTCAAAATGTGCTGAAAACAAGTTTCCAGGGCGGAGGGTATGTTCTGGCCATTTATAATTTAAGTTTAGAGGATATTTGTTGACTGGTTACGGCAACGTCGCATTTCCTCGTAGCATTAATTTTTGTAATTTTTAAGAGAGATACGATTTGACCTCGGTACGGTTAGCGTCGCATTTTCAAAAGTAAAAAAAATTGTCCCCAACGGGGTGGACATCGGTGGTATTTCGGTGGTGCCACCATTGAGTAGAGCCTGGAAGATTGTCGGTATTTCAGGTGAATATATTCCTTTTATTTCCTTTTTTTCCCAACCTTAGTTCCTCCATTATTTCATCTGTAAGAGCACGACAGCCAAAATTTGCAGACATCCAGAAAACCACCTATGGTAAGTTCATTTATTAATACAGTCCACAATCGGCGATATGTTTCCAAAGATAACTTGATATTTCATCGGGATTTATCATCTTATTAGCGGAAACACAGAGCATACAACTTTTATAGAGTATGTCAAGATTTTAAAGTGTGACGTGCAGCTGGCAAGTTATTCTTGAACAGCTGAATTGGAAACAAAAGCAAACTGTGTAGTTGTTGGGTTGATTCAAATATAGGTTGCTCTGGCAAAATTGAATGTGAACAAGCATGCAGTGCAGGTGAGGTATTGACAAAAAATCGATTTCTGATACATAATACTTATACTTTTGATAATATCTGCTATTCAGCAACAACTAACTTATTAGTTAACTATTAAGTTGGTCTGACTGCAATATTTTCGCAGTTTAAAAAATTGTATATGATTCCATTATACAATCAGTTGAAGTATACCTAGCATCATACTAAAACTGTACTAAGGGCTCTGCGTTTTGTTAGGCGGAATGAGCTTTTATATCTACATATATATACTCATATCAATGGAGTACTTAACTCTACATCATTAGGGAAGGAGGAACTCCTCAAAATCCTCTTCATGTATACACAGAATATAAAAAACCTCAGCAAAATCATGACTAGAAAATTGTGGGACTACCTATATGTTGGATGCATGTATTTTTTAAATATAATATTTTCTAATACTGCAAATCATGTTCTAGCTGTGAAACAGCCTCTCTAGTGCATAGTCTGCCTGGTGTGTAACGTGTAATCATTCCTTTCGTTGTTCATGTAATAATGTAAAGGCCGATCCTGCACGACTTGGTCCGGGCCTGCACGCCTTGGTGTGCAAACGTTTTTTGCAAAAAGTCGGTTCAAATCACCCGTCGATGATTCAAATCTTTGATCACATGTCCAACTCCAGCCTATGGCGATTGCATTCATTTCGGCGACCATGGCCGAATTCACCGGAATTCACCCGATGCCGTAAGAAAAATGAATTTGGTTCATTTCCGAGGTAAGCAGTATTTCACAACCATATTTCTAAATTCCCGCGTGTTTTAAGCACGATGCCTGGCGATTCTGGCCGATTTCCACCCGAAATCGCTTCTCATTTCATGTCCCGTCATTTTAGAAATGAATTTCTTACGTCTTGCGTTACTTCTTACGTTACGACTATAACCACTCTCATCTGATTCCACAGGTTTATTTTCATACCTCTTACCTTACCTCTTACGTTACAGCACTATAAATGCACCCTTAACTTTAATTACAACTTTAACTATGACTGGTGCAAACCACTGTTTGTCCTCTAGCCATTTCTGTTGTCCTGGTCCAAAATGCGAGAATTCTGTTCCGATTCCTACACTTCCTTGGGATTTTCAAGCCTGCGCAGTGAGGCTTTTTTGTCGCCACCTATCCTCTCATCGATAAATATAGCTTGTGGTGGTATCTGATGGTGAAGATTGCGACTTTTATTATTTAGTTATCTAATTAAATAGGCTACTGATAGATAGCGCCACGATCCACCATCCCGATGCGACATCTATCAAGTACAAGTAGGACTATTGGAGAATATAAGAAAAGATAAAGTAGGCTACCTAGGTACCCAACGACAAAATACCGTTAATGTTTTCGTACAATAGATGTCGCGTTACCGCATCGGTGTTGCCGATTCTTCCAATTTTTCCCTTCGTTCCAGAAATAGAAATGCCGATTATTTGTAATGTACACCTTTCTTTATCGTGGCGTAGAATAAGTGAGGCTAGCGCTTTAGGATTTCTGTGTTTTTTTGTTGTTTCTATAATCTTTGTATTGCAAACGCTCAATACAGAACAAGGTTTGGACATTGTTTTGAGGCGCTGGCGGCATATGTGACCTGATCGTCATCTGATAATAACCACTTTACACGGTCAAGAAGACAAGGCAACGACCAAATTTGTGTTGTTTGTGTTTCGAGAAAATGCGGAAAATATTTGGATTTTTCTAGTCGCATGACGTCACGGGACTATAGGGGAAGGGAACAGCCAATCGGAAGACGGGTATGTGTGCCGTGTTGCCGTTCTAATAACTTAAGTCCCAACATTCAATGCATACCTTTATGTGATCCTCTACACATGCTAAAAGATCGATCGATAGTTTGCGAAGCCAAAAGCCAACGAATTCGCATAGGTCAGAAGGAGCAAGCAAGAACTATACTAAGAACTATACCCTGTTAGCCGATACTTTAAACTGTCAGCCTGTCAACAGCGAACTGCTGTTCGGCTAGTGATAACTGAAATTAGCCCAGATTGAGTCTTGACGTATTAATTTTAAGCTTTGAAGGAATACAGGTCTGTACTGAGGTCTATGTTTGTTTTGCATTTTCTCGGAGAATCGGGCGTTTCTTTCAGTATATCAGTATAGCTGGTCAGAATCATCAAACCAATGCATAGTGACAAAAAGATCCAATATATAGATACAAAGGTAGTTAGGAGTGTAAGAAAGAAATAATTCGTAATATAGTATAACAAAAAGTAGAACCAAAAATACTACTGCTAGAAAACCCTAAAAAAATACATAATAACTAAGCTCAGTAAGTTTTGAGTACTATACATAAAATATAAACAAAAATATGATGGATGCTATGAAAAATAGATTGAGTGTATGGTACTACAAATAAAAAATAGGCATAGCCTTGTGCAATAAATATTAAACAAAAAAAAACATGTTTGTATAGGCTTGCATTTATTCTTACTTTTTTGGTAGAATATTACAATATGCAGGAAATACAATCTAGGATTGTGGAATAAAGCTTTAAGTACATGTTGGTGTATGACGTCGAGATTATGGATGTATATTGTATTTGAATTTATAAATAACGGAACATTAATTTCTATAGTCAATGTGATAATGTGAATATATAAGGTAATATAAAGTATTGGCACAAAAACAAGGAACAACGGATGTTGGAAGCTGATGGCGTTGTTGGTCGGGAACAAGGACGTTAAAACAATAGGGGGACGCAGCTATTTACTTTTCGCGTTGAAGCCGCATAGTCACCTTCTAAGCACATTACAAAGTTGCCAAACTAGGCATTTTTCTAAGTAAAACTAAGAAAACAAGCAAGCTTATGAACATAAAATATCATATTTAGGCCCGATTTTATCAACACGGGCATTTTAACAAAGCTTTTGACCAATCAGAGCAGCCCATTCAAGAACTTGTATCTGTCAAAGTTCTCTGAAAATTATTGATTTCTCTTGAAGTTTACTTCAAAAAGGTGAAAAAAGATATGCTTTATATATAATCGACCAGTGTGATCTCTTTAGTATCTTTTTAACTCTGATTTTCCATCCTAAATGGGTAAAAACTTGCATTTTCCTGTTTAACAAAGAGTTTAGCAATTGCTAATCTCAACCAATCAGATTCGACAGAACCAATACATTTGATCACTGGAGCACTGGATCAAATGTACTGTTAATTTAATGATGATGATGATGACAAGAAATTCAAATTACAGCATTATTTTGATAAAACAATAATTTACAATCGATAACAATTATAAATACTTCCAATATGCCTTTGTATTATAGTGAAAAAGGGTAAAGATAACATTTTATTGCCCTTCACAAAGCTATTATAGACCCACATGATGCAAGCGTGCATTACTGATTGCCTATTCTGTTTAACAGCAAAGCCTTGCGATCTGGCAAAAGTATAACGTATATCCTTGTTGTTCCTAAACTAGAAACCTTTCCTATAGTCAAAAAGTGAATAAGGTGCTTTAAATAAGTGTGTTTCTGCGCTACGGTGCCTTTTACGCAGTGCCTACAATCTCTACATCCTCTGTGAATATTTCTATAAGAAGGTCTATTCCATAACAAACATGCATCCAGTCTATAAACAATCTGACTGCAATTGCAATTGGTAATTAGACAATAATTATAAGGTAAACAATAAAAATCTAGCATTAATTTGCAAATCAATCTGATCAATCACTTTGTTCTGATTTTCTACTATGATTTTGAACCATGAATTCTAAAATATTTTTAGGAAAGGGTCATCCAGATTTGACGTTTTGTTTCCAGTATTTATAAAATACTATTGGATGATTCTTATTAACCTAGCCCGCAATACCCAATAGAAAGCTTTTGCTAAACAACATCCAACAGAAAAGCTTTTTTTTTTTGTTAAATATGCATGTTGATAAAATCGGGCCTTAATATAATATAATATATTTATGAACAGTGGATTGATGTTATGATTTTTTTATATGCAAAACGTTAGGATCAGAGTCTAATTTCGCTTTTTTGCAATATTTGACAGTGTGAAGAAATTTTCATATGTCAACTCGGCAACGCCGCTTGGCTCGCATTGCTAGTTGCCATTAGCTTTGTCCCAAATCGTATTTTGATCACCGTAACAGAATCGTGATGAAACAACACCGTCTGATTGGATGGAATCGGTATAAGCCCCGACCATTACCTAACCTGACCTAGCCTCAAATAATATACTGAAATGACCGGTGGAGCGGTGGAAATGACTGAAATATACCAATATGGCCGTCAGCATGAAAAACAGGGTTTTATAGGTTGTGAGTAGTGATATTTGAAATTTCACCTTTTTATAAAGATCAAAGTATATACGGATTTGTGGTGAGATTTGTAGTCCTACAAAATGATGGAGACGAAAGCCAACAGTGCATATTTTGAACAATTAATTGCGAAATATCTTGATGTAGCTGAAAGTTACCTTAAAAAGGTTAGCATTTTGGGTTTGGTTTGGATCCATTTTCTGTGGATTGTGGCACCATTAGCTATGACCGGAGCGATTTCCCACCAGTTGTGTGTGTGTGTGTGTGTGGAGCGGCTGGCATTGGAAACTAAGTCCATTTGCCACAGAAAAGAAAAGAGGGGATGTCTAAATGTTGATCTTTGCTTTTTTTAAGAATTTGATCACAGCTTCGTAGGCTTTTTTGTTAAAACTTGATAGGAGCACGGTTACATTTGTGGGAAACTGGAATCCAAGATTAACAAGTTCATCAGTTAGGCATTTCGAATTAGTTTCGTGTGACTTACATGCGAATAATAAATGATTGACGTCTCCGATTGATGTGTTGTCACAGGAACAAACAGGGGAGTCTCTTACTCCAATTCGATGGAGGTGTGAGGGAAAGCAGCCGTGATTAAATTTGAGCCGTGAGATTGTCACTGAATACTCTCTATTCGAGTAGAATCTGTCAATGTGAGGTATATTATGAGGAAGTGTTGGATGAATCAGGGTGTAGTGATTGCGTGATAACCAGTTACAAATAAGGGTTTACTGACATATCTTTTTATTGACTACTAGTTTTTATACCTACAAGTGCCATGGTTAATCAATTATAAATGATAAGCATCTAAGCAGTTATCACTCTACAAGAGACTTCCTACTCAAATTCTCAAATTCGAAAAGGCAGAATCAAAATACCTTTTTTTAAAAAAATAATAATGTTAATGACGATTGTGTTATTATATGTTTAAAACAAAAAATTGCAGCCCGGGCTCCGAAACACCGGGCTCCTGTTCCATTACCCAATGACTACTCCTCACACCGTGAGGTGAGCAATCACTGGGTCCGCGAATCGTGCGCCCTAAGTAGACGAAGGGACCCAAGGATGACTGCCTTCTGCATTCTGGCGGCTAAGATGTGCGCCGCCGCACGGCACACCGGTATTTTGCGCAGTGCAGAGAGCAGCGTATTCCTCATTCCACCTAGGGATCCAATGACCATAACCAGCAGACTTACAGTGTAGTCTGGCCAGAGCCTGCGAAGTTGTCCGAGCAACTCCTGATATTTGGTCCGCTTTTCCTCCTCCTTAGAGACGATGTTCATCTCGGCAGGTGCCGAAAACTCAATAACGAACATCGTCTTCTGTTGGTGGTCGAGAAGGACTATGTCGGGCTTGTTTGCCTGTACAAGCTCGAGCGTGGGGAACGAGTAGTTCCAGTAAATCCGGCATCTCTCGTTCTCCACAACGGACTCTATATCCCCTGGAGCGTATGGCAGCACCGGTGTCTCATCGATACCGTATGAGTGCCTCAAATGATAGTAGAGCACTCGTAGAGCCGCGTTGTGCCGATGGACGTAAGCCGTCCCAGCGTACGTCTTACACGCCGACAAGAGATGCATAAGCGGCTCTGGCGCCTGTCGGCAAGCTCTACAAAGGGTGTCGGGTACATCTACACCCATAACCCTTTCACGGTACGCCAAGGTGTTGAAGACACCGTCTTGGCAATATTGAGTAGATTATTATTATTATTATTGTGTTTTTTCAAGCTTCTCTCGCATGACTGCGGTGACGACAAATGTTGACGGGCTAGGCCAAGTCAACACCTGAACTATTACTGATCTGAATTTAGGAAAGATCGTACTATATTACAGGTCTTAAGGATTACAGACTTTTGGAATATTTTATGTAAACTTTCGTCCAGGCCTAACTGCTGTAGGTGTTGTGTAAATGTGTTCGGTGTGAGGCCTGAGACCGACATAATGAAGGGGACAATAATAACTTTATCTTGTTTCCAAATTCGCTTCACTTCTATGGCAAGGTCAGTGTATTTAGATATTTTCCCAGCGTAGGTGTTTTGAACATTCACATCATTGGGAATAGCAATATCTATTAAGTAGGTAACTTTGTCTGCCTTTATCTGAAATACTATATCTGGTCTGTTTGCATTGATGGTTTTATCTGTGTGTATTTCAACATCCCAGTATATTTTGTAGTGATCGTTTTCGAGTACTGATGTTGGTGTATACTTGTAATATGGATCGGAGTTTTCGATTAGTTTGTTTTTTGTGGCTAATGCTTGATGTATGATTTTGGCTGCTGAGTTATGTCTAGCCGTGTACTCAGTTCCAGCGAGAGTTTTGCATGCGCTTGTTATGTGGTCTATTGTTTCCTTTTGTTGTTGACATTTTCTGCAGTTATCGTTTGTTATGGATGGATCTTTAATTACGTATTTCTTGTAGTTTCTTGTCGCAATAACTTGGTCCTGTATAGCAAGCATAAACCCCTCAGTTTCTGGAAAGAGCTGGCCATCCTGCAGCCAGGTGTATGACTGTTTTTCATTTATGTGGTCTTGCGTAATACGGTATCTATGTTTGCCAATTTGCCATGGAGTGGTTTCTGTGACCAGGTGCTTATTTTTTCTTGTTGTGATTGTGTGGGATTGTGTGTGTCTGCGACGTGGTCTAGACATGATAGGTTGAGTGGTGTATAGTTTTTGTCTGCTTTTACTATTGCTCGATGTAAATTTGTTTGTTTGTTTTGGAAGAAATGTCTGAGTGTCTTTATCTGTCTTGTGCGAAGCGACTGTATATCTGTAATCCCTCTGCCTCCTTGTTTCCTGTCTATGGTGAGCCTTTCTTTGCATGCGTTTGGATGTGACATTCGGTGTTTCGTGAGTTCCGTCCGTATGAGGATGTGGATGTTTTCTATATCAGTGTGTGACCACTTGATGATGCCGAAGGAGTATGTGAGGACTGGTATCGCAAATGTGTTAATGGCTTTTGTAAGGTTTCTGGAATTCAATTTGGTTTTTAGTAGCTTAATAAGGCGATCTCTGAACTCTTGGGTTAGTTGTGCCTTGACTTGTGTGTGGTCTATTTTAACGTTTTGATTGAAGCCCAGGTACTTGTAAGTTTCGTCCTTGTTCATGCTGTTTAGTGTTTGGCCAGCTACTGTTTCCTGCTGGGGGTGGTCCTTCCATTGGCCTTTGTTGATGTGGAGAACCTTGCATTTACTCATTCCGAATTCCATCCTGATGTCTGACGAGCAAGCTTCTGTTGTTCTGATTAACTCTTTCAGTTGTACTTCATTGGCGGCATATAGTTTTACATCATCCATGTAGAGGAGATGATTGATTTTGTGTTGGTTTAATCTGTCGTGTCTAATGTTGAAACCGCAGTTTGTGTTGTTAAGTGCGTTGGAGAGCGGATTCAGACAGAGACAGAACCACAGTGAACTGAGAGAGTCACCCTGAAAGATGCCGCGTCTTATGTGAAGCTCATCCGTCTTGATAAGGCCGTCCTGGGTTTTGAGATGTATGCTGGTTCGCCATGTCTCCATGGTACTTGTAAGAAACTCACGTAGCCCCGGGTTGATTTTATATATTTGAAGAGTTTTCGCTAGCCAGCTATGGGGTACAGAGTCGAAGGCTTTTTTGTAGTCGATGAAACAGGCATGAAGGTTCCTATGTTCTTTTCTGGTTTGCTCCATGATTACACTATCAATTATAAGTTGTTCCTTGCAACCTTGGCTTTGCTTTCGACATCCTTTTTGTTCTTCAGTCAGGATGTTGTTTTGCGTGAGGTGTTGTTCAATTCTCCTGCATATTGTTGCGGTGATAATCTTGTACAAGGTGGGAAGGCAAGTGATTGGGCGATAGTTGGCAGGGTTCTTGGTGTCTGCGTTTTTGGGTTTTATATACGTTATTCCTTGCGTGAGGAATTTGGGAAGCCTATACGGTTGGAGTATGGCTTTATTGCTTTGGTCCGTAAGCATTTCGTATGTTGCACTGAATTGCTTGTACCAAAAATTTTGCACATTATCCACGCCTGGGCACTTCCAATTATGGGTATGCTTTATGGTTTCAGCTATTTCCTCTGGTGTAAGGATAACGTCTTCCTGCTCCACTATATGTTGATGTTTTTCCTCTTCTTGTCTGATCCATGGAGCGTTTTCATTATGTGTTTTGGGTTCTGACCATAGACTTCCCCAAAACTCAGTTAACTCTTGTTTACTAGGAGGTTCTATTGCTGTTATCTGGTTGTCGGCTGTTATCTTTTGGTAAAACTGTTTTTCACTTTTCTGAAAAAGATTGTTAGCATCCTTTCTGGCATTAGACTCGTTGTATCTGCGGAGTCTAGCTGCATAGACTGCAAGCTTCTGTTTAAGGGTATCAGCTATTTCTGGTATTGTCTGTTGTGGTGACTTGGATTTCAGTATATTAATTGTTGTCTGTACTCGCTTTGAGCGGTTGTTATTGTTGGTATATTGCGCGAGGTGTGCCAGATCCTTTCTGATTGTGCTGATTTTATTTTCAATTCTTATTTGCCATTTAGGTTTAGATCTTTCAGTTGTGCGGGCTATAGATCGTTTTGGGAGTCTTTGGCCGTTGAGTGTGAGTGCGGTTGCTGCGGCAGCATATATAACAGTATGGATGTCCTCTAGGTCACTGTCTTTGGTTAAAAATTGCGGTATTATGTTGACGTTTATTGTGTGTAATATTTGTAGAGTGTTGTTTTTAAAAATTAGTCTGGGCAGGGGATCTCGCAATGTAGGATTGGTGCCACACCATTTGTTGTACTGCGTGTTCATCACTTGTTCGGCAGATTGTGTGACGGCAGGTGGTAAAGTAATGTTTTGGCTTTGTGTGGCTGTGGAAGGTAAGTTAGTGCATGTTGTTTCTGGTGTATGATCATTTTCTAGATCCAATTCCAAGTGTATGCTGGTGGTATTGGTCGTGCCTGTGTTTGGAGGTTGATTATTTCGGGTACGAGTGGCATGCCGTTCTGTGATTGATTCAGTAGCTAACGAATCATTAGGTTGGACAGCATTATTATTATTATTATTATTATTAATTAAAAGATAAGAATTGAGCCCGAAGGCTATCAACTCAGAACAGGAAGAAAACATAAAATAAGAGTACAGAAGTATAAAAGTTGAATTAAGGTATCACTTCAAGGAACTTGTCCAAATTGTTTTTAAAATTGTTCACACTCGGAGAGTTCACAACATATCCCGGTAAGCTGTTCCAACGATCAAAAATTCCGTTGGGAAGAAAATGCTGCCGTACTGTTGTCCTGAAGGCTTCCTTCTTCAATTTGAACTGGTGCCCTCGAAGATTGCTGGTACTTCGTTGAAATAGCTTCGACAGATCAACCCCGAAAATGTTTTGAAGCGCACGATATGTAATTGTTAGGTCCCCTCGAAGACGACGATCACAAAAAGGAGTGAGATCAGAGATCCTAAGCCGCTCCATGTAGTCGGGTCGCACCGTGCCATAGGGAATACGCGTAGTTCTCCTTTGCAGTGATTCCAATGCTTCTTGGTCACGAACAAGTATGGGACACCATACCGGCCCAGCAAGCTCCATCAGGGGTCTTACATAGGTTTTGCAAGGAAGGCAGCACGTTGAGCTATCACAACCCTTAAATGACTTCTCGAGAAGGTAGATAAACCTTTTGGTCTTCGAGCACAGAACGTTGATATGATCAGACCAGGTGAGACTGCTGTTGAGGATTACTCCAAGATCGCAATGGCTGCTTACAGTATGGATTGTTTCATTTAACAGTGTATAGTCCAACATCGGGTTGTTCTTACCGATGTGGAGAACACAGCACTTGGATATGTTCAAGGGTAGCTTCCACATCCTTGACCAGTTTCCAATTTCGTCTAGGTCCTGTTGCAACAAACACGCGCTAGTTAGCGGGTTATGAAATATTTTGGTATCATCACCAAAAGAGGAGTAGATTGATTTGATGTGGCTGGGTAGATCACAGGTGTACAGGATAAACAAAATCGGTCCGAGGACGGAGCCCTGTGGCACACCACTAACAACTGGTCTTTTAGAAGATAGGCTGCTACCAACCTTCACAGCGAAATCTCTGTTGGACAAGAAGGCTTCTATCCATCTCAAGAGATTACCCCGGAGTCCCCGATGTTCCAGTTTATTGAGTAGCAGGGTATGAGGTACTTTATCGAAGGCGGCGGAAAAATCCAGGTAGATAACGTCAACAGGATTATTGAGGTCCACAGATTTAGTCCAGCTATCTACGCACAGTAGTAAATTGGTGATTATAGAACGGCCTGCCAGAAACCCATGTTGATTTGCAGGGATAACATTATTTTCAAAGTCAAACTCTATTATTCGTCTCAGGATAATCCGCTCAGCGATTTTGGCCACGATGGAGGTTAGACTAATTGGTCGGTAGTTTTTCGCATTGTATTTGTCTCCCTTCTTGAATATTGGAGTAACTAGTGCTGACAGCCAGGAACAAGGTAGTGTATGAGACAGGAATGAGGACTTAAAAATAGCAGCTAATAGGGCAGCAATAGAGGAGGCACAGTGTTTGAGAATCGCGGCTGATACGCCATCTTCTCCAGGTGATGAGGACGTTTTTAAGTTGCACAAAAATTCATGAACATCATCAGTAGCGAACACAATATCACAGAGGGAGGTACTGTTGCGGGGTAAATTCGTATCACAAGAAGGTAATGTTTGTGAAGTTGAGAAGTTCTCGATAAATACATCTGCGAATAGATTAGCTGAAGCTGAAGAATCGTTACATAATTCACCATCGGCGGTACGAATAATTGGTGCAGACACTTTTGAGTTTAACGAGTTCCTAAGGTGTCTGTAGAGCTTCTTTCTGTTACTGGAGGTAGCAAGTGTACGTTCATAAGAAGACTTAGCTTGCCTCAACGCTTTAGGTACCTCAATTGAAAAAGATCTGTGAATGTCGTAGTTTGTCCGAGTTTTATGTCGTGTGTAGCGCTGTCACAAGGACTTCTTATGACGTAACAAGCGAAGGATGTTGTCATTAATCCAGGGCTTAGAAGAATTGAAAGAGATAGTTTTCGATGTAGAATATAGAAAGGTTAAGGAGTTTAGACGACTCAAGAAAATATTCCACGTGCTTTGAGTGTCCCTGTTTTGGAATAATGTTGACCAATCAACTTCAGAAAGAGCGTTGTTCAACTGAACATAGTTGCCACACTTAATAGTTTTACAAACCTTTGTGACATGAGATGGAATGGTAAGTTGCAATTTAGATACAATGGTGCAATGATCGGATTTTCCAAAAGGAGGAAGGTAGGAGACATCAGACACCAGATCATCATCATTCACGAAGATTAGGTCGAGACAACGGGGTACTTGATCATTTTTAAACCTAGTGGGACGATCAACTAACTGTTTTAGGCACGTACGGTTTAGCAGATCAAGATAAGGTGCAGAAGGAGAACTACATAGGAGCGTGGATGAAATCGGCCACGAAATATCCCTAAGATTAAAATCACCGGTAACATATAAGCTATTAGTGCGGGTCAGGAGAAGCTCTAGATAGGTACATAGATTAATATCAGAAGTTGATGGGCGGGGTCTATATATGCAACCAATTATGATATTGAATGTGTTTAGTTTCAATTCCAGGAATAAATTGTCAATTCCCGTAAATTGAGATGAGAACGGCGTAACAGTAAAAGCAGCGGCAACAGAGTCCTTGACATAAATGCATACGCCACCATGTCCTGGTGTAAGAGTAGAATCATTTCGGAATAGTGTATAGCCTGGTATAGCGACGATATGGTCAGGGATCTGGGGACTAAGCCAAGTCTCAGTTAAACAAATGAATGTAGGGGATGTGGATTCGGTAAAAGCGAGTAACTCGAGTAATTTAGAATTAAGGGATTGCATATTGGTATAACAAATAGACCATTCTGGGGAAGAATTTGTCGGGATGTTTAGTTTTTTGGTGTGTTAGACATAGGAGAGGGTACAATTTTCGGAACGCCTTTGATGTACTTGATTGTGAGTTCAGTTTCTCCATCGTTTTGCCTCCGTCTCAACTCAGCACGGAGATTGTTGAGTTCGTTCATCTGTAGTGGGGTCTTGTCGTCATAAATAGAGATACTTTTGAAAGCATCATGATTAAGAAGTTTCTTTTTATTCCGCAAAATGGATTTGACGATGTAGAGGCTGGAGAAATTTACTTTGATGGGGCGAGGTGCTGAGCTGCGAGCGCCAATTCTGGTAAAAGCAACACGTTGAGAATTAGCAAGAGGATCGACAACGTTTAACACATCCGAGATGAACGTGGTTTCATTAGGGTTGCAATCTTCAGGGACACCTCTCATTATAACATTGTGTGCCCTATCGAAACGCTCGAAAATCTCTGCTTGAGACTGAATATCCGATATTGGGGAAATGGTTGTAGAACTATTAGCAATTGTGTTAAGCTTCAGTTCAAGGTCACTTAATCTGCCGACGACAGTCCCAATGTTATCAGAAATATTATCTTGCGCAAGCTGAAGGGATGCCATATTTGATTCACACTTTTTCATCTCACTGTCTAGGCGGGAAATGTTCGCTTAAAAGATTTTTACAGTGGGCCATGTCATCCGCCAAACGAGATTGGTTGCCTTTAATATCCTTAATATCTCTAGCAATTGACGATAGAGTATCCATGATACGTGACATATGCACAGCCGTAATGGGCAGATTTGCGTCCACCGCAGTATCGACTTTAGCAGAAGATGCAGAAGATGTTGAGGAATTGCGCGTGGTGCGTCCTTGCTTGCTACATATGCAGCAAGACCACTTTTCGCTATTATCGTTGAGGAAGCTTACATCAACCGAAGTCAGGTTAACGCAAGTAGCGTGATAAGATTTGCAGCAATTGGAACAACAAACAGATAGCTGAGAGCTGCTTATACTTTTAGAGCAGATGGAGCAGGACGGGGCCATTCTTTAAAAAGTGTATATAAAAATTATGTTACACGATACTGCTACAGGAAGGTAAAGGAAGACACGCTTCACTCCACTTGGGTCTGTAAGGGAGACTTAAATACAGAAAGGTCGACCACGGAAAGGATCAAGGATGATGACGAGGAAGGATAGAGCAGTCGTGTAAACCGCGCCTTAGCAGAAGAACGGAGATCCGTCACTGCTTCGGAGCGACGACAAAACTGTGAACAGCCGCGGCCGTCGAGTGCTCAGTGATCGTTGGAAAAATAATGTACTGTAACGCGCTAGGTATACAGCAAATAGCTAATAGCGGGCACGTTTGCGTATAAAAACCAAGCGACCCGATAGCACAATATAAATAATGGGAAAAAATGGAAAAACGAATAGAGCACTTGCAAAAAAAAGGATTAGCACACTTCTTACCAAAATACAATTATTGCATTATTGCACGACACTAATAGGAAACAATAATACTTGATTTTTATAGCGAAAGAGGCACAAAAATTATGAAAATTATAAAAATTAAACCTGCTGAAACACGTCCGACCGTTACGAGATCTATTACTGTACTGTGATCTACTACTGTACTGTGTACTGAATGGTGGGCTATGACTCATCTATTAAAAACAAAAAACAAATCTGTCAAAAATTTGCGAGACTCAGTTTTTATTTATATTTTTATTAAATATAGCTTTGTTCTTTCTGTGTTTTTATTTTAATTATTGTCAATTTTCTATAATAAGGGCAGCTTAGATACCCATAGAGACAGCAACCATTTCCAGATATATTTGCTCGTCTAAAAATAAATATAAATGCTAAAACTTATTTCAAGGAGAATAGGTAGCAAAGGGAAACAAACGTATTAGGTGACATAGAAGGAACGCCTTCATCATTTTGTAAGCACATAGAAGAAGCTGTATCAACTGAAGAAAGAATTCTAAAAAAATTCAATTACCATCCATACCGGTTTAAGGTAGGTACTTCAACATTTGCACAGGATCCAAGTTTGGGAATATTTAATCGCCATAACATGAAGGAGACCAATAATTCTTTTAAATGCCATTAAAAGAATAGGAAATTGTGCCAGATTTGCATTCAAGAAAATAGTCTCCAACTTGAACCAACGTCTCTAAAAGCTCCTCGACGTTTTTAGTTTTTATTTTGATATTCTTCAGATATAATGTCGTTTGGTTTTAAGTAATGTAATAATGGACTAAGTAATATTTATTGAACATTATCGCAAATAGTAGTTAAGCGCATATAAAATACAATTAAATAAATGACGTTATACCACTGTATCTGTGATAACAGTGCAACAAAATAGTCGGTGATCTATATGGTATTTGGTTTTGGTATTACAATAATTACATAATATTCAGGATTCAGGATCAGGGTCCATGGAAACCAAATCAATGCGTTGTTACACTCTCGAAGGTTCAAATTTACAATACATCGAGAAATGTCATTAGATAAGTAAGATTAGGTTACTGACCTTATGATTCCAGAGATTATAGTACTGCATGAATTTTAGGGTCTTCATCGTTCACAAGGACAATGACAATATGATTAAGTACTCTGTAAATCTGTAACTCATATGTAATTTGTTACCAATCAAGAAAATAGTTCTTAGGCATAAGTTATAAGTATGTCTCGGTGACACCTGTAGAACATCTTCACAGTAGTCGCACAGTCCTTCTTGCACTCCCTGAAACAGAAAAGTTCATTAGAAGTTGTTTTGGTTTTAATGATGGTAGATTTACATCATATTTTACATGGCATCCCTTTATTTATATCATCCCTTGAATGATATGTTTTGTTTACATTTTCAATCTGGTTGAAAGTAAGGTTGTATTTACCGGCCATAGGACACTAGCGCGCCGCGGTCACATTAGTCCTAATCCCACCGGTCAGAAGCGCGCAAAATATTTCGATCACGCCATAGGATACTAGCGCGCCGCGGTCAGATTTGTCCTAATCCCAACGGTCAGAGACCTCCAAAATATTTTGGATAATAGGCAGGTATGTGGACACAAGCGCGCGGGGCGGTTCTCGTTTACTTATGTGTAATATTGTTGACTGAAATAAATTGTAATGCGTAATATAGATTAGCAGCATTTTCTGTCAGCTTTATTTGCATCACGTGGTTTTTTCTAACTTGTCGAATACTGGTAATATTCATTTAGAATTAAGCGAAAAGATAATTTAAACCTATATTCCTTGAAACGTTGAAAATTTAATTAAACTCGATGTATTTAAATAAAACATAGATGTTTTGAATCCAGCGAATTGATTGATTCATTTGTTATTAAAAAATCAAGTAATCTACAAATTAAAGAATTTATTTCTTATAACAGTTACAGTTAACAATTTTATCAAGCTCATATCAGACAAGAGCTCCATTTTTATACATCTCAATCAAATTGGCAACATACTTCATGCGCTTAGATGACTCGCAATTGGTAAATTTACGTTGAATATTTATGCTGTTGATGGTGATATATGTTCGCAATTGCATATCTTTTAACACAGAAAGAAATTTGTATATATCTGGATGAGAATGGTAGAAACTTGAACTGAAATGGCTATGAAAACCCTCACAACAGTTGGTCGTTTGATCCACCGTAGCCGTAAAAGATGCCAACAAATGTGGTGGAAATAACGGGTCGTCATTTAAATAATCTAAGAAGTAACTGTAAGCTACCGCAAGTCGTAAAAAAACAGATGAAAGTTCGCAAGAATAAAAGGGTTGTGGTCATTAGGAATATCCAAGCTTAATTTTCTTCCGGCGCGCAAGTGACCGGTGCCGATGAAGGCACCCTTTTTGTAAACAGGTAAAAATCAAACCGCGCGCGCTCGTGACCGATCACTGATTTACCTTGGCAGACACTATTGGAACTTTATATAGTTCATAGTCCTAAGATCTTAGCACTCCATGACATAGACTTCGCAAAAATAGGTTCCATTCGTTGGCATACCAAGTTTTACTAAAATAGATGATAAAAAAAAGTTGTACACGGTAAATATAGGGGACACCGGGGCAAAACGAGGTCTGGGGCAGAACGGGAAAAGTGCTCCTATGCATGATTGATACACTGAAATGCGCTGGCAACAGTGTTAGTAGTTCGACCTTTAGTTGGCTTACGTCGGTCAACCAATGAGGAACGAGGCGCTGCTCGTGTTGGCTGCGGTGTGAGAAAAAATTGAATTTCCTCCTCATTTTAAAAAGTTTTGTCATAAAAATCGATGTGCTATTAGGTGAGTAGCAAAGTTTTAGCAATATGTCTAACCAGAAGCCGTAGCGGTAGGATCCAGTTTTAGTACTAGATACCGTTTGTAGCCTTAACTGGTTTAGGTTAGAAATTCTTGAATTTACCATATTATACGTTTGTTGGGGCAAAACGGACGGGGCATGACGGGATACTATACCGTCTTGCCCCGTACTATATATGCTATGTATTTCTTATCTGGTCGTTAATTTTTTTTCAGTCGAAAATCAAGTGCATCAACTTCTCCAACAAAATCTCAGCCTAATGCTTCAACTTTATCTATTAACAGCCATTTTGGTGAAACGGAACCTCTCTCTAACCCTACTATTTTTCCTGGCACAGCCATAGTTGATCATAAAAGACCTCCATTATCACTATTTATTGAAGAATGAGAAAGTAAATGGCATATTCCTCGTTTTGGTTAGCCCGGCAGATATTATATTTGTACCAAAAGAAATTAGAACTGAAGAAACAAAGACAAGGAAACGAGGTAAGACTGACGACGAATTTTCCATCTAAGAATTAACTTAGAAGAAAATTAGAAACAAACAGTAAAAAAAAAGAAGACTGAAGAACCAAAGACTAAGAAAAAGAAATCTGGCAACAACACTAATGAAAGAAAGACCAAAAGATGAATCTGGGGAAAAAGCAAATGCTAAGAAACCTAAACAGGGTAAAATTAAGAGGACTAAAAGAGAAACTGAGACGGATACTGACTTATCACAAGAAGATTGTGGTGACTGTGCTGGGATTTACAGTGAATACTTATATTCGCAGTCACAGGATCGGTGATGTATAGCATGCTTGGGCCCATAATTCCTGCGCTGGAGTTGATGACGAGCACGATAAAGCACATAGTTGTGAACGTTGTTAGCCGTACTGAAGTATGTTCCCATTTTGCCCCGTGTCATTTCCCATTATGCCCCAATGGCGGGGCATAATGGGAAAAAAAGTTATACTGATTTTTACTACTTTTCGCCAAAGTCTAAATGGTTTAGTTGCTATAAAAAGTTGCATTACTTAATTTAAATCCTTATGTTCCTACCTGACTAAAGGTTAATACAATAAAACATTTAATTTTCTTTATATGAGTTGTTTTTCTTTAAGTATCCCATTCTGCCCCGGTCTCCCCTACTTAATTGAACCTTGCACGATCTATTTATGTCAAAAATGCAGGTGTATCACCAGCTATTTCGAGATAGTGGGTGCTTTTGTAATACCCTCTCGGTCTAAATTTCGCGCTAATTCTGCAGTATTTCACGTACTATCCTCACGTCTCTGCTGACAAGCATCTAATGGCGAGAGAACACTTTTATAGAAATTATACCAATACTCCCATATATACTGTTGCCGCTTCCACTATTAGTACAACAATTAGCTGCCGCTCTCTGAAATTCGTTACCAAGATGCCAAAAATCAGCGAGGTGCCAACAATTGGGGGGTTTTACCCTACCTTAACCTTAAATTTACACCTTTTTGTCCCCTTTATTTGTTGTTTCTTCAGTTGTAATGCGTTACATATGCCATTGACCTTTTCTAGTATGAGATATTCAAATATTTGAAATTTCAAATATTTGAAATTTCAAATATTTATGGTTTTTATCATTTTCTCCTCTATCCATTTCTGTTGTCCTGGTCCAAAATGTGAGAACTCTGTATTTTCGTTCCGATTCCTACACTTCCTTGGGATTTCAAGCCTGCACAGTGAGGCTTTTTTGTCGCCACCTATCCTCTCATCTATAAATATAGCTTGTGGTGGTATCTGATGGTGAAGATTGCGACTTTTATTATTTAGTTACCTAATTAAATAGGCTACCGATAGATAGCGCCACGATCCACCACCCCGTTGCGACATCTATGAAGTACAAGTAGGACTATTGGAGAATATAAGAAAAGATAAAGTAGGTAGCTACCTAGGCAACCCAACGACAAAATACCGTTAATGTTTTTGTACAATAGATGTCGCGTTACCGCATCGGTGTTGCCGATCCTTCCAATTTTTCCCTTCGTTCCAGAAATAGAAATGCCGATTATTTGTAATGTACACCTTTCTTTATGGTGGCGTAGAATAAGTGAGGCTAGCGCTTTAGGATTTCTGTGTTTTTTTGTTGTTTCTATAATCTTTGTATTGCAAACGCTCAATACGGAACAAGGCTTGGACATTGTTTTGAGGCTCTGGCGGCATATGTGACCTGATCGTCATTTGATAATAACCACTTTACACGGTCAAGAAGACAAGACAACGATCAAATTTGTGTTGTTTGTGTTTCGAGAAAATGCGGAAAATATTTGAATTTTTCTAGTCAGTTGGAAGCTTATGAACACAAAATATCACATTTAGGCCCGATTTTATCAACACGGGCATTTTAACAAAGCTTTTGACCAATCAGAGCAGCCCATTCAAGAACTTGTGTCTGTCAAAGTTCTCTGAAAGTTGTTGATTTCTCTTGAAATTTACTTCAAAAAGGTGAAAAAAGACATGCTTTATATATAATCGACCATTGTGAACTCTCTAGTATCTTTTCAACTCTGATTTTCCATCCTAAATGGGTAAAAACTTGCATTTTCCTGTTTAACAAAGAGTTTAGCAATTGCTAATCTCAACCAATCAGATTCGACAAAACCGATACATTTGATCACTGGTCAAATGTACTGTTAAATTAATGATGATGATGACAAGAAATTCAAATTACTGCATTATTTTGATAAAACAATAATTTACAATCCATAACAATTATAAATACTTCCCATATACCTATGTATTATAGTGAAAAAGGGTAAAGATAACATTTTATTGCTCTTCACAAAGCTATTATAGACCCACATGATGCAAACGTGCATTACTGATTGCCTATTCTGCTTAACAGCAAAGCCTTGCGATCTGGCAAAAGTATAACGTATATCCTTGTTGTTCCTAAGCTAGAAACCTTTCGTATAGTCAGAAAGTTAATAAGGTGCTTTAAATAAGTGTGTTTCTGCGCTACGGTGCCTTTTACGCAGTGCCTATAATCTTTACATCCTCTGTGAATATTTCTATAAGAAGGTCTATTCCATAACAAACATGCATCCAGTCTATAATCAATTGACTGCAATTGCAATTGGTAATTATACAATAATTATAAGGTAAACATTAAAAATCTAGCATTAATTTGCAAATCAATCTGATCAATCACTTTGTTCTGATTTTCTACTATAATTTTGAACCATGAATTCTAAAATATTTTTAACGAAAGTGTCATCCAGGTTTGACGTTTTGTTACCAATAGTGATAAAATACTATTGGATGATACTTATTAACCTAGCCTGCAATACCCAATAGAAAGCTTTTGCTAAACAACATCCAATAGGAAAGCTTTTTCAAAGTCTTTGTTAAATATGCATGTTGATAAAATCGGGCCTTAATATAATATAATATATTTATGAACAGTGGATTGATGTTATGATTTTTTTATATGCAAAACGTTAGGTCAGAGTCTAATTTCGCTTTTTTGCAATATTTGATAGCGTGAAGAAATTTTCATATGTCAACTCGGCAACGCCGCTTGGCTAGCATTGCTAGTTGCCATTAGCTTTGTCCCAAATCGTATTTTGATCACCGTAACAGAATCGTGATGCAACAACAGCTTTGTCCCAATTAAACTGAGTACCGTAATCGGACGGTAACAGAACCGTCTAAGCCCCGCCCACTCCAATGCTAACTATATGGAAATCAGTTCTCAATCGATCCTCAAAGTGTCCCAACCCATCAGTTCTAGAACCGGTTCTAGGATCGTTTTATTACTGCAAATGCGATACTAGCTTGGAAGCGAGAATCAAGTGAGAACTGCGAGGAAAACGAAGGCGGCTGTGCCGAGGACTGGCGAGCCTGGAAATCTGGCGGTTGGACGGTTCAAACTAACCTATTGTGCTAACCTATAAATATTTATGTTTTGTGTTTACCTCGTTTGGCTCGTTTACAAATTTTACAATCGATGGCATAATACTTCGTGATTGCACTTATCTAAACATCCTTTTTTTGGCTAAACTTAAAATCCGTGGTAAAAACGTTAGAATATCCTGTATATATATAGATATTTTCTTGAGGAATAAACACTATTATGAATATTATTATACATACCCACTAATAAACTGATATTTTAGGCGAACGCTCTACTTAAACTTAACAGATCAGTTGAATCCTGACTGAATACCTCCTCTTTTGGGTTTGCAACCAAAAAGCACAAATTAATGTAACAGGTGTGAAGCTTGAAAGAAATAAACGGAAAAGCTACAGAGCACAGGTAAAATAATATTTAGCTTTATTGATTTCAAAACAATGAGTTTCAAAACTTTTAGCAGAAGAATGAACCCAGTACAAGTCAAAATAGGAAACAACAGCAGTATAAATGTTGGGGACACTTGTAACCTTTGAGAGGAAAAGAAAACCATTAAAATTGTGCAGACTGAGATGACCTGCAATAACATCAAAAAACTTTATTTGGAGCATATGGGTACTTCAAAGATCAGAGACAATTTGGAAAGACGTGTTCATGCAAACTTCTCAAATATAATCAGATTCACCTAAAATGTTATATAGGGTTTCCAACTTAAAAACGTTTAGAGACTATCATCAGTCTTGTAGAACCCTACATTACTCTAAATTCAAACTTTGCTGCCAATAGAGAAGCAGATTCAGTTGAGTCCTATGAAGTTACGTTTAAATATTGATTTTAAGGATTCGAATTTCCGATTTGAGATAAGTCCAACTACTGTGTCAACTTATTCTTACAATATAAACATAATGTGCATGCAGATGAAGAATTTTGTATTTTGGCCATCTAAAGAGCATCTCAAAAAAATAATGCGATCTTGCTTTAAAGAAACCTTCCAGGAAAAAACAACTGTTATTATAGACTGTTTTGAGATAAAAATAAAAAAACCCTTCACTTGTATTGGCAGCTGCACAGTCTTATTCACATTATAAACATGGCCAAACAATCAAACATTTAATTTGAATTACACTGATCGATATGTTTTACCAGTAAAGGATGGGGTGGGTGAGTTTCAGATAAGTGTGTGATAGAGAATTCAGAATTTCTCAAAAAATTTATTCCAGATGTTGTGGCTCAGAGAAATTTTCTAATGTGGGAGTTTGTACAGCTCTATAGGGCAACTGTTGAAATACCTGCATTTACCTGTGGCCATATGTAACTGCATAGAACTTGAGAAAACACGAGCTCTGGCATACTGCAGAATCCATGCAGAATGTGTTATTGGAATATTGACAAAGGCATAATATCCTTAATGATGTCTTATCTACATATAGTTTCGCTTAGTACATGTGGAGAAGAACTTATCCTATTGACAAAAATTGTATTTCTATGATGGGCCCTTATAAATTTATGCCATCAATTGTGCCTCTATAAATACAAGTGATTTGTTTTTTTATGTGAGTATATGTTACATATTTATAAGAAAAGACTTTATTTTTATAAAGTCAATCAATTCTGAGAAAACACGAGCTCTGGCACACTGCAGATCCATGCAGAATGTGTGCTCAGCAATTGCGCCTCTATAAATATAAGTGATCTGTTTTTTTAAGTGAGTATATGTTATGTATTTATAAGAAAGGACTTTATTTTAATAAAGACAATGAATTCTAGATTAAAGATCCCAAGTAACACAAAATAAAATTAATACACAATATCCAATAGAGGAACAATAATATATTCATATAAAATACAATACAGTACAAATATACAAATACAACAATAATTTTTGTATTTTAAGCAGGACTTGAGAGGCAGCCAAAATGTTAATAAATAGTTTTCATACCAAAGAATGTTGTTTTATTCATAAGTAGAGCGCGGATTTCTAGAAATTATGCCATGAGTTATACTTGATGGCAAATGTATTTTGACGATATATAAACACATAAATTACAAATCTGATGCTGTAGCTAAGTTTTTTTTTGTGCCATTTTGCTTATTTTCCGGTTTTTATGCATTTTTTTTGTTTAATGCCAGTTTTAGGCATATTTTCTTTATTGGTGGGATATTTGGTGCTTATTTTCCACTTGTCTCAACTTCGGTATTATCAGAATTATTTATTGATTTCTGGGTAACCAGATTTTCATTACCGAAGACGAACGCAAGAACGTGACAACACTGTTTGCTGAACGCACCCTCTCGACTGCGGAGATTTGGGATTTACCCAGCACCTCTACAGATACCTCGACCGCTAATAAATCTATTGCAAAACTTAATAATAGTGTGTTCAATACCTTCTTACAAAAATATACTGGAAGACATGTTCCCGCCGAATCTACCTTACGCAAAAACTATGTTGACTTGGTGTACAAGAATGTAATCGAAGAAATCAAAAAGAAAATTGGAAACAATTACATATGGTTTGGCGTAGATGAAACTACGGATTCATGTGGTCGATACATAGCTCACCTAATGATTGGAATATTGAGCGAAGATCACCGAACTAGTGCTTTTTTGATAGGTTCTAAGCAGTTAGAACAAACAAATAATAATACTATTACAAGATTCATTCACGATGAATTAACGAATTTTTTATTGCCAAACCCAGTTCCAAGTAAGAAGATTTTGTTAATGCTTTCTGAAGTTTTGAATAAAAATACAGGGTATACACTTTTAAGTCAAATAGCAAATGTTATTCAAGGAAAAATTGTTGAAGATTTCACTATTAATGCCAGTTTAATTCCAAAATTTAAATATGCCCCTATTACCAGTGTAGATGTTGAACGAAGTTTTTCCCACTTGAAATATGTCCTTAGTGATAGGAGAATGGGTTTTTCTGTTGAAAACTTAGAAAAACAGTTAGTTGTTGGTATGTTCAAAAACAATGATGGGTTGATTTAGATTACGTCAGAATTTCATTTTGTTTTGTTATTCCAATATTTGTATTACAAAATATTAGCTATATAACTGATTATAGTTTAGTTTGTTCAAGTAAGTTTATGGTTTATGTTGTTCTGCATGATTATTTCCAATGTATTTTCATTAGAAAATATAACATTAATGAAAAAAATCGTTTTTTTAATGCTTTTTTATGAATTAACGTGCATACTTATAAGCTTATTTTTGAAGAATTTTGGGCTTTTTTAAGCGCTTATTTCAGGTTTTTTAATGCTTATAATTCCGCGCCCTATTCATAAGTCATTAAACAGAGATGGTTTAGCAAAAGATTTAATACCTGCATGAAATACCTACATGGTTTGTATTTTATATTTAAGAATATAATTTAATTCTTACATATACTGATAATAATGATTGAACTGTTAGTATGCGATTTGAATTTTGATTCTATTGATACGTATGTGATATTTGATTATCTAAATAAAAAATGTACTGCTGTAAGGAATGACTATGGAAATAAACTGTAGTGAAATTAGGGAATTAGCCTTTGAGCTTGATAGGGCATATAGATATTTTATTAACTATAGTAATGGTAGTAGTATATTGATATGGATTAATTATAAAATCAGGCAAAACTTAGTTGTAATTTGTTAATGCAAAATAGAAAGGATACTATGAAAGCATGATTGATGATAGTAAATATCACTCTAAAGAAGTATGGAAATGTCTGAAAAAAATGTTAAATGACTGTGATGAATCTGTTAATTATACAAAATTTAATTTTAGAACGAACAAGACCAACATTTTTGTAGAGACTGAAAATAAAACCGCCTGTATGTTTAATTCATACTTCACAAAAACTATTGAGGATATAATAATCTAGTGTTCATTAAAATTGTGATTGGTCTGATAGTAATTTACTTGTACTTTGAGTGCAGTATTGATGAATTTCAGCCCATTATAATAATAATAATAATAATGGAGTTAAAACAAACTATGTTTTCATTAAAAACATGCAAGACGTAGATAATATGCTAAAAACTCAATTTCTTAAAAGAACTTTTGATACAACAGGATATGCAGCTCTCAATTTTATAAATTCGTTTAAAAGGGGTAGTCTTCTAAATAAATTATAGACTACCATTATTCCTGTTGCAAAATGTCAAGACAAATCTGATGTGTCTACGTATGGACTAATAATTAACACACTGCCTTGTATTGAAAAACTGTTGGAAAAAATAATTTATAAATAAATAAATAAATAGTCTCATATTTGATAAACATAATCTCCTTGAAAACCAGTCCGGTTTTCGAAAATGTCACTCCTACGAAACAGCAATTCAACTCACAATCTCAAAATGGAAACAAACGGTAGCCAAGAATGAATTTGTAGTTGTAATTTTTTTAGACTTGAGAAAAGCCGTTGACATAATAATGTTAAAAAAACTAAAATATGGTTTTGGAACAAATATAATAAAATGGTTTAGGGAATATCTAACCAACAGATTTCAGGATGCCCTAGTGGGTGAGAGAAAATCTTCAAACAAAGAAAGCAAACATGGGGCACCACAAGGTAGTATTCAAATTCAAATTTATTCAGAAAGATAGATATGTGGTAACATCTAGTAAAGAAAACCAACGAAACAAATTTAAATATGTAACAATATAAATTAGATATTGCACCTAGATTACGGGAAATCTGTATGTGGAGAATCTGGTAAAGTAGGTCATTATATATACATTATACATTTTTTCATATTGAAACAGAAAATTTAATATTAACAATCTGCATGCATTCACATAAAAAGGAAGGAATCATCAAGACAAAGAATGGAGCACAAGAAACTGAGCATTATAAAATGATTTAAATTACATAAGACCAAGAAGCGTTTTATAATTGTTATATATAACTGGCTTACACTTTTCCGCAAATGTTTTATATTTAGAAATATTTTTTATATCAACTGGTAAAAAATTATAAATTTTTGGACCCAAACCAGTTATAAATCTTTTGTTTCCGTCTTTTTTATAGAAAGGAACCACTAGTTTATTGTTTGTTATTTGCCTAGTTTGATATGCATGTGATACTATTGTTTGTAGATTTTTATTCTTGCATAGAAAGAGACAAATATTGAAAAAATATAACATTCCAATACTCAATATATTTTCGTCGTATAACTGTTCAGAGGGAAAACGTTTTTGTTTATGAAATATAATTTTTAGGATGTAACGTTGTACTACACTAGTATAGTGTATAGTATAGTATACTTTGATATTGTTTATAATTTTTATGAATTATATTGAAGGGCTGGAATTTATCAACTTATTTGCAGATGACACATTAATTGCATGCACTGATGGTAATTTTTTGAACTAATAGAGAGGATACAATGGTTGCTTAATAAAAAAGAAGGTATTATAGATACTAACAAATTAAAACAACAGAAACTCACAAATCGAAACTGAACAACAAAATCAATGTTAATTTTTACTCTTCTAAGTATTAAAAATTTTAAATTGAACTTGCATAATGAGGATATAGAATGAGTAAGGCAAATAAAATATTTTGGATTAATCATGAATCAAACACTTTCTCTGAAGCTTGATTTTGAATATATTCATAAGAAAATTTCAAAAAAAAATTTTTCACTAGAAGTACGTGAACGTGGCTTTTTATTTATTTAAGCCTTTGTAGTATTATTGTAATACCTCAAATTGATGTTTTTCAGTTAGTAATTGGTTATCATTTGACTACTCATTAACTATATGATAAGATTATGAATAGTTTTAGGTTACAAAAATGTATTATTCTATTCTATCATTCTATGTATTATTGTAACTATATTGTATTAGGATTATCTTACATGAATAAACAGTATCTAGGTACTCTATCTATCACTCTACAATCCCTACATGTCCATATTTCATTGGGAACTTCAGACAGTCCAACACATTCTAAAGGATACCAAGATATCATGCAAAGTTCTTTGTTACAGCAAATGGTTGGTCTACCATCATCAATCAGGACCATTATAAGAGCACCATGTACCATGTAGTAATGGATGGTGTTGACTGTGTGAAAAGTCTACCCAATAGCTCTGGCATGATGACCTTCTGGATGAAATAGGAGAGCTTTTTCCCTGTGGTAGAGCCAAAAAGCTTCATTAAAACTGAGTCTCTCAAAAAAAGTCCCTTCAGTTGACCATACAATGAAATTGCAGAACTTCATCTCTGTCATGGCCATTTGCTGTTGAACCTGAAGATAATAACGTATATAAAAAATATATTAATAGAACTGCATATATCTGTAAAAGGTTTCAGGATGCCAGTTTGGTTTCCGTAAAGGCAAGAACTCAGTCATGGGTATTCTTGATCTGAATTCTCAGATAATGGATGCATTTAACAAGAAACAATTTTCAGCAGCACTGTGAAAGCTTTCGACTGTGTTAGTCACAAAATAATTGTGTTAGAAAAACTGAAGGCCTATAACTTTTCTGATGAGAGTGTCAAATTAATAGAAACATCTATCAAATCGACCACAGATGGTAAGAGTTGGAAGTCTATTGCCTTCAGACGAACTGTTTAAAACAAGGAGTTCCCCAAGACCAAGGCTCAATTTTTGGACCCATATTATTTCTACTATATATAATTTACCTGCCAGCAACAGAAATCTGCGTTATACTTTTTTTGCGGTTGATACAACTATATCTCTTTCTGAAGATAGTCTAAAATTAGCATAATTAAGATCTAAGGCAGCTCTGACAGAAGTATGGTTTCATACTAATGCTCTACTAGTATATAAAAACAAAACACACAATGTGATATTTACATTGCGCTCAACCATTATGATGAAACTGAGGCTCAATTGCTTGGGGTGACCCTCGACAGTAGACTCCAATGGGGGTCACATACAGCAAAAGTAGGAAAGACGATGCCAGTGGTATATATGCTATCAGGGGTCTATTATCACATATTTCAGTATATGTTTTAAAAACTGCTTATTTTGCACTCATACACACTCAAATTTCATATACAATTTTGGCTTGGGGTTAGTTCTTAGGCGCTCATAGGTTGTTTGCATTACAGAGGAAGGCTGTAAGAAATCTGGCTAGGCTAGGATATACTGAGGATTGCAAAGATGCCTTCAAGGAATACTACATTTTAACTATACCCTCTTCCCTCTTGATAATTGAAAATTTATTATATATAAAAAAAGTAATGGTCATATAACTCGGATATACATGATCATGGCACCAGAAAAAAAACATGTTGGATGGTGGTGGCTACCGGACAATCAGGCTATATACCTAATAGATTTCCAAATTATATTAAGGGGCTACCTTTAAAACAATTTATAATAAAGGTAAAATGTATGTTGTGGCCATGTCGTTTATTTTCCTTTTTTTATATATTTTTTTTACTATTTCTGCTTTCAGTCGAAGCGTTAAATTTATTTTGTTATAAAATTTATTATTACCCTATTCGCGTGATGTCAAGGCATTTTTTCCCTTTGCCTTTGTCTTTTCCCGCATGCTACGCCACTCCTTTTTCTTCTTAAAAAGGAAGCAGCCATAAATGTCAAAAATAAGAAGGAAGTAATATGTCTGTCGAGTCACTGTAACCGTACCTGTTGTACGAGTCGCCGCACGTCGCCGTTCCGCATAACATGTACCTCCGCTAAACGCTCTAACCCTCGCTATAACCTTACTACGGCCACGCCGCTAAGATCGGATTCAACGGTCCAGGGTCCTAGAAGACCCACGGAGTGCATCAGGGGGCCCCCCAACTCCGACCGCAACCAGGATTGTCCTGCTATACGCCGCCAGACCACGCAAAAGCAAGGTAAGGGAATTACTGTGCCTTGACCCATCTTTCTACTCTCGTTCTTTTAATTACCATATCGCTACGTTCTTTTCTAAATTATTATTATTTAACGCTTGGACAATTAACTGTCGAAAGGATCTTATATACTAGTCCGTTCATCTCTCCTCTGGAGTTAACTTTTCGCCAGTTGAGACTTTAGAGCCTTAATTGGGGAACGCGTGCTTTGCACAACATTTTCTGGTCCTTCGAGCCGCGATTAGTAAGGCCCTTTTGGCAGATTGTTCATTTATTTCATTTCGATAAATAATAATTAACCTCGAACGCATTATAATATCGCCCATATATCGCCCGAGAAATCGCCTCCGTTTGTTTTGCTAGTTGTTCTTTACCGCTTTTTTGCCGCATTTTTTACTGTTGCCTCGCTACAACCGTTCTACAACGTTTTCGCCAATTTGGATTTATATTTATACGTAAATCGCCGCTATTAATTTATTTCATACGCATTATGGATAAACTCAGACTCGCTAAGGCTACGCGTTCGCAGTGCGTAAACGATATTCGCAGTTTGTGCACTATTGCTCAAAAGTGTTCTACCGATCCTTCTCAAAAATTTCTTTTTAACGCTAGATATGCCCAAATAGAAAATATTCATGAGGAATTCAATAAGCAGCATTTGATTATTTTGTCTCTTTTAGCAAAGGATGAACAGTCAGACCTTGAGGTAGAAGATAGTATACGAGACCGCTTTTTTGCCGCGTACTATGAAGTCGAAGCATTACATTCGCAGATATTCAATAATAATCCTTCCTCGCAATCAAATGACTCGCATGTTGCCCCTACCCATTCAAATCATTCAAATGCTCGCCTACCTAAAATAGAACTGAAATCGTTTGATGGTGATTTTACAAAGTTTCAGACTTATATTGATTTATTTAACGCTCTAGTTCATAATAATGTTTCGCTTTCTCCTATAGAAAAGTTCAATTATTTGTTAACTTCGCTTGAGGGTCAGCCCTTATCTCTCGCAAAAAGTGTACCTATGACAAGTTCCTACTATCAAATTGCATATGACAGTCTCGTTGAGCGTTATTCTAACAAGCGTTTGCGAGCCCTCGCTCATTGGAACGCAATTGACAATTGCAAAAAGATGAACCATGAAAATGATGTTTTTGCTATTAGGAAACTTCTTGATACATTTTCCGAAAATTTAACTGCCCTTGAACTCTTAGGATTTTCTGTTCAAGAATGGGACTTTATCGTTGTCAATATGTTCCTAAAACGGTTAGATCATAGTATCGTCGCTAAATTTGAATTGTCTCTCAGTTCGCAGGAAATTCCTACTTATGAGCAATTAAAGTTGTTTTTGAAAAAACACTGTACCGCCTTAGATACTATCAATTATGCAAGAAATCCTAACTTTCGCCCAACTACGGTTACCTCACACAGCAATAGACCCGCTAATAGGGTGTCTTTGTTTGCTAACTCTCCGAATATTAAAAAATGTAAACTCTGTGATGAAATGCATCCGCTCTATAATTGCGCTAGATTTAAAAGCAAGACACCCCAGGAACGTTATAATTATTGCAAAAGTAACAACGCTTGTGTCAATTGTTTAAGTTTTGTACATTCAGTCAAACGATGTAAATCACAAATCAGTTGTCGACAATGTGGCCGCAGGCATCACACGCTGCTGCATTTTGAAAATCATCAAAACGCTTCTCGTTCAAATACCGCCTTCGCCGCACCCCATGCCGCTACCGCTACCTCGGAAAATAATGCTCCAAGTACCAGTGACTCTTTAGTAGCTGCCGGAGTTTGTTCCAAAGACACGCAAGTCCTTCTTTCTACGGTACAATTGGAAGTTTTGGATAATTTCGGAATTTATCGTAAAGTCCGCGCCTTGTTAGATTGTGGTAGTATGACTTCTTTCATTTCTAAGAAGTGTTCCAATATTCTGCAGTTACCAAAAACTGCGAAGTCCCTTAACATTAGAGGCTTGGGTTCGATGGAAACTGTAGCCAATGGGGGATCAGTCAATTTGAAAATTAAACCTGTCTCAAAAGATTCGCCTATTTTGAATTTATCCGCCGTCGTATTGCCTCGCATATGTGACAAGCTCCCGCTCCACAAAATTGAACAAAAAACTATATTTGGTAGTTCTGTGCCGACCTTAGAGTTAGCTGACCCGCATTTCAACGTACCTGGTGAGATTGACATTTTGTTGGGTGGTGATGTGTTTTCTCAAATAATCCGCGATGGACATATCACCGGCTCACCAGGCCAACCTGACTTAATAAACACTATTTTTGGTTATGTGATAATGGGAAAAATCGAAATCAAAGGTAATTACTCAAATGCCTTTTTCTGTTTGGATTCGGAAACTAATTTCGAGCCAATTACGCAGTTTTGGGAAATCGAGTCAGTACCGCATTGTCACATAGAATCTCCGGACGATGACTATTGTAATAGTCTTTTTGAAAAACTACATTCGCGCACTCCAATTGGTCGCTACATAGTTCCGTTGCCCTTTCGTGAAAACGCTCATCCCTCCTTTCCTGGGATGCGGGACTTGGCCATAAAACGCTTCGCATCGCTTGAAAAACGCCTCGAAAAATCTCCTTCACTCTATGACGAGTATCGCACCCTTATGCGAGATTATCTCGACCAAGGACATATGGAACCCGTCTCATATGACTCCAATTCCGCAACTAATACTTACTATATTCCGCATCACGCCGTAGTACGCCCAGATAGTCAAACTACTCGCGTTAGAGTAGTTTTCAACGCTTCCGCTAAACTACCTGATCAGCTATCGCTTAACGATCATTTATTAGCTGGTCCTAAGTTACAGCAAGACTTAGTATCGATTTTGCTAAATTTTCGCCGCCATGTTTATGTCATAACTTGTGATATAAAGCAAATGTTCCGCCAAATACTTATTTCGCCGCCATATCAAGATTTCCAACGTATTATTTGGAGATTTTCTCCCGAAGAACCGCTTCAAGATTTTCGTTTAAAAACAGTTACTTTCGGTATTTCCTCCTCGCCCTATTTGGCTATCAAAACCATATTGCAGTTAGTAAATGACGAAGGGGTAAATTTCCCTTTAGCTTCAGATGCGCTACTCGAAAGTATGTATGTCGACGACATTATTGCCGGAGCTAATTCTATACTGGAAACTATACAGTTACGTCATGAACTTATAGCTTTACTAAAATTGGGCGGTTTTGAGTTACGCAAGTTTTCAAGCAACAATATGTCAGTCTTGTCAGATTTGCCGCCTGAACATTTATGTGCTAATCCTATGCCTTTTGATAATGATTTAGAGGGAAATCATTGTTTGAAAATTTTGGGTCTCAAGTGGAATCCTTCCAAGGATAGCTTTTCGTTTTCGATCCACCCAACCGAAGTTCCTTGTACTAAACGCACTATGCTGTCTGAGCTTGCTAAAATATTTGATCCGCTGGGCTTTTTAGCCCCCGTTAGCTTTCTTGTCAAATACCTCATCCAGCGCCTTTGGTCTGCAAAAATTGGTTGGGATGAAAGTCCACCGCCTGATATAATGCGCGTTTGGCAACAATACAAATCTGAATTACCGTACCTCACTAATTTTTCTATTCCGCGCCGTTTTTTCGATTCCAACAACCTGTCTGCCGAAGTACATGGATTTTGCGATAGTAGTGAAAAGGGATATGCGGCGGTTATTTATTTCCGCGTCTTATATTCGATATCCGCTACTACATATTTTGTGTGTTCTAAGACTAAAGTCGCCCCGCTGAAAAAACTAACGATACCTCGTCTCGAGTTATCTGCCGCTGTCTTGCTTACTAAGCTACTAAAATTTGTCTTGAAAGTATTTGAAGGAAAAATTACATTCACAAAAACTTGCGCCTACTCTGATTCTAAAATAGTTCTCGCATGGTTAGGCAGTTCTCCTCATCGTTGGAAAGTTTTTGTTGCAAACCGTGTCGCCTTTGTCCAAGAGACATTACCTGATACTTCCTGGTTCTACGTCCGTTCTGAACTCAATCCTGCTGACGCTGCATCTAGAGGAATGCTTCCTCAGGCTTTTGTTCAAAACAAAAGTTGGTTGACTGGTCCGCATTTTCTTCAGTCTTTGGAGGATTATTCATCATCGGGAAATACTACTGATGATTTGTGTTCCACTGACTTTGAACTCAAGCAGGAAGAAAAGAAAGTTGTCTTAGTTGCTCAGAGTCTTCAAGGACCAATTGAGCTTTTAATGGAAAATACTTCCTCACTTTCGCGCTTACAAAATATTGTAGCTTATATTCTTCGCTTCTTACATAACACTAAACATGCCGAACAAAGGCTTTCTGGTCCTCTTTCGCGCATCGAATTAAATGATGCATTGATGATTCTAGTTAAATTAACACAAAACGCTTATTTTTCGCATGAACTTTCGCATAATAATTTTTCTAAACCGCTGCGTAAGTTGAACGCTTTCATTGACGATAGTGGTGTACTCCGCGTTGGAGGTCGGCTATCATATGCCTCATTTTCTTTCGATAAGCGCCACCCAATTTTATTACCAAAATTTAGTCGCCTTACTCACTTGCTGATTAACCATTATCATAAAACCTACTTACACTCTGGATTGAGAACTACTCCATTTTTACTCGCTGAAAAATTTTGGATTTTATCCGCAAAACGAGCAATTCGTTCGGTCATTTCTCACTGTGTACAATGTTGGCGTACTCATCCAAAACCATATCAACCCACAATGGGTAATTTACCTGTATCGCCCATTTCCGCTCTAAAGCCATTTTTGAATACCGGACTCGACTTTGGTGGACCAATGAAAATGAAGTTACATAAACAACGCAGCTCTAAAGTTCTCAAAATTTACTTTTGTTTATTCGTTTGCATGTCCACGAAAGCTGTGCATTTGGAACTCGTTACCGACTTGTCTTGCGAAGCTTTTTTAGCCGCTTTTCAACGCTTTTTGTCTCGACGAGGTCGTTGTGACAACTTATATAGCGATCAGGGCACAAATTTCACTTCCGCTTATAAAGTTTTAAAACAGTACGCCAAAGAGGTATCTTCTAAACAGCACATCAAGTGGCATTCAAATCCAGCCTCTGCTCCGCATTTCGGAGGTCTTTGGGAGGCCGGTATAAAATCCACAAAAACACATATTCGCCGCGTGGTAGGTGATCAAATATTAACCTACGAAGAGCTTCAAACGCTATTGGTGCAAGTTGAAGCTGTACTAAATTCGCGTCCCTTAACGCCGCTTTCGGCTGATCCAAATGATCTGAACGCTCTGACTCCTGGTCATTTTTTAACGCAAGCGCCTCTCGATAGTTTTCCAATTCCTGATTTCACCGATATATCCATCAACCGCTTGGGTTTGATACAGAGAATGCATCAACATTTTTGGAAACGTTGGAAAAGCGAATATCTTCACACATTGCAACAACGCGCTAAGTGGGTTAATAAATCTAAACCTCCTGAAATCGGCACACCTGTGCTCATCAAAAACGAACTCGCTCCGCCATTGCAGTGGCGGTTAGGTCGCATTATTAAGCTTCACTCCGGTGCAGATCTCTCAACGCGCGTTGCAACAGTAAAAACTACGGCGGGTGAATTAACGCGCCCCCTAGTCAAATTGTGTCCACTTCCTTTGGACTCAAATTAGCAATTTAGAAATTTATCTTCATATAATTTTAAGAATTTCTTTTTCTTTTTTCTTTAAGTTTTGGAAAACGCTTTTTCCTACTTTAACGCGTTTTCGGGAGGCCGGGAAATGTTGTGGCCATGTCGTTTATTTTCCTTTTTTTATATATTTTTTTTACTATTTCTGCTTTCAGTCGAAGCGTTAAATTTATTTTGTTATAAAATTTATTATTACCCTATTCGCGTGATGTCAAGGCATTTTTTCCCTTTGCCTTTGTCTTTTCCCGCATGCTACGCCACTCCTTTTTCTTCTTAAAAAGGAAGCAGCCATAAATGTCAAAAATAAGAAGGAAGTAATATGTCTGTCGAGTCACTGTAACCGTACCTGTTGTACGAGTCGCCGCACGTCGCCGTTCCGCATAACATGTACCTCCGCTAAACGCTCTAACCCTCGCTATAACCTTACTACGGCCACGCCGCTAAGATCGGATTCAACGGTCCAGGGTCCTAGAAGACCCACGGAGTGCATCAGGGGGCCCCCCAACTCCGACCGCAACCAGGATTGTCCTGCTATACGCCGCCAGACCACGCAAAAGCAAGGTAAGGGAATTACTGTGCCTTGACCCATCTTTCTACTCTCGTTCTTTTAATTACCATATCGCTACGTTCTTTTCTAAATTATTATTATTTAACGCTTGGACAATTAACTGTCGAAAGGATCTTATATACTAGTCCGTTCATCTCTCCTCTGGAGTTAACTTTTCGCCAGTTGAGACTTTAGAGCCTTAATTGGGGAACGCGTGCTTTGCACAACAATGTATTTTAATAGAAAACTGTTTTTTTAGTGCTGTATTCCACAAAGTTTTAGATGTTTTTATTTTATAATGCACTATGACCTATGTAAACAAACCAAGTTTGTATTAACAACAATAAAGGACTGATGATGATGATGAGAGTATGCCAGTGTAAGGAAAAACTCATTAGGTATCAAATTTTTATATATATGATTTCAATCCCATGCAAGTCTAAATGATGAACTTTAGAAAATGAAAACAAAAAAGAAAATATAAAAAAGTTAGCCACTAGTTTTATTAAACTAGGAAATAGTAAATTCTTGAGACCATCACTGAACCAATGATGAATAAAAATCTGTTGAGTTTTATGATTTGAAGGTGCGAATTTGTTTGATAACCCTGATATGGTTGTAAGTGATATTGCTTAAGTTTGTATTGTATTAATTAATAATCCGGACATACTATGCATTGACCAGTGATGCTGCCTTCAACCCATGGTATTACCAAATACTGAGAGAAGACAAATAACATTGCTTGCTTACCTGGAAATAATACTATTAGTTTTAGTTTTATCCAAACATATCTCATTGTTTATCAATACTGAACAAGTAATCTGCCTCTCAGCAAATTGTTTGAGTGTGTGTACCTTTGGTACAGATACTTCATTTCTAGACAGCCACTTCCACAGCACGTAAATGGCACAAGAGCATCAGGTGATGCTTTTAGCCAGGCCCGTTTTGGTTGAATTACAATTACCACGTTTACATGGGGATTCAGTTCGAATTGAATACGATACTATATCCGGCGTTTCATGTGTTTACATGTTTAGTTTTCAGATCGATTTGAATCCGTTTCGTGGGGGGGGGGGCGAGCGAGCTGTCAAATGTCAACACTATTCTAACCTACAAATCTCTCATAACCTATAACCTAGCCTACTGTTTATTTTCTGCACCCGACTTGTGCCCGAACTTTGGAAGCTTTGTGTGTTCAGGATTTTGTTTTCTTCCTGGTTTTTTTTTATTTAGAAATGATAGTACAGATTCAGACTGCAGTTTTGGGAGCTGTATGGCAGTTCCTCATTTCGTTATTATATCTATTTTATGAAGAAGATGAACGAAGACAGGCGCGAGAAAGGAAAACGATGTTGTTTGTCCAAAACCTACAAATGAGGGCAGCCTTGTATTATAGAGGAAAAATATCAAAACGTCCAAGGCATCGTAGCTGTTGTATGAAAAAGAAAAGTGATGATTGGTGGACAAGAATAGTAAAAAAACATTTTACAGAGGATGACTGGCTAGAAAATTTTAGAGTAACACCTGCCACATTCCATTTTATTTGTGAGCGATTACGGCCGTACTTACAACCCAAAGAAAATTATGTTAGGACACCTGCCACAGTAGAAAAGAAAGTTGCAATCACATTGTACAAATTAGCATCATGCGCAGAGTACAGAATTGTAGCAAACCAGTTTGGCATACATAAAAGCTCAGTTCATGTGTATGTGTATGATGTTATTAATGCTATATATGCAGAGTTTGGAACAGAATATTTGTCAATGCCCAATGAACTGGAGGCTGAAGAAGTATCACAGGGATTTGAGTCAATGTGTGGGTTACCCAACGTTATAGGTGCCATTGATGGAACACATATTCCAATACTACCACCGAAAGATGGTTATAGAGATTTCATCAATAGGAAAGGTTGGCCCTCATATAATGTGCTTGCAGTTGTTGACAATTCTTATAGGTAAAAATATAATTTGCTACTGTCACATATTACAGTTTACTAAAATAAACACTTTTCAGGTTTAGATATGTTACGTGTAAACATCCAGGGTGTACACATGATGCCAAAGTGCTTAAAGATTCAAGTCTCTACAACACTCCTAATCGCACAAAGACCATAGACGATAAACAAATTCCATTATATCTCCTTGGAGATCCAGCATATCCTCTTTTACCATGGCTCATGAAGGGTTATAAAGGTCAAAGAACCCCAGAAGAAGAATCTTTTAATGTATATCTTAGCCAGGGCCGTGTAGTAGTTGAGAATGCATTTGGTAGGTTAAAAGCACGGTTCAGATGTTTAACCAAACGAGTGGACATATCTTACAAATTTGTTCCAAAGGTTATAGGAGCATGTATGATCCTTAATAACATAATTGAATGTCGCAAGGAAAAATTTGTGCAATCTTGGCTCACGGCAGTTGCTGAGGCCGAGATAGCATTTCCCCAACCTAGAGGACAAAGTGCCAGGGACTTTGATTCCCTAGAAGCTGGTATAATTAGGGATACGCTAAAAACATATATGACTCGATACCCTTTGAGATCATCTAGGTTATAAGACCAATACATGTATGATTATAATAACTACATAATATATATACTGTCACATATGTAAACTTTGTATTATTTTGAATGTATGTATATGAATGAAGAATGAAGTGATTTATTTTATATATGTATGCCTATAAGTTTATTATGGTATATATAATTAGTAGTTAGCCTCCTGATTAAATGTCATCAGGATTGTATTTTGTTATATTTTTTAAATTGTAAAAGTAGCATTTTGTTTTTAATTAAATAAATCTCACATCATACAACAGTATTTTATTTCTTTTTTATAAATAAAACATAAGCAACATTCTGTTTCAAATAAATCCTTTTTCATTTAATAATTCACAAAATAAGTTATTCTGAACACATATGACATTAATACTAAAGCTTATATTTTTATCACGAAATTAAATAAATATTCACTTGAGCAAAACAATAATACAATCTATATTAAAAAAAAACATGTCTAACCACTTTCGTGCATTTTTGTGCTCTCATCTTCTTGGGAGACAGATCCTATTGTTGACGATGGTGGAACAACTGATTGTGGAGGTATTGGTACTGACCCTGTTGATGACGGTGGTGCTGGATACCAATAGTTCAATGGTCCTGGTTGAGGGACTGGAAACATCTGCCGTGTAGTAATCATACTACCTATGGAACTGATACTTGATGTAAAAGCATTTAGAATTTTTTCCAAGTCCTCTGATCTTCTCTGAGCGGCAAGCGTCTCACATTCCTGCTGATGTTTTAGGAAATCTTGCAGCATAGTTCTCTGCTGCTTGAAAAATAGATTATCTGCATCAGACTGATGCTTTCTCTTCCTTGAAGAAGTAGGAGTTTGTGGTGGAGTATTGACTGGACTGGCAATCTCTCCTATTTCTTGTGGTGTTATGTCTTCACCAATTTCAATCTCTAGTAGAGTTTCTGGAGGTTCACCATTGGATTGGGATGCTGAGTCTATCCCTATTAGTTGAGATGCAGGTCTTGACCCCAATATTTCGTCTAACGATGAGAAATATTCACATTCGTTTCTAGTCTCACCGCTCAATTGATTTTGTTTTATACAACTGGTGTAGGCTGCTTTTAAGGCCTTCCATTTATTTTTAATTTGATCTGGTGTTTTTGTCCTTATTTCACGTTTCAATAGTTCACTGTGTATCTTTTGAAATATTTCTTTATTTTTGTAACGTTTTCCGTCAAATAATTTGCTAATCTCTATTTCGCTACATATTTGAAGTAGCATTAATACTTCCTCCTCTTTCCAAAAATTTCTAGAGCTGCTAATAGGGTTCATTATCTTTTTTACAATTTTTCGGGACTAAGTTAAAAAATAAACTATCGCGTGCAGACAGTCGAAAAACTCGAAAACAGCGCGCGAAAACAGCCCGCGAAAACAGTTGACACTGTTGACAGGTGATTTTTAGCTTATGCGTTATGCGCAGTCGCCGATTCGGTTTCAATACGGTTGCCTGTTTACATGGATTTCAGTCCGATACAATCCACATTCGATCCTAGAAAAGAGTGGTATCGACCTTGAAACTCAATTCACTTTCGATCCGGATTTTGTAGTGTTTACATGTAGTATTCAATACTAAAATCGGGTTCAGTTCGAATTGAATCCCACATGTAAACGTAGTAAATGCCTACCCATTTCATTACCAGATCCTGGTGGTAATGTCTTAACCCTCATGCTGTCTCTTTTGTTTGGAAAAAGAATTTCAGTGGATAACATCTACATTTTACTAATCACAATAGTTTTTCTACAGATATTTAGCAAACTTGCTTCAGTTTAGATACTATTATCATATCAGCATGCTGATTAAACTAATCACTACTAATTTGGACATATTGTTCTGCAATAGCTGTTGCAAATGAAATATTTCATATTCATCATTGTGCAAATTTTGGTAAGGGTTTAATGTTTCAACAGTTGGCGCTTCAAATTCACTTGAAGATGGCTCAACTAGATGCATCAATACTGATGACGTGTTAGCTTTTTTGAGGCTTTGCAGTAGGTTGACCTAGTCTTCATGAGATGCTGCTGGTACATCTAAAGATCATGATGATGCAGTCACAGTTGTACCAAGATCCATTTTCTTTCATGGCTCACAGCATACCTAGAACCAATAAGAACATATTGATATCTATATCCACATATACATAGGTGGAACATGTCAAACATAAGTATATTATGTCCCATAACTTAAACCTTTGTTGGGTATTAAATCTAAATGTGTACATTTATAAAATGTATAGCAAAAGCTTACAATACATTTTAAAGTACCTGAGACATCCTTGGTACATTCCACAATGAACGAACGCCTGTACATGATGTGGTGTTCCAGCTGGTCATCATTCTGCAGCATACAAGAATGCACCAACATGACTATAATACATCTTCTACTTCTTCTGTACCAGCCATGCAAGTGCAATGAGCACACTCAATGCTTCCATCCTCATTTGCAGTAACCCATGTGTAATGGTAGCACAGTCATGTGTTGTGAATGTTTGACCTTAAATTCCACACATTATGCAGACAAAATATGTAAATTAAATGATGATATTACCATTGGTAATAAAACGTTGTACCTAGCTCTTAATTTTAATCCCTCCACAGCTACTAAAACAACAGCTTCAAATAACTTTTAGCCATTCCAACTTTTGTATGCCTTCATTTGAGCATTTGTAGGTATAAAAACTGGTAGTCAATAAAAAGATATTTCAGTAAACCCTTATTTTTAACTGGTGGGAAATCGCTCCTGTCATAGCTAATGGTGCCACCATCCACAGAAAATTTATCCAAACCCAAAATGCTATCCTTTTTAAGGTAACTTTCAGCTATATCAATATATTCCGCAATTAATTGTTCAAAATATGCACTGTTGGCTATCGTCCCCATCATTTTGCCGGACTACAAATCTCACCACAAATCTGTATATACTTTGATCTTTATGAAAAGGTGAAATTTCAAATATAGGTCATTAGGTCACTACTCACAACCTATAAAACCCTGTTTTTCATGCTGACGCCATATTGGTATATTTCAGCCATTTCCACCGCTCCACGGGTCATTTCAGTATTTTTGAGGTTAGGTCAGGTTAGGTAATGGAGGGGGCTTATACCGATTCCATCCAATCAGACGGTGTTATTTCATGACGATTCTGTTACGGTGATCAAAATGCTGATTGGGACAAAGCTAACACCGTCTGATTGGATGGAATCGGTATAAGCCCCGACCATTACCTAACCTGACCTAGCCTCAAATAATATACTGAAATGACCGGTGGAGCGGTGGAAATGACTGAAATATACCAATATGGCGTCAGCATGAAAAATAGGGTTTTATAGGTTGTGAGTAGCGACCTAATGACCTATATTTGAAATTTCACCTTTTTATAAAGATCAAAGTATATACAGATTTGTGGTGAGATTTGTAGTCCTACAAAATGATGGAGACGATCAACAACAGTGCATATTTTGAACAATTAATTGCGAAATATCTTCATGTAGCTGAAAGTTGCCTTAAAAAGGTTAGCATTTTGGGTTTGGTTTGGATCCATTTTCTGTGGATCGTGGCACCATTAGCTATGACCGGAGCGATTTCCCACCAGTTACAAATAAGGGTTTACTGACATATCTTTTTATTGACTACCAGTTTTTATACCTACAAGTGCCATGGTTAATCAATTATAAATGATAAGCATCTAAGCAGTTATCACTCTGCAAGAGACTTCCTACTCAAATTCCCAAATTCGAAAAGACAGAGTCAAAATACCTTTTTTTAAAAAAATAATAATGCTAGTGACGATTGTGTTATTATAATATTGAGTAGATTATTATTATTATTATTATTAATTAAAAGATAAGAGTTGAGCCCGAAGGCTATAAACTCAGAACAGGAAGAAAACATAAAATAAGAGTACAGAAGTATAAAAGTTGAATTAAAGTATCACTTCAAGGAACTTGTCCAAATTGTTTTTAAAACTGTTCACACTCGGAGAGTTCACAACATATCCCGGTAAGCTGTTCCAATGGTCAAAAATTCTGTTGGGAAGAAAATGCTGCCGTACTGTTGTCCTGAAGGCTTCCTTCTTCAATTTGAACTGGTGCCCTCGAAGATTGCTGCTACTTCGTTGAAATAGCTTCGACAGATCAACCCCGAAAATGTTTTGAAGCGCACGATATGTAATTGTTAGGTCCCCTCGAAGGCGACGATCACAAAAAGGAGTGAGATCAAAGATCCTAAGCCGCTCCATGTAGTCGGGTCGTACCGTGCCATAGGGAATACGCGTAGTTCTTCTTTGCAGTGATTCCAATGCTTCTTGGTCACGAACAAGTATGGGACACCATACCGGCCCAGCAAACTCCATCAGGGGTCTTACATAGGTTTTGCAAAGAAGGCAGCACGTTGAGCTATCACAACCCTTAAATGACTTCTCGAGAAGGTAGATAAACCTTTTGGTCTTCGAGCACAGAACGTTGATATGATCAGACCAGGTGAGACTGCTGTTGACGATTACTCCAAGATTGCAATGGCTGCTTACAGTAGGGATTGTTTCATTTAACAGTGTATAGTCCAACATCGGGTTGTTCTTACCGATGTGGAGAACACAGCACTTGGATATGTTCAAGGGTAGCTTCCACATCCTTGACCAGTTTCCAATTTCGTCTAGGTCCTGTTGCAACAAACACGCGCTAGTTAGCGGGTTATGAAATATTTTGGTGTCATCACCAAAAGAGGAGTAGATTGATTTGATGTGGCTGGGTAGATCACAGGTGTACAGGATAAACAAAATCGGTCCGAGGACGGAGCCCTGTGGCACACCACTAACAACTGGTCTTTTAGAAGATAGGCTGCTACCAACCTTCACAGCGAAATTTCTGTTGGACAAGAAGGCTTCTATCCATCTCAAGAGATTACCCCGGAGTCCCAGATGTTCCAGTTTATTGAGTAGCAGGGTATGAGGTACTTTATCGAAGGCGGCGGAAAGATCCAGGTAGATAAGGCCAACAGGATTATTGAGGTCCACAGATTTAGTCCAGCTATCTACGCACAGTAGTAAATTGGTGATTATAGAACGGCCTGCCAGAAACCCATGTTGATTTGCAGGGATAATATTATTTTCAAGGGCAAACTCTATTATTCTTCTCAGGATTATCCGCTCAGCGATTTTGGCCACGATGGAGGTTAGACTAATTGCTCGGTAGTTTTTAGCATTGTATTTGTCTCCCTTCTTGAATATTGGAGTAACTAGTGCTGACAGCCAGGAACAAGGTAGTGTATGAGACAGGAATGAGGACTTAAAAATAGCAGCTAATGGGGCAGCAATAGAGGAGGCACAGTGTTTGAGAATCGCGGCTGATACGCCATCTTCTCCAGGTGATGAGGACGTTTTTAAGTTGCACAAAAATTCATGAACATCATCAGTAGCGAACACAATATCACAGAGGAAGATACTGTTGCGGGGTAAATTCGTATCACAAGAAGGTAATGTTTGTGAAGTTGAGAAGTTCTCGATAAAAATTTGAGTTTAACGAGTTCCTAAGGTGTCTGTAGAGCTTCTTTCTGTTACTGGAGGTAGCAAGTGTACGTTCATAAGAAGACTTAGCTTGCCTCAACGTTTTAGATACCTCAATTGAAAAAGATCTGTGAATGTCGTAGTTTGTCCGAGTTTTATGTCGTGTGTAGCGCTGTCACACGGACTTCTTATGACGGCACAAGCGAAGGATGTTATCATTAATCCAGGGCTTAGAAGGATTGAAAGAGATAGTTTTCGATGCAGAATATAGAAAGGTTAAGGGGTTTAGACGACTCAAGAAAATACTTCACATGCTTTGAGTGTCTCTGTTTTGGAATAATGTTGACCAATCAACTTCAGAAAGAGCGTTGTTCAACTGAACATAGTTGCCACACTTAATAGTTTTACAAACCTTTGTGACATGAGATGGAATGGTAAGTTGCAATTTAGATACAATGGTGCAATGATCGGATTTTCCAAAAGGAGGAAGGTAGGAGACATCAGACACCAGATCATCATCATTCACGAAGATTAGGTCGAGACAACGGGGTACTTGATCATTTTTAAACCTAGTGGGACGATCAACTAACTGTTTTAGGCACGTACGGTTTAGCAGATCAAGATAAGGTGCAGAAGGAGAACTACATAGGAGCGTGGATGAAATCGGCCACGAAATATCCCTAAGATTAAAATCACCGGTAACATATAAGCTATTAGTGCGGGTCAGGAGAAGCTCTAGATAGGTACATAGATTAATATCAGAAGTTGATGGGCGGGGTCTATATATGCAACCAATTATTATATTGAATGTGTTTAGTTTCAATTCCAGGAATAAATTGTCAATTCCCGTAAATTGAGATGAGAACGGCGTAACAGTAAAAGCAGCGGCAACAGAGTCCTTGACATAAATGCATACGCCACCATGTCCTGGTGTAAGGGTAGAATCATTTTGGAATAGTGTATAGCCTGGTATAGCGACGATATGGTCAGGGATCTGGGGACTAAGCCAAGTCTCAGTTAAACAAATGAATGTAGGGGATGTGGATTCGGTAAAAGCGAGTAACTCGAGTAATTTAGAATTAAGGGATTGCGTATTGGTATAACAAATAGACCATTCTGGGGAAGAATTTGTCGGGATGTTTAGTTTTTTGGTGTGTTAGACATAGGAGAGGGTACAATTTTCGGAACGCCTTTGATGTACTTGATTGTGAGTTCAGTTTCTCCATCGTTTTGCCTCCGTCTTAACTCAGCACGGATATTGTTGAGTTCTTTCATCTGTAGTGGGGTCTTGTCGTCATAAATAGAGATGCTTTTGAAAACATCATGATTAAGAAGTTTCTTTTTATTCCGCAAAATGGATTTGACGATGTAGAGGCTGGAGAAATTTACTTTGATGGGGCGAGGTGCTGAGCTGCGAGCGCCAATTCTGGTAAAAGCAACACGTTGAGAATTAGCAAGAGGATCGACAACGTTTGACACATCCGAGATGAACGTGGTTTCATTAGGGTTGCAATCTTCAGGGACACCTTTCATTATAACATTGTGTGCCCTATCGAAACGCTCGAAAATCTCTGCTTGAGACTGAATATCCGATATTGGGGAAATGGTTGCAGAACTATTAGCAATTGTGTTAAGCTTCGGTTCAAGGTCACTTAATCTGCCGAAGACAGTCCCAATGTTATCAGAAATATATCTTGCGCAAGCTGAAGGGATGCCATATTTGATTCACACCTTTTCATCTCACTGTCTAGGCGGGAAATGGATTCAGCATGTTCGCTTAAAAGATTTTTACAGTGCGTCATGTCATCCGCCAAACGAGATTGGTTGCCTTTAATATCCTTAATATCTCTAGCAATTGACGATAGAGTATCCATGATACATGACATATGAACAGCCGTAATGGGCAGATTTGCGTCCACCGCAGTATCGACTTTAGCGGAAGATGCAGAAGATGTTGAGGAACTGCGTGTGGTGCGTCCTTGCTTGCTACATATGCAGCAAGACCACTTTTCGCTATTATCGTTGAGGAAGCTTACATCAACCGAAGTCAGGTTAACGCAAGTAGCGTGATAAGATTTGCAGCAATTGGAACAACAAACAGATAGCTGAGAGCTGCTTATACTTTTACAGCAGATGGAGCAGGGCGGGGCCATTCTTTAAAAAGTGTATATAGAAAATGGAGTCAAGTTGATTGACTCAGTACTTCCCACACATAACAGTTGCAACCAAATCATCGCCCGCCTGACGTCAAAAAACATCCAACACAAAAACCTCTCCGTAGGAACTAAAACGACACAATTCAGCTTCAACTGGCTGAAACGAAACAACCAGGAATTCCCAAATTGTTTAAAAACCGAGTTTGATCTATTTTTATATTTTTAATTTTTTTATTATTCCTGCGCCGCCACTGACACTATTTTTCCAAAACATACGCTTTTTCCATCCTCGCTGCGATAGTAATACTGTGTCAAAATTTCATTAAAATATAGAACGATCTAAAACAATACTCGTATGTATACATCACAAATTCTAAGTCCCTTGGTTCCCTTCTCATACGTCTAAGCACTTCATCGTTAGATATGTATTGATCCCATGATATTTTTAATAACCTACGGAAGGTCCACATTTCAAAAGCTTCAAGTCTGTTCATGGTATCCACTTTTAATGTCCATGTTTCTACTCCATATAAGAGAACTGAGTGCACGTATGCCTTTACAAAACGGTAGCTTAGGTTTAAGTTCAAGGTTGGGTTACATAACAGGTTTTTCATCTTTAGGAACGTGGCTCTGGCTTGTTCTATGCGTGATCTTACTTCAAGTCAGGGTCTACATTTGTCGTTATGCAGCTGCCAAGATATTTGAGTTTCTCAACTTTCTCTATTGCGGTGTCATATATGTTTATGTTCAGTTGTGGGTTTGGAGATCTTGTTATCGCCATTACTTTAGTTTTTGTGACATTAATTCTCATGCCTAGCTGATCTCCTACCTCTACAACTTTGTTGATTAGGCGTTGAAGGGCCTCTGGACTGTCCGCAATGATAACCGTGTCGTCTGCATAACGTATGTTGTTCAATATCCTACCGTTGATTTTCATGCCATCTTCCTCATCGCCTATTGCTAGATTGAATATGTGCTCAGGGTACATATTAAATAGTATTGGTGATAAAACACAACCCTGTCGTACCCCCTTTTCTATACACACCGGCTCTGATGTTGCTTGTCCATATCTCAACGTTGCTTCTTGTTTCCAGTAAAGCTTTCCAATGAACTCGATGTCTTGTTTGTCTAACCCTTTTTTCTGCAGTAATGACATAAGGACGGTGTGATCTACTCGATCGAAAGCTTTCTCGTAGTCTATGAAACAGGCATATACATCTTTCCTCATGTCTCGACATTTCTGGAAGAGGATTGATAAACTGGCTAGTGCTTTCCTGGTTCCTAATCCTTCGCGAAATCCAAATTGCGTATCGCTTTGATCGGCTTCACATTTGTGGTACATTCTAGCTTGTATAATTTTAAGTAGGATCTTAAGGACTTGGCTCATCAAGCTTATCAGCAGGAACTCATCACATTTCTTGGCTTTAGATTTTTTAGGGACGGGAATAAATATAGAGGTAAGCCAGTCTTTTGGAATATTACCTGTTGCATAAACTTTCTGTAGTAACTGGAACAGTGGCACAAATTTTCTTCTTCTAACAGTTTTAGCATTTCTATGTGGACTTCGTCCGGACCCGTTGCTTTTCCGTTTTTACTCAATTGAATTGCTTTCATTATCCTGGTGCCACCATCAAGAACACTTTTTTCGGGGTGCCACCAATGAAAACCACCTTTTTTTGGGGTGCCACCAAGGAAAACCACACTTCTTTGGAAGGGCATCACACCTCTTCCATGCCACCACCATGAACACTTTTGTGACACCACCTGAACTCCTTCTGAAGAAGCCAGCCCTTTGTAGCACCACCTTGTCTTCGGAAGGACACCACGAGGACTTCCCTCCGAAGATAAGTCATTATTAAAAAAACAATAGATAGAATGTGCTGCATTCATATATACTGAAATAAATCTTTATTAAACCATTGTTGTCCTATTTTTGCATTTCTTGGCGGCTAGCTAGACTCATGCACACACGCACGCACCCACATACTCATGCAAACCAATTGAGCTGCTGGTTGCTATGAACAACTTTATCGTTACAAAATGTTACCGCATTTTCATTTGGTTACTTAACGATTTTTTTTTCACGTTCAACACCCCCCTCCCCCCTCTATCACAGATCCCTCTCATTTTGAGGTTATGGTGCAATGACAAAAAAGTTTCCAAACTGCCTCTAGAACTCAAATACCAAGCGTCATCAGGTTTCTTTCTGGACACTAAAACTACGAGTCATTGCTCTGAGTCTACTGTCTGGGAGGAGAGGGGCATGTGCTAGGAGGGGGAAGGGACCATATCATCTGGCGGCAAGATGTGTTTTGTTATTACTTAGGGTTTCAGGTATAAGAATCCGGTCATAGTTGCCGGTACTCGGATTTTGCATACTCAACTACCTCTAGCGCCTGCACTAAAACGTGTTCGTGATTTATTGAATAGGGCCGTACTCTATGTTGAAAGCCTGGAATGATTAAGGAAAATGATCCGCCGCAAGCGAAAAGACATCGCTGCTATCTGGGTCTGGCTGCTGCATCACGACAATGCGCCAAGCCACACTTCACTGCGCATCCGTGAGTCCCTGGTGAAACAAAACATGGCAACGCTACCTCCTGGACTTCTTTCTTTTTCCGAGCATCAAGAATAAACTCAAAGGAAGCCGCTTTGAAAGCATTCAGAGGATATTCAAAAAGCTGTGACGACGACAAGGCTCTGTCCAGGCTTTCCATAGAAGAATATTAACACTGTACAAATATATCTACTGAATTTTTGGGAAAAAAATATCTTATGACCTTTTGGGTTACTCCCTGTATATCTGAATCTTCTGGTCAAGCTTGCTTCTTATGGACTACCACCTGGCCTGCGCCAGTGGCTGAATAGCTTTTTGAACGGCCGATCTCTGTTTATTGTAATAGGTGGCTGTTCATCAAATGTATTTTCAATGAACGCCGCTATTCCTCAGGGATCTGTTCTATCTCCTACATGGTTTCTCCTCTACATCAACGAGCTACCGGAAATAACATCCAATCCGATTGACAGCTCTTCGCAGACCCATTAATATCGCAGCAGCTTACCTCACAGATCAACGTGAATAGTCTAGTGGGGATTAGTGAATAAAGTACAGTTCAACGTACAAAAAGCTAGGCAACAACACTTACAAAGAAGTTTCACGATGGCTTACCAACTGTGGAAATGGAGGGACACCCCATAGTCCAGTCACCTTCCGTCAAACTTTTGGGGATCAACATCAAGAATAACATGTCCTGGTACAGCCTCGTCGTCAGTATTGCTGAAACGGCATCCCAGAAGCTTGGAGTTTTGTTCCGCTGCAGGAAGCTGTATACACCAGAGTAACTATTGCCGCCCCACAAGGCGCAGATCCGATCATCGCTGGACTATTGCTCCTATGTGTGGGGATGCGCTCCAAAACACTTTCTAAAGCTTCTGCACACTATTCAGGGCCTACGCAGCCGAGAAAAGACAGAGAGCTACCGGAGTTAAGAATCTGCGAGACCTATTCCGCGATATACCGGTGGTGCGTGCAAAATAAATGGACAGTGACATAAATTAGTGAGTGAAGGACAAATACAAATTAGTGTAGTGACTGTAAATCAATTAGACTGATGAGTAATAGGTTAGCCGTAGTTTATATAGCTCGTGTAAATAGATAGTTGAATCCGTCCCAAGTGTTTTACTGCCCAATCAAACTAAAGACGTGTAACAGTGGTGTCAGGTGTGGGGTAGACTGATTGATTGGGCAACGTGGTACGGTAAGTGAACAAACTGTCAAAATGGTGAATTTCATGAACTGAAGGTTGTGGACTTAAGGAGAGAGCTCGACGAATGCGGTGCCGATAGCAGTGGGCTGAAGGCCGTTCTCCAGGATGGACTCCGACAAAGAATGATTGAAGAGGGCGAGGATCCAGATACCTTCGAATTCGAGTCACATGAATTCGAATAGGCCAAGAAGCTTGAATCAAAAGTCGAAGCAAACTCCAAATAAATCGAACACCCTCTTCGGGGCATTACTGCTTTAAAAGAGGACATCGAAGAAAGAATCGACACCAGAATTGACATTTTAGGATCAAAAATGGAAGAGCAAAGAGATCTCAAGGGGGGCTTGGAAAAACAAAAAGAAGATTTCAAGAGGGGATTGGAAAAACAAAAAGAAGATCTGGGAGGCAACATCCGACGCCTAGACTCAGAGATGGACAAACTGCGAATGGAGCTTCAGGATGCAAGCGTAACCACACCAAGTGACCTGAAGGCAGGAGATTCGTGCAAGCCGATATTGAAACCTCCTCAGTATGAATGGAAAACATCCTGGGAGAATTACCTCCTCCAGTTTGAAGCGGCCGCAAACGCAAATGGTTGGTTACCTGGTGATAAGGCGACATCTTTGACGTTAGCACTTTAAAGCGAAGCTACGGATGTGCTTCAGACCTTATCATCGGCAGAACGAGGGGACTACGAACAGCTAGTCAGATAAGTCAGACATCTGGAAATGAGGTTTGGTCAAGCCAGACCCAGTCACGTCTTCCACGCTCAGCTGAAGAATCGCTCCCAACGACCAAACGAGATGCTGCAAGAATTTGAAGCAGATATATCTGCGTGGTTTGACTGACATATCCGACGGTTCCGGAAAATCTAATGGAGCGATTAGCTGTGGAGGCATTTGTGGGTGGTCTTCGTGATGGTGAAATGCGTCAAGCTGTAGCTCTCGTACATTCGGAACGTTTGGTGGATGCTCTAGCCTGAGCTTTAGAATTTGAGGCTGTGAAAAAGACCTACCAATGCCAGGCCCGAGTTCGGAAATGTGAAGGTGAGACAGAAGTGCTGACCCTAGTTGAGGAACTGCGGCGGGTAATTAACGAGGCCCGCCCCAAGAAGAAAAGAGATATCCGAGTCCGGAATTGCGGCGAGCTGGGTCATGTCAGAAGCCACTGCCAGGAGGAGAAGAAGCCACTGCCGACGCCGGAAAACTAAGTCGGGTCGGAGAGAAGAGGCGATCCTTGACCCGCGTGCAGAAGGCCTTAGGAAGAACAGCTCGTGTGGCCTACGTTGGGCAGCAGGCGAACAGTCTGTATGTGGATGGCTTCGTGAACGGCAGGCTGAAGCTGATGCTTCTGGATGCGGGTGCGACGAAGACCATCGTTCGACCTGATGTGCTCCAGAAGAGTGCTAATATAAGACCAACAAGGTGGCGGCTTCGTACTGCTACCGGAGAATCCGCGAGCATCCATGGGGAAGCCGACATGGAGAACGAGGTGATAGCTGGAATGGACGCCATGGACACCTCTGGATTCCAACTGGACCTGAGACATGGTACCCTGCTAGTCCAAGAGGAAGAGGTAGTTCTCCACCGACGTCAAGAAGAGGCTGTCCAGGTGGCGCTCTTAGAAGAAACTGTCATCCCGGAAAGATGCGAGGTGGTAATTGGTGTCTGCCTGATTGATGGCGCTGATCGAGGGAGCGTCATGTTGTTTGAACCCCGACCAGATGATGGGCTGATTGGCCGTGGAATCGGCGTTGGAAAATGCCTGGTACTTGCTGATGAGGAAATTCCGGTGAGTTTGCTGAACGCGAAAGGAACACCACTGGGTCGTTGTTCTCCAGTCTCATCAGTGGTGAGGAGTGTAAATGCATCATCGGACCAACGGAATGAGCATTTGCATGAGAAGTTGACTGAGTTGGTGGCTGCTTCATCGAAAAGCCTTAATAGGGAACAACAGAAGAGGCTGAGGGTATTCATCACAGGATACCAGGAAGAAGATATTTGATGTTCGTATTGGAAAGAGAGGGCGGACGAATGTGGTCCGACACAAGATCCACGCGGGCGATGTACCACCAAGGAAGCTACCATTGGCCAAACGAGAAGAAGCCGATAGAATCATCAAGCAAATAGAAGAAGGGGGGATGATCGAGCAATCAGTGATTCCGAGAGTGATTCCTTGGTCATCGTCGGTCGTACTCGTAAAGATAAAGAATGGGTTAACACGATTCTGGGTGGACTAAGGGCAGCTCAATAACGTCACAAAGGACAGCTGCCCTCTGCCAATAATTGACGGTAATTTAGGCACTTTGGCGGGCTCTAAGGTGTTCTCCACGCTTGACCTGAAGAATGGCTACTGGCAAGTGGAGATGGACCCAGGGGATAAGGGGAAGACTGCGTTTACTGTCGGCTCAGGGTTATGGCAGTTTACGATTATGCCGCTTGGGTTGTGTAATGCGCCAGCTACATTTGAGAGGGTGATGGAGACTGTCTTGAAGGGGTTGTCTTGAGAAACCTGCTTGGTCTACCTGGAGGACATCATCATGGTTGGGAAATCGTTCGAGGACCATCTCAAGAACTTGGAACAAGTATTTAAGAGGCTGCGCCAATCAGGCCTCAAGCTGAGCCTCAAGAAGTGCCACTTTTTCCAGAAGAAGGTGCAATATTTAGGACATGTGATTTCCCAAGAAGGCATAGCACTGGATCCTCAGAAGATCGAAGCTGTAAAAGGATGGCCTGTACCCAAGAGCAAGCACGACGTAAGAAGCTTCCTAGGTCTGTGTACATACTACCGTCGATACGTGGCTGGATTTGCTAACATCGCCAAGCCGCTGACTAGGCTTACGGAGGCCGCAGGTTCCAGTGGGGAAATGACTGCCAGCAAGCTTTCGACCTACTGAAGAAGGCTTTCTCGACGGCTCCAGTGCTATGCTATCTCTTACCTACTGGCGAATTCCTGTTAGACACCGATGCGAGCAACGTAGGGATAGGTTCAGTTCTGTCGCAGATGCAAGATGGTCGAGATGTGGTGATCGGCTATTTCAGCAAGACATTATCTAAGCCCGAGAGAAACTATTGCGTCACTCGGAGAGAATTGCTGATCATCGTCAAGTCCGTGGAGCACTCCTACAGGTACTTGTACGGAAGGAAGTTCCCGCTGAGGACGGACTATGCATCCCTGACATGGCTACTTCGGTTTGAGAATCCAGAGGGGCAGGTAGCCAGGTGGATCGAGAGGCAACAAGAATTCGATTTTGATATCGAACATCGTGCTGGCAAGTCTCATGGGAATGCGGATGCACTTTCAATGAGAGCATGCCCCGACGACTGTGCCTTAGCCACATATTATTGACCCATAATTTGTGATGTAGATTTTTTTATTTAACATAAATCATTTTAGTGATGGATCTACAAAATCTAAAAGGATCTCAGTCAAGAAAAGACTTGGGCCATCAGTAACTTAGTTAGGATATATTGAATAATTTTAATTTCAGAAAAAAGAACAAAGTGAGAGAAATGGAATCTGATCCTGAAGTCTTATCTAGAAGGCAAAAACAAATCGATTATGGTAAAAATACCACTGGACATTATAATTAAGTAAAGAAGATACCAAAGTAAGTACCAGTGGTGTTTCTCTTTCGTTACCGAAGAACTAAAACTAGGATTTGTAAAACACAATAGAATTCACTTTTTGTTCTAAGTATCTACTTAGTATCTAGCTAAACTTGCTTTGTGAGTGCGTTTTCCTAATACTGTTGTCATGAGTTTCTGAAATGTACTTAGTGAAAGCAATAAAATGTACTAGATTGCACTAAATTGTACTATCTGTGAATTTCATTCAATTGACCCACATGAACGTTCTATCATTTTCTAAAGAGCAAAAAAAAGAGAAAAAAGCACTCAAACCTCTGCAAGCATACAATTTCTTGCATTATACATCCATTTCAGAAACTCCGCCATATGAAATGAAGATTTTCCGACCGCAACAGTCAAATACGTTGATTTTGAGGTCCATCTTTCGAGAACTGAAAATGTACTAGAATTAAGCGTAAACGGGGTGATACACGTACGAACTTTAAGTACGCGGTTTTTAAGTTCGCGAACTTTCTCGGCTCGACGTGGTGACACACGTGAAGCTGAAATCACTCATTTTGATAATTTTCCTAAATAAACAAAACTTTTAATAAACGCCAAACACAACAAGCGTTGCGCATCGATGGCCTGCCGCGGCTCGCAGAACGAGCTGAGACAAGCTACGAGCAAGATTTCAAACCAGTTGTATCGCCGGCGGTTTGCGCAACGGTTTTAAAGTACGCGTACTTACGGTGACACACAGGCGAAAAAGGTCGTCGAGTCATAAGTACGCGTACTTGCTCGTACGTGTATCACCCCTTTTAATGTATTTTTGTACTTTGCCTTCGAAAATGTACTAGAAATACTGAACTTGAAGACAAGAGACCGCTTTACTTGTTGAAGAAATATGATTCTAGAATACATCAAAATGATCAGTAATTTAAAAAAAGTAGCCTTCTAGTTAAAACTAAAAATCACGTAATCCAGCGCTATGCTAGGCTACTCACTTTAAATGTGTATTTCAGGGAGAAATGTACTCAAGAAGATCCTCAAACACCAAGCAAATACACGAAATACTCCAGACGTGCTTGGGATGGACTGATAAGAAAATGGAGGTTACACCTTCATAAATATGATGAATCCTGATTTCATTTCATTTTTTGTACTTGGTGTTATTTCAAATTTTACTCTTCTATCATATTTTTACGAGTTATGATTTGTTGTAGTTTCTTAAGCAAGACCATATTAACAATTTGTATAAGTGCAAAGGTAAATACTATGATAGACATGTTTATTTCTATTGCAATAAAAGTATTTTGTATTCGTGGTAAACTGTTGTTTCAATCGATAGGTAAAAAATTATACTAGCTCAGTTTGGCAATCATTACTTTATTTAAAAACAAATATATCACACACATTTGTCCACTAGACATCTGTTGTTGCATACCATCCTAAAGTAGAGAGCTGATGCTCTAGGTGTCCTGGTCTTGTTGGGGCTGTGGAAGTCTACATTGTACATCCCTATCCTTGACCTTGAAATACAAAAATGCTAGTAGTAAGCAGTATAGTTTCTTCATGTAGAGAATGATTCTTATGAAGCAAAAACAACAGAATCTCTAGGTGGGTGCATTTCACAAAACGGGACGGGAAGTTTATTAGCTGATGATTTTTTGGAAAATATCTTTTATTTGTTTAATATTCACCAATTTCTGAACCCTAGATCACCCAGATATTTTTTTATCTATTTTTTTCCTGCAAAATTTCAATGAGGTGACGCCTGCTCTTACCAGGTGGTCACTTACAAGCGCTAAAATGCCATTGAATTCTCAAGAGGCAAAATATTATTACACATAAATCAATAGTTTTCTTCTTAAATTCCGATCATTTTAACGCATATCACGCCTCCAATAATTTTTAAGACCATCATATATCGACATGATGCATTATATACGGCACAAATAACACCACATAACACTCGTGCCAAGTTAATGCCCTCCTATGGGCACCTGTGATTCATATTGTCAGTGCATGTGTATCACATACCATATGTGTATTTTCTCACTGAAGAACAGCGGTAAGTGGCTTTAGTTCTATTAATTACTCCAAAATAATACATTTTGGATTTTGATACGGTTTGATCCAACTTTGTCAACGGGGGATGTGTCCCCGACATATTTTGCTTGATGGTAGATTATCTTCTATGAATTATTTATTAGGCATATACAACATGGTTTTTGCAGCATTAAAACTGACGCGCAAGTTGAATGTTATAAAATTTAACCTATTTTGTCAATCGGCGCAGGCAATCGGGCGACGTCGCTACATTGACTCGGTGGCATAGGCAATATAATATTAGTTTATTTTGTTCCTGTCTTTTCATCTTATTTTTTTTATTACAAATTTATATAGACCTTTCACAAGCTTTTAATTATATAATAGATCCTTTTAACTTATCAGTGTTAATGGGGCGACACAGTATTGTCAAAAAGACGATACATTGACAACAGAACGGCGCTTGGTCAATCGAGCGAGAAGCTGAACTTCCACATTAAAAAGCTTGCAAAACGGTTACACTTTCACCCAATTACACAAAGATAGGTACACTACAAGTTACTAGGTTGTTAATAAAAAAATAAAGTAATTTATATCGATTTATAAGATTGGTGTCCAAATTTATAACTAAAAATATTATACTTTTTGGCCAATTTCTCTAAACTTTTACATAAGTATATTTTTAGTGCATGCATTTAACATGAATTTGAGTTCTTTTCTAAAACCCTAGTTAATGTTTATTTAAAACGCCTTTTTGAATGGACTTTAGTGAATTTTCAAAGACGTGGGTAGCCTTTTGAGCACGTCACCAAATTGACGAACATTCCCGACACTTGAGCAAACAGTTTCTAATAACAAAATACCTGTAAAAAGTTAAGGTGTCACAATTTAAGTTAGTGTAGAGGAAGCCCAGACAAATATAAAGACCAGTGTTCATAACCCAATTTATAAAACATTTTTTTTGAAAGTTTAGACTTGCAAATGACCCGTTTTCTGAAATTCACCCAGATATTAGACACTGAACTGGAATTTTTTGCTAGTCACTTGCTGAAAACCAAAAGTGTCTTGAAATAATGTACTCACACAAATCCACCACCCCATTCCCAATCATCCATAAAACTCCATGCTATGTATCCTACCAAACGAACTTTATCTTCATAGATAGCATCTAGGCAGGCACTCAAATGATCCTGAATAGAAAAATTACATGAATCGCAAATACATACTTAAGAAAATAAATACAAATTGAGCACTGCATGACCTTATCAATTTATTTCTTTGCCATGGGCATTGTTTTCAAAATATTTCTTAAAGAAAACAAAATCTGATGCATATTTATGCTCATATATTTTAGGAAGCGGGTAATCGTTGCCGATTTGTTAGGAAACAAAACTCAAGCTAGATGGCTGGGTAGCGGCAAATAAACAGCAAAGTGTACTCTTAAAACTCTATTTCCAAGCTTTCGGGATCATTTGATCCCTTCTTCAGGGAAAAGTTTGTGAGGATGTTGCTGGAAGATGTTATAAAAGAAGCCAAAAGAGCACGTAACAACACATATCTTGCATGAAGCACGTTATACAGACACAGAAATTTACGAAAAACATTACACAGTTTACTGTTAAAAGTTAAAATCTTTATAAAATCATAAAATATCCGTTCGGTCGATCACACGTGTCGTTTCGTTAAGGACGTAATTGCCGGCACGCAAAATAATCATCGAACGAATATTTTATGATTTTATAAAGATTTTAACTTCTAACAGTAAACTGTGTAATGTTTTTCGTAAATTTCTGTGTCCGTATAACGTGCTTCATGCAAGATATGTGTTGTTACGTGCTCTTTTGGCTTCTTTTATAACATCTTCCAGCAACATCCTCACAAACTTTTCCCTGAAGAAGGGATCAAATGATCCCGAAAGCTTGGAAATAGAGTTTTAAGAGTACACTTTGCTGTTTATTTGCCGCTACCCAGCCATCTAGCTTGAGTTTTGTATGCTCATATATCTAGAAATAGTGCACGCAGATTGCAAACTTCTATATTACATTACACAATAATGTATCCCAAACTTTGTCTATACATAGACAAGGCAATTTATCTGTAGGAAACAGTAACTATTTTTTTGGAGCAATGCAAACCTTCAGGGCGATCAACTTCCCCGAAGTTCATACCTCCTTTACTATAAGAGATACTAAAAAACTTTTCATTAAAAGTTGTAGGTAAAGCTAAGATCTACATTTTAAAATTATTTTACAATATACAGGGTTATTCATGAAGTCACGGCATACCTAAGTTGTGTTTTTCCAAATGGAACACTGTAACGGGCCCAAGGTGGAATTAAAAATAAAATTGTACCGTTACCCACCTAGCACCGGATGATATGAGAATATTCTGTTCACATTCGCTACAGATATTATGAATATTCTGGAAAAATTCCATGGATAATTAGAATATTTACAGAATATTCTGTAAACGTTCGAAATGGGAAAAAACGCTATATTCCTAGAATATTCCGCCGAATATTCCACACGGATATTACATGAAGAATCGTGATAGAATGTTCTTGAATATTCTAGGAACATTTTGTCTAAATTGCCTCATATACGAAACATTTTTAGGGTATTATGGATATTGTTCCAAAAATAATGGCACCTACTAGTGGCAGATGGTCACAAAAGTTAGTGGTTAGACATCTCAGTCCAGATGCCTAAATAAAGTGTAAAAATGTAAACTTGTTGCATTTAGCCTCAAAAGTCTACTCACATTATATAATGAACCTTACACCATAGTAGGTGACCATAATTTGGAACAGTGTCACACACTTTATAACAACCAGCAACTTTATTGTACAAAATTGGGTATAAAGGCAGGCCTTTCAGGAATAAAACTCGTGAATTCGTAAATTGCTAAAATGCCGACATCCACAATATCCACATGTTGAAGCACAGAATGACAGACCACTTGAAGCGAGAGATAACCAGACAAGATTGATAACTGACGACACCATAGTCATCATACATCAGCATAAGATGCTTTCACTTTATCGTCGGTGGATGCCGTATCTGTATTGCTGGCAATGGCTAATGACTAATAAACTTAATAAATTGCACACAATACTTATTAGGTATATTTAGGATGAATGCAAAACGAATGAAGGTTTTTTAATTCACTGAGAAATGTGCAAATATCTCATATTGAATATTTGCCTACATACAGATACTTCTATTACAAATATTACTAAATGTTCGTAAGAAAATAGCTACATCTTGTTCTTAGATTATTAAAATAATATTCTATGAAGAATATTACTGGTATATTCTGGAATAATTCAGACATTAAACGAATAATCACTGATTATCCTAAGTGGAAAAAATAATAATATTCTATAAAGAATATTATGTTAATAATCCAGAATAATCAAGAGAAATAACGAATATTCTATGATTCTACTGAATATTCATGGAACATATAGGAGATTTAAAGAATATTCATAGAATATCCAGTGCTATGTGGGTATAGGATGCATTATATCTTAGTTCTAAGATGCGACTTGGCAACCGCGCAATCGGTTGCCCGACGTTGCCGCCGTGATTTGTGAAAAGTGACGTAGTTGTGGGGTTGTGCGCGCGACGACAAGGAAGAGGGATTGGATTGGCTTCAGCATGGCCGACTTTACTCACTAGGCCGGAGCATGAAATATGGCAACACTGAATCAGCGGGCCGAGTTTTTATTTGTTGTTATGTCATGTGTATTCTTGCAGAGCAGAAAATATGGCTGGAAGGTGATTTTTAATGTGTTTCTACTTATTTACCTGCACAAACGAAACTATAAAGATAACAAGATGCCTGCAAAGCGTGTAGTACCAGGTTGCAGCCCAGTAGAGGACATACCAAACCATGGCCCAACATAACTTTATTCCAGAGCAAAAAGAACGTTGCAAGGTGATTTTTAATGTGTTTCTACTTATTTACCTGCACAAATGAAACTATAAAGATAAAAAGATGCCTGCAAAGTGTGTAGTACCAGGTTGCACTAGCAATTGTGCGTCCAATAAGGGACATAAACAGAAGTGGGTGAAAGGTATTCCTCAGAAGGGCTGGTTATATTTATAAGGATAAAGACAATAATTTACAAACATTTCAAGGGATAAGACCTATTTTAAAGCACAATGTGGTACCTATAATGTTTTCTGGACCTCCCAAATATCACAGAAAAATACAGTTAATAGAACTCATCTGGGCATGCATCTGGGGCATACCTACGAAAAGATTTGATAGTGAAAGGGAATCAAGACCAGCAAGAATGGCTTCACAATGGCCTAATAGTGAATTTTTCTAGCTCAAGTGACAATTTACAAAGTAAACTGAGTGTTCATTTAAGTGGAAGTGGAAGTGGCAGCAGGAAACAGGTTGCGTTTATTTTTATTTTGTAGTGTCTGACTGTGATGAAACAGACATCAGATGTAAGTGGTATTAGTAGTAGTAGTTCTAAAAAGCATTTTTCTTAATTTATTAACCCAGATGAACTCTAATACATATGTAATAATTATTCTGAAACTATAGGCCAACTATTTGACAGCTAAGCCACGTTGCCACATCTAAGGCTCCGGCTTAGTGTAGAGTCGGCCATGGCTTCAGTCAATACTCAATTCAGTGATGACCCGATGACCGATGAGCAGGGTTGTTCCTCGCATTACAATTGTAATGATTCCATTACAATTTAAATGCGGCCTTTACGTCATTACTACAATCGAAAAATCGTTAATCGTTTGTTGCAGACTCGCCCAAATAAAACATTCATGGAAATAAATCATACGAGATACATAGTGAACCTTTGTTGTTTGTCAATACTTTTGTTCTGTGTTCCGTGGTTTTGTGCTTTGTAAGTACCTACTTAATGGTAATATTGTAACATACTGTATATTATGGTATTCTGTATTTGTATTAGTTGTCATTGGTTGTCATACATGATGGAAAGTCAAAGTGCTAGGTTAGATCTTTTGAAGTGTAAGTGTCATCGAATCGTCTAGAGTTTTCGAGAATGACGGATAGATTCTAGAAATGTCATCGAATGCTCTAGATGGTTCGATGAAGTATATATAAGGTGCTACGGGTAGCGTAGGAGTACAGTTGAGTTGAGTTGTACTTGAGATACGTTTAAGAGATATTGTATCGAGTTGTGAAGTAAAACGGTGAAAGTTACGTCGAGTTTGATTCCCTGGGTGAAGAAAAAGAGGCCGTCGTGACAATATGTTAATGTTCCATCTTTGGCCAGTGAAGTGACTGTTTTGTGGACATGACATGAAGGTGCTTATAAGTGTGGAAGTATGTTGTAAGAACTTTATGACGATGCTATAAGATATAGGGTGTTCCATTTAAAATAACAATGAAAATTATGGTCGCGCGTTTTGGTTCACCCTGTATAAAAAATCAAAGCTAGCAAAAACTTGATAACTTTATACAAAACTAGATAACCACGAAATTATTCTAGCATTGAGAATCAAGCTTCCTGTTATTGATTTTTTAAGATACAGGGTGATGAATCCAGTAGGATTTTCACATAAAAGTGTCCATATCTCTACCGTGTATAATCTGATAAAACTCTATATTTCCAAAATAGGGAGAGCGAGCATAATTCAAATTTATGATAATTCCATTTGAAAAAACACATCTTTGGTATGCCGTGACTTTATTAGTAACCCTGTATATTATAAAATAATTTTAAGATGTAGACCTTAGCTTCATCTACAACTTTTTTTGAAAGTTTTTTTGTATCTGCCACCATAACGGAGGTATCAAACTTGAGAGCATGAATTGTTCAACATGTTTATTATATATCAAATTTAAAAGAAATGTTATTTGAACTTATATCTTGGTTTCTTGTTTATTATTCGTTAAAAATAACATGTATTTTGAATATTATGTATCTTGTCTATTTGTTGCGGTAACGGAAAATTATTGTACCTTCATACATTCATGTCTAAATAGGAGGTTATCTACAAACTTACCCTAATATATTTGATTCTGTGAGGATCCTCAATAACGGCTGTGTTTTCAGGGAGACCATTTTCAGTAACCACAATTTCGTGATCTCCATAAGTGTTCTTCAGCCAGTTCAGTACTTTCCTCAGACCAGTAGGCCAAATCTAGAGACAAGGAACAATAATTTTGTTTGAAATAATAATGACACTGATACCACATAGAAGTCCAGTCATCTAAGCATTTATTTTAACAGACAACTTAGGGAGGCTTTTCGCAGCCAATTCTACTGTAGACCTTCAAGAAGGTACTCCGACCAGTCCGACCACCACCATAAACGTGAACTCCAGAATGGCAGAAGTCAAATTTCAACATCGAGATGTAAAAAGCATCCTCCAGAAACTAAACACGAAGAAAGCTATTGGTCCTGACCAAATTTCAGCCACCGTCCTTAAACGCTGTGCCGCTGAGCTTGCACCTATACCTTGCAAGCTCTTCAAACTATCGTATCAGCGAGGCGTGTTTCCTGCTTCATTGAAGATTGGCTGCGTACAACCTACTCGTATCCCTAAGAAAGGCAAGAAACCAATCCACCACCAACAATATACAGGCTGTCCATTTAGTGTGTAATTCTTCGATATCTCGCAAAGTATAACTGATAGAATAAAATGTCAAATACAAAAGTTATTTGGTTACTTAAGGCGCATATTATATAAATATCCTGAAATATACAGTGTGTCGCGGGCAAGTAGGGTAGTCATCAACTTAATTTTTTTATATGGAACTATAACTTTTTCTTAAATTCTTCTAGTTTCCGTCATTGATCTCTATTTAGTCCTAAAATATTTTTGAAATCGGATGCGACGTTGCCAAGTTATAATTTATTTTCTATTAATTTCCGGATTTGCAAGGTCGCAAGTAACACATACGTACAAATTGATATATTCGTTTAACTTTACTCAGTAATACAGCGAGTTACTTAAATATTAAGTGAATATTATTTTGGATATTACCAGGAATGTGTATCTACAGGGTGTTTTTAGAATCTTAAATTACGGCAACTAGAAGGTCATTTTCCTTTGTTTTTTTAAATGTAACACCCTGTATGTTTTACTTTAAATCGAAATATCTACCAATACCCTATCTCGCCTTGTAATATTTTTTCTCATGTTTGCGACGTTGCCAAGTTATACATTATTTTTCAAAATTTTTAAACAAATACACCCGATTTTAATTTATTTTAAGTAGAACCCTCTACATATTTTTATTGCAATGCTCATGCCGAATTTAGTAAGATCTCATGATTTCAAAATTTTATTTCTGTTAATTACTGAGATACGGCAACACCGCTTTTTCAGTAAACAGTACAGGAACGCTTAAATATTACCAAAACTGCCACAGCTGGGGCGGGTTAGAATATCTCCCATCGTATATCCTGCGTGTCGTAAAAGGCGACTAAAAGGAACCGAACTACTGTCGGTATAAGCAGTAACCTCTTCTCAACCAACAGGTTTGGGTGGACGAATTGAGAAGAGTCACGACACCTTCTTAACCTTGGGGTGAGAAATTGCCCCTAAAGGCGGATGAACCAGTAGATACCATCTGGTCAACGGCATGAGGATGCAGAAAGCAAATGGGAAACTACTGCATTCTAGATCTTAAAGATATCCCAAGAGAAACTCGTAAAATGAGTAAATGCATTTTACCAGTTCACAACATGTCTGTTGAGACATTGTGACTATGATGATGAATACTCAAGTAACTCTCTCTATAATATTATTGAGAAAAGTTAATGGACTATATCAATTTGGACGTATTACTTGCGACATTGCAAATCCAGAAATTAATAGAAAATAAATTATAACTTGGCAACGTTGCAACCGATCCCAAATATTTTAGAGTTAAATAGAAATCAGTGTCGGAAACTAGAAAAATTAAAAAAAAGGTACAGTTCTATATAAAAAAAATCAAGTTGATCACTATCCTACTTTCCCACAACACCCTGTATATTTCAAAATATTTTTAAAATATGCGCCTTAAGTAGGCTAATAACTTTTATATTTGATATTTTCTTATATAAGGTATACCTTGCGAGATATCGAAGAATTACACACTAAATGGACACCTTAACATACAGCTCCTGAAATACCTGGACAACAATAACATCATAAATGATCGCCTATCGAAAGCATTCGACAGAGTGTGGCATGAGGGACTTCTGGTCAACCTTGGTGCTTATGGAATACCACTTGGCCTGCGCCACTGGCTGAATAGCTTTTTGAACGACCGATATCTGTTTGTTGTAGTCGTGGGCTGTTCATCAGACGTACTTGCAATAAATGCCGGTGGTCCTCAGGGGTCTGTCCTATCCCCTACACTGTTTCTGTTGAACATCAACCAGCTGCTGGAAATAATATCCAATCCAATCTACAGCTTCGCAGATGACAGTACATTAATATCGTGCATGGAACTAGGCAAGCCACTATCATCTCAGGACGACAGCAGCATGCCTCACAAATCAACGTAGATATCAAAACAATTGTCGAGTGGTGGTTAGTAAATAAATTACAGTTTAACGTACAGAACACTCAGGCGACAACACTTACAAAAAAGTCTCACGTTGGTTTACCAACTGTGGAAATGGAGGGTCACCCCATAGTCGAGTCACCTTCCGTCAAGCTTTTGGGGATCAACATCAACAATAACATGGCCTGGCATGACCACGTCGTCAGTATTGCTAAAACGCCATCCCAGAAGCTTGGAGTTTTGTTCCGCTCGTAGAGCAACTACTGCTGCTCTACAGGGCACAGATCCGATCATCGTTGGAGTAAGGCTCCCATGTGTGAGGATGCGCTCCAAAGCACTCGCTGAAGCTTCTGGACACTATCCAGAAGAGAGCAATTAGATAACTCGATACGCCTAACCTCACAGACGACCTCCGCAGCCTGGAACATCGAAGACGGGTGGCCGACCTATTCCTGTTTTACAGATTCTATCACGGAAGACATTCGAGTGAGCTCTCCCAGATAATAACACCAAAGGCCGTCTGGACCAGGAATACTGGAGAGGCTCTGCGAGCTCATCCTTACCAGGTTGAGGTCCCTACTCCCCGAACCAGTCTCCTCCAGCATTCCTTCTTTTGGAGAACTTCGAAATGAGCTGCCAGGGAATTTGTTTCCCGGCGGCTACAACCTGCAGCGTTTCAGCACCGACACTTATCCTCTCGCAGCGCTCCTACAGCGCCATAGGCTTTCAGCCTTTACGGGAGGCTGGTCATATAAAAAATTAAGAATGCCTCAAGTCATATATACCACCATGTGAGAGTACTTGGAGATTCAAGGTCGCAAAAATCACTCATTTCAGAATGTTTTGTTTTCTCGGCTTTATGTCGTGTTCGTATTTATTATGACAATTATAGAGAATAAAATTCTCTACATGTTTTGTTTAAAACATTTTTTATACGTTGTACGGTTTTGGAGATAAAAGGCGCAGAGTGTGGAGCGCTGTGAACGAGGTGGTATGTCACAGTGTCAGCCTTCCGATGGCTTGAGCACATCGAACACTTGCTAGGCAACGAATGTAAACCAACTACCGTTACACTCACCGAGAACCATCCGGGACCACCCACGGGCCATGCTGGGTTGTTCCATTCGATGATGTTGATGTCGTCGAAGAAGCTGCGCCTGGTGTACGGCGCCTCTCTGGTTGCGTTGACCATGTGGGCGACGTAGTAGTTGACGGCAAGGTAGTCGTGCGTGCCGTTGATCAGCTGCTTTTCTTCCGGGGTGAATTCAGGTAGACGGGACTGCTTCAGACCCTCGCCGCGACTGCGCAGCGCCACTCTGTCCTTCACAATTTGGGGCCAGTCGCCAAAGTAGATCGGATGGCCATACAGACCATACTGGGTGGACAAGTTTAAAATTAGGGCTTTTCACATTGTACACATGATACATCTATCCAAACTAAAGTTCAGCTTCACCTTTTAACATTTGTTATCAGTTGCATTTTAGTGCCCTTAGGGCTGTATTCATAGTCGCCCCTTGAGTAATACTTAAGGTTTCCTTAAGTAGCATTCTAGAGATACTTGAGGGACCCTCAGGTGTGGCTTTCCTTGTGTATCTGTTCCCTCAAGTAAGGTTTCGAAACACAAAACCTTACTTAAAGAACCCTCAAGTATTAAGCGACCCTGACTATGAATACGACCCTTAAACGACCTAAGTAAATCAAAAATCACTTTTTTCATGCATCCAGCTCCATCCTATCTACAAAAACAACATCTCTAAGGTTATTTGTCCCATCATGACTTACTAATCAAATTGGTCCTATCTACGTAGAAGGGACGTTTTGAGTTTAGTACAAACAATGGCATAAAACAATATTACTATACAGAACGTCTTATGTATGAGCTTAGTAATGTCTTCTTCGAATTTAGACGTTAGAACAGAACCCTCTAATTATCAAAAATACGAGGTTTTCTTCAACAGAGAAGTAGATAAAGATTTTTGATTTTTTAGGTAAAGCATGAGGATCTGAAAAATCTGATTCTTCTTAATCTCCGCCTAACGAGGCTGAAACTCAAAACTGCGATTGGATTTGTAATCAGCGCCCTCAAATTATCCAAAACATGAAATTTGGTCTCAAAAGAAAGCAATTTTTTAGGATTTTTTTTATTTTCGTCACAGGGGACTGACACTCAAAACTGTGACCAGATTTGTAATCAGTACCCCCAGATAATCCAAAATACGAGGTTTCACTTCAATAGAACACAAAGTTAATAGAAAGCCGACTAAAGATTTTTTTTTAGTAGTTCCTGAAGACCTGTAAAATCTGAAATTTTTTATTTTCGTCAATCGAGACTGAAGCTCAAAACTGCGACCAGATCTGTAATCCGCACCCTTCAATTATTAAGTTATCCAAAACCCAAAGTTTTATCTCAATGGAAAGCCAACTAAAGATTTTAGGCAAACCTGAATATATGAAATATTTGATTTTCGTCAAACGAGACTGAAGTTCAAAACGGCGACTGGATTTGTAATCATCACCCTCAAATTATCGAAAACAAAGCCATAAAAATTTTCCGATTTTTATATCCATTTTTGTTTGAAAGACCTAGTGTTGGCATTTTCTCAAAGAACATCTTTAACTTTGAATATAAATCGACGTATGAGCATGAAGAAGAAGAAGTCCTTGATTTTTTAAATAGACAAACCCACCAAAAATGACGTTGAAGAGCCTGTAGGTGAAAGTAGAAAGAATAAAATTGTATCAGTTCCAAAGACAACTATATCTGGCACTCGCTTTCAATTCTGGAAAGATCTAAGTGTGAATTGTAAAGCATACGAAAACGATTCCGATGAGTAAACGAACAATATACCATATCCACTATTTTTATCAAAGAATTTAGAGATCTTGTTTTTTATACTTATCTTTAGATTCCGTTCATATGTTCATTTCAAACTATAATATAATTAAAAATATTTCACATTGTACTTCTATGTGTTTCTATTCTCTCAGATCGCTAAGGAACAACGTCTTGAATAACAAAAATCAAAGCTCTGGAGATACACGCATTTTAAAAAATATATGTATTGGCTTATATTCTTAAATGGTAACATATGTCAGTTTCAATTTTCTTGCAAAATATTACATAGTGAAACTTTTTGTGCCAATCCGGCCCTATCCGCCGTGCGTTAGACGCGAGTTCTCGAACACCGACTTCCAGAACCGACCGCCAGCATCGCGAACGCAGAGAAGCTTTCGAGAACCAGAGACGCGTAGGAAATAAGCCGCATCGGACAGGCAGACGGGACACAGTCAACAGTGCAGCGCGAGACGCGATCCGTGGTATACCGGTGGCGCGTGCAAAATAGATGGAAAGTGTCACAACTTAGTAGAGTGAAGGACAAAATATAAATTAGTGTAGTGATTGTAAATACATTAGACTGATAAGTAATAGGTTAGGCGTAGTGTATATAGTTCCTTTAAATAAATAGTTGAATCCGTACCAAGTGTTTTCCTGCCCAACCAAACCAAAGACTTGTAACAATATGGAAACTCAAAATCGTTCATATCACGAAACTTTCCAAAAGTCGGATACGATGACGTTTCAGCTTAGTAAGGCACAGTAGCCCTGGACCGCAATTCTCGTGATCAAATTCGCTGAGCGTTTTTGTATCGCTGAGCATTTTGTGACGTCTATTCGTTTAGCGCGTGACCTAATAATTGGTAGCTGTTTTGCCGCGTGACTCTTATGTCGAGCCAAAAACTGAGATTTTAACCTATAAAATCGCAAATTTTGTTTTGTACGTATAGTATAATCCTGTAGTAGAAGAGGGAATGGAAGATAATTTCGCTCTAAATTTGTTGATTTTATTATTACGTTTTATTGTTGGTACGTATGTTAATTATGTTGTTTCAGTCATATTACCCTTATAATTAATATAAGTACCTTTAAGAGTGGCCCTTCTTTATAGGTATATACAATACAATATCATCTATTTCCATAAACCATTACAATGGTTGTCTTGGAATGGCCAGCTACTTAATTTCTAGACCCTTAAACCAACGATGACAATTTTTTGGCTGGACCTAATTCAATATAGGGAGATAGATATTCACTAACCCGATAAAAACAGTAGTGATTAAACACTGTTCTAGTTTAGATCTGAATTGGACTATAGTTTCACAAGACCTAATATCAGGTGGAAGATTATTGAAAAGCATAGGCCCTATGTTATATGGCGACCTGAATGCAAGTTTAGACTTATAAATGTTAGTCTGCAATTTTGTACTTGTATACTATCTCTCGTATTAAAACAATAAATAGGTATCACAATTCTTCAAATTCAAATTTATTTGTATTTGTAAAATCATACAGACACGTCTCAAGTATAAAACATAAATAGACAAGGGACAGTTAAAATATTATAGTTCATAAAATAGCTTTTACAGCTTTCAGTGGATGGAATCCCTGTTACGGAAGTATGCATTTTTTCTGAGAAATAAAGTCGGCCTCCAAGGAGGGTGACTAACGCCAAAAATAAACACAACACCTTCTACGAATTCAACTAGGGCTGCTTTCTGTTGCGAAGAGGTCATTTTTCCATGCAGATTCACCGAGTTTATATTATTGGAAAAAAATTGCTACTACAGCCCCTACAGCTAGGTTAACTTGGGATCACACACGGATCACAAAGGTCACAACAGAGCTTGGGGTTTAAACATTTGAGATTTCAAAGGAGCGCCACAACAGCACACACCGCTACGCAATGATTTTGTTGACACAAAACGCAAAACTTTACAGTAAAGCCCTGCGCTGCCATAATTTGCTACACGTATTGGATGAAATCGTAACGCACGGCAACAAGAACACCAAAACGAGTCGCTGAGCGCCCGTGATATGCGATAGGTTTCGCTTAGCACTGTCAAAACGTGTCGTTTTGGAGGTGGATTACGAGAATTGCGGTCCTGATGTATTTTGCCAGTGCACGAGTACTTTTCTCTGCCAAATCTGAGATGGTTTTCCTGGCAATGCTTTCGTAATGCCCGTTCTATGAACGCAAATTCGGTTCCTCCTCTTGCGAGTGTGTCAGCCAATTCATTGCCTTCCCTTCCGCTATGACTTGGAACCCAAACCAAAGTTACATTGTTTCTTGTTCCAAGTTCATTGAGGAGATATATGCAGTTCCATATGAGTCTTGAGTCAAACCGTATGGAGCTCAGTGCTTTCAGGGCAGCCTGGACCTGAAGACTTTTATGCACAACAGGGCAGTAAAGTACAAATTATTGATACATTTAGCGGGCGTAAGGCTGCGTTTCCACCAGAGGTGTGCGAGGGTGTGTTACGAGGAATGTGTTTTTAACGAACCAATAGAATCGCTTGAATTATCTCAGGAGCAGATTTTAGGACTTCTAGGAGAGGGCGGGCCAGCGCTGTCGCGCTCGATTTTCAGGATTGGCTGTAAATTGACCCACATGGACGCGCTCTAATTCTGTGAACAGCGAAAAGAACCCTCAACCCAACTTTAGTATTTATATAAATATTTCGTGCCTCCATTACCCTTTCCATTTTCCATTACAGGTCTAAGGGGGACCAGTCCTGCCGCCTTCTGAAAAGCAAAAAAAAGCTCTCAAACTTTTGGTACTTATTTTAAATATAATATGCTTCCGTACAGCTCTAGGGGGCGCGTACGCCTTCTCTCGCCCCCTCTAAATCCGCCACTGACTTATCTCGCCTCGCCCAGCACAGCACTGCTGGAAACAGCTTAGCGGAGCGAGGTTTTTGTACAAGGCACGTTAGCGAGAAATATGTGCTATGAATGTGTTTCGAGGGATGTGTGCTAGAAATGTGTTACGAGGGATGTCTGCTAGGGACATTGACTGAGACGCCAGCAACGGGCAGATGCACGCTGCTCGCTGGCAATCTGAGAACAGCCCGCTGCACATCCTCGCAACGCTCATCTTCCTAGCACATCTCTGGTGGAAACGTAACGATAAGTACCTCTTTAGCACCCGCGGGCTTCTTTTCCGCCCGTAGGCCTTGTCGTACATTTTCTTCGATTTTGCGTGTAGTAAACTTAATTTTGCATCTTCTGCTGCCTTAAAAATCTCCGGTGGTGCTCCGGAAACCATTTTATCGTCACTACTTTCCGTGATATCGAATATATCCTGACATACGGACGTATATAACTTGTAATTTGCAATCCAACTGTAGTTAAAAATGGCGAAAATATATTCCCGTCTTATTTGCTTAGTTACTCTGGTAACGCGGACATAGGTGTCGCTTTATAATGTTATTAGTTGCAGTAGAACTTGTTTTTATTTAATTATTTTCTGTAAAACGAATATAAATGATTTGGCAGATTACTACACAAGGTGTGTTATAATATATAACAATGATGTATACCACTGAAATATAAAATTCAATACCATATACCATAAATACATACATAAATAAATATTATAGATTTGATTGCCAGGGGTGGTTTTTTCAGCTCCCTGACTCTCAACGCTATGACTATGATTTCTGGTTGGAAGATTGTGGTATATCTTCCAAGGATTGCTGAAATTTATGAACTTTATTGTCTGTTACTACTCCGCTTCCACTAATAGACCTTGAGCTATTCTGAAACTAGGTTATCAATTTTAATGAAATTTCCTAAAAATGGCGATACACTTACTATGAACTGGAGTGTTCTTTCCGCTGCAGCAACATCTTCTGGTCTCTGACTGCCTGGCTCATACCAAAAAGTGTCTATGACCATAGCTACTTTTCCTGTAAAAATATAACGTAACTTTGAAACTTATACTGCTATTGTATCAGATTAGATTAGATTGAGTTTTTTGAGATGGCCTCTTATCCTCACACGTCATCTTACCAAGTAAATATACTTGACTTAGTTTTTTACCTTGATTTTTCTCTCTGAACTCCTTGTCATAGATCCGGTAGGCCTTAGCGTGTGCTAACAAGACATTCTTGGCACAAATATAAACACCTACACCAGGCTGCACAACTCCAGGGGCCATATTTCCAGCACCATATCCACCATCGCAGACCTGCGTCCAATTACAAAAGTGGTTATTATTTGGTCTTGGGTTATAAGCAAAGGTATAAAATATCTTTAAAGGGCTTTACAAACTTCTCATCCTCTCTTTTTCATCCCAGACTTCAAACTGGAACAAATGATTCTCTCATGACGTTTAGACTTCTTTTGAACCATCATCAGTTGTAAGTTAAAGAAGGGACTTCCCTACATTGTTTGTTAAAAGAAACCGTCTCTCCGGGTTCAGATAGATAATAAACAAAAACAATTTATTTCAGGCGAATGGTCCACGCCAAGAAAAGACAAAACTCATATGCATGGATTTTAAATGCCTACCTGTTTTGGTTCATTGATTGTGATCCACCATTTAACTTCATCTCCAAAAAGTTCAAAGCATAGCCTGTAAATCAAAATTGTCTGAATATTGTGCTACAAACAACAATAAAAAGTGAACAAAATTGGAAATATTAGCTTGATAAAAAAGCAAGTTTATTTACTTATACTTCCGTTGTATAGCTTTTATGTATTGTAAATAAATTCAATGTTATTATTGTTTTGCTATTACCTAGCGTATTCAGCAAAAATATCAGCTGTCTTAGGGTTCAGCCAGCCGCCCAAATCATCTTGCAACTTTTGAGGAAGGTCCCAGTGATAGAGTGTCACCATAGGTTCAATATTCAATTTTTTCAATTCTCTCAGAAGGGTCTTGTAATATTTTACACCATCTGGGTTGACAGCATCTTTGCTGAAATAACCGTTGGGGAGGATCCTTGCCCATGCTAAAAAAAAGAATCAAAGTTTTGGAAACTGAGAATTCTTATTATTTCGAAAATTTTTAATATCTTGAACATTGTGAAAAAGGTGAGACCGGAAAATTTTGCAATTTTAAAATTTATGAAAATTGAACGTTTTGAGAAACTGGACATTTTTAAAACTCTTTTTTTTATTTCCCACACCGATAGATCAGAATGGTGAGGGGAGTAGTCTCATCGCGAAAATTTTCGATTTTGCATTAATACACTTTTTGGGAGTTCGATGATATCTACATAACGAAAATCCACGTCCCTCATTACCTTTGGTCTGTTTGTCGCTCTGTTAGCGTTTTTCTAGACTCGTAATCTCAGGAACCGCTGCATGGATTGTGATGAAATTTGGGTAGCGATATGCTGTGGGGTCGTAGTAGATAATGGTGCTATAATTTTGACAATCGGTCCATAGAAGGCAGAGTAAGTAACAAAAGACAAGAAAGTTCAAATATCCCTCAAGCTTCGTTTTTAGTCCTCTTAGGGGTTCCAAAACATTGCCTACTTTTTTTTTGGATTGGGGTGAAATTTGGAGTGGTTGGTGAATGGGGATGCTTTAGATCGTTCTGTATTGTGTAACGTGGAAACTGATTGGTTTTAATGAAATTTTATTACCGTGATACGGCGAGGATGGAAAACACGTATGATTTTGAGAAACCGTGCAGCAATAATAAAAAAACTGAAAATATAGAAACAGCCTAAACTTGTTCTAGGCGTTTTAGAGGTATGTGATTATTTTCTTATTTGGTTTGGGTGGGGATGAAATTTAGGTAGTAGGTGGTGGAAGGTTGTAAAACTGAGAAATTTGTTGTATTTATAACAGAAATTGACCTGTAGGGAAGACCTAGCGGCATAACACATTTTTTGCGGGTGGGAGGGCGATGACTAGGATGCAAGGGGATCTCAGACTATATATACCGTCATGGTAACTGTAATCTCACCAATGGAAAGCCTGTAGAACTGGGCTCCCATCCCCTTGATGATAGCTAAATCCTCTCTCCATAGGTGGTAGGAATCACAAGCTACTTCAGGGGTCGATCTGTCGACGATCCTCTCAGGGTGAGACATAGCGAATCTGTCCCAGATGGTTTCTCCCTTTCCTCCCTCATTCCAAGCTCCTTCAATTTGGGGAGCGGCGTTTGCCACTCCCAGCTTCAGGGATTCCGGCAAATAATGGTTGTTGATCGCTTGACCATGGCTGGAAGCAGATCATAAATGATGTATTAAGGCCCCCACAGATGTCGCTCTTTCTTGGCAGTATTACCCGTGCGGATAAAATCGTACAGGTAATACCGTGTGTGACCGAAAACTGTCTTTCTTGCTGGCGTTCAAAAATGTCGGTTCCCGCTTTTAGCCGTCCGTTTTTAAACGTGCTCGTTCAAGTCTGTCTGTCTCCTGTTTCCACCAGAGATGTGCGAGGATGTGTTATGAGGAATGTGTTTTTAACGATTCAATAGAATCGCTTGAATTCTCTCGCCTCGCCCAGCACAGCGCTGGTGGAAACGGCTTAGCGGAGCGACGTTCTTGTACGTACAATACAAAGATGCTGGCGAGGAATCTGTTTCGAGAGATGTGCGCTAGAAATGTGGGCGAGGATTCGGGTTGCCAGTTCATTTTCATCTCTTCAGTGCCTACCTAGTTAATAACTCGGTATATTTCAGTAGACCAATTCAGTGCTTCATAAATTTCAGAACGGTTAGTGAAATAAAACTAACGTAAAATGTATTTTTTAGAAATAAAGGAAAGTAACACAGGTACAACAGATCGTAACGAATTAAATGTAAACCACAAATAATCATACTTTATGTATGAATAGTCGTAAGAGAAAAAAATGTCCGTCAAACGAGCCTCATTTGTTTTTTAAACAAAAACAACTGAATATTGCCGTATCGTAGGAAAGTCTTCTGGCCACCGTTCTACATAGCGGCACCCTATATATTAAAAACTAAACGTATATTTGTATGTTCTATATTGATCTGAGCTATTCCGTCCCTTAGAAAACGATAGAAAGCATATACATATATTCAAACAAAAAATTTGCACATTTATATGGTAATATTGAGGAATGGAGTTAGGACAAAATAGTATTCCTCAGTCGCGTCTCGCAATTTCCTTGAAACACAAGACACATCATTGACATTGTTTGCCAAACTGCATGCATCGTATGGTTGTCGGATGCATAAATTGTAGATTTCGCCTTCGAGAAATTCTAAAGGTACCCTAATCTAGTTAGTTGAGCATGTTTCGGATACTACGGTACATTTAGGTGTATTTGAGGTAGGCCAGTGGCCAGAAGAATGAAACGACAAATATACCGTGCACGGTAGATCTGGCAACATTGACTGAGACGCCAACAACGGGCAGATGCACCCCGCCCGCAGGCATTCAGAAAAGAGCCCGCTACACAGTGGCATGCCAAAAGGGGCCACAGGGTCCGCGGTGCGGAGGGGGCCCCGGGCATCCGGGGCCCCCTTCTCAGCCTCGACTACCTCGAGCAAGCTCTTTACATAGTAATAACTATAACACTTGTACTTATTTTATAGCGGCGGAATATGCTTATACCTCATACTTTTCCATAATCAAATTAAATATCCCGCCTCATCAGTACCTATTATATGGCAAAACTTAAAAACATGACACTATGGTCGAATGTACACACCAAAATAACTAAAACTAGTGGCAACGTTACGGTGACGCGACGCGTATCTGTGCCATTAATCGATGTATTATAATAATATTTTACGTAAGATCTATGAATTCTTATCTTCAAAGACTCGAAAGAAAAAAAATCAAAATATAAAGTTGAGGTCACCAAATGTTTTCTACTATAAACTGATTCTATTTTTATTTATTCGTATATCAGAGTGCAGACAATAGAAAAATGAATAACATAAAAATGAACATAAAAAAACATAATCAGGTTACATACCTATAAATACAAAAATAAATATCATTATTAAAAAAGCAAACATAAAAAACGGATTTGATATATCATCGTAGATAGTAGTTTCGTTTTCACCCAGTATAGGCAGTACCTACGTATATTGTATTATGTAGAAGGCGCCCCGTGAAAAAAATTGCTGATGGGGGCCCCCGAAAACCTAGGCACGCTACTGCCGCTACACATCCTCGCAATGCTTTTCTGCACATCTTTTCAAGACTCCGCCACACATCTTCGCACTGCTTATCTTCATAGCACATCTTTGGTGGAAACATCCATACCCTTTCACAGCTCCGCTACACATCCTCTCTGCGCTTATTTTCCTAGCACATCTCTGGTGAGAACGCAACCTAAGGACGGATTTGTTCAGTGTCGCTTACGTTTCTTCGTCACTTGAAAGATTCACATGTGACAGTTGTTTACACTTAAGTTACCATTCTTTAGCCCATTTTGAACGTTCTTTCCTTGAAAATTTGGCTTTTATAGCCACGGCGGCCACCACTGCCAACATTGTCGTATGATCCATAACAAATTCGATGCAGATTATAGCACTAGGATTCCAGAGAAACAACGAAAAAACAAATAGTGTGTGGACATGACCGTCGCTCGTGTTTACCCGTACTGTCTTGCCCGCGCGGGTAACACTACCAAAAAAGAACGACGTCTGTGGGGCCAGCAATAGATTTTAGTACTTAGTATTCCTGCATTAAATTGCAGCACTGGATCCTGTAATGATTCCAGTCCAGTGAACAGAATGCTCTTCTACAAGGTGGCGCAAAATCAAGTACTCTATTATCATACTAACATTCCAATGTTTTGTCGTGGTATTGTTTGTAGTTGACATCTGTTCGAGTTTTTCTGTCAGTTGCAAAGTAGATACTTGGAAAATTAATTATGAATCTATATACGCTTTGAAAAATTGCCGAAATTTTGTTTTCCCAAATAATTCGTCGATTATCCTTAACTCAACGAAATACCGAAGAAAAAAACGGAAGGCGCGGTGTTCCAGCTGCAAGGACCTTTCTGCGATTAGTGACAAATTTTCAATAAACTGGATCTACATCTGCTATAAACCCATATTGGCAGACTTCGTTCAGCTCGTTCAAGGGGTAATATTTTCCGTTGAAATTGGCAGCAGACAGAAAGCGTTTTTTCCGTTGATTGATATTCAACAAGAACAACACGTTGCTTTTTGGCGGCGACGATCTTAACGCAGTCGAGAGCATTCTATACGCTCACCGCCGACGGAAAGAAACACGACGCGACGGTTCTCCCGTTCGTCTAGTTGCGCTCGTTTGATGACGCGGTTCTGATTACGACGTACAAGCCGCCGCGTGAAATACGCTGCGGAACTTCCGCTTGTGCAGTTTGGCTCTTACCTAGCCAAAAGTGAAAAATTTTAAGGCCTTATTTTTTTTTTGAGGGCGATCGGGGAACAACCACTACAGTAAATGGAGATCGCTACAGCAGCATGCTGTTGAATTTTTTTATTCCGGAAATGGAAAACAGAAAGATGATGGTGAACTGGACACCTTGCCCCGAAAAACGCCAATATTGCGTATCCGCCAAGGTCTCTCGATTTAACTGTCCCAGGCTCTTGGTTATGGGTATTTGTAAATAATCCTCGAACACTAAAAATATTATAAGATAACATTCGGGAAGAAATTGATAAAATACCACCTGAAATGTTGAGGAAAGTTATGAAAAATGCTGTAAAAAGAGCTCATTATTGCATTATGGCTGGGGTGGTCATTATTATTTGATCGATACTATTTTTAGTGTGTAACAAAATAAATTTTTAGAGCTGAAATAATTTTTTTTATTCCTAATGTGACTGTTTTTTAGTAAATCTTACTTTTATATAAAAAGATATGTATAGGGGACTTTATTTTGCGTCACCTTGTATTTACTACACGACATACCTACTACCTATTCAAACATGGTGTGGAGAACTGAAGAACCACTTAAAGTCCAAATTGTTCTGTTATTTCCTATTGTAAAAGAAGACAGATTATACCTTTTGATTATAAGATAGGCTTTGCAATAGTGAAAAGAGTAAATGAGATTAATGATTTTGGTCCTCTCTTTGATAGTAGCTTGTCTTGTGGTCCACACATCAGTAGGATGTTATCATCAGCAGATAGAATGTACAATTTATGATGCGAAATGGAAAAAATATCTTAACTGGTGTCATTTGTTATCAAGGTACCATAAGTTAACGTCACGTTGGATGTCAAAATCCTACACATCTTCTAGAATCGAAATGCCCGGCGTACTTTTCGTTACTTTCATTTGCGATTTTCACTAAAATTTATTTAAAATATCATATTTTTGTTGATTATTCTCTCCAGAAACCACAAGTTTATGCAAGTAGGAGGTTTTTCGAACTTTATTATTTTGCAATTCTAGGAATTGCAATAGACTTTCTACCTAAAGCAACGCATTTCTAAGAGCAACACTGAAAATCCCACAGCCGTGAATAGTTTTTACGTAATTTCAATTCTAAAATATAGTGCACCTATCCTATAAATAAACCAATGGCAATTGAGACTTACCTTAAACTGAGTAAGCCATGTAAACATAATAACACTACTCCCCGCGAACCCATGATTGATTTCTGATGGGGAAAGGATTCCGTTTTCATCTTTTATATATAATCAACCTGAAGTATTCCATATCGTACTTGAACTTTTATCGAGCTACTCATCTTTGCCAAAATCTGATAATTTTCGGAGAGGCAAAATATCTGATTAATGCGTGCTTATAGGCTCTCAAATGTATGGATGATTCTATGAAATATGGAATCGAAAGAACATATTATCTTAGTCAAAAACTTGGAGGACTCATCAAAATTTCGGTCAATAAGTGGAAGTTTTAAGTAATCACTTTAGGTTATACTTCCGGAACAGATGTATTTTTTTGTGATAGTGTCTGCGGAAATTTCCAAACCATCTAGGGATATAATATAGGAAAAACCCAATACTCGAGCTTCCACTTATTTCAATTTTCAAACGCTATCGAATAAAACGCAGTAATATTTGAAAAAATCCTTATCGCTCTAAGTGAAAATAAGGTGTAAGATGAAATCGGAAGTAAAAAGCACGGCTCAACAAATAATCAGCTGTCTTACTCACGGTCGGTTCCTTTGTGATAACGTGTTGCAAATATCAAACGTCAGCGACGCTATTTTGGCATAGTTTCATTCGCCCTGATAGGGGCGGAGTAGAAAAAAGTGTACAAGAAGAAATAATACTCAAACTATGCGGTGTAAAAGGAAGGTAAACATTACAGATAACATAAAGTTTATGTTGTACTTAATGTTTGCCTCCCATAAAGTACCTAATGGATTTGCGCTGTGATCTATATTATTTATCTGTATACTCATATTCTATGTAGACAGCTATGACCCTGCCATGCCGCCGCTGTTGAAGTCTATCTCTCTCTAAGCCAAAATACCGATGCGCAAAGGGATCGACGCAAAGCATCCCCAGACCTTGAGTAAAACAGCTGATTGTTTGTTGAGCCATTTGAAAGGTATAACAGTAAACTGACGTGTTAAAAGTTAACGACTATACTCGTATATATTCTCCTGTACGCAAATGTGGACTCTTTCAACTTTATTCCAAGCTTTCGGAAACGTATGATTCCATCATCAGGGTTACCTAGCTGGTTTTTGTTTCGATAATGACTACCCCCCTCTATTCTCCTATATGCGCTATACTGTTCGAATAAAGGCCTGGTCAAACAGAGAACGCGGCGGTCCGGCGTTCTCTAACAATACAATGGAACGCCGAATGCCGCGTTCTAGACCGCCGCGTTACAGCGTTCCATTGTATTGTTAGAGAACGCCGGACCGCCGCGTTCTCTGTTTGACCGTGCCTTTAGCGTTTGATGGTTCAAAGCCACCCTTGCAGTTGCATATACTTTGCATTTCCAAGTGATGAGCATTGGTATCTATAGGGGTTGTTCATAACTCACGGCTGGAGGGTGAGTTATGAAGAATAATTCGCACTGTTTGGTAATCGCTACCTAACTTAATGGCAGTAGATAAACCAAGTAAACTCACTTCTTATGCATGTTTCTAAATTATCTACGGTATAATGTTGATAAAAAATCATCTGTTCTTCAGTAAAACGTTTATTAAATATACGTAATATCCAAATCCATAGCAAATAATCCGAAACTGTTTTCTTTGACCATACAATTTGCACTTCTTTAGGATTCGTTTGTTATTTTACTTATCGTAGGGAATTTTTATTTCTTTGAATCAATTTCCTTTATTTATTGTTATATGTATGGGTGTAAACTAACCGCCTTAACATCAGACGGCATATGACACATCACGTTGTGTTATGACAGAAGACAGAATAGACAATGGCCGCTTGGCGTCTGGCTTGCTAAGGCTGGCGAGCAGATTTTCCTTGAAATTGTAACTAATTACAATAAAGATACAAGTGAAACTATATTGTTCTCTTGTAATTCTTTACAAACAAGGCATTTATTGTGTTATTTTTTATTAAATAAGTCTGATTTATGTGGTACAATCAAAAATCATCTATCTGAAATTGCAAGTTCACCTGATAACAACATGTATCGAAACGACATAGCTTAGTGCAAATTATATCGGCAAAGAAAATCACTTCGAAAAACATACATTATCCTCAAATTCGAAAAGACAAGCATGTTTATATTGTCAATATAAATTAATGAATCCTTGTGGTGATAAGAATTCTTATAGACCGATCGAAAGATGCACAAACAGCTAAACCAGTCTTGGTGTGTTGACACCACTCAAATGGTGTGAAGGTTACTCTGTCCGTGTGCAATAATTCTGTATCAGATTCAGTTCACCTGTCGCACCATACGAAAATCCATCTGAGTCTTTTTCCACCCTTTTTAGTGGATACGTGATGAAAATAAACAGGAATAACTGATATATAGACATCAAAAGATTCGCTGAGGAGCGATCATACAAAATGCAATAAATCCGGTTTTAACAGTTTTGGGTAAATCACCAAAATGTTTCACTAGAAATGTCTGAAACATCTAATGAAATCCCTTTGGTTATTTCATATAGGTCAGAAGGGACATTTATGACCTGATAATTTGGTATTTCCTTAATTACGTATGACGAGCTATATGTGTACAAAGAATGGATTTATTACGGTTTGATTGAGTCAGACGAATTTATTACGGTTCGTTTAACAGCAGGATTTATTACGTTTAAGGCCAGTTGGACCGGTTCCTGATAAGTGTCTTTGTATAAAATAAGTCAATTCTTAAACAATATTAATAGCATTGCCGACTTGGGGATTTACTACACTTTGAATTAGTCATGAATAATTTTCAAGATACTTTGGATTTAATACGTCCAGATTAAATTGGTTTCTTTCGTAGCTTAATTTTAATAGGATTCATTGCGATTTGAGCGATTTTGAGGTCACCGATGGATTTATCACACGGCCTTTATAACTACACAATTAAAAAGTTAAAAAACGTCAAGAGTGGATTTATTGCGTTTTGTTTGATCGTTCCTCAGTTATAGTTATAGTAGTTTTCGAGGAAAAAAATAAAATCATCATAGCCCCATTTTTTTTTTGACGGGCTGTGAAGTGTTTCTATTTTTTCCTCCAGAATAAAGTGAGATACGAAGAAACATCAAGAGACCAACTAGTTGTGGTTTCATCGTAAAAACAATATTCGATTTTTGTATTGTCAGTGGCGTACATTGAATTTTTTTCCAAAGTTTGACACCCTGCATCTTGAAAACCAGACTCTTTAGGACACATGTTTGTATGAACTTTTCTTCTTGATTTTGGGTCAGAAATACGACTAGAATTACGGGCTATAATTTGGTAACGCCCTGTATACTTATGATGTTTCAACTCACCTTCAAGTCGATGAAAATCATTTTAAAAGATAAAATAATTCGTAACAACAGATGATGCTTTTAAAAAAGTTCGCAGAAAAAGTAACTGGACTTCAAAGAAGTGTTCGCTGAATTTTTTTATTTTTAAAGGAAAAAACCCATAGTCGTCATTTTTTATCACGGGTTATTGATCGTTATCCTTGCCTACGTCACAAACTTGTGGAACATAGCAATAGACAATCATGGCGAATCCCATGTTGTTGCACTTGATATATCGAAAGCTTTCGACAGAGTGTGGTATGAGGGACTTGGTCAAGCTTGCTGCTTATGGACTACCACCTGGCCTGCGCCGCGCCAGTGGCTGAATAGCTTTTTCAACGACCGATCTCTGTTTGTTGTAGTCGAGGGCTGTTCATCAGACGTATTTTTAATAAACGCCGGTGTTCCTCAGGGACCTGTTCTATCCCCTACACTGTTTCTGCTGTACATCAACGAGCTGCTGAAAATAACATCCAATCCAATCCACAGCTTCGCAGATGACGGTACATTAGTGTCGCGCATGGAACCAGGCAAGCCACTATCATCCCAGGAGACGGTACGTCGGCGACAGCAGCATGCCTCACAGATCAACGCAGATATCAAAGCAATTGTCGAGTGGGGATTAGCAAATAGCAGTTCAACGTACAGAAAACTCAGGCAACAACACTTACAAAGAAGTCTCACGATGGCTTACCAACCGTGGAAATGAAGGGTCACCCCATAGTCGAATCACCTTCCGTCAAGCTTTTGGGGATCAGCATCAAAAATAACATGTCCTGGTACGATCACGTCGTCAGTATCGCTAAAACAGCATGCCAGAAGCTTGGAGTTTTGTTCCGCTGTAGGAAGTTGTATGCACCAGAGCAACTGCTGCTGCTCAACAAGGCATAGATCCGACCATCGCTGGAGTATTGCTCCCATGTGTGGCGATGTGCTCCGAAGCACTCTCTAAAGCTTCTGGACACTGTCCAAAAAAGAGCAATTAGATTAGTCGATACGCCTAACCTCACAAAGGACCTCCACAGCCTGGAACATCGAAGGAGGGTGGCTGACCTATCCCTGCTTCACAGACTCTATCACGGAAGATGTTCGAGTGACCTCTCCCAGATAATAACACTATTATAAGCAAAGCAATGTTCGGATGGACCTAAAAAAGTGTATTATGCCGCTAGGTCTTTCATTCACAGGCCATTGGACAGCCCGTTATGAATACAACAAATTTTTCAGTTTTACAACCCCCCACCCTCCAACCACCCCAAATTCACCCCCACGCAAAAAAGTAGAAAATGATCGGGAACCCCGAAAACGCCTAAAAACGAAGTTTGAGGAATATTTGAAATTTTTCGTTTTTTGCTAATTACTCCACCCCCTGTATAACGGTTTCCAAAATTATCAGAACATTACCTACTACGACACCACAGCATATCGCTGCCCAAATTTCATAACAATCCATGCAGCGGTTACTGAGATTACGACGTTAGAAGAACGCCAACAGACAGACCGACAGACAGACCGACAGACAGACCGACAGACAGACCGACAGACAGACCGACAGACAGACCGACAGACAGACCGACAGACAGACCGACAGACAGACCGACAGACAGACCGACAGACAGACCGACAGACAGACCGACAGACAGACCGACAGACAGACCGACAGACAGACCGACAGACAGACCGACAGACAGACCGACAGACAGACCGACAGACAGACCGACAGACAGACCGACAGACAGACCGACAGACAGACCGACAGACAGACCGACAGACAGACCGACAGACAGACCGACAGACAGACCGACAGACAGACCGACAGACAGACCGACAGACAGACCGACAGACAGACCGACAGACAGACCGACAGACAGACCGACAGACAGACCGACAGACAGACCGACAGACAGACCGACAGACAGACCGACAGACAGACCGACAGACAGACCGACAGACAGACCGACAGACAGACCGACAGACAGACCGACAGACAGACCGACAGACAGACCGACAGACAGACCGACAGACAGACCGACAGACAGACCGACAGACAGACCGACAGACAGACCGACAGACAGACCGACAGACAGACCGACAGACAGACCGACAGACAGACCGACAGACAGACCGACAGACAGACCGACAGACAGACCGACAGACAGACCGACAGACAGACCGACAGACAGACCGACAGACAGACCGACAGACAGACCGACAGACAGACCGACAGACAGACCGACAGACAGACCGACAGACAGACCGACAGACAGACCGACAGACAGACCGACAGAGAGACCGACAGACAGACCGACAGACAGACCGACAGACAGACCGACAGACAGACCGACAGACAGACCGACAGACAGACCGACAGACAGACCGACAGACAGACCGACAGACAGACCGACAGACAGACCGACAGACAGACCGACAGACAGACCGACAGACAGACCGACAGACAGACCGACAGACAGACCGACAGACAGACCGACAGACAGACCGACAGACAGACCGACAGACAGACCGACAGACAGACCGACAGACAGACCGACAGACAGACCGACAGACAGACCGACAGACAGACCGACAGACAGACAGACCGACGGAAATGAATGACGTGGATTTTCGTTATGTAGACATCATAACATGCCCAAAAAGTGCATTATCTCAAAATCGAAAATTTTCGCGATCACAATACTCCCCTCACCTATCGGTGTGGGAAGTAAAACATTGGTTTCGCTGCAACACCTCCTAAGCACTAATTCCCCTCAAAAAAAAAACGCCAACGGACAGACAAGCCGATGGAAATGAGTAATAGGGATTTTCGTTAGTATATAGATATCATAAAACGGTTCGGTTGAACCTAAAGAAGCGTATTACGCCACTAGGTATTTCTTTCACAGATCAATGGATAATCTGTTATGAACTCAACACATTTTTCAGTTTTACAACCCTCCACCCCCGAACCACCCCAATTTCACCCTCACCCAAAAAAAAATTAGAATATGATCAGGAAACCCTAAAACACCTAAACACGAAGTTAGAGCTGTTTTTATCTTTTTAGTTTTTTTTAGTATTCCTGCGGCGCCACTGAGACGATTTCAAAAAAACCATACGCGTTTTCCGTCCTCACCACGAGAATAATACTGTGTCAAAATTGCACCAAAACCAATTCAATAGTTTCTACATTACACAATACAGAACGATCTAAAGCAATACTCGAATGTTTACATCTGTACAAGTCCTTGGTTTCTGTAATCGGCAAGGCAATGTTCGGGTGGACCTAAAAAAGTATATTATGCCGCTACGTCTTTCTCTCTCAGGTCAGTAGGCAGCCTATTATGGGTACAAGTTTGAGCTGTTTTCATATTTTTAGTTTTTTTAATATTGCTGCGCCGCCACTGAGACGATTTCTAAAAATCAGACGCGTTTTCCATCCTCACCAAAGGGTAATACTGTGCCGAAATTTTATTAAAAGTTCAGTAGTTTCAACACTATAAAATACAGAACGATCTAAAGCAATACTCGTATGTACATATACATCGGAAACTTTTCTATGTCCCTTTTGGTTCCTGTAATACACAGGCAATGCTCGGATGGACCTAAAAAAGTGTAGTTTACCGCTAGGTCTTTCTCTCTTAGGTCAGTAGACAACCTATTATGGTTACAACAAATTTTTCAGCTTTACAGCCCCCCACCCCTCAACCACCCCAATTTCACCCCCACCCAAAAAAAAGTAGAAAATGATCAGGAACCCCTAAAACGCCTAAAAACGAAGTTTGACGCATATTTGAAATTTTTCGTTTTTTGCTAATTACTCCGCCGCCCATGCAGCGTTTTTCAAAATTGTAGCAACATTACCTACTACGACCCTACACCATATCACCACCCAAATTTCACCAAAATCTATGTAGCGGTTACTGAGATTAGGAGGCTAGAAAAACGCCAACAGACAGACAGACAGACAGACAGACAGACAGACATACAGACATACAGACATACAGACATACAGACATACAGACAGACATACAGACATACAGACATACAGACATACAGACATACAGACATACAGACATACAGACATACAGACATACAGACATACAGACATACAGACATACAGACATACAGACATACAGACATACAGACATACAGACATACAGACATACAGACATACAGACATACAGACATACAGACATACAGACATACAGACATACAGACATACAGACATACAGACATACAGACATACAGACCTACAGACAGACAGACAGACAGACAGACCGACAGACAGACAGACCGACCGAAATGAGTGACGTGGATTTTCGGGATGTAGGCATCATAAAACGCCCAAAAAGTGTATTATCTCAAAATCGAAAATTTTCGCGATCACAATACTCCCCTCACCTATCGGTGTGGGAAGTAAAATTATGTTGCACGATACTGCTACAGGAAGGTAAAGGAAGACACGCTTCACTCCACTTGGGTCTGTAAGGGAGACTTAAGTACAGAAAGGTCGAGCACGGAAAGGATCAAGGATGATGACGAGGAAGGATAGAGCAGTCGTGTAAACCGCGCCTTAGCAGAAGAACGGAGATCCGTCACTGCTTCGGAGCGACGACAAAACTGTGAACAGCCGCGGCCGTCGAGTGCTCAGTGATCGTTGGAAAAATAATGTACTGTAACGCGCTAGGTATACAGCAAATAGCTAATAGCGGGCACGTTTGCGTATAAAAACCAAGCGACCCGATAGCACAATATAAATAATGGGAAAAAATGGAAAAACGAATAGAGCACTCGCAAAAAAAAGGATTAGCACACTTCTTACCAAAATACGATTATTGCATTATTGCACGACACTAATAGGAAACAATAATAGTTGATTTTTATAGCGAAAGAGGCACAAAAATTATGAAAATTATAAAAATTAAACCTGCTGGAACACGTCCGACCGTTACGAGATCTACTACTGTACTGTGATCTACTACTGTACTGTGTACTGAATGGTGGGCTATGACTCATCTATTAAAAACAAAAAACAAATCTGTCAAAAATTTGCGAGACTCAGTTTTTATTTATATTTTTATTAAATATGGCTTTGTTCTTTCTGTGTTTTTATTTTAATTATTGTCAATTTTCTATAATAAGGGCAGCTTAGATACCCATAGAGACAGCAACCGTTTCCAGATATATTTGCTCGTCTAAAAATAAATATAAATGCTAAAACTTATTTCAAGGAGAATAGGTGGCAAAGGGAAACAAACGTATTAGGTTACATAGAAGGAACGCCTTCATCATTTTGTAAGCACGTAGAAGAAGCTGTATCAACTGCAGAAAGATTTCTAAAAAAATTCAATTACCATCCATACCGGTTTAAGATAGGTACTTCAACATTTGCACAGGATCCAAGTTTGGGAATATTTAATCTCCATAACATGAAGGAGACCAATAATTCTTTTAGATGCCATTGTAAGAATAGAAAATGTGCCAGATTTGCATTCAAGAAAATAGTCTCCAACTTGAACCAACGTCTCTAAAAGCTCCTCGATGTTTTTAGTTTTTATTTTGATATTTTTCAGATATAACGTTGTTTGGTTTTAAGTAATGTAATAATGGACTAAGTAATACTTATTGAACATTATCGCAAATAATAGTTAAGCGCTTATAAAATACAATTAAATAAATGACGTTATACCACTGTATCTGTGATAACAGTGCAACAAAATAGTCGGTGATCTATATGGTATTTGGTTTTGGTATTACAATAATTGCATAATATTCAGGCTTCAGGATCAGGGTCCATGGAAACCAAATCAATGTGTTGTTACACTCTCGAAGGTTCAAATTTACAATACATCGAGAAATGTCATTAGATAAGTAATATTAGTTTAGTGACCTTATGATTCCAGAGATTATAGTACTGAATGAATTTTAGGGTCTTCATCGTTCACAAGGACAGTATGATTAAGTAGTGTGTAAATCTGTAACTCATATGTAATTTGTTACCAATTTAGAAAATAGTTCTTAGGCATAAGTTATAAGTATGTTTCGGTGACACCTGAACATCTTCACACAAGTCGCACACTGCAGTGGCGTATATAAGGGGGGGGCCCAGGGGGCCCGCCCCCCCCCCCTCCCGAAACCAGCCACGCACTCAGTTTTGACGTCTGGGAAGAGGCTGACGTAGTTGTCAAAAAATATATATAGTACTGAATAAAATTAGCAGCGACATCAAAATGTAATCTAATAATAAAGCAAATAGGGCAACTTTAACGATCATAGATGTACAATTAGGAAGTACACCTTGGTTTCTTTGCTTCAATTTAGAATTATTATCTATAAAAATAGAAGTTTATATTTCTAATATGCATATGTGTTAAATACAGGGTGAGTTTTTAGTACCTGCTCTGTCGTTAACTCCACTGCTGTAGAAGATAGCGAAAAAAGTTATATATAAAACTTGTAGCCACGGATATGCTCCTTGCTTAGAAAATATTTAGATTTATACAGGGTGATCCATAACTGCGTGGTGATGCAAACATGCATTTTTTTAAAGGAGATACCCTATATATTATTCCATATTCAAATTCTACTAATGATTTTCGTTCTTCCAATATAGGGTATTGTTACATTATACAGGGTATTTAAACAGTTATGACCATTTCTATATCCAAATCGCTATCAAATTAACGTACTGTATATCAAAAAGTGTAGAATCAAAAATCATATTTTTTACACGGATGAATAAAAGGTATTCTCTAGTTTTAAAATCTGCTATAAAAAATCTCTTCTCTCTTCTTTTAAGTATAACCCCTAGTATTTTATTATACCAAAGAATTGCTTTTATTATGCTCTTTCATCTTTGCATAGCACTTGTTATGGCTGCGTTCATAGTTTCTTATATATTCCGATTTTTCTACAAATTTTAAATATACCTTCTATTTGTTTACTAAAACTTATTTATTTTGAGAAAATACTATCAAATTTTATTTTCGCTTAACAAAAAACTATAATAGTACTTGATCAAGTCAAAACACCGATTTAACGAGATATATATGTCAAGTGTGCTGAGAAAACAATTTTATAGACGTCATGCATAACTATCAAGCAGATCTATCAGGTAGGTTATGAAATATTAAACGACACATTTGAAATAAAACGATTCTTCAATCTTTTAAACGCATTAGTTTTAGAGTGCATCCGCTCTGGATATTGCTGTTCATAGTTGATATATTCTAGAGTCAAGTAGACAATTTCTCAAAGATTCTCCTAAATACCCTTAATGGAAAAATTAATTTTTTACGCTCGTTTTTCACACAGTACGGAATTATTGAGTAGGTTATAAAAACTGTCAATTTTTCAAAGTCTACCTGATAAATCTGCTTGATAGTTATGCATCACGCCTACAAAATTGTTTCCTCAGCATACCTGACTTTATGATCTCGATGATTCAGGGTTTTGACTTCATCAAATACTATCATGGCCTTATAATTTAGTTGTTCGTTAAATAAAAAACAAATTCGATAGTACCTTCTCAAAATAAATAAATTGCAGTACACAATTAGAAGCTATATTTTAAATTTACGGAAAAATCGAAATACCTCGGAAACTGACAGACGTAGGTACAACAAGTGCTATACAAAGATGAAAGAGCATATTAAAAGCAATTCTTCGGTATAATAAAATATTGGGGGTTACATTAAAAAAAAGAAGACAATCTGGATTTTGCATACTACATCACCCTGTATACGAGTATGCGTCGCGGGCTCTTTTTATAGCCGATTTTAAAACTAGAAGATATTTTTAATCTTTCCATGTAAAAAAATAATTTTTGATTCATTACTTTTTGATATACAGTACGTTAGTTTGACAGCAATTTGAATATAAAAATGGTTATAACTTTTGAAATACCCTGTATAATGTTATAACACCTTATATCGTGAGAACAGAAGTAGATTAGTAGAATCTAAAAATGGGATAATATATAGGACTTTTCTTTAAAAAAATACATGTTTGCATCACCACGTAGTTATGGATCACCCTGTATAAATGAAAATATTTTCTGAGCAAGGAGCATATCTCTGGCTACAACTTTTATGTATAACTTTTTTCGCTATCTTCTACAGTAGTGGAATTATCGACCAAGCCGGTACTAAAACCTCACCCTGTATAATTATTTTCGTTAATATATTAACATATAAGATAAACTTTAATTTTTCCGATGAGGCCCCCCCCCGAAATCGATTTCTATATACGCCACTGTCGCACAGTCCTTCTTGCACTCCCTGAAACAGAAAAGTTCATTAGAAGTTGTTTTGATCAACGCTTAAGTACTATAGATCGATTTTCACACACGGTTACTATAGTGAGTCTGTCAGACTCTTCTCTTGCAAGCAACATAATACAAAATTATGGTGGGTAAAACAGACAAAGTGATTTTTTTTATTTATATTCATCAGTTTTATATCCAAAGCAACAAAGTCTTACAAATTCTAATAATAATGTTAACAAACGTTAATTTAGCGTACACTGACATTTTCATTATCTACAGAAACGAAACTAATTTTGCTAATTTAATCACTATTACGTGGTCAAAAACAAACAGATATATGTTAGAAAATGAAGAAAAATGTTCAAACTAAAAGAAAAGTCTCACAAAACAGATTTTAGTTACATCAAATTAAAACGTGCAAGTAATACAGCTAACACCTATTAGTCCCTTGTTTTGCAACATGATTTACATATCTTTGATGCACATTGTAGGCCAAAGGGCCTATGGAAGCGAATACATAAAAATTTAGTTTTTCTGCGAGATCTGCTGGGACACAAACAGCAGTACTTCCTAATGTCCAAAGTTTCTGCGTCACTTTGTGGAAACGTTGCTGCTTTGAGGCCTAAAATATCCTCGATATCTAGACGAATTTTCAACGTAATGCTGAGGTTTCCGTGTCGTCTCACCATGTGTGGTTTGACAAGAGATAACGCCAAACTTTTTAAAAACGTACTACGTTCGATTTCTCTGTTTCCCTTGTACGAGTTATATAAAACAAAACTGTTCACTGTAGACATGCCCACTAATCGTAGGAAAACAGCCATAGACCACGCATAGATTACGCTGCGAAATCCACTTCTCCCAGTGCCATCAGTAGCAAGAATTGTGGAAATGTTCTCCCTGTTACTTTTAAATACAGCAGTGTAAATAAGTAATCCCAAGAAAGCTCTCATTTCCAAGATATCAACTTCCTTTAGCTGCGAAAGTGACTTGTTCTTATAACGTTCAGCAACTTCTTTTATTTTCACGTTTGTCCAACAAACCAAGGTTTCTATAATTTGATCATCGAAGAAGAGGTTCCAAATTTTTTCGGGGTCATTTTTCTCCTCAATAAGACTAGCTGCCCTTACGCCCGGTAGATGAACCACAATGTTGTGACTGGGTGTCCTACTGTTCTTTTTGAAAGGTGTGGATTGGGACCATTTATAACGATTTTTGCCGTAATAATAATCTCTGTTTTGCTGTATACCTATATCACTCGATCCAAGATTTCTTTCTTCATTATCATTGGGTTCCATATCGCTGCCTTCGTTGTTTTCTGCTTCTGATGCCGATTGCTCATTGTCTGTATCATGTTCAGAATCAAGCGTATAATCAGGTGCAACTTCATCTATATCGCTGGCATTTCCAAAGAGTGCTCTCATAATCATTGTCCCCAAACTTTACTGTTTTTGATGTAGATGGCAAATGAGCCATTTTGAACACTGAAATAGACAAAAACAAATACGTTTTGATATTACCTATATAATATTTAAATTTTTACACTTACACCATACGGGAGTCTCCCAGACTCCGTTTATAATTCGAACGACGATATGTACAGCACCTTTATTTCGACTGCACTGTCGATCGAGAACGTTGTCCTTGTCCAGCTAAATGACGCTGGACGTAGAGGGCGGGTGGGGGGTTTTAGCCGAGCGGGACTTGTGTTGTCGCTATGGAAATTTCTGGCGGAGTCTCTGAGACTCCACTATAGTATTTAAGGGTTTGATGGTAGATTTGCATCATATTTTACATGGCATCCCTTTATTTATATCATTCCTTGAATGACATGTTTTGTTTACATTTTCAACCTGGTTGAAAGAAAGGTTGGATTTACCTTGGCGGACACTATTGGAACTTTATTTAGTTCACAGTCCTAAGATCTTAGCGCTGCATGACGTAGACTTCGCAAAAATAGATTTCATTCGTTGGCATACCGATTTTTACTAAAATAGATGATAAAAAAAGTTGTACCTACACGGTAAATATACTTAATTGGACCTTACACGGTCTATTTATGTCAAAAATGCAGGTGTATCACCAGTTATTTCGAGCTAGTGGGTGCTTTTGTAGTATCTCTCGGTCTAAATTTCGCGCTAATTCTGCAGTATTTCACGTAATATCCTCACTTCTCTGTTGACAAGCATCTAATGGCGAGAGAACACTTTTATAGAAATTATACCAATACTCCCATATATACTGTTGCCGCTTCCACTAGTAGTACACCAATTAGCTGCCGCTCTCTGAAATTCGTTACTAAGATGCCAACAATTAGCGAGGTGCCAACAATTGGGGGGTTTTACCCTACCTTAACCTTAAATTTACACCTTTTTGTCCCCTTTATTTGTTGTTTCTTCAGTTGTAATGCGTTACATATGCCATTGACCTTTTCTAGTATGAGATATTCAAATATTTCAAATTTCAAATATTTATGGTTTTTATCATTTTGTCCTCTATCCATTTCTGTTGTCCTGGTCCAAAAGGTGAGAACTCTGTATTTCTGTTCCGATTCCTAAGGGATTAACTAGAGTGCGGTAAGGTAAGAGGTAACGTAAGACGTAAGTATGAACTAGAGTGCGGTAAGGTAAGAGGTAACGTAAGACGTAAGAAAATAAACCTGTGGAATCAGATGAGAGTGTTTATAGTCGTAACGTAAGAAGTAACGCAACACTCTCATCTGATTCCACAGGTTTATTACCTTACGTCTTACGTTACCTCTTACCTTACCGCACTCTATTTAGTCCCTTAAGTATAAATTAGAGTGCGGTAAGGTAAGAGGTAACGTAAGACGTAAGAAAATAAACCTGTGGAATCAGATGAGAGTGTTTGTAGTCGTAACGTAAGAGGTAACGCAACACTCTCATCTGATTCCACAGGTTTGTTACCTTACTCTTACGTTACCTCTTACCTTACCGCACTCTATTTAGGGATTATCTAGAGTGCGGTAAGGTAAGAGGTAACGTAAGACGTAAGAAAATAAACCTATGGAATCAGATGAGAGTGTTTATAGTCGTAACGTTTCTTCTTACGTTACGACTATAAACACTCTCATCTGATTCCATAGGTTTATTTTCTTACGTCTTACGTTACCTCTTACCTTACCGCACTCTATTTAGTCCCTTAGTCCCTTATTATTTAGTTACCTAATTAAATAGGCTACCGATAGATAGCGCCACGATCCACCACCCCGATGCGACATCTATCAAGTACAAGTAGGACTATTGGAGAATATAAGAAAAGATAAAGTAGGTAGCTACCTAGGTAACCCAACGACAAAATACCGTTAATGTTTTTGTACAATAGATGTCGCGTTACCGCATCGGTGTTGCCGATTCTTCCAATTTTTCCCTTCGTTCCAGAAATAGGAATGCCGATTATTTGTAATGTACACCTTTCTTTATCGTGGCGTAGAATAAGTGAGGCTAGCGCTTTAGGATTTCTGTGTTTTTTTGTTGTTTCTATAATCTTTGTATTGCAAACGCTCAATACGGAACAAGGCTTGGAGATTGTTTTGAGGCGCTGGCGGCATATGTGATCTGATCGTCATCTGATAATAACCACTTTACACGGTCAAGAAGACAAGACAACGATCAAATTTGTGTTGTTTGTGTTTCGAGAAAATGCGGAAAATATTTGAATTTTTCTAGTCAGTTGGAAGCTTATGAACACAAAATATCACATTTAGGCCCGATTTTATCAACACGGGCATTTTAACAAAGCTTTTGACCAATCAGAGCAGCCCATTCAAGAACTTGAGTCTGTCAAAGTTCTCTGAAAATTATTGATTTCTCTTGGAGTTTACTTCAAAAAGGTGAAACATGGTTTATATATAATCGACCATTGTGAACTCTCTAGTATCTTTTCAACTCTGATTTTCCATCCTAAATAGGTAAAAACTTGCATTTTCCTGTTTAACAAAGAGTTTAGCAATTGCTAATCTCAACCAATCAGATTCGACAAAACCGATACATTTAATCACTGGTCAAATGTACTGTTAATTTAATGATGATGATGACAAGAAATTCAAATTACTGCATTATTTTGATAAAACAATAATTTACAATCCATAACAATTATAAATACTTCCAATATACCTTTGTATTATAGTGAAAAAGGGTAAAGATAACGTTTTATTGCTCTTCACAAAGCTATTATAGACCCACATGATGCAAACGTGCATTACTGATTGCCTATTCTGCTTAGTATATCCTTGTTGTTCCTAAACTAGAAACCTTTCGTATAGTCAGAAAGTGAATAAGGTGCTTTAAATAAGTGTGTTTCTGCGCTACGGTGCCTTTTACGCAGTGCCTACAATCTTTACATCCTCTGTGAATATTTCTATAAGAAGGTCTATTCCATAACAAACATGCATCCAGTCTATAATCAATTGACTGCAATTGCAATTGGTAATTATACAATAATTATAAGGTAAACATTAAAAATCTAGCATTAATTTGCAAATCAATCTGATCAATCACTGTGTTCTGATTTTCTACTATGATTTTGAACCATGAATTCTAAAATATTTTTAACGAAAGTGTCATACACGTTTGACGTTTTGTTACCAATATTGATAAAATACTATTGGATGATACTTATTAACCTAGCCTGCAATACCCAATAGAAAGCTTTTGCTAAACAACATCCAATAGGAAAGCTTTTTCAAAGTCTTTGTTAAATATGCTGTTGATAAAATCGGGCCTTAATATAATATAATATATTTATGAACAGTGGATTGATGTTATGATTTTTTTATATGCAAAACGTTAGGATCAGAGTCTAATTTCGCTTTTTTGCAATATTTGATAGTGTGAAGAAATTTTCATATGTCAACTCGGCAACGCCGCTTGGCTCGCATTAATAACAATGGGACCGCAAGCATGTTTGTGGCAGCGACTTTGTTCTTGCCGGACAGTTCTGACGACCAGATCTGCCGGAGTCGGTGCAAATACTTGCGGCGGAGACACTCTTTAACCAATGCTGCCTCTTGGACATGACGCTGCGCCACTCCAAGGTAGGTATAAGTATCTCCGGCATGCAGTTATCGCAAGATGCTCCCATCAACGAGCTGTTCCTCATCTCCACTATCTCCGCTTCGTCCTTCCTTGAGATGAACCAATGCACATTTGTCTGTCCCGAACTCCATTCCGATAGCATGACTGTACTCCTGCACCACCCTCAGCGATTGTTGTAGTTCGCGTTGGCCGGAGGCATAAAGTTTTAGGTCATCCATATAAAACAGATGGGTGACCTTGTGCCTCCGGTTATTGGGCGTGCCACAGCTGTATCCTTTAGTATTTCTCAGCGCTATGGACAGAGGCAAAGGTGAGATGCAAAAGAGCAAGGGACTCAAGGAGTCTCCTTGGAAGACACCTCTTTTCAATGACACCAACTCCGTCTGAACCCGAGTTTCACCTGATGTTATGGTGAACCGGGTCTTCCAGAGTGGCATCAGTTGATTGAGTAGATTATTATTATTATTATAAATTAAAAGATAAGAGTTGAGCCCGAAGGCTATAAACTCAGAACAGGAAGAAAACATAAAATAAGAGTACAGAAGTATAAAAGTTGAATTAAAGTATCACTTCAAGGAACTTGTCCAAATTGTTTTTAAAACTGTTCACACTCGGAGAGTTCACAACATATCCCGGTAAGCTGTTCCAACGGTCAAAAATTCCGATGGGAAGAAAATGCTGCCGTACTGTTGTCCTGAAGGCTTCCTTCTTCAATTTGAACTGGTGCCCTCGAAGATTGCTGGTACTTCGTTGAAATAGCTTCGACAGATCAACCCCGAAAATGTTTTGAAGCGCACGATATGTAATTGTTAGGTCCCCTCGAGGACGACGATCACAAAAAGGAGTGAGATCAAAGATCCTAAGCCGCTCCATGTAGTCGGGTCGCACCGTGCCATAGGGAATACGCGTAGTTCTCCTTTGCAGTGATTCCAATGCTTCTTGGTCACGAACAAGTATGGGACACCATACCGGCCCAGCAAACTCCATCAGGGGTCTTACATAGGTTTTGCAAAGAAGGCAGCACGTTGAGCTATCACAACCCTTAAATGACTTCTCGAGAAGGTAGATAAACCTTTTGGTCTTCGAGCACAGAACGTTGATATGATCAGACCAGGTGAGACTGCTGTTGACGATTACTCCAAGATCGCAATGGCTGCTTACAGTAGGGATTGTTTCATTTAACAGTGTATAGTCCAACATCGGGTTGTTCTTACCGATGTGGAGAACACAGCACTTGGATATGTTCAAGGGTAGCTTCCACATCCTTGACCAGTTTCCAATTTCATCTAGGTCCTGTTGCAACAAACACGCGCTAGTTAGCGGGTTATGAAATATTTTGGTATCATCACCAAAAGAGGAGTAGATTGATTTGATGTGGCTGGGTAGATCACAGGTGTACAGGATAAACAAAATCGGTCCGAGGACGGAGCCCTGTGGCACACCACTAACAACTGGTCTTTTAGAAGATAGGCTGCTACCAACCTTCACAGCGAAATCTCTGTTGGACAAGAAGGCTTCTATCCATCTCAAGAGATTACCCCGGAGTCCCAGATGTTCCAGTTTATTGAGTAGCAGGGTATGAGGTACTTTATCGAAGGCGGCGGAAAAATCCAGGTAGATAACGTCAACAGGATTATTAAGGTCCACAGATTTAGTCCAGCTATCTACGCACAGTAGTAAATTGGTTATTATAGAACGGCCTGCCAGAAACCCATGTTGATTTGCAGGGACAATATTATTTTCAAGGGCAAACTCTATTATTCTTCTCAGGATTATCCGCTCAGCGATTTTGGCCACGATGGAGGTTAAACTAATTGGTCGGTAGTTTTTAGCATTGTATTTGTCTCCCTTCTTGAATATTGGAGTAACTAGTGCTGACAGCCAGGAACAAGGTAGTGTATGAGACAGGAATGAGGACTTAAAAATAGCAGCTAATGGGGCAGCAATAGAGGAGGCACAGTGTTTGAGAATCGCGGCTGATACGCCATCTTCTCCAGGTGATGAGGACGTTTTTTAAAAATTCATGAACATCATCAGTAGCGAACACAATATCACAGAGGGAGGTACTGTTGCGGGGTAAATTCGTATCACAAGAAGGTAATGTTTGTGAAGTTGAGAAGTTCTCGATAAATACATCTGCGAATAGATTAGCTGAAGCTGAAGAATCGCTACATAATTCACCATCGGCGGTACGAATAATTGGTGCAGACACTTTTGAGTTTAACGAGTTCCTAAGGTGTCTGTAGAGCTTCTTTCTGTTACTGGAGGTAGCAAGTGTACGTTCATAGGAAGACTTAGCTTGCCTCAACGTTTTAGATACCTCGATTGAAAAAGATCTGTGAATGTCGTAGTTTGTCCGAGTTTTATGTCGTGTGTAGCGCTGTCACAAGGACTTCTTATGACGTAACAAGCGAAGGATGTTATCATTAATCCAGGGCTTAGAAGGATTGAAAGAGATAGTTTTCGATGTAGAATATAGAAAGGTTAAGGAGTTTAGACGACTCAAGAAAATATTCCACATGCTTTGAGTGTCTCTGTTTTGGAATAATGTTGACCAATCAACTTCAGAAAGAGCGTTGTTCAACTGAACATAGTTGACACACTTAATAGTTTTACAAACCTTTGTGACATGAGATGGAATGGTAAGTTGCAATTTAGATACAATGGTGCAATGATCGGATTTTCCAAAAGGAGGAAGGTATAGGAGACATCAGACACCAGATCATAATCATTCACGAATATTAGGTCAAGACAACGGGGTACTTGATCATTTTTAAACCTACACACATAAAAGGAAATTCTCAAGTCAAGAATTGTGACATTCTTGTAAATAAATACTCACAATAAGAATATCGGTTCCCACTCTAAGAAAGAATATTTGATGAGAAAATTATAGAAAATTTGTATCAAGAATAATATATTTTTGATTTATATACTTATTTTAAAGAAATATGCTCCGAAAGAAAATATAATTTTCTTAGCAACCAAGGCTATAATAATTTAATAACAAATATTTCATAATTTTATATCAAGATTATCATTTTTTTCCAGCGTTGTCCAGTTTACTTCTATCAAAAATATAGACAGCTTGCAAATGCATTTACAATATGATAATCTTGGTTTGAAAATGAACGCTGTTTTACAAGCACACTCTATATTTTATATCAAGTAAATCATTTATTTGACATCTACCAACGTCGGAGTGCGCAGACGCGCAGCATGTCACGGGTCAAATCTAACCTGTCCACAGTGTCCACCTTCTCAACTCAACAGCCTGTTGCCCGTCCGTGTCCGCGCCGTCATTATCGGTTTGCGGATTGTCGTATTCGCCGCCGTCTTTAGCACCGTAGCGTAATACCTGTACCCTGACCTGGATCCTGCATAATACCCGTGATACCACCGTCAGCTATCAGTCATCGAATCTGCCGGTAGTGCTGGTCCACCGCCATTTGAGTCGCGTCCCAGTTCCCATCAGCTTCCTTATCACTGGATCTATCCAACCATGAATGAACTATTAAAAAAATTGGGATGCGAGGACCTGACTCAGGTATTCCTAGATAAGTACTAAGTATATTAAAAGTGATTTAAGAAATTTTGCAGAACTATTTCTCCAGAAAAATGCCTACATGCTCATAGAAGGATCTGAGTGCTCAAATTAATACTACTAGATTCCTCATCCAAGAATATCACAATTTTAGAATAAAGTTGAGCTACTTGTTTCAAGTTTATGAAATGCTCCCAATTAAGATTATGAAATGCTTCAGTCAAGATTATGAAATACTTCGGTCAAGATTACCATATGCTTGATTTAAGATTTTGGTATTCTTACTATCAAGAATTTCCCAGTTTTGCATTGAAGATATTTTCTCAATCTAACCCTTATCTGGTCAAAGATATCGTATTGTCACTTTAAGATTAGCATAACTTTGCGCGTATAGGAAGCTATGTTATACTTGAATTAAAGCATCTGTGCTCCATCTAAGAAATTATTTTTATGCGTGTAGTGGGACGACCAACTAACTGTTTTAGGCAACGAATTCGAATAGGTAGAAGCAGTAAACAAGGGTTTTGTTTGGACCCACTATCTCAAGCATATTATAAATATTGTGTTTATCCTTGTGTTTATCAAGCAGCTTGATGCTCGTAGCAGGCAATTAGGCTGGTAGAGGATCGGAGGCAAAAAATAGCAAAGGATAACTTGGCCACGGACCCCCCCGGACCCCCCTGACCCCCCCCCCCCGAAACGTTATAAAATGCTGTCTAAAAAATGGAATCCACAAATTTGCACCCCCCCCGCCAAGTTAAGGATTTAAGGTGGCAACTCTAATCTGGACCCCCCCCGAAAGGTCAACCAAGTGACACCCATAATCTGGACCCCCCCAAAACCAAATCCTGGATACGTGCCTGATAGAAGTCGTTAAAATAAACGACTTTTTCAAATAACTCTTACCCGAAAGCTGAAAAATAAGCGAGTTACAAAATCGAAAAAAGCAAGTCTTCATTGTGTAATGTGTATCAAGTTTCTACCTACCTAGTCTGTTTGTATTTAGTTTTTTGCTTTTTTAGGTTGATCGTTTCGGGTTCATTGTTATAGTTTAGAGTAAAATTTGGGTTTTAACGGTGCATAAAGTATTAAAAGATCATTTTTAACAATTCCACAAAATTTATTTCCCGCGGATTTCTGTAAAAAAATAAAATCGTGTTTGTAAACACAGTAAATAAGAACAACTGGGCCTTGCCAATATACACATGCCTGTTAGAGCATGGACTGAGACGAGCCGATTAACAATTGACTAAACCCCAGTTAAACCATTTTAACCTCAACAATTTAACCCGTGAGGTTAAGTTTGGTTAGTTACTGAAACTTGAAAATACCATAATAGTTTTTCAGCGGCCCGGGAGTGGCGTCCACACACAAACCAATCTCACCCCCATTTCAGTTTCCGCTAAATTAGGTCAAGCCAATATTTCTGAAAAAACGTGACAACGTCGCATCAACGGAAATCCCAATTCACAGGTACCCAGATCTGGACCCATGACCCTTTCCTTTTTCACCCTTTATTTACCAGACGACAGGTAGCGGACTCGCTGAGTTCTATTGTTTGTTTTGGAAACCTTATCATCGGGTAAGAAATGCCAGTGACGTCTCAAAAGGGGTGTAGCTCATGGAGCGAGAGAATATTATATTCATGTATTTCCATTTCGTTTACGTTTCTATTCCAGCTAATTCTCATGAACATGCAGTTTTTTTAGCTAACCGCGATTCATAAAACTGAGATTTGATATTTGATTAAATAAGAAACGTTTCGAAGTTAATGTCACTTTAAATTTGTTTTTCCAGTTTTACGTAAAATGAATTATTGAAAAAAAATTATTTTGCACCGTAAACAATTTATGCTAAAGATGATAAATTTATAAACATAGAATTTAAATAAATTTATTTTATACGTTTCTTGCCTTCAAACTTTATTGTTCATTTGTGTACCAGACGGTTACCTGTTGCAGGTTCCCTTCTTCAAAATGTTTCGATCTGTAATGATAGTCTCGAAATTGGGAAGATTGCGATACATAATGCTCATAAGTACCCGTTCCCATATATTATAGTTAATGTGCCTCTGTTTCTAAGGCAATAATAGGTAATACAGCAAATTTATTACTGCACTGCCTGTTGCTCCAATGTGAGAATCATACACTCCGAAGGTGAGAAGCCTGACAAAGGTGATAAAATCTCCCTTTTATATATTTACAGGGCCAAATTCTTTCAAATACCAAATCATAGTCACTAAATAGATGGGTTCTTCAAGTTGTATTTTTTGTAGGTCTGTTGTATTTAAGTTTATTTTGAACATTATCTGGTAATAGAAATATGTATATTGAAATATATTGAAAAAGTTCAGTGTAAGTTTTCATTTAATGCACCCCAATGTAAGTACTTAGTAGTTTTGTAGTTCCCTTTCAAATATTCAAACAATTAGTGGACCCGTATGGTACATAAATAGTCCAATAAATTTGGACTGGCTGCGATTGGTCGTAAATCCTATGCCACGAGTATTTAAGATCTGGCATCTTTCATTTTTTCCTATCACTCTGTAATAGTTTCTCTTTTCTATATCCTCAACGTAATCGTCATTATCTTATGGCCACACCGTTACATGCTTATCCCTTCAACGTATCCTGTTACTATTATTATTATTACATAGAACAAAGAAGAAAAATGTGCAGCCCGGGCTACTGCCCGCCGAGCTGCTCTTTCATCACACGCTGACGATCACTCCCTCAAAAATAATGTAACGTACGTCTATGTCTGTATAATAAAAGCTCTTTAAATCCAGCGGATTTCTGTCAATTTCTGTAAACAATAACATCGTCTTTGTAAACAAGTGGTAAATAATAACACCAGGGTCATGGATACACTCACATGCCTGTTAGCGCATGGGCTTTGCTTCTTCTAGCCTATTCGAATTCGTTGGTTTTAGGCACGTACGGTTTAGCAGATCAAGATAAGGTGCAGAAGGAGAACTACATAGGAGCGTGGATGAAATCGGCCACGAAATATCCCTAAGATTAAAATCACCGGTAACATATAAGCTATTAGTGCGGGTCAGGAGAAGCTCTAGATAGGTACATAGATTAATATCAGAAGTTGATGGGCGGGTTCTATATATGCAACCAATTATGATATTGAATGTGTTTAGTTTCAATTCCAGGAATAAATTGTCAATTCCCGTAAATTGAGATGAGAACGGCTTAACAGTAAAAGCAGCCTTGACATAAATGCATACGCCACCATGTCCTGGTGTAAGAGTAGAATCATTTCGGAATAGTGTATAGCCTGGTATAGCGACGATATGGTCAGGGATCTGGGGACTAAGCCAAGTCTCAGTTAAACAAATGAATGTAGGGGATGTGGATTCGGTAAAAGCGAGTAACTCGAGTAATTTAGAATTAAGGGATTGCGTATTGGTATAACAAATAGACCATTCTGGGGAAGAATTTGTCGGCATGTTTAGTTTTTTGGTGTGTTAGACATAGGAGAGGGTACAATTTTCGGAACGCCTTTGATGTACTTGATTGTGAGTTCAGTTTCTCCATCGTTTTGTCTCCGTCTCAACTCAGCACGGAGATTGTTGAGGTCGTTCATCTGTAGTGGGGTCTTGTCGTCATAAATAGAGATACTTTTGAAAACATCATGATTAAGAAGTTTCTTTTTATTCCGCAAAATGGATTTGACGATGTAGAGGCTGGAGAAATTTACTTTGATGGGGCGAGGTGCTGAGCTGCGAGCGCCAATTCTGGTAAAACCAACACGTTGAGAATTAGCAAGAGGATCGACAACGTTTAACACATCCGAGATGAACGTGGTTTCATTAGGGTTGCAATCTTCAGGGACACCTCTCATTATAACATTGTGTGCCCTATCGAAACGCTCGAAAATCTCTGCTTGAGACTGAATATCCGATATTGGGGAAATGGTTGTAGAACTATTAGCAATTGTGTTAAGCTTCAGTTCAAGGTCACTTAATCTGCCGACGACAGTCCCAATGTTATCAGAAATATTATCTTGCGCAAGCTGAAGGGATGCCATATTTGATTCACACTTTTTCATCTCACTGGTGGGAAATGTTCGCTTAAAAGATTTTTACAGTGGGCCATGTCATCCGCCAAACGAGATTGGTTGCCTTTAATATCCTTAATATCTCTAGCAATAGAGTATCCATGATACGTGACATATGAACAGCCGTAATGGGCAGATTTGCGTCCACCGCAGTATCGACTTTAGCGGAAGATGCAGAAGATGTTGAGGAACTGCGTGTGGTGCGTCCTTGCTTGCTACATATGCAGCAAGACCACTTTTCGCTATTATCGTTGAGGAAGCTTACATCAACCGAAGTCAGGTTAACGCAAGTAGCGTGATAAGATTTGCAGCAATTGGAACAACAAACAGATAGCTGAGAGCTGCTTATACTTTTAGAGCAGATGGAGCAGGACGGGGCCATTCTTTAAAAAGTGTATATAAAAATTATGTTACACGATACTGCTACAGGAAGGTAAAGGAAGACACGCTTCACTCCACTTGGGTCTGTAAGGGAGACTTAAATACAGAAAGGTCGACCACGGAAAGGATCAAGGATGATGACGAGGAAGGATAGAGCAGTCGTGTAAACCGCGCCTTAGCAGAAGAACGGAGATCCGTCACTGCTTCGGAGCGACGACAAAACTGTGAACAGCCGCGGCCGTCGAGTGCTCAGTGATCGTTGGAAAAATAATGTACTGTAACGCGCTAGGTATACAGCAAATAGCTAATAGCGGGCACGTTTGCGTATAAAAACCAAGCGACCCGATAGCACAATATAAATAATGGGAAAAAATGGAAAAACGAATAGAGCACTCGCAAAAAAAGGATTAGCACACTTCTTACCAAAATACAATTATTGCATTATTGCACGGCACTAATAGGAAACAATAATAGTGGATTTTTATAGCGAAAGAGGCACAAAAATTATGAAAATTATAAAAATTAAAACTGCTGAAACACGTCCGACCGTTACGAGATCTACTACTGTACTGTGATCTGCTACTGTACTGTGTACTGAATGGTGGGCTATGACTCATCTATTAAAAACAAAAAACAAATCTGTCAAAAATTTGCGAGACTCAGTTTTTATTTATATTTTTGTTAAATATAGCTTTGTTCTTTCTGTGTTTTTATTTTAATTATTGTCAATTTTCTATAATAAGGGCAGCTTAGATACCCATAGAGACAGCAACCATTGCCAGATATATTTGCTCGTCTAAAAATTATTATAAATGCTAAAACTTATTTCAAGGAAAATAGGTAGCAAAGGGAAACAAACGTATTAGGTTACATAGAAGGAACGCCTTCATCATTTTGTAAGCACATAGAAGAAGCTGTATCAACTGAAGAAAGAATTCTAAAAAAAATCAATTACCATCCATACCGGTTTAAGGTAGGTACTTCAACATTTGCACAGGATCCAAGTTTGGGAATATTTAATCGCCATAACATGAAGGAGACCAATAATTCTTTTAAATGCCATTAAAAGAATAGGAAATTGTGCCAGATTTGCATTCAAGAAAATACTCTCCAACTTGAACCAACGCCTCTAAAAGCTCCTCGACGTTTTTAGTTTTTATTTTGATATTTTTCTGATATAATGGCGTTTGGTTTTAAGTAATGTAATAATGGACTAAGTAATATTTATTGAAAATTATCGCAAATAGTAGTTAAGCGCATATAAAATACAATTAAATAAATGACGTTATACCACTGTATCTGTGATAACAGTGCAACAAAATAGTCGGTGATCTATATGGTATTTGGTTTTGGTATTACAATAATTACATAATATTCATATGTAATTTGTTACTAATCTAGAAAATAGTTCTTAGGCATAAGTTATAAGTATGTTTCGGTGACACCTGTAAAACATCTTCACAGTAGTCGCACAGTACTTCTTGCACTCCCCGAAACAGAAAAGTTCATTAGAAGTTGTTTTGGTTTTAATGATGGTAGATTTACATCATATTTTACACCGCATCCCTTTATTTATATCATCCCTTGAATGATATGTTTTGTTTACATTTCCAATCTGGTTGAAAGTAAGGTTGGATTTACCGGCCATAGGACACTAGCGCGCCGCGGTCAGATTGGTCCTAATCCCACCGGTCAGAAGCGCGCAAAATATTTCGATCACGCCATAGGATACTAGCGCGATGCGGTCAGATTTGTCCTAATCCCAACGGTCAGAGACCTCCAAAATATTTTGGATAATAGGCAGGTATGTGGACACAAGCGCGCGGGGCGGTTCTCGTTTACTTATGTCGTAATATTGTTGACTGAAATAAATTGTAATGCGTAATATAGATTAGCAGCATTTTCTGTCAGCTTTATTTGCATCACGTGGTTCTTTTCTAACCTAAAGTTAATTTAAACCTATATTCCTTGAAGCGCGCGAGACTTCACCCGCAGGAGGACAGGAGGAAGGACGGCTCCCGTTCTAAATCCCCAATCCTGCGGCGAAGACTCTAGGCGGAGGTTTGTCCACGACCTACCTGTCGCGTCCCAATGGCTGATAGGGTACCCCAGGGCCTAAATTTAGAGAAAATGGAAGAAATGGCTCTTTGCGGCGAAAGCCTTGCGGGCCTCCCTCTTCCCCCTGGGAAGGCAATATGTAAATATTGTCCGCGGATCATGTGGAACTCCAGGGGCATCTTTACCTTTTCACTTTCCACGGAAAGGGATAAAGTAAAATGTTGGGTGTAGCAATCCCTTGAGACCCCAGCTTATCTACCCTGAACGCCGCGGTACTATGATGGTGGTGTTAGAGTGAGGGCGCCCTTCGCCTATTCCTCTATGACCTCCTCTGTTCCGCGTCGGTCTGAGTGGATCACCTCGCGTGGCTTGGGGTGCGGTCTCTGTCGCGCGCGTCGATTCCCCCACCGTTGCCCCGGCTGGGAACTTCCCGGAGTGGTAGCGACGAAAGAATCCAGGGTTGGCACTCCTGGGCCGCCGGTTAGTACAGGAACCCGTCCGGCCTAGCCAGTTTGGAGGGCTGTTCCATCAGCCGGTGTATAATCTCGGGCGTGTAGTAGTGCCAGGTGGCGCCTGGACAAAGGCTCTGCTGCACGTTTCGGGGGGATTCGTCTGCGGCCGCCGGGTTTTCCCGAGGGGAATGACGGCGGTGGGGGGCCGGCGAGCGGGTGCGGGGACCGTGCCTTGAGCCTCGCAACAACACACACACGTACACCATCCCACCTACACACGCACACACACACACACACAACCAAAACTGAAAACTAAAATGGACCTACAAGATAAAGAAACAAAGAGTAATGTGCCACCCAAACTACCATCCCCACCCCATCCCAAGTCCCAACCCCACAACCCCCAATGGAGGACCTTACCTCCAATGTTGAGTTGATGGAGGGCACGGAGGAGCCTATAATTAGCGCGAGCTCCCCCTGTGTCCCTTCAGATAAAGAAGATGACCTCCTGCGGTCGCCGGCTGGTGCTGCTGGTCCGACATCGCTGCCTCCACTTTCGAGTGACGAGGAGGGATTCGTTCCTGCGCACCTACGGGGCAAAGCAAGGAGGAACTGGAAGATCAGACAGAGGAAAAAGAAGAGAGCAGCCGGCGCGGTAGCCGTGGAGGCGGAGATGACAAGTACATCTCAAGCCCCGGCAGCCCCCGGCCACTCTAGATGGAACTTCGGTCGACAAAGGGGTCCCGGAAGTACCATCTACATCTCAAGCCGAGGGAGCCATAAGCTGGCTTCCTCTTACAGTAGAGGGCCGGTGAAGAGGGCAGCGGACCGGGCGGCGAATAAGCAGCCCTTCGTGCTGCCAACTGAGCCGGCATTAAAGAGAGGAGATCCTGTGGCCGCGACTCCTTAAACCTCTTCGCAGTCCGGGCGGGCGTTTCGCGGGGGTGCAACAAACCCCAGGGTGGCGCCCGGCGGAGCGATGGTGGGGAGAGGAGGATCGAGCAGCGCCCAGGGCAAGAAAGGCGGCACCGGTGGGCCTCCAGGCCCGCAGCCGCAGGGCGCTCGCGCCCCTAAGGCAGCAGCGGTCGGACGGCCATCGGAGAGTGCCAAGCGGTCGCGACAGGACCTGACGACACCGCCGGAGAGGGCGAATAAGAAGGTCAGAGGCGAGTACCCGCCAGCGCAGGGGGCGTCGACCTCATCTGGCATATCCCCTCTTTTGAGGGAATTTGCCGGTAGGTCTTCGCGGCCGGCTGCTGGGTCATCGCAACCGACCTCTTACAGCTCTGCAGTCCGTAGAGAGCTACAGATCGTCATAAGGTCTGACAGACCTGACGGACTGGTGCTCCCGTACGAGGCGGAGCAAATTAGGTCCTACGTCGTAGGAACAGCAATCCAGGCAATGGAGGAAGAAGGAGCCCCTATCCTCCGTTTCCTGAGCTCGGGGCTGTATGACACGGGCTGGTTCGTAGTCACAGCCTACGATGAGACGTCTCATGACTGGCTCCTGAACCGACTGCCCCCCCTGGACATTGGAGACCATGTCTTCAGGCCTGTACGGTCTGCGGACGCTCCATGGCCGGTCACGGTGGGCGTCCGGGTCAAGAGTCAGGGACAGCCAAATTTAGAGCGGCTGGTTAGTGCCTTTGGGTGTGGAATCATACATCATTAACCCGGCCCACGGAGCACAGAGTCACCTTCTCTGTCGCCCACGTGGGTAAATCTAACCTGGTGCGTCCACGTCGCGGGGGTGGGCATCTATCACTTCAGTAGGCCGGAGTGAATAGATGGCTAAATTCAGGTTGGGACCCAGTTCTGTGGGGTATAACACAGACCCCTTGCCCAGGGATACGGGTGAAGACCACAATGGCAGAAAGGCGGAGAAGCAGAGCTTCGGAACGGCGGATCTGGCAGAAGTGGCACCCTCGATTTTAGGGCTAGTATAAAATCAATAACCGAGCGATCGCCGGTATAAGCGATCCCACTCACCTTGCCAACGGTCTCTGGATAGCGGGCGGATGAGCATAAGTGAGACAGGGCACTCTTTTGTCCTTAGGGTGGGAAACTGTCCCAAAAAGGCGGATGAACAAAAGATGTCAACGGCATAAGAATACGGAAGGCAATGGGAAACCACCGTATTAAAGGTCCCCAAGGACATCCCAAGAAAGACAAGGATGGAAAAGGCAACGAAAACAACGGCCCCTAGTCCGTGGCAGGCCTTAAGTGGCCAAGGGGTGCTAAGAATCTCCGCGAAGAAAAACAAGGTTAGGAACCACCCGAAAGTGGTAAAAAAAGAAAAAAACTCAAAGCTAAAACTGGGTACTTGGAACGTCAAAAGTCTTTACACCGCCGGCAAATTAGACAACCTAATACAAGAAATGGAAAGATGCGACCTAGACATCATAGGCCTTAGCGAAATCAGATGGCCCAACAGCGGTAACTGCACCAAAGAAAAAGCGACACTATATTACTCAGGAAACAACCTACCCCATCATTATAACGGAGTTGGATTTCTAGTTAACACAGATTCAAAAAAATCAGTAAGAAACTTCGTGGCATATTCAGATAGGGCAGCACTACTACAAGTCCAAGCCGACCCTGTTGACCTTAACATTATACAAATCTATGCACCAACCTTGGACAAGCCCGAAAATGAAGTGAAACAATTGTACAAAGAGATCAAGGAGTTAATGAAACTGATCAAGAAGAATGAGACTCTTATAATCATGGGAGATTTCAATGCAAAGATAGGGCGAGGACGTGTTGAAAATGTCGTGGGTGATTTTGGTTTGGGAGATCGTAACGAAAGAGGTGATATACTAATCCAGTTCTGCCAAGAAGAAAAATTAATCATTGCGAATACATGGTACAAACTGCCACCACGGAGACTCTACACCTGGCAGTCCCCACAGCATACGCAAGACAACATCGTAAGAAACCAAATTGACTTTTTATTGATTAACCAAAGATACAGAAATGGATTGCATGGAGTAAAAACGTACCCTGGAACAGATATCGGATCTGATCACAACCCCGTGGTAGGAAAATTAAAAATTAAACTTAAAAAAACTCAAAGAAGATCCATAAAGAAAATTGACATAAACAACTTAAAGCAACCTAATGTGAAACAAAAAGTCACAGAAAAACTAAATGAGGCTTTAACTGAAGTCACGACAACATCTAGACAACCGGCCAGCATAGAGGACAAATGGAATAATATTAAAAAAGCAATAGTGACCACCACCAAGACTCTGATCGATGCCCAAAATTACAAAAAGAAGAAATGGATGACTGACGAAATATTATCAATGATGGATGACCGCAGATCATTTAAAAATAAAGACCGAACCAAATATCAGGAAATTAACCAACAAATACGGAAAGAGATCCGCAAAGCCAAAGAACAATGGCTGCTAGACAGATGCGCAGAACTGGAGAAACTGGAAGAAAAACATGACCACTTTAACATACACAAACTCGTTAAAGAAGTAACAGGTCATCCAAAACCTTGTAATTTTAACAGTATTGTAAAGGACAATAAATTAATCACTGATCCCAAGGACCTACTTCAACATTGGAGAAATTATACACAGCAACTGTACTCAGAAAATACTAGAAGAAACTCTGAAAGTGAATATAAAAGTGAACCCTCCCCTAAAATATTGAAGGCAGAAGTGGTAAGGGCAATCAAACAGAGCAAATGGGGAAAAGCACCAGGCCCAGACGACATATACATAGAGGTTCTAACAATGTTGAGTGAAGACAATATAGACGCCTTGGTAGATCTCTTTAATGACATTTATGGATCCGGTCAAATACCACAGGATTGGCTTCAATCAATCTTTGTACCAATCCCAAAAAAGCCAAACGCTAATAGTTGCGACCAGTTCCGAATGATCAGCTTATTGAGCCAGGTCCTGAAACTCTTCTTAAAGATAATCCACACCAGAATATACAACAGATGTGAGAGAGACATAAGCCCCACACAGTTCGGTTTCAGACAGGGTTTTGGTACAAGAGAAGCACTTTATAGCTTAACTGTCCTACTCCAGAAATGCAGAGACCAGCAAAAAGATGTCTTCCTATGCTTCATAGATTACCAGAAAGCGTTCGACTGTGTTAACCATTCAGAATTAATGAGATTGCTCCAAGAACGTTCGATAGATGAAAATGATTTTAAAATCGTAAAGAACCTCTACATGAATCAAATAGCATCCGTGAGAATAGGACAGGAATTTACATCATATTTCCCAATCGAAAAAGGTGTACGACAGGGCTGTGTTCTGTCCCCCCTCCTTTTTAATCTTTACTCTGAAACGATTTTCGATAGAGCCTTAAGAGACATTGAAGATGGAATCAAAATCAACGGACAGACTGTTAATAACCTTCGCTATGCTGATGATACAGTCATAATGGCCGACAGCCAAGAAGCCCTACAACGGCTAATAGATAGAATAAACACTGAAGGAGAACGACTGGGACTGAAGATCAATATAGACAAGACGAAGGTAATGGTGGTTAGCAGAACACGAAACATGCAATTAAATATAAGAGTAAATAACAAGAACATCCAAAAGGTCACCAAGTTCAGATATCTCGGTAGTTGGATAACTGAAGATCTAGATCCAGACTTAGAAATACGTAGCAGGATCGAGCAAGCCAGAACAACATTCATTAATATGAGAACCTTGCTAAGCAACAGTGGACTTAACTTAACGCTTCGATATCGCTTTGTTAAATGTTACATTTACTCCATACTGCTATATGGTGTAGAAACCTGGACCATAAAGGCCAACGTGATGAATCGATTGGAGGCCTTTGAAATGTGGGTATTTAGAAGACTACTCAAAATTCCCTGGACAAATCACACAACAAACGTTGAAGTTCTAAGTCGAATGGGTAGAGAAAGAGAATTGTTGCCAATAATAAAAAGAAGAAAAACTGCCTATCTGGGTCATATATTTCGAAATTCCAAGTACCAGTTCTTAAAACTTATAATGGAAGGAAAGATAGAAGGAAAACGAGGCATCGGAAGAAAAAAACACTCATGGCTAAAAAACATAAGGGATTGGACAAATCTCGATGCGCACGCACTCTTTAGAGCCACACAAGATCGAGAGGAGTATGCCAGAATTGTCGCCAACATCCACTAATTGGATAAGGCACCTTAAGAAGAAGAAGAAGAAGGTTAGGACTCTTAGTCTCCAGAACCCTGATCTTAATATAAGAGATTGGAGGCATCTGGAGACAATGAGCGAGGGAAGAGAGGGTGATCACGTCATCACCTTCTCGATTAGTAACGAGGAGGCCAAGCTGCTAGAACGGGCTGGTTGGTCCCTCTTCTACGAGCTCTGCACTGTGGCTGTCCACAGGGTGGCTGCTCGTGGGAGGGGTGCCTGGCAGGGTCCATCTGGTGGCAAAGGCGCCTCCGGGAAAGCGAAATAGGCCATGCCGATGCTTCCCCAGCATACCGCAGGAACTATGACACAGCTGCGGGTAAGTCAAATTAATCTCCACCGCAGCAACGATGCCGCAGCCGAACTGCTGGCCATCGTTGCTGGAAGGACTAAAGAGATTATATTAATTCAAGAGCCCTATTGTTATAGGAAGCAAATACGCGGGTTGGAGGTCAGTACCTTCAGCCTTGTGTCAGGCAACTTAGACTCCCCCAGGGCGGCCATCCTCGCGTCTAGGGACCTGCAGGTGACGCCATTGCCTCAGCTAAGGACCAGAGATGCGGCGGTCGCCGTACTGGAATTCAAGGTTAGTGACTCTAGGTTTAAGATAGTCGTAGGCAGCGTGTACCTTCCGTACGATATCGCGAGTCTACCCCCGACTACAGACCTAGTTAATATAATAGATTTCGCGAATAGCAATGGGCTGCCACTCCTTATTAGAATGGACGCTAATGCGCATCATTTAGTATCGGGTAGCTCAGACATAAACAGTCAAGGCGAAGCCCTATTGGAGTTCATAGCATCTCGTAATTTAGAGATTCTCAACAAAGGCACAGAAGCCACATTCGTGAATCGGATCAGGAAAGAGGTTATCGATATCACGGTAGCTTCTCCGAATCTGGTTCGCGTAGTAACAGACTGGAGAGTAACAGATGACATATCTCTGTCTGATCACAGGATGATTAGGTTTGAGATAGATTCAGTACACAGTGAGGTAGCCTAATGCCGGAACCCTAGAGCAACCGATTGGGAGACCTACAGGGCCTCCCTGACTGCTAACCTTAGGGAACCGGCTGGACGGTATAACACAATAGAAGAAGTGGAGCGCGGTGTCTCCAACTTGGAGGAGACTATCCGCACTGCACTTGAGGCATCTTGCCCACTGAGGGCTGTGGCTCCTGGGAGAGTACCCTGGTGGTCCAGGACGTTAAATAAACTCCGAGGGGCCACAAGGAGGGCTCTTAACAGGGCTACAAAGAGAGGCGATGAAGCCTCCTGGGATGCCTTTAGAGAGACAAGGAGAAAGTACAAAAAATAGCTACGCAGCAACAAAAGAGCAAGCTGGCGGAACTACTGTGGAGAATTGGAGTCCCTTTCAGAATCCGCCAGACTAATGAAATTGCTCAGCTGCGAGAAGAGACAAACCATTAGTTCATTCAAGAAAGACGATGGTACATGGACTACATCGGTGGAGGAATCTCTCCAATACCTCCTCGACTCGCATTTCCCGGGAAAATCCGGCGAACCTTCTCCAGAAGCTGAGTCGGCTCTCTTGATAGGGGACGCCGGCCTGGCCGAGCGGATGATAACCGACGGATCGGTCTCCTGGGCAATAAACGAGTTTAGTCCATTTAAATCAGCTGGACCTGATGGTATATTCCCCGCGCTGCTACAAAGAGGTCTGGAGGAGTTGCTGCCACATATCGTGGCAGCCTTCCGGAGCTCCATAGCGCTAGGATACGTACCGTCGTCCTGGAAAGCAGCAAGAGTAGTGTTTATCCCTAAACCAGGGAAGATCGACTACTCTTCAGCAAAATCTTACAGACCAATCAGCCTTACCTCCTTTTTATGAAAGCATTGGAGAAGATCGTGGACAGATACTTGGTGGAGGAAATCCTCGTTACCTATCCCCTCCATGATAATCAGCATGCCTATAGGCAGGGCCGCTCCACGGAAACAGCCCTGCATGCTATAGTAGGAAAAGTAGAAAGAGCCCTCTCTCACAGAGAAGTGGCTCTGGGACTATTCTTCGACGTACAGGGAGCTTTTGATAAAGCACGAACAGCGAATATATCCACCGCCCTTCAGACCAGGGGTGTTCCACCCACTCTGGTCTGCTGGGTAAGGTCGGCACTTCAGAATCGCAAGGCTAGTGCAACATTAGGCGAGGTTCAGCTCGAGGTTGGGGTGAGTGGGGGTTGCCCGCAGGGCAGCTGCCTCTCCCCCCGCCTCTGGTGCCTAGTTATGGATGGCCTCCTTGCGAGACTTAGCTCGGCCGGCTTCTACACGCAGGCCTACGCAGATGACGCCCTGGTGTTAGTCTCTGGTAGATTCCTGGGCGTCGTCTGCGATAGGATGCAGATGGCGTGCAACATTTTGGATAGATGGTGTGGCGAATCAGGACTCTCAATCAACCCAGTGAAGACTGAGCTGGTCCTATTCACTCACAGGAAGAAAATAGATGATTTCAAAGCCCCCACCCTCCATGGTGTACCACTGACCCTAACACGGGAGGTCAAGTACCTGGGGGTGATAATTGATAACAAACTCACATGGGCACAGCATATCGACTATGTGTATAAAAAGTCTATAGCTACCATGTGGCAGTTGCGTCGGGTAGTCGGCGGAACCTGGGGCCTCAAACCCAAGGTCCTAAACTGGCTATATACGGCAGTAGTAAGATCTAGGATCCAGTATGGCAGCTCGGTCTGGTGGCCGAGCGTGGAGAAGGTCTCTGTCAGGCTCAAGCTCGCAAAGATTCAGAGGCTGGCAGCAATGAGCATAACAGGTGCCACGAGGACAACACCCACTGCTGCCCTGGAGGTACTCTTGGGCTTGCCGCCTCTGCACCTCTGGATAAAGAGAGAGGCGATGTCGGCCTGCCTGAGAATGCGAGACGGGGGAACGTGGGTAGCACGAGAACCATTAGTTGGCCACACCAGAATAGAGCGATTCGCGGAATATCCCGATATCGTCATTCAGGGTGGAAAAAGCCAAAGATATCTTAAATTTAGATAAGGGATTCTCACTAGTCATCCCGGAAAGAGGCGACTGGATGAGAGGGGAAGTCAAGTTTCCGCCCAATAGTCTGGTATGCTTCACGGACGGATCGCTCTTAAAGGAGTCAGGATCCGGGGGAGCGGGCTTCTGTCTGGAGGGTATAGAAGTGCGGCGGAGCTTCGCGCTGGGAAGCTGCACGACTGTCTTCCAGGCGGAAGTGTATGCGATATTGATGGTGGCATACTCGACGGAAGTCGAACAGTGCTCTGAGCAGAGCATATATATATGCTCTGACAGCCAATCAGCTCTGAAAGCGGTGGCAGCTCCGAGGGCCAGATCAGCTCTGGCTCTAGAATGCTCGGCCGCCCTTCAGAAATTAGCAAGCCATAAGAAGGTGACCCTGCTGTGGGTCCCCGGACACATTGGTATACCGGGTAACGAGAGAGCGGACCGATTGGCTAGGATAGGGGCCAGCAGTCCCTGCATCGGCCCAGAACCTATGCTGGGAATTAGCAGACGCCAGGTCAATGTGGCCCTGGACAACTGGGCCTACAAGGAACTGGCGAAAGCCTGGTTAGAGAGAGACGACTGCAGGCAAGCCAAAAGATTCATAGCAGGCCCTGATAAGGGCCGAACGCTATGGCTTTTGAATAAAGGCAGAAAGACCACCTTCTGGTGGGGGTTCTTACTGGCCATTGCCTGCTGAATAGACATTTGTCACTTATGAGAGTGGTAGGGTACCCCATTTGCTCCAGATGCTGGGAGGAGGACGAGACAGCGTTCCACTTCCTGGGCAGATGTGCAGTTTATCGCAACCTTAGGGTTGAGATATTCGGCACGACGAAGTTTGGGGAGGAGCCACTATATTCAGCGAAATGGTCGGACATACTGACTTTCGTCAGGAGGTCTGGTAGGTTCGACAAGGAGCTTTCTAGGGTGTAGAATTTTAGTGTTTTCAGTGATTGGTTCAGTGGGGTTGGCAAAAAGGGCCAAAGGTGGCCTACTTGCCTGGCTTCGCCTCCCCATCACTACTACTACTACTACTATATTCCTTGAAACGTTGAAAATTTAATTAAACTCGATGTATTTAAATAAAACATAGATGTTTTGAATCCAGCGAATTGATTGATTCATTTGTTATTAAAAAATCAAGTAATCTACAAATTAAAGAATTTATTTCTTATAATAATTACAGCTTACAATTTTATCAAGCTCATATCAGGCAAGAGCTCCATTTTTATACATCTCAATCAAATTGGCAACATACTTCATGCGCTTAGATGACTCGCAATTGGTAAATTTACGTTGAATATTTATACTGTTGATCGTGATATATGTTCGCAATTGCATATCTTTTAACACAGAAAGAAATTTGTGTATATCTGGATGAGAATGGTAGAAACTTGAACTGAAATGGCTATGAAAACCCTCACAACAGTTGGTCGTTTGATCCACCGTAGCCGTACAAGATGCCAACAAATGTGGTGGAAATAACGGGTCGTCATTTAAATAATCTAAGAAGTAACTGTAAGCTACCGCAAGTCGTATAAAAACAGATGAAAGTTCCCAAGAATAAAAGGGTTGTGGTCATTAGGACTATCCAAGCTTAATTTTCTTCCGGCGCGCAAGTGACCGGTGCCCATGAAGGCACCCTTTTTGTAAACAGGTAAAAATCAAACCGCGCGCGCTCGTGACCGATCACCGATTTACCTTGGCAGACACTATTGGAACTTTATATAGTTCATAGTCCTAAGGTCTTAGCACTCCATGACATAGACGTCGCAAAAATAGGTTCCATTCGTTGGCATACCGAGTTTTACTAAAATAGATGATAAAAAAAAGTTGTACACGGTAAATATACTTAATTGAACCTTACACGATCTATGTATGTCAAAAATGCAGGTGTATCACCAGTTATTTCGAGATAGTGGGTGCTTTTGTAATACCTCTCGGTCTAAATTTCGCGCTAATTCTGCAGTATTTCACGTAATATCCTCACTTCTCTGCTGACAAGCATCTAATGGCGAGAGAACACTTTTATAGAAATTATACCAATACTCCCATATATACTGTTGCCGCTTCCACTATTAGTACAATTAGCTGCCGCTCTCTGAAATTCGTTACTAAGAGGCCAACAATTAGCGAGGTGCCAACAATTGGGGGGTTTTACCCTACCTTGACCTTAAATTTACACCTTTTTGTCCCCTTTATTTGATGTTTCTTCAGTTGTAATGCGTTACATATGCCATTAACCTTTTCTAGTATGAGATATTCAAATATTTCAAATTTCAAATATTTATGGTTTTTAGAATTTTGTCCTCCATCCATTTCTGTTGTCCTGGTCCAAAATGTGAGAACTCTGTATTTCTGTTCAGATTCCTACACTTCCTTGGGATTTTCAAGCCTGCGCAGTGAGGCTTTTTTGTCGCCACCTATCCTCTCATCTATAAATATAGCTTGTGGTGGTATCTGACGGTGAAGATTGCGACTTTTATTATTTAGTTACCTAATTAAATAGGCTACCGATAGATAGCGCCACGATCCACCACCCCGATGCGACATCTATCAAGTACAAGTAGGACTATTGGAGAATATAAGAAAAGATAAAGTAGGTAGCTACCTAGGTAACCCAACGACAAAATACCGTTAATGTTTTTGTACAATAGATGTCGCGTTACCGCATCGGTGTTGCCGATCCTTCCAATTTTTCCAATGACCATAACCGGCAGACACAGTGTAGTCTGGCCAGAGCCTGCGAAGTTGTTCGAGCAACTCCTGATATTTGGTCCGCTTTTCCTCCTCCTTAGAGACGATGTTTACTTCGGCAGGCGCCGAAAACTCAATAACGAACATCGTCTTCTGTTGGTGGTCGAGAAGGACTATGTCGGGCTTGTTTGCCTGTACAAGCTCGAGCGTGGGGAACGAGTAGTTCCAGTAAATCCGGCATCTCTCGTTCTCCACAACGGACTCTATATCCCCTGGAGCGTATGGCAGCACCGGTGTCTCATCGATACCGTATGAGTGCCTTAAATGATAGTAGAGCACTCGTAGAGCCGCGTTGTGCCGATGGACGTAAGCCGTCCCAGCGTACGTCTTACACGCCGACAAGAGATGCATAAGCGTCTCTGGCGCCTGTCGGCAAGCTCTACAATGGGTGTCGGGTACATCTACACCCATAATCCTTCTACGGTATACCAAGGTGTTGAAGACACCGTCTTGGCAAGATTGGAGTAGATTATTATTATTATTATGCATGTCTTATTTTTTCTCGCATGGTTGCGGTAGTAACAAGTATTGACGGGCTGTGCCAAGTCAATACCTGACGTATTATTATTCTGAATTCAGGAAGGACCGTACAATGCTACAGGTCTTGAGGATTACAGACTTTTGGAAGGTTTTATGTAACTTTTCATCCAGGCCCAATTGTTGCAGGTGTGGCGTAAATGTATTTGGAGTAAGGCCTGAGACCGACATAATGAGGGGGACAATGACAACTTTGTTTTGTTTCCATAGTCGTTTTATTTCTATGGCGAGATCGGTGTATTTAGATATCTTCCCAGCGTAGGTGTTTTGGATGTTCATATCATTGGGAATCGCAATATCTATTAAGTAGGTCACTTTGTCTGTCTTTGACTGGAAAACTGTATCTGGCCTGTTTGCTGGGATGGTTTTATCTGTATGTATTTCAATGTCCCAGTATAGTTTGAATTGATTGTTCTCTAGTACTGAGGTCGGTGTGTAGTTATAATATGGATCTGTGTTTTCAATTAGCTTGTTTGTTGTGGCTAGTGCTTGGTGTATGACTTTGGCTGCAGAGTTATGTCTGGCTGTATACTCAGTTCCAGCGAGAGTTTTGCATCCACTAGTTATGTGTTCTATTGTTTCCTTCTGTTGGTGGCATTTTCTGCAATTGTCATCAGAGACGGATGGATCCTTCATTATGTACTTCTTGTAATTTCGTGTCGCAATCACTTGGTCCTGGATAGCAAGCATAAAACCTTCCGTTTCCGGAAAGAGCTGGCCATCCTGCAGCCAGGTGTATGACTGCTTTTCATTAATGTGGTCTTGTGTAACACGGTATCTATGTTTGCCGTGGAGTGCCTTCTGCGACCAGGTGTTTATTTTTTCTTGTTGTGCTTGTATGTGGTTGTGTGCGTCTGCTGCTTATTGCTGCTTATTATTCATCTTTCTAAGTTCCTCTCGCATAATTGCGGTAGCAACAAGTGTTGACGGGCTGAGCCAAGTCAACACCCGGACTATTATTGATCGGAATTTAGGAAGGATCGTACGATGTTACAGGTCTTCAGAATTACAGACTTTTGGAATGTTTTGTGTAACTTTTCGTCCAGGCCTAACTGTTGTAGGTGTGGTGTAAATGTGTTTGGTGTAAGGCCTGAGACTGACATAATGAGGGGAACAATAGTAACTTTGTCCTGCTTCCAAAGGCGTTTTATTTCCATGGCAAGGTCCGTGTACTTAGATATTTTCCCAGCGTAGGTGTTTTGTATATTCACATCATTGGGAATAGCAATGTCTATCAGGTATGTAACTTTGTCGAGCTTTGACTGGAAAACTATATCTGGTCTATTGGCTGGGATAGTCTTGTCTGTATGTATTTGAACGTCCCAGTATAGTTTGTGTTGATCGTTTTCGAGTACTGATGTCGGAGTGTAATTGTAATACGGATCTGTGTTTTCTATTAGTTTGTTTGTTGTGGCTAATGCTTGGTGGATGACTTTGGCCGCAGAGTTATGTCTGGCTGTGTATTCGGTACCGGCAAGAGTTTTGCACCCGCTTGTTATGTGATCTATTGTTTCTTTTTGTTGTTGGCATTTTCTGCAATTATCGTCAGTTATGGATGGATCTTTAATTATATATTTTTTGTAGTTTTGTGTTGCAATCACTTGGTCCTGGATAGCAAGCATGAAACCCTCCGTTTCTGGGAACAGCTGGCCATCCTGCAACCAGGTGTATGACTGTTTTTTGTTAATGTGGTCTTGGGTGACACGGTATCTATGTTTGCCATGGAGTGGTTTCTGCGACCAGGTGCTTATTTTTTCTTGTTGTGATTGGGTGGGATTGTGTGTGTCTGCGACGTGGTCTGGACATGATAGGTTGAGTGGTGTATAGTTTTTGTCTGCTTTTACTATTGCTCGATGTAAATTTGTTTGTTTGTTTTGGAAAAAATGTCTGAGTGTCTTTATCTGTCTTGTGCGAAGCGACTGTATATCTGTAATCCCTCGGCCTCCTTGTGTCCTGTCTATGGTGAGCCTTTCTTTGCATGCGTTTGGATGTGACATTCGGTGTTTCGTGAGTTCTGTCCGTATGAGGATGTGGATGTTTTCTATATCAGTGTGTGACCACTTGATGATGCCAAATGAATACGTGAGGATTGGTATTGCAAATGTATTAATAGCTTTTGTAAGGTTTCTAGAATTCAGTTTTGTTTTCAGAAGCTTAATGAGGCGGTCTCTAAACACTTGTCTAAGTTCTGCTTTGATTTGTGTGTGGTCGATCTTAACACTCTGATTGAAACCCAGGTACTTGTACGTTTCTTCCTTGTCCATGTTATCCAACGTCTGGCCTGTTACTATTTCCTGTTCGGGATGGTTCTTCCATTGGCCTTTGTTTATGTGTAGCACCTTGCATTTGTTCATCCCGAACTCCATCCTGACATCTGACGTATAAACCTCTGTTATTCTGAGTAATTCTCTCAGTTGCACGTCAGTGGCAGCATATAGTTTTATATCGTCCATGTAGAGGAGATGATTGATTCTCTGTTGATTTACTTTCTGATGTCTGATGTTGAAACCATAGTTTGTGTTGTTCAGTGCGTTGGAGAGTGGATTTAGACAGAGGCAGAACCAAAGTGAACTGAGGGAATCACCCTGGAAGATACCACGTCGTATGTGTAGTTCCTCGGTTTGGATATGGCCGTCCTGAGTTGTAAGGTGTATGTTGGTTCGCCATGTCTTCATGGTTTTTGCAAGAAACTGACGAAGTCCTGGGTTAATTTTATATATTTGCAGAATTTTCGTTAGCCAGCTATGTGGTACAGAATCGAATGCTTTTTTATATATATAATGATTTATTCACCACTACTTGAGGTAAACAAATAGTAGAACCACAGAAGGTCATGAACCTTGTGCGTGGTAGTATGACTATAATACAACTAATTTATAAATAAAAAATACTGACATGATAAAGAGAGATATAGATAAAATAATATAATGGTGTATATGCGTGCAATCTCAAAACTGTTTTTTTTGTAACGTGAACTAATGATATTTTTCAGTGTTTCTGTTTATTTATTTTTATTAATATATATACACACACATGTACACCCGCACACATACATACATACTTGTGAATATACATACATATATACACATACACACATACATAGTGCTTTACTGTCTAATGCCGAATCTGTTTAACGTTCACCATTTCGTGTGCTTGTAACCTTGGTAAATTCATAATCCACTGCTTACATTTTTTTTTGAAAAGTTCTATGGAATTTATGGTTTTTAGTTCGTTAGGGATTAGATTATAACTTCGAGGGCCGAGATATTTAAATGACCTCTGAAGTACATTTTTATCAGGCTTGGGAACACAAGCTGAATTCTTATTGCGAGTATTGTATTCGTGTTGTACCGCGACTAGCGACGCTTTATGTCGATGCTGTGTTATCAAAATGTCGCAAAGGTACAATTATAATATATATATACAATCTATGAAACAGGTATGAAGGTTTCTATGTTCTTTTCTAGTTTGCTCCATGATCACACTATCAATTATAAGTTGTTCCTTGCAACCTTGGCTTTGTTTTCTACATCCTTTCTGTTCTTCAGTGAGGATGTTGTTTTGCGTGAGGTGTTGTTCAATCCTCCTGCATAATGTTGCGGTGATGACCTTATACAAGGTAGGAAGGCAAGTGACTGGGCGGTAATTCGCAGGGTTCTTGGTATCTGCATTTTTGGGTTTTATATACGTTATTCCTTGAGTGAGGAATTTGGGAAGCCTATCAGGTTGACGTATGGCTTTATTGATTTGGTTTGTGAGCACTTCGTATGTTGAGCTGAAATGTTTGTACCAAAAATTCTGCACGTTGTCCACGCCTGGGCACTTCCAGTCGTGGGTATGTTTTATTGTTTCGACTATTTCCTCTTTTGAAAGAATAACGTCTCCCTGTTCTGCTATATGTTGATGTTTTTCCTCTTCCACTCTGATCCATGGAGCGTCTTCATTATGTGTTTTGGGTTCAGACCACAGGCTTCCCCAAAACTCGGTTAACTCTTGTTTACTGGGAGGTTCTATTGTTGTGATCTGGTTGTCGGCTGTTATCTTCTGATAGAACTGTTTTTCACTTTTCTGAAAAAGGCTGTTAGCATCCTTTCTTATTATTATTATTAATTAAAAGATAAGAGTTCAGCTCGAAGGCTATAAACTCAGAACAGGAAGAAAACATAAAATAAGAGTACAGAAGTATAAAAGTTGAATCAAAGTATCACTTCAAGGAACTTGTCCAAATTGTTTTTAAAACTGTTCACACTCGGAGAGTTCACAACATATCCCGGTAAGCTGTTCCAACGGTCAAAAATTCTGTTGGGAAGAAAATGCTGCCGTACTGTTGTCCCGAAGGCTTCCTTCTTCAATTTGAACTGGTGCCCTCGAAGATTGCTGGTACTTCGTTGAAATAGCTTCGACAGATCAACCCCGAAAATGTTTTGTAGCGTACGATATGTAATTGTTAGGTCCCCTCGAAGACAACGATCACAAAAAGGAGTGAGATCAAAGATCCTAAGCCGCTCCATGTAGTCGGGTCGTACCGTGCCATAGGGAATACGCGTAGTTCTCCTTTGCAGTGATTCCAATGCTCCTTGGTCACGAACAAGTATGGGACACCATACCGGCCCAGCAAACTCCATCAGGGGTCTTACATAGGTTTTGCAAAGAAGGCAGCACGTTGAGCTATCACAACCCTTAAGTGACTTCTCGAGAAGGTAGATAAACCTTTTGGTCTTCGAGCACAGAACGTTGATATGATCAGACCAGGTGAGACTGCTGTTGACGATTACTCCAAGATCGCAATGGCTGCTTACAGTAGGGATTGTTTCATTTAACAGTGTATAGTCCAACATCGGGTTGTTCTTACCGATGTGGAGAACACAGCACTTGCATATGTTCAAGGGTAGCTTCCACATCCTTGACCAGTTTCCAATTTCATCTAGGTCCTGTTGCAACAAACACGCGCTAGTTAGCGGGTTGTGAAATATTTTGGTATCATCACCAAAAGAGGAGTAGATTGATTTGATGTGGCTGGGTAGATCACAGGTGTACAGGATAAACAAAATCGGTCCGAGGACGGAGCCCTGTGGCACACCACTAACAACTGGTCTTTTAGAAGATAGGCTTCTACCAACCTTCACAGCGAAACCTCTGTTGGACAAGAAGGCTTCTATCCATCTCAAGAGATTACCCCGGAGTCCCAGATGTTCCAGTTTATTGAGTAGCAGGGTATGAGGTACTTTATCGAAGGCGGCGGAAAAATCCAGGTAGATAACGTCAACAGGATTATTGAGGTCCACAGATTTAGTCCAGCTATCTACGCACAGTAGTAAATTGGTGATTATAGAACGGCCTGCCAGAAACCCATGTTGATTTGCAGGGATAATATTATTTTCAAGGGCAAACTCTATTATTCTTCTCAGGATTATCCGCTCAGCGATTTTGGCCACGATGGAGGTAAGACTAATTGGTCGGTAGTTTTTAGCATTGTATTTGTCTCCCTTCTTGAATATTGGAGTAACTAGTGCAGACAGCCAGGAACAAGGTAGTGTATGAGGCAGGAATGAGGACTTAAAAATAGTAGCTAATGGGGCAGCAATAGAGGAGGCACAGTGTTTGAGAATCGCGGCTGATACGCCATCTTCTCCAGGTGATGAGGACGTTTTTAAGTTGCACAAAAATTCATGAACATCATCAGTAGCGAACACAATATCACAGAGGGAGGTACTGTTGCGGGGTAAATTCGTATCACAAGAAGGTAATGTTTGTGAAGTTGAGAAGTTCTCGATAAATACATCTGCGAATAGATTAGCTGAAGCTGAAGAATCGCTACATAATTCACCATCGGCGGTACGAATAATTGGTGCAGACACTTTTGAGTTTAACGAGTTCCTAAGGTGTCTGTAGAGCTTCTTTCTGTTACTGGAGGTAGCAAGTGTACGTTCATAAGAAGACTTAGCTTGCCTCAACGTTTTAGATACCCCAATTGAAAAATATCTGTGAATGTCGTAGTTTGTCCGAGTTTTATGTCGTGTGTAGCGCTGTCACAAGGACTTCTTATGACGTTATGACGATTAATATCAGAAGTTGATGGGCTATATATGCAACCAATTATGATATTGAATGTGTTTAGTTTCAACTCCAGGAATAAATTGTAAATTCCCGTAAATTGAGATGAGAACGGCGTAACAGTAAAAGCAGCGGCAACAGAGTCTTTGACATAAATGCATACGCCACCATGTCCTGGTGTAAGGGTAGAATCATTTCGGAATAGTGTATAGCCTGGTATAGCGACGATATGGTCAGGGATCTGGGGACTAAGCCAAGTCTCAGTTAAACAAATGAATGTAGGGGATGTGGATTCGGTAAAAGCGAGTAACTCGAGTAAATTAGAATTAAGGGATTGCGTATTGGTATAACAAATAGACCATTCTGAGGAAGAATTTGTTGGGATGTTTAGTTTTTTGGTGTGTTAGACATAGGAGAGGGTACAATTTTCGGAACGCCTTTGATGTACTTGATTGTGAGTTCAGTTTCTCCATCGTTTTGCCTCCGTCTCAACTCAGCACGGAGATTGTTGAGTTCGTTCATCTGTAGTGGGGTCTTGTCGTCATAAATAGAGATACTTTTGAAAACATCATGATTAAGAAGTTTCTTTTTATTCCGCAAAATGGATTTGACGATGTAGAGGCTGGAGAAATTTACTTTGATGGGGCGAGGTGCTGAGCTGCGAGCGCCAATTCTTGTAAAAGCAACACGTCGAGAATTAGCAAGAGGATCGACAACGTTTAACACATCCGAGATGAACGTGGTTTCATTAGGGTTGCAATCTTCAGGGACACCTCTCATTATAACATTGTGTGCCCTATCGAAACGCTCGAAAATCTCTGCTTGAGACTGAATATCCGATATTGGGGAAATGGTTGTAGAACTATTAGCAATTGTGTTAAGCTTCAGTTCAAGGTCACTTAATCTGCCGACGACAGTCCCAATGTTATCAGAAATATTATCTTGCGCAAGCTGAAGGGATGCCATATTTGATTCACACTTTTTCATCTCACTGTCTAGGCGGGAAATGTTCGCTTAAAAGATTTTTACAGTGGGCCATGTCATCCGCCAAACGAGATTGGTTGCCTTTAATATCCTTAATATCTCTAGCAATTGACGATAGAGTATCCATGATACGTGACATATGAACAGCCGTAATGGGCAGATTTGCGTCCACCGAAGTATCGACTTTAGCGGAAGATGCAGAAGATGTTGAGGAACTGCGTGTGGTGCGTCCTTGCTTGCTACATATGCAGCAAGACCACTTTTCGATATTATCGTTGAGGAAGCTTGCATCAACCGAAGTCAGGTTAACGCAAGTAGCGTGATAAGATTTGCAGCAATTGGAACAACAAACAGATAGCTGAGAGCTGCTTATACTTTTAGAGCAGATGGAGCAGGACGGGGCCATTCTTTAAAAAGTTTATATAAAAATTATGTTACACGATACTGCTACAGGAAGGTAAAGGAAGACACGCTTCACTCCACATGGGTCTGTAAGGGAGACTTAAATACAGAAAGGTCGAGCACGGAAAGGATCAAGGATGATGACGAGGAAGGATAGAGCAGTCGTGTAAACCGCGCCTTAGCAGAAGAACGGAGATCCGTCACTGCTTCGGAGCGACGACAAAACTGTGAACAGCCGCGGCCGTCGAGTGCTCAGTGATCGTTGGAAAAATAATGTACTGTAACGCGCTAGGTATACAGCAAATAGCTAATAGCGGGCACGTTTGCGTATAAAAACCAAGCGACCCGATAGCACAATATAAATAATGGGAAAAAATGGAAAAACGAATAGAGCACTCGCAAAAAAAGGACTAGCACACTTCTTACCAAAATACAATTATTGCATTATTGCACGACACTAATAGGAAACAATAATAGTTGATTTTTATAGCGAAAGATGCACAAAAATTATGAAAATTATAAAAATTAAAACTGCTGAAACACGTCCGACCGCTACGAGATCTACTACTGTACTGTGATCTCCTACTGTACTGTGTACTGAATGGTGGGCTATGACTCATCTGTTAAAAACAAAAAACAAATCTGTCAAAAATTTGCGAGACTCAGTTTTTATTTATATTTTTATTAAATATAGCTTTGTTCTTTCTGTGTTTTTATTTTAATTATTGTCAATTTTCTATAATAAGGGCAGCTTAGATACCCATAGAGACAGCAACCGTTTCCAGATATATTTGCTCGTCTAAAAATAAATATAAATGCTAAAACTTATTTCAAGGAGAATAGGTAGCAAAGGGAAACAAACGTATTAGGTTACATAGAAGGAACGCCTTCATCATTTTGTAAGCACATAGAAGAAGCTGTATCAACTGAAGAAAGAATTCTAAAAAAATTCAATTACCATCCATACCGGTTTAAGGTAGGTACTTCAACATTTGCACAGGATCCAAGTTTGGGAATATTTAATCGCCATAACATTAAGGAGACCAATAATTCTTTTAAATGCCATTAAAAGAATAGGAAATTGTGCCAGATTTGCATTCAAGAAAATAGTCTCCAACTTGAACCAACGTCTCTAAAAGCTCCTCGACGTTATTAGTTTTTATTTTGATATTCTTCAGATATAATGTCGTTTGGTTTTAAGTAATGTAATGATGGACTAAGTAATATTTATTGAACATTATCGCAAATAGTAGTTAAGCGCATATAAAATACAATTACATAAATGACGTTATACCACTGTATCTGTGATAACAGTGCAACAAAATAGTCGGTGATCTATATGGTATTTGGTTTTGGTATTACTCGTACAATAATTACATAATATTCAGGGTTCAGGATCAGGGTCCATGGAAACCAAATCAATGCGTTGTTACACTCTCGAAGGTTCAAATTTACAATACATCGAGAAATGTCATTAGATAAGTAAGATTAGGTTACTGACCTTATGATTCCAGAAATTATAGTACTGCATGAATTTTAGGGTCTTCATCGTTCACAAGGACAATGACAATATGATTAAGTACTCTGTAAATCTGTAACTCATATGTGATTTGTTACCAATCTAGAAAATAGTTCTTAGGCATAAGTTATAAGTATGTCTCGGTGACACCTGTAGAACATCTTCACAGTAGTCGCACAGTCCTTCTTGCACTCCCTGAAACAGAAAAGTTCATTAGAAGTTGTTTTGGTTTTAATGATGGTAGATTTACATCATATTTTACACGGCATCCCTTTATTTATACCATCCCTTGAATGATATGTTTTGTTTACATTTTCAATCTGGTTGAAAGTAAGGTTGTATTTACCGGCCATAGGACACTAGCGCGCCGCGGTCACATTGGCCCTAATCCCACCGGTCAGAAGCGCGCAAAATATTTCGATCACGCCATAGGATACTAGCGCGATGCGGTCAGATTTGTCCTAATCCCAACGGTCAGAGACCTCCAAAATATTTTGGATAATAGGCAGGTATGTGGACACAAGCGCGCGGGGCGGTTCTCGTTTACTTATGTGTAATATTGTTGACTGAAATAAATTGTAATGCGTAATATAGATTAGCAGCATTTTCTGTCAGCTTTATTTGCATCACGTGGTTCTTTTCTAACTTGTCGAATACTGGTAATATTCATTTAGAATTAAGCGAAAAAGTTAATTTAGACCTATATTCCTTGAAACGTTGAAAATTTAATTAAACTCGATGTATTTAAATAAAACATAGATGTTTTGAATCCAGCGAATTGATTGATTCATTTGTTATTAAAAAATCAAGTAATCTACAAATTAAAGAATTTATTTCTTATAATAGTTACAGTTTACAATTTTATCAAGCTCATATCAGACAAGAGCTCCATTTTTATACATCTCAATCAAATTGGCAACATACTTCATGCGCTTAGATGACTCGCAATTGGTAAATTTACGTTGAATATTTATGCTGTTGATCGTGATATATGTTCGCAATTGCATATCTTTTAACACAGAAAGAAATTTGTATATATCTGGATGAGAATGGTAGAATCTTGAACTGAAATGGCTATGAAAACCCTCACAACAGTTGGTCGTTTGATCCACCGTAGCCGTAAAAGATGCCAACAGATGTGGTGGAAATAACGGGTCGTCATTTAAATAATCTAAGAAGTAACTGTAAGCCGTAAGCTACCGCAAGTCGTAAAAAAACAGATGAAAGTTCGCAAGAATAAAAGGGTTGTGGTCATTAGGAATATCCAAGCTTAATTTTCTTCCGGCGCGCAAGTGACCGGTGCCGATGAAGGCACCCTTTTTGTAAACAGGTAAAAATCAAACCGCGCGCGCTCGTGACCGATCACCGATTTACCTTGGCAGACACTATTGGAACTTTATATAGTTCATAGTCCTAAGATCTTAAGTATTAATTAGAGTGCGGTAAGGTAAGAGGTAACGTAAGACGTAAGAAAATAAACCTGTGGAATCAGATGAGAGTGTTTATAGTCGTAACGTAAGAGGTAACGCAACACTCTCATCTGATTCCACCTTACGTCTTACGTTACCTCTTACCTTACCGCACTCTATTTAATCCCTTAATGCGTTACATATGCCATTGACCTTTTCTAGTATGAGATATTCAAATATTTCAAATTTCAAATATTTATGGTTTTTATCATTTTCTCCTCTATCCATTTCTGTTGTCCTGGTCCAAAATGTGAGAACTCTGTATTTTCGTTCCGATTCCTACACTTCCTTGGGATTTCAAGCCTGCACAGTGAGGCTTTTTTGTCGCCACCTATCCTCTCATCTATAAATATAGCTTGTGGTGGTATCTGATGGTGAAGATTGCGACTTTTATTATTTAGTTACCTAATTAAATAGGCTACCGATAGATAGCGCCACGATCCACCACCCCGATGCGACATCTATGAAGTACAAGTTGGACTATTGGAGAATATAAGAAACGATAAAGTAGGTAGCTACCTAGGTAACCCAACGACAAAATACCGTTAATGTTTTTGTACAATAGATCTCGCGTTACCGCATCGGTGTTGCCGATCCTTCCAATTTTTCCCTTCTTTCCAGAAATAGAAATGCCGATTATTTGTAATGTACACCTTTCTTTATCGTGGCGTAGAATAAGTGAGGCTAGCGCTTTAGGATTTCTGTGTTTTTTTGTTGTTTCTATAATCTTTGTATTGCAAACGCTCAATACGGAACAAGGCTTGGACATTGTTTTGAGGCGCTGGCGGCATATGTGACCTGATCGTCATCTGATAATAACCACTTTACACGGTCAAGAAGACAAGACAACGATCAAATTTGTGTTGTTTGTGTTTCGAGAAAATGCGGAAAATATTTGAATTTTTCTAGTCAGTTGGAAGCTTATGAACACAAAATATCACATTTAGGCCCGATTATATCAACACGGGCATTTTAACAAAGCTTTTGACCAATCAGAGCAGCCCATTCAAGAACTTGTGTGTGTCAAAGTTCTCTGAAAATTATTGATTTCTCTTGAAGTTTACTTCAAAAAGGTGAAAAAAGACATGCTTTATATATAATCGACCATTGTGAACTCTCTAGTATCTTTTCAACTCTGATTTTCCGTCCTAAATGGGTAAAAACTTGCATTTTCCTGTTTAACAAAGAGTTTAGCAATTGTTAATCTCAACCAATCAGATTCGACAAAACCGATACATTTGATCACTGGTCAAATGTACTGTTAATTTAATGATGATGATGACAAGAAATTCAAATTACTGCATTATTTTGATAAAACAATAATTTACAATCCATAACAATTATAAATACTTCCCATATACCTATGTATTATAGTGAAAAAGGGTAAAGATAACATTTTATTGCTCTTCACAAAGCTATTATAGACCCACATGATGCAAACGTGCATTACTCATTGCCTATTCTGCTTAACAGCAAAGCCTTGCGATCTGGCAAAAGTATAACGTATATCCTTGTTGTTCCTAAGCTAGAAACCTTTCGTATAGTCAGAAAGTGAATAAGGTGCGTTAAATAAGTGTGTTTCTGCGCTACGGTGCCTTTTACGCAGTGCCTACAATTTTACATCCTCTGTGAATATTCCGATAAGAAGGTCCATTCCATAACAAACATGCATCCAGTCTATAATCAATTGACTGCAATTGCAATTGGTAATTATACAATAATTATAAGGTAAACATGAAAAATCTAGCATTAATTTGCAAATCAATCTGATCAATCACTGTGTTCTGATTTTCTACTATGATTTTGAACCATGAATTCTAAAATATTTTTAACGAAAGTGTCATCCAGGTTTGACGTTTTGTTACCAATAGTGATAAAATACTATTGGATGATACTTATTAACCTAGCCTGCAATACCCAATAGAAAGCTTTTGCTAAACAACATTTAACAGGAAAGCTTTTTCAAAGTCTTTGTTAAATATGCTGTTGATAAAATCGGGCCTTAATATAATATAATATATTTATGAACAGTGGATTGATGTTATGATTTTTTTATATGCAAAACGTTAGGATCAGAGTCTAATTTCGCTTTTTTGCAATATTTGATAGTGTGAAGAAATTTTCATATGTCAACTCGGCAACGCCGCTTGGCTAGCATTGCTAGTTGCCATTAGCTTTGTCCCAAATCGTATTTTGATCACCGTAACAGAATCGTGATGCAACAACAGCTTTGTCCCAATTAAACTGAGTACCGTAATCGGACGGTAACAGAACCGTCAAGCCCCGCCCACTCCAATGCTAACTATATGGAAATCAGTTCTCAATCGATCCTCAAAGTGTCCCAACCCATCAGTTCTAGAACCGGTTCTAGGATCGTTTTATTACTGCAAATGCGATACTAGCTTGGAAGCGAGAATCAAGTGAGAACTGCGAGGAAAACGAAGGCGGCTGTGCCGAGGACTGGCGAGCCTGGAAATCTGGCGGTTGGACGGTTCAAACTAACCTATTGTGCTAACCTATAAATATTTATGTTTTGTGTTTACCTCGTTTGGCTCGTTTACAAATTTTACAATCGATGGCATAATACTTCGTGATTGCACTTATCTAAACATCCTTTTTTTGGCTAAACTTAAAATCCGTGGTAAAAACGTTAGAATATCCTGTATATATATAGATATTTTCTTGAGGAATAAACACTATTATGAATATTATTATACATACCCACTAATAAACTGATATTTTAGGCGAACGCTCTACTTAAACTTAACAGATCAGTTGAATCCTGACTGAATACCTCCTTTTTTGGGTTTGCAACCAAAAAGCACAAATTAATGTAACAGGTGTGAAGCTTGAAAGATATAAACGGAAAAGCTACAGAGCACAGGTAAAATAATATTTAGCTTTATTGATTTCAAAACAATGAGTTTCAAAACTTTTAGCAGAAGAATGAACCCAGTACAAGTCAAAATAGGAAACAACAGCAGTATAAATGTTGGGGACACTTGTAACCTTTGAGAGGAAAAGAAAACCATTAAAATTGTGCAGACTGAGATGACCTGCAATAACATCAAAAAACTTTATTTGGAGCATATGGGTACTTCAAAGATCAGAGACAATTTGGAAAGACGTGTTCATGCAAACTTCTCAAATATAATCAGGTTCACCTAAAATGTTATATAGGGTTTCCAACTTAAAAACGTTTAGAGACTATCATCAGTCTTGTAGAACCCTACATTACTCTAAATTCAAACTTTGCTGCCAATAGAGAAGCATATTCAGTTGACTCCTATGAAGTTACGTTTAAATATTGATTTTAAGGAATTTATTTCTGATTTGAGATAAGTCCAACTACTGTGTCAACTTATTCTTACAATATAAACATAATGTGCATGCAGATGAAGAATTTTGTACTTTGGCCATCTAAAGAGCATCTCAAAACAATAATGCGATCTTGCTTTAAAGAAACCTTCCAGGAAAAAACAACTTTTATTATAGACTGTTTTGAGATAAACATAAAAAAACCCTTCACTTGTATTGGCAGCTGCACAGTCTTATTCACATTATAAACATGGCCAAACAATCAAATATTTAATTTGAATTACACTGATCGATATGTTTTACCAGTAAAGGATGGGCAACTGTTGAAATACCTGCATTTACCTGTGGCCATATGTAACTGCATAGAACTTGAGAAAACACGAGCTCTGGCATACTGCAGAATCCATGCAGAATGTGTTATTGGAATATCGACAAAGGTATAATATCCTTAATGATGTCTTATCTACATGTAGTTTTGCTTAGTACATGTGGAGAAGAACTTATCCTATTGACAAAAATTGTATTTCTATGATGGGCCCTTATAAATTTATGCCATCAATTGTGCCTCTATAAATAAAAGTGATTTGTTTTTTTATGTGAGTATATGTCACATATTTATAAGAAAAGACTTTATTTTTATAAAGTCAATCAATTCTGAGAAAACACGAGCTCTGGCACACTGCAGATCCATGCAGAATGTGTGCTCAGCAATTGCGCCTCTATAAATACAATTGATCTTTTTTTTTTTAAGTGAGTATATGTTATGTATTTATAAGAAAGGACTTTATTTTAATAAAGTCAGTGAATTCTAGATTAAAGATCCCAAGTAACACAAAATAAAATTAATACACAATATCCAATAGAGGAACAATAATATATTAATATAAAATACAATACAGTACAAATATACAAATACAACAATAATTTTTGTATTTTAAGCAGGACTTGAGAGGCAGCCAAAATGTTAATAAATAGTTTTCATACCAAAGAATGTTCTTTTATTCATAAGTCATTAAACAGAGATGGTTTCGCAAAAGATTTAATACCTGCAAGAAATACCTACATGGTTTGTATCTTATATTTAAGAATATAATTTAATTCTTACATATACTGATAATAATGATTGAACTGTTAGTATGCGATTTGAATTTTGATTCTATTGATACTAATGTGATATTTGATTATCTAAATAAAAAGTGTACTGCTGTAAGGAATGACTATGGAAATAAACTGTAGTGAAATTAGGGAATTAGCCTTTGAGCTTGATAGGGCATATAGATATTTTATTAACTATAGTAATGGTAGTAGTATATTAATATGGATTAATTATAAAATCAAGCCAAACTTAGTTGTAATTTGTTAATGCAAAATAGAAAGGATACTATGAAAGCATGATTGATGATAGTAAATATCACTCTAAAGAAATATGGAAATGTCTGAAAAAAAATGTTAAATGACTGTGATGAATCTGTTAATTATACAAAATATAAATTTTAGAACGAACAAGACCAACATTTTTGTAGGGACTGAAAATAAAACCGCCTGTATGTTTAATTCATACTTCACAAAAACTATTGAGGATATAATAATCTAGTGTTCATTAAAATTGTGATTGGTCTGATAGTAATTTACTTGTACTTTGAGTGCAGAATTGATGAATTTCAGCCCATAATAACCCCATCAGGTGCTAGAATGTTGTCGCTCGTTTGGGGGCTTAGAAAGTGACTTTTTGATGGGCAAGATATGTCGGTTGATGGCTCATCGGAGGCTCTAATACCACCGCGGAGTTGTCATGCCGGCATGGCTCGTGATCAACAAGTCACTTCAACCAAGGCTAGCACACTCAGGAAGCTGTGGGCTAGGTAGACTTTACATCCTCTACCGAGCACAAAGCTTCTTTCCCCAAGCTATCCTGACCTCAGTCAGATAGGGATTTGGCAAATCCGGGGAGAAGTGCCACAGAAGGCTGAGCGCCGGTCCTTCTGTCATATACCGTTATTGCGCCCCACACTTCAACGACCTCAGCAGGGCGTGGCTGGGGAACGTTGTGGGGGGTACGCAACCGGGGGGCTTGCCTTAACCGGCCGGCCCGCGAGGAGAAAGCCTCAACAAAACCCGACAGTAAAGTCGCAAATCCTCCGGAGCACCTTGGGCCAACTTCGGAGTAAATATAAGTCCCTTCTCTCCTGGAATGGGCGTCACCCGGGAGAGCGACATTTAGATCGTCCCTACTCGTGGGAACACGATGGATAGAGTTAATTTTATAAATAACCAACGACGGCCTAGGGTACGTCGATTAAACTCACCTGAACCCCAAACCGAAAAAGAACAACCAATAGGAGATAACCCAGTTGCGGATGTTTTGCCGGTAGAGCCGGCAACCACCAAAGCTGGCAAGCCAAGACAGCGCTTACAGTGGACTACTGAGATGAACACATCTGTAATGCACTGTTACTATACCGCCACAAAACTAGAAACAATCTCCACAGGCTACAGGCATGAACTACACAGGCTATTTACAGCACAATACCCACACCTCTCAGCACGGGTAACTGAACAAAGACTTATTGACCAAAAACGTGTCATTACCAAAAATAACCGACTTACACCTCAACAACTACAAGCTATAAAGAATCTTGTAGCGGACGAAATAAATACAGTTGAAACGAATGATTCTCTAGTCAATGAATCAATCACGGAAACACAACACGATCATACCCTAAACGATAAGACTCCAAACACAAACACAACCAACACCACCGGCACACACTTAGAAGAAAACCCAGAACATGAGTTTATACCAGATGCCCCAGACACAGTATGCACTAACAGGCCTCCCACAACCACACGAAACCAAAACGTTACTCAAACACCTTCCTTCACACAATCTGCCGAACAAGTGATGAACGCACAATTTAACAAATGGTGTGGCACTAACCCTGCACTGCGAGATCCCCTGCCCAGACTAATTTTCAACAGCAACACCCAAAAAATATTACATACAATAAATACCAACGTAATACCACAATTCTTAACAAGCGGCAGTAACCTAGAGGACATCCACACCGTTATATATGCTGCCGCAGCAGCCACACTTATAGTTAACGGCCAAAAACTTCCGAAACGGTCTAATAACCACACAAGCAAAAGGTCGAAACCTAAATGGCAAATGCGAATCGAAAACAAAATTACCACAATCAGAAACGAACTGGCACACCTAGCACAATACACCAACAACAACAACCGTTCAAAACGCATACAGACAACAATAGATATCCTCAAATCCAAGTTGCCCCAAAAATCAATACCAGAAATAACTGATACACTCAAACAAAAACTTGCAGTCTACGCAGCTCGACTACGCAGATACAATGAATCAAACGACAGAAAGGACGCTAATAACCTTTTTCAGAAAAGTGAAAAACAATTCTACAAAAAGAAAACAACCGACAACCAGGTAACAGCAGTAGAACTTCCTAGTAAACAAGAGTTAACTGAGTTTTGGGGAAGCCAAAACACATAATGAAAACGCTCCATGGATCAGACAGGAAGAGGAAAAACATCAACATATAGTGGAACAGGGAAACGTTATTCTTACGCCAGAGGAAATAGCTGAAACAATAAAACATACTCACAACTGGAAGTGTCCAGGCGTGGATAATATACAAAATTTTTGGTACAAGCAGTTCAGCTCAGTATACGAAGTGCTCACAGACCAAATTAATAAAGCCATACTCCAACCCAATAGGCTTCCCAAATTCCTCACGCAAGGAATAACGTATATAAAACCCAAAAACGCAGACACCAAAAACCCTGCCAACTATCGCCCAATCACTTGTCTTCCCACCTTGTACAAGATCATAACCGCAACGATATGCAGAAGAATTGAAAAACACCTCACGGAAAACAGCATCCTGACTGAAGAACAAAAAGGATGTAGAAAACAAAGCCAAGGATGCAAGGAACAACTTATAATTGATAGTGTGATCATGGAGCAAACCAGAAAAGAACACAGGAATCTTCATACCTGTTTCATCGACTATAAAAAAGCTTTCGACTCTGTACCCCATAGCTGGCTAACAAAAACTCTTCAAATATACAAAATCAACCCAGGGCTTCGTCAGTTTCTTACAAGAACGATGGAGACATGGCGAACAAATATACACCTTCAAACTGAGGACGGTCATATTCAAACGGATGAGCTACATATACGTCGTGGTATCTTTCAGGGTGACTCTCTCAGTTCACTATGGTTCTGCCTCTGTCTCAATCCGCTCTCCAACACACTTAACAGCACAAACTGTGGTTTCACCATCAGGCACCAGAAAGCAAATCAGCACAAAATCAATCATCTTCTTTATATGGATGATCTAAAACTATATGCCGCCACAGAAGTGCAACTGAGAGAATTACTCAGGATAACGGAAGCTTGTACGTCAGATATCAAGATGGAGTTTGGCATGAGTAAATGCAAGGTGCTTCACATCAATAAAGGCCAATGGAAAAACCATCCCGAACAGGAAGTAGTAACTGGCCAGGCGCTAGACAACATGGACAAGGATGAAACGTACAAGTACCTGGGTATTAATCAAAACGCTAAGATAGACCACACAAAAATCAAATCACAACTAACACAAGAGTTTAAAGACCGCCTTATTAGACTGTTAAAAACGAAACTAAATTCTAGAAATCTTACAAAAGCTATTAACACATTTGCTATACCAATCCTAACATATTCATTTGGCATTATCAAGTGGTCGCACACTGACATAGAAAACATCCATATACTCATCCGAACAGAACTCACAAAACACAGAATGTCACATCCCAAAGCATGCAAGGAAAGGCTCACCATAGACAGAAAACAAGGGGGCAGAGGAATTATAGATATACAGTCACTTCATGCAAAACAAATAAAATCACTCAGACATTTTTTCCACAGTAAACAAACAAACTTGCATAAAGCAATAGTAAAAGCAGACAAAAACTACACACCACTCGCCCTTTCTTGTCCAGACCACGCAGCAGACGCACACAACCACACACAAGCACAACAAGAAAAAATAAACACCTGGTCGCAGAAGGCACTCCACGGCAAACATAGATACCGTGTTTCACAAGACTACATTAATGAAAAGCAGTCATACACCTGGCTGCAGGATGGCCAGCTCTTTCCGGAAACGGAAGGTTTTATGCTTGCTATCCAGGACCAAGTGATTGCGACACGAAATTAAAGGAAGTACATAATGAAAGATCCATCCATCTCTGATGACAATTGCAGAAAATGCCACCAACAGAAGGAAACAATAGAACACATAACTAGTGGATGCAAAACTCTCGCTGGAACTGAGTATACAGCCAGACATAACTCTGCAGCCAAAGTCATACACCAAGCACTAGCCACAACAAACAAGCTAATTGAAAACACAGATCCATATTATAACTACACACCGACCTCAGTACTAGAGAACAATCAATTCAAACTATACTGGGACATTGAAATACATACGGATAAAACCATCCCAGCAAACAGGCCAGATATAGTATTCCAGTCAAAGACAGACAAAGTGACCTACTTAATAGATATTGCGATTCCCAATGATACGAACATCCAAAACACCTACGCTGGGAAGATATCTAAATACACCGACCTCGCCATAGAAATAAAACGACTATGGAAACAAAACAAAGTTGTCATTGTCCCTCTCATTATGTCGGTCTCAGGCCTTACTCCAAATACATTTACGCCACACCTGCAACAATTGGGCCTGGATGAAAAGTTACATAAAACCTTCCAAAAGTCTGTAATCCTCAAGACCTGTAGCATTGTACGGTCCTTCCTGAATTCAGAATAATAATACGTCAGGTATTGACTTGGCACAGCCCGTCAATACTTGTTACTACCGCAACCATGCGAGAAAAAATAAGACATGCATAATAATGGAGTTAAACCAAACTATGTTTTCAATAAAAACATGCAAGACGTAGATAATATGCTAAAAACTCAACTTCTTAAAAGAACTTTTGATACAACAGGATATGCAGCTCTCAATTTTATAAATTCGCTTCTAAAAAAATTATAGACTACCATTATTCCTGTTGCAAAATGTCAAGACAAATCTGATGTGTCTACGTATGGACTAACAATTAACACACTGCTTTGTATTGAAAAACTGTTGCAAAAAGTAATTTATAAATAAATAGTCTCATATTTGATAAACATAATCTCCTTGAAAACCAGTCCGGTTTTCGAAAATGTCACTCCTACGAAACAGCAATTCAACTCACAATCTCAAAATGGAAACAAACGGTAGACAAGAATGAATTTGTAGTTGTAATTTTTTTAGACTTGAGAAAAGCCGTTGACATAATAATGTTAAAAAAACTAAAATATGGTTTTGGAACAAATATAATAAAATGGTTTAGGGAATATTTAACCAACAGATTTCAGGATGCCCTAGTGGGTGAGAGAAAATCTTCAAACAAAGAAAGCAAACATGGGGCACCACAAGGTAGTATTCAAATTCAAATTTATCCAGAAAGATAGATATGTGGTAACATCTAGTAAAGAAAACCAACGAAACAAATTTAAATATGTAACAATATAAATTAAATATTGCACCTAGATTACGGGAAATCTGTATGTGCAAAATCTGGTAAAGTAGGTCATTATATATACATTATACATTTTTTCATATTGAAACAGAAAACTTAATATTAACAATCTGCATGCATTCACATAAAAAGAATGGAGCACAAGAAACTGAGCATTATAAAATGATTTAAATTACATAAGACCAAGAAGCGTTTTATAATTGTTATATATAACTGGCTTACACTTTTCCGCAAATGTTTTATATTTAGAAATATTTTTTATATCAACTGGTAAAAAATTATAAATTTTTGGACCCAAACCAGTTATAAATCTTTTGTTTCCGTCTTTTTTATAGAAAGGAACCACTAATTTATTGTTTGTTATTTGCCTAGTTTGTAGATTTTTATTTTTGTATAGAAAGAGACAAATATTGAAAAAATATAACATTCTAATACTCAATATATTTTCATCGTATAACTGTTCAGAGGGAAAACGTTTTTGTTTATGAAATATAATTTTTAGGATGTAACGTTGTACTACACTAGTATAGTATATAGTATACTATACTTTGGTATTGTTTATAAGTTTTATGAATTATATTGAAGGGCTGGAATTTATCAACTTATTTGCAGATGGCACATTAATTGCATGCACTGATGGTAATTTTTTGAACTAATAGAGTGGATACAATGGTTGCTTAATAAAAAAGAAGGTATTATAGATACTAACAAATTAAAACAACAGAAACTCACAAATCGAAACTGAACAACAAAAGCAATGTTAATTTCTACTCTTCTAAGTATTAAAAATTTTAAATTGAACTTGCATAATGAGGATATAGAATGAGTAAGTCAAATAAAATATTTTGGTTTAATCATGAATCAAACACTTTCTCTGAAGCTTGATTTTGAATATATTCATAAGAAAATTTCAAAACAAATTTTTTCACTAGAAGTACGTGAACGTGGCTTTTTATTTATTTAAGCCTTTGTAATATTATTGTAATACCTCAAATTGATGTTTTTCAGTTAGTAATTGGTTATCATTTGACTACTCATTAACTATATGATAAGATTATGAATAGTTTTAGGTTACAAAAATGTATTATTCTATTCTATCATTCTATGTATTATTCTAACTATATTGTAGTAGGATTATCTTACATGAATAAACAGTATCTAGGTACTCTATCTATCACTCTACAATCCCTACATGTCCATATTTCATTGGGAACTTCAGACAGTCCAACACGTTCTAAATGATACCAAGATATCATGCAAAGTTCTTTGTTACAGCAAATGATTGGTCTACCATCATCAATCAGGACCATTATAAGAGCACCATGTACCATGTAGTAATGGATGGTGTTGACTGTGTGAAAAGTCTACCCAATAGTTCTGGCATGATGATCTGATGAAATAGGAGAGCTTTTTCCCTGTGGTAGAGCCAAAAAGCTTCATTAAAACTGAGTCTCTCAACAAAAGTCCCTTCAGTTGACCATACAATGAAATTGCAGAACTTCATCTCTGTCATGGCCATTTGCTGTTGAACCTGAAGATAATAACGTATATAAAAAATATATTAATAGAACTGCATATATCTGTAAAAAGTTTCAGGATGCCAGTTTGGTTTCCGTAAAGGCAAGAACTCAGTCATGGGTATTCTTGATCTAAATTCTCAGATAATGGATGCATTTAACAAGAAACAATTTTCAGCAGCACTGTGAAAGCTTTCGACTGTGTTAGTCACAAAATAATTGTGTTAGAAAAACTGAAGGCCTATAACTTTTCTGATGAGAGTGTCAAATTAATAGAAACATCTATCAAATCGATCACAGATGGTAAGAGTTGGAAGTCTATTGCCTTCAGACGAACTGTTTAAAACAAGGAGTTCCCCAAGGCCAAGGCTCAATTTTTGGACCCATATTATTTCTACTATATATAATTTACCTGCCAGCAACAGAAATCTGCGTTATATTTTTTTTGGGGTTGATACAACTATATCTCATTCTGAAGATAATCTAAAATTAGCATAATTAAGACCTAAGGCAGCTCTGACAGAAGTATGGTTTCATACTAGTGCTCTACTAGTATATAAAAATAAAACACACAATGTGATATTTACATTGTGCTCAACCATTATGATGAAACTGTGGCTCAATTGCTTGGGGTGACCCTCGACAGTAGACTCCAATGGGGGTCACATACAGCAAAAGTAGGAAAGACGATGCCAGTGGTATATATGCTATCAGGGGTCTTTTATCACATTCTTCAGTATATGTTTTAAAAACTGCTTATTTTGCACTCATACACACTCAAATTTCATATACAATTTTGGCTTGGGGTTATTTCTTAGGGGCTCATAGGTTGTTTGCATTACAGAGGAAGGCTGTAAGAAATCTGGCTAGGCTAGGATATACTGAGGATTGCAAAGATGCCTTCAAGGAATACTACATTTTAACTAGACCCTCTTCCCTCTTGATAATTGAAAATTTATTATATATAAAAAAAGTAATGGTCATATAACTCGGATATACATGATCATGGCACCAGAAAAAAAACATGTTGGATGGTGGTGGCTACCGGACAATCAGGCTATATACCTAATAAATTTCCAAATTATATCAAGGGGCTTCCGTTAAAACAATTTATAATAAAGGTAAAATGTATTTTAATAGAAAACTGTTTTTTTATTTTTTGGAGGAATTTAGTGTATAATTTTAGTGTTGTATTCCACAAAGTTTTAGATGTTTTTATTTTATAATGCACTATGACCTATGTAAACAAACCAAGTTTGTACCAACAACAATAAAGGACTGATGATGATGATGAGAGTATGCCAGTGTAAGGAAAAACTCATTAGGTATCAAATTTTTATATATATGATTTCAATCCCATCCAAGTCTAAATGATGAACTTTAGAAAATGAAAACAAAAAAGAAAATATAAAAAAGTTAGCCACTAGTTTTACTAAACTAGGAAATAGTAAATTCTTGAGACCATCACTGAACCAATGATGAATAAAAATCTGTTGAGTTTTATGATTTGAAGGTGCGAATTTGTTTGATAACCCTGATATGGTTGTAAGTGATATTGCTTAAGTTTGTATCGTATTAATTAATAATCCGGACATACTATGCATTGACCAGTGATGCTGCCTTCAACCCATGGTATTACCAAATACTGAGAGAAGACAAATAACATTGCTTGCTTACCTGGAAATAATACTATTAGTTTTAGTTTTATCCAAACATATCTCATTGTTTATCAATACTGAACAAGTAATCTGCCTCTCAGCAAATTGTTTGAGTGTGTGTGCCTTTGGTACAGATACTTCATTTCTAGACAGCCACTTCCACAGCACGTAAATGGCACAAGAGCATCAGGCGATGCTTTTAGCGAGGCCCATTTTGGTTGAATTACAAGGCCTACCCATTTCATTACCAGATCCTGGTGGTAATGTCTTAACCCTCATGCTGTCTCTTTTGTTTGGAAAAAGGATTTCAGTGGATAACATCTACATTTTACTAATCACAATAGTTTTTCTACAGATACTTAGCAAACTCGCTTCAGTTTAGATGCTACTATCATATCAGCATGCTGATTAAACTAATCACTACTAATTTGGACATATTGTTCTGCAATAGCTGTTGCAAATGAAATATTTCATATTCATCATTGTGCAAATTTTGGTAAGGGTTTAATGTTTCAACAGTTGGCGCTTCAAATTCACTTGAAGATGGCTCCACTAGATGCATCAATACTGATGACGTGTTAGCTTTTTTGAGGCTTTGCAGTAGGTTGACCTAGTCTTCATGAGATGCTGCTGGTACATCTAAAGATCATGATGATGCAGTCACAGTTGTACCAAAATCCATTTTCTTTCATGGCTCACAGCATACCTAGAACCAATAAGAAGATATTGATATCTATATCCACATATACATAGGTGGAACATGTCAAACATAAGTATATTATGTCCCATAACATAAACCTTTGTTGGGTATTAAATCTAAATCTGTACATTTGTAAAATGTATAGCAAAACTTACAATACGTTTTAAAGTACCTGAGACATCCTTGGTACATTCCACAATGAACGAACGCCTGTACATGATGTGGTGTTCCAGCTGGTCATCATTCTGCAGCATACAAGAATGCACCAACATGACTATAATACATCTTCTACTTCTTCTGTACCAGCCATGCAAGTGCAATGAGCACACTCAATGCTTCCATCCTCATTTGCAGTAACCCATGTGTGTAATGGTAGCACAGTCATGTGTTGTGAATGTTTGACCTTAAATTCCACACATTCTGCAGACAAAATAAATAAATTAAATGATGATCTTACCATTGGTAATAAAACGTTGTACCTAGCTCTTAATTTTAATCCCTCCACAGCTACTAAAACAACAGCTTCAAATAACTTTTAGCCATTCCAACTTTTGTATGCCTTCATTTGAGCATTTGTAGGTATACAAACTGGTAGTCAATAAAAAGATATTTCAGTAAACCCTTATTTGTAACTGGTGGGAAATCGCTCCTGTCATAGCTAATGGTGCCACGATCCACAGAAAATTTATCCAAACCCAAAATGCTATCCTTTTTAAGGTAACTTTCAGCTATATCAATATATTCCGCAATTAATTGTTCAAAATATGCACTGTTGGCTATCGTCTCCATCATTTTGTCCGACTACAAATCTCACCACAAATCTGTATATACTTTGATCTTTATGAAAAGGTGAAATTTCAAATATAGGTCATTAGGTCACTACTCACAACCTATAAAACCCTGTTTTTCATGCTGACGCCATATTGGTATATTTCAGCCATTTCCACCGCTCCACGGGTCATTTCAGTATTTTTGAGGTTAGGTCAGGTTAGGTAATGGAGGGGGCTTATACCGATTCCATCCAATCAGACGGTGTTATTTCATGACGATTCTGTTACGGTGATCAAAATGCTTATTGGGACAAAGCTAACACCGTCTGATTGGATGGAATCGGTATAAGCCCCGACCATTACCTAACCTGACCTAGCCTCAAATAATATACTGAAATGACCGGTGGAGCGGTGGAAATGACTGAAATATACCAATATGGCGTCAGCATGAAAAACAGGGTTTTATAGGTTGTGAGTAGCGACCTAATGACCTATATTTGAAATTTCACCTTTTTATAAAGGTCAAAGTATATACAGATTTGTGGTGAGATTTGTAGTCCTACAAAATGATGGAGACGATCAACAACAGTGCATATTTTGAACAATTAATTGCGAAATATCTTCATGTAGCTGAAAGTTGCCTTAAAAATGTTAGCATTTTGGGTTTGGTTTGGATCCATTTTCTGTGGATCGTGGCACCATTAGCTATGACCGGAGCGATTTCCCACCAGTTACAAATAAGGGTTTACTGACATATCTTTTTATTGACTACCAGTTTTTATACCTTCAAGTGCCATAGTTAATCAATTATAAATGATAAGCATCTAAGCAGTTATCACTCTGCAAGAGACTTCCTACTCAAATTCTCAAATTCGGAGAGACAGAATCAAAATACCTTTTTTTAAAAAAATAATAATGTTAATGACGATTGTGTTATTATATGTTAAAAACAAAAAAGTGCAGCTCGGGCTCCGACACACCGAGCTGCTGTTCCATTACCCAATGACTACTCCTCACACCGTGAGGTGAGCAATCACTGGGTCCGCGAATCGTGCGCCCTAAGTAGACGAAGGGACCCAAGGATGACTGCCTTCTGCATTCTGGCGGCTAAGATGTGCGCCGCCGCACGGCACACCGGTATTTTGCGCAGTGCAGAGAGCAGCGTATTCCTCATTCCACCTAGGGATCCAATGACCATAACCAGCAGACTTACAGTGTAGTCTGGCCAGAGCCTGCGAAGTTGTCCGAGCAACTCCTGATATTTGGTCCGCTTTTCCTCCTCCTTAGAGACGATGTTCACTTCGGCAGGCGCCGAAAACTCAATAACTCCATTCCGATAGCATGACTGTACTCCTGCACCACCCTCAGCGATTGTTGTAGTTCGCGTTGGCCGGAGGCATAAAGTTTTAGGTCATCCATATAAAACAGATAGGTGACCTTGTGCCTCCGGTTATTCGGCGTGCCACAGCTGTATCCTTTAGTATTTCTCAGCGCTATGGACAGAGGCAAAAGTGAGATGCAAAAGAGCAAGGGACTCAACGAGTCTCCTTGGAAGACATCTCTTTTCAATGACACCAACTCTGTCTGAACCCGAGTTTCACCTGATGTTATGGTAAACCGGGTCTTCCAGAGTGGCATCAGTTGTTTGATGCATCCCACTATCTGATTATCCACCGAAAGACATTCCAACAGCCGCACAATGAGCTCATGAGACGTGCTGTCGAATGCCTTGCGATAGTCAATCCAGGCCATAGAAAGGTTTCGCTTGTACTGCACAGAGTCCTGCGTGACACATCGGTCAATCAACAGGTTCTCCTTGCAGCCAGCTACTCCTTTCTTTGACCCTCTCTGTTCATACACGTCGAGAAATACAGGATTCACAGCTTGAAGGATACGCATGTACAAGATTCTGGTGAAGAGCTTGTAACACGCGTTCAGACATGTTATTGACCTGTAGTTTTTGGGATCAGACAAATCTCCGGTCTTCGGGAGAAGCACGGTTCGACCCTCGACAAACCAAGCCGGAATTGGCTGCTCCTGATTTAGCCACGAGTTAAAAACTCTAGCTAAATGCCGGTGGCAACTGGGGAATTTTTTCCACCAGTAGGTGTTTATGCCATCCGGGCCAGGAGCTGCGAAATTCTTTGCGCCTCGTAAGGCGTCAAGAATTTCTTCCGTGTTTATCGGGTGACGCAGTACATTCAAGTTAGGAGTCTTCCTACAAACGGACTCGAACTGCGCCAAGGCCGGAGTGTCTGCTGAGAGAGGTTTGGGTTGTTCGTAAATGTCCCTCCAAAAGGCCTCCACGCGATCAGCAGTTGGCGGCTGCTCTATGGCTGGAGGCGGCTGTTGGAAAAGGCGAGAAGGTCTTTCGTATAACATCCTGTTCTGCTCCAGACCTCTCGCCCGCGCCACCAACGATCGCTTAGCAGCGATTAGCATCCGTATCCTGTCAAGACAGTGTTGCTTGACAACAACCAGTACCGCTTGACTGAGTGTATGATGGTCGCGCCTCAACCCGTAGGCTATCTGGCGCACTCGGCGCGTAAAAGGCTTCCCAGCCGCTCTATATTCCATCACACACTGGATACGGGATGCTTCCTGGCGAGCCAACTGGATTTTCGCTTCCATTTGGCGCACCCGTCTCTGTGCTCTCTGAACAGGAGAGTCTCTCACTCTCCCCTGTCTAGCTAGCCTCAGAGCCGCAGCGTAAATTTCGCAATTGATGCTCCAAATGTCAGAGGCCTCCGATAGACGTTCACCAACAACCTCATCCTCTCTCTTTAAATCTGCCAGCTTCAAGGACCTTCCGTTGTTATGCAAGGCCCTTCGGTCCCTGAAATCCCCAGGTGAGACGACTTGGTCGATTTCCCTCTCAGCGGGCCTTACCGGCGAACTTTCAGCCTGGTTAACAGGCCTTCCGTCCGCCGAAGGGGCAGGCTGAGCTGGAGCACGAACATATCCCTGCCTCCGGAGGTACGATACATAATCTCGCAGATTCTGAGAGGTAAGCGTGCTATGCTCTGGGTGCATTTCACACCACCCCTCATACATGCGGGACATGTATCCCCTACGGCGCGGGCTACTGCTCTCGTAGCAGCTCAGCAGGTCATCCCTGAGCTCCGTCGTCCACCTAAAACGGTCCATGTTATTGCGGGGGTCGTCATCAGGGCAAATCGAAGCACCGCCACCTTGCCCAACGCCGGCTTCCGAAACCGGCTCGGTGTGGGTGCTTTTCCTTCGAGGTGGTCGAACCCGAAGATAGGGCCCGTCAGGTGGTTAGCCTTAGGGCCCGCAGCAGACATTTCCGGAGGCAGCCGTCCAAATTGCCTCCAGAGGATGGACCTGTGAAGGTTGCCGACCGACTTGCATCCTTTGGCTTCGGTATACCCCTCGGTGTCGCCACGCACCGAATAGCCTGTTGATGTTGGGCGGCTTCCTGGGGGTTTATGAAAACAGCCGCTTCTAACATGAAGAACAGACGCTGTTGGAGTACCGCTCCTCACATGGAGATCCGTCGTGTCCTATTAATTGTGGAATAGCCGATCCTCTGGATGCAGACGCTATTCCACTGTGCTAGTTTTGGTCCGCCCCGGGTATTTCATTTCCCCGGTACCACCCATATCTGGGAGGCATTCCCCTATCCGCCACCTTGGGGAGGCGCCACTGAGAGGATCTAGCAACCCTATTGAGTAGATTATTATTATTATGTGTTTAAAACAAAAAAGTGCAGCCCGGGCTCCGACACACCGGGCTGCTGTTCCATTACCCAATGACTACTCCTCACACCGTGAGGTGAGCAATCACTGGGTCCGCGAATCGTGCGCCCTAAGTAGACGAAGGGACCCAAGGATGACTGCCTTCTGCATTCTGGCGGCTAAGATGTGCGCCGCCGCACGGCACACCGGTATTTTGCGCAGTGCAGAGAGCAGCGTATTCCTCATTCCCCCTAGGGATCCAATGACCATAACCAGCAGACTTACAGTGTAGTCTGGCCAGAGCCTGCGAAGTTGTCCGAGCAACTCCTGATATTTGGTCCGCTTTTCCTCCTCCTTAGAGACGATGTTCACCTCGGCAGGCGCCGAAAACTCAATAACGAACATCGTCTTCTGTTGGTGGTCGAGAAGGACTATGTCGGGCTTGTTTGCCTGTACAAGCTCGAGCGTGGGGAACGAGTAGTTCCAGTAAATCCGGCATCTCTCGTTCTCCACAACGGACTCTATATCCCCTGGAGCGTATGGCAGCACCGGTGTCTCATCGATACCGTATGAGTGCCTCAAATGATAGTAGAGCACTCGTAGAGCCGCGTTGTGCCGATGGACGTAAGCCGTCCCAGCGTACGTCTTACACGCCGACAAGAGATGCATAAGCGTCTCTGGCGCCTGTCGGCAAGCTCTACAAAGGGTGTCGGGTACATCTAGACCCATAACCCTTTGACGGTACACCAAGGTGTTGAAGACACCGTCTTGGCAAGCCATTATAAAGCCCTCAGTCTCCGACTTCAACCCACTAGACCTTAGGAAAGAGAAGGTCAACTGCTCAGACAAGCCATGCTCTTCCAGATGTTTGTAGAAGATTCCATGCATTGGCTTATCTTTATGAAGGCTTAAAAGGAAGTCGACTTCGGCAGTTTTAAGGTGGGATTTTAATTCTGCGGGAGCAAGTTCCGTAATGGACTGCTGACACCTCCGCTTGAAGTCGAGTGTGAGGCTGAGCTCCTTGGCTGCTCGTTTCGCTGCGCTAAAAAGAAAGGCTCCTTTTCCCGCATTCTCGTGCTCTCGCACAAAGCGGATCAGGGGATCGGTGCTGTTCGTTACATAGCAGGCAGTGGCCAGTACTACTCTGTTGTGCACGCTCCAAACTCAATAGTCCACGCCCTCCCAGGTGTCGCGGGAGGTATATTCGCGGGACAGAGGACTTAGGATGCAGGCTTCTCTCCATATTCATCCTTTTGCGGGTCTTCGTGTCGATTTCCTTCAGCTCGTTCACTTTCCAGTGTATAGCACCAAAGGTGTATAATAACAATGGGACCGCAAGCATGTTTGTGGCAGCGACTTTGTTCTTGCCGGACAGTTCTGACGACCAGATCTGCCGGAGTCGGTGCAAATACTTGCGGCGGAGACACTCTTTAACCAATGCTGCCTCTTGGACATGACGCTGCGCCACTCCAAGGTATGTATAAGTATCTCCGGCATGCAGTTGTCGCAAGATGCTCCCATCAACGAGCTGTTCCTCATCTCCACTATTTCCGCTTCGTCCTTTCTTGAGATGAACCAATGCACATTTGTCTGTCCCGAACTCCATTCCGATAGCGTGACTGTACTCCTGCACCACCCTCAGCGATTGTTGTAGTTCGCGTTGGCCGGAGGCATAAAGTTTTAGGTCATCTATATAAAACAGATGGGTGACCTTGTGCCTCCGGTTATTGGGCGTGCCACAGCTGTATCCTTTAGTATTTCTCAGCGCTATGGACAGAGGCAAAAGTGAGATGCAAAAGAGCAAGGGACTCAAGGAGTCTCCTTGGACGACACCTCTTTTCAATGACACCAACTCTGTCTGAACCCGAGTTTCACCTGATGTTATGGTAAACCGGGTCTTCCAGAGTGGCATCAGTTGTTTGATGCATCCCACTATCTGATTATCCACCGAAAGACATTCCAACAGCCGCACAATGAGGTCATGAGACGTGCTGTCGAATGCCTTGCGATAGTCAATCCAGGCCATAGAAAGGTTTCGCTTGTACTGCACAGAGTCCTGCGTGACACATCGGTCAATCAACAGGTTCTCCTTGCAGCCAGCTACTCCTTTCTTTGACCCTCTCTGTTCATACACGTCGAGAAATACAGGATTCACAGCTTGAAGGATACGCATGTACAAGATTCTGGTGAAGAGCTTGTAACACGCGTTCAGACATGTTATTGGCCTGTAGTTTTTGGGATCAGACAAATCTCCGGTCTTCGGGAGAAGCACGGTTCGACCCTCGACAAACCAAGCCGGAATTGGCTGCTCCTGATTTAGCCACGAGTTAAAAACTCTAGCTAAATGCCGGTGGCAACTGGGGAATTTTTTCCACCAGTAGGTGTTTATGCCATCCGGGCCAGGAGCTGCGAAATTCTTTGCGCCTCGTAAGGCGTCAAGAATTTCTTCCGTGTTTATCGGGTGACGCAGTACATTCAAGTTAGGAGTCCTCCTACAAACGGACTCGAACTGCGCCAAGGCCGGAGTGTCTGCTGAGAGAGGTTTGGGTTGTTCGTAAATGTCCCTCCAAAAGGCCTCCACGCGATCAGCAGTTGGCGGCTGCTCTATGGCTGGAGGCGGCTGTTGGAAAAGGCGAGAAGGTCTTTCGTAGAACATTCTGTTCTGCTCCAGATCTCTCGCCCGCGCCACCAACGATCGCTTCGCAGCGATTAGCATCCGTATCCTGTCAAGACAGTGTTGCTTGACAACAACCAGTACCGCTTGACTGAGTGTATGATGGTCGCGCCTCAACCCGTAGGCTATCTGGCGCACTCGGCGCGTAAAAGGCTTCCCAGCCGCTCTATATTCCATCACACACTGGATACGGGATGCTTCCTGGCGAGCCAACTGGATTTTCGCTTCCATTTGGCGCACCCGTCTCTGTGCTCTCTCAACAGGAGAGTCTCTCACTCTCCCCTGTCTAGCTAGCCTCAGAGCCGCAGCGTAAATTTCGCAATTGATGCTCCAAATGTCAGAGGCCTCCGATAGACGTTCACCAACAACCTCATCCTCTCTCTTTAAATCTGCCAGCTTCAAGGACCTTCCGTTGTTATGTAAGGCCCTTCGGTCTCTGAAATCCCCAGGTGAGACGACTTGGTCGATTTCCCTCTCAGCGGGCCTTACCGGCGAACTTTCAGCCTGGTTAACAGGCCTTCCGTCCGCCGAAGGGGCAGGCTGAGCTGGAGCACGAACATATCTCTGCCTCCGGAGGTACGATACATAATCTCGCAGATTCTGAGAGGTAAGCGTGCTATGCTCTGGGTGCATTTCACACCACCTCTCATACATGCGGGACATGTATCCCCTAAGGCGCGGGCTACTGCTCTCGTAGCAGCTGAGCAGGTCATCCTTGAGCTCCGTCGTCCACCTAAAACGGTCCATGTCATTGCGGGGGTCGTCAACAGGGCGATTCGAAGCACCGCCACCTTGCCCAACGCCGGCTTCCGAAACCGGCTCGGTGTGGGTGCTTTTCTTGCGGGGTGGTCGAACCCGAAGATAGGGCCCGTCAGGTGGTTGGCCTTAGGGCCCCCAGACGACATTTCCGGAGGCAGCCGTCCAAATTGCCTCCTGAGGATGCACCTGTGAAGGTTGCCGGCTGGATTACATCCTTGGGCTTCGGTATACCCTGCGGTGTCGCCACGCACCGGATAGCCTACTGATGTTGGGTGGCTTCCTGCGGGTGTGTTATCAGCCGCCCCTAACATGGAGTCAGACGCTGTCGGAGTACCGCTCCTCACATGGAGATCCGTCGTGTCCTAGTTATTGAGGAATAGCCGATCCTCTGGATGCAGACGCTATTCCTCCGTGCTAGTTTTGGTCCGCCCCGGGTATTTGATTTCCCCGGTACCACCCATATCTGGGAGGCGTTCCCCTATCCGCCACCTTGGGGAGGCGCCACTAAGGGGATCTAGCAACCCCTCGCGGTTACTATTATTGTTTTTTAACAAAAAAGTGCAGCCCGGGCTCCGACACACCGGGCTGCTGTTCCATTACCCAATGACTACTCCTCACACCGTGAGGTGAGCAATCACTGGGTCCGCGAATCGTGCGCCCTAAGTAGACGAAGGGACCCAAGGATGACTGCCTTCTGCCTTCTGGCGGCTAAGATGTGCGCCGCTGCACGGCACACCGGTATTTTGCGCAGTGCAGAGAGCAGCGTATTCCTCATTCCACCTAGGGATCCAATGACCATAACCAGCAGACTTACAGTGTAGTCTGGCCAGAGCCTGCGAAGTTGTCCGAGCAACTCCTGATATTTGGTCCGCTTTTCCTCCTCCTTAGAGACGATGTTCACCTCGGCAGGCGCCGAAAACTCAATAACGAACATCGTCTTCTGTTGGTGGTCGAGAAGGACTATGTCGGGCTTGTTTGCCTGTACAAGCTCGAGCGTGGGGAACGAGTAGTTCCAGTAAATCCGGCATCTCTCGTTCTTCACAACGGACTCTATATCCCCTGGAGCGTATGGCAGCACCGGTGTCTCATCGATACCGTATGAGTGCCTCAAATGATAGTAGAGCACTCGTAGAGCCGCGTTGTGCCGATGGACGTAAGCCGTCCCAGCGTACGTCTTACACGCCGACAAGAGATGCATAAGCGTCTCTGGCGCCTGTCGGCAAGCTCTACAAAGGGTGTCGGGTACATCTACACCCATAACCCTTTTACGGTACACCAAGGTGTTGAAGACACCGTCTTGGCAAGCCATTATAAAGCCCTCAGTCTCCGACTTCAACCCACTAGACCTTAGGAAAGAGAAGGTCAACTGCTCAGACAAGCCATGCTCTTCCAGATGTTTGTAGAAGATTCCATGCATTGGCTTATCTTTATGAAGTCTTAAAAGGAAGTCGACTTCGGCAGTTTTAAGGTGGGATTTTAATTCTGCGGGAGCAAGTTCCGTAATGGACTGCTGACACCTCCGCTTGAAGTCGAGTGTGAGGCTGAGCTCCTCGGCTGCTCGTTTCGCTGCGCTAAAAAGAAAGGCTCCTTTTCCCGCATTCTCGTGCTCTCGCACAAAGCGGATCAGGGGATCGGTGCTGTTCGTTACATAGCAGGCAGTGGCCAGTACTACTCTGTTGTGCAGACGCTCCAAACTCAATAGTCCACGCCCTCCCAGGTGTCGCGGGAGGTATATTCGCGGGACAGAGGACTTAGGATGCAGGCTTCTCCCCATATTCATCCTTTTGCGGGTCCTCGTGTCGATTTCCTTCAGCTCGTTCACTTTCCAGTGTATAGCACCAAAGGTGTATAATAACAATGGGACCGCAAGCATGTTTGTGGCAGCGACTTTGTTCTTGCCGGACAGTTCTGACGACCAGATCTGCCGGAGTCGGTGCAAATACTTGCGGCGGAGACACTCTTTAACCAATGCTGCCTCTTGGACATGACGCTGCGCCACTCCAAGGTAGGTATAAGTATCTCCGGCATGCAGTTGTCGCAAGATGCTCCCATCAACGAGCTGTTCCTCATCTCCACTATCTCCGCTTCGTCCTTTCTTGAGATGAACCAATGCACATTTGTCTGTCCCGAACTCCATTCCGATAGCATGACTGTACTCCTGCACCACCCTCAGCGATTGTTGTAGTTCGCGTTGGCCGGAGGCATAAAGTTTTAGGTCATCCATATAAAACAGATGGGTGACCTTGTGCCTCCGGTTATTGGGCGTACCACAGCTGTATCCTTTAGTATTTCTCAGCGCTATGGACAGAGGCAGAAGTGAGATGCAAAAGAGCAAGGGACTCAAGGAATCTCCTTGGAAGACACCTCTTTTCAATGACACCAACTCTGTCTGAACCCGAGTTTCACCTGATGTTATGGTAAACCGGGTCTTCCAGAGCGGCATCAGTTGTTTGATGCATCCCACTATCTGATTATCCACCGAAAGACATTCCAACAGCCGCACAATGAGCTCATGAGACGTGCTGTCGAATGCCTTGCGATAGTCAATCCAGGCCATAGAACGGTTTCGCTTGTACTGCACAGAGTCCTGCGTGACACATCGGTCAATCAACAGGTTCTCCTTGCAGCCAGCTGCTCCTTTCTTTGACCCTCTCTGTTCATACACGTCGAGAAATACAGGATTCACAGCTTGAAGGATACGCACGTACAAGATTCTGGTGAAGAGCTTGTAACACGCGTTCAGACATGTTATTGGCCTGTAGTTTTTGGGATCAGACAAATCTCCGGTCTTCGGGAGAAGCACGGTTCGACCCTCGGCAAACCAAGCCGGAATTGGCTGCTCCTGATTTAGCCACGAGTTAAAAACTCTAGCTAAATGCCGGTGGCAACTGGGGAATTTTTTCCACCAGTAGGTGTTTATGCCATCCGGGCCAGGAGCTGCGAAATTCTTTGCGCCTCGTAAGGCGTCAAGAATTTCTTCCGTGTTTATCGGGTGACGCAGTACATTCAAGTTAGGAGTCCTCCTACAAACGGACTCGAACTGCGCCAAGGCCGGAGTGTCTGCTGAGAGAGGTTTGGGTTGTTCGTAAATGTCCCTCCAAAAGGCCTCCACGCGATCAGCAGTTGGCGGCTGCTCTATGGCTGGAGGCGGCTGTTGGAAAAGGCGAGAAGGTCTTTCGTAGAACATTCTGTTCTGCTCCAGACCTCTCGCCCGCGCCACCAACGATCGCTTAGCAGCGATTAGCATCCGTATCCTGTCAAGACAGTGTTGCTTGACAACAACCAGTACCGCTTGACTGAGTGTATGATGGTCGCGCCTCAACCCGTAGGCTATCTGGCGCACTCGGCGCGTAAATGGCTTCCCAGCCGCTCTATATTCCATCACACACTGGATACGGGATGCTTCCTGGCGAGCCAACTGGATTTTCGCTTCCATTTGGCGCACCCGTCTCTGTGCTCTCTCAACAGGAGAGTCTCTCACTCTCCCCTGTCTAGCTAGCCTCAGAGCCGCAGCGTAAATTTCGCAATTGATGCTCCAAATGTCAGAGGCCTCCGATAGATGTTCACCAACAACCTCATCCTCTCTCTTTAAGTCTGCCAGCTTCAAGGACCTTCCGTTGTTATGCAAGGCCCTTCGGTCCCTGAAATCCCCAGGTGAGACGACTTGGTCGATTTCCCTCTCAGCGGGCCCTACCGGCGAACTTTCAGCCTGGTTAACAGGCCTTCCGTCCGCCGAAGGGGCAGGCTGAGCTGGAGCACGAACATATCCCTGCCTCCGGAGGTACGATACATAATCTCGCAAATTCTGAGAGCTAAGCGTGCTATGCTCTGGGTGCATTCCACACCACCTCTCATACATGCGGGACATGTATCCCCTACGGCGCGGGCTACTGCTCTCGTAGCAGCTCAGCAGGTCATCCTTGAGCTCCGTCGTCCACCTAAAACGGTCCATGTTATTGCGGGGGTCGTCATCAGGGCAAATCGAAGCACCGCCACCTTGCCCAACGCCGGCTTCCGAAACCGGCTCGGTGTGGGTGCTTTTCCTTCGAGGTGGTCGAACCCGAAGATAGGGCCCGTCAGGTGGTTAGCCTTAGGGCCCGCAGCCGACATTTCCGGAGGCAGCCGTCCAAATTGCCTCCAGAGGATGGACCTGTGAAGGTTGCCGACCGACTTGCATCCTTTGGCTTCGGTATACCCCTCGGTGTCGCCACGCACCGAATAGCCTGTTGATGTTGGGCGGCTTCCTGGGGGTTTATGAAAACAGCCGCTTCTAACATGAAGAACAGACGCTGTCGGAGTACCGCTCCTCACATGGAGATCCGTCGTGTCCTATTAATTGTGGAATAGCCGATCCTCTGGATGCAGACGCTATTCCACTGAGCTAGTTTTGGTCCGCCCCGGGTATTTGATTTCCCCGGTACCACCCATATCTGGGAGGCGTTCCCCTATCCGCCACCTTGGGGAGGCGCCACTGAGAGGATCTAGCAACCCCTCGCCCCCCCCCTATTATTATTATTATTATATGTTTAAAACAAAAAAGTGCAGCCCGGGCTCCGACACACCGGGCTGCTGTTCCATTACCCAATGACTACTCCGCACACCGTGAGGTGAGCAATCACTGGGTCCGCGAATCGTGCGCCCTAAGTAGACGAAGGGACCCAAGGATGACTGCCTTCTGCATTCTGGCGGCTAAGATGTGCGCCGCCGCACGGCACACCGGTATTTTGCGCAGTGCAGAGAGCAGCGTATTCCTCATTCCCCCTAGGGATCCAATGACCATAACCGACAGACTTACAGTGTAGTCTGGCCAGAGCCTGCGAAGTTGTCCGAGCAACTCCTGATATTTGGTCCGCTTTTCCTCCTCCTTAGAGACGATGTTCACCTCGGCAGGCGCCGAAAACTCAATAACGAACATCGTCTTCTGTTGGTGGTCGAGAAGGACTATGTCGGGCTTGTTTGCCTGTACAAGCTCGAGCGTGGGGAACGAGTAGTTCCAGTAAATCCGGCATCTCTCGTTCTCCACAACGGACTCTATATCCCCTGGAGCGTATGGCAGCACCGGTGTCTCATCGATACCGTATGAGTGCCTTAAATGATAGTAGAGCACTCGTAGAGCCGCGTTGTGCCGATGGACGTAAGCCGTCCCAGCGTACGTCTTACACGCCGACAAGAGATGCATAAGCGTCTCTGGCGCCTGTCGGCAAGCTCTACACAGGGTGTCGGGTACATCTAGACCCATAACCCTTCTACGGTACACCAAGGTGTTGAAGACACCGTCTTGGCAAGCCATTATAAAGCCCTCAGTCTCCGACTTCAACCCACTAGACCTTAGGAAAGAGAAGGTCAACTGCTCAGACAAGCCATGCTCTTCCAGATGTTTGTAGAAGATTCCATGCATTGGCTTATCTTTATGAAGTCTTAAAAGGAAGTCGACTTCGGCAGTTTTAAGGTGGGTTTTTAATTCTGCGGGAGCAAGTTCCGTAATGGACTGCTGACACCTCCGCTTGAAGTCGAGTGTGAGGCTGAGCTCCTCGGCTGCTCGTTTCGCTGCGCTAAAAAGAAAGGCTCCTTTTCCCGCATTCTCGTGCTCTCGCACAAAGCGGATCAGGGGATCGGTGCTGTTCGTTACATAGCAGGCAGTGTCCAGTACTACTCTGTTGTGCAGACGCTCCAAACTCAATAGTCCACGCCCTCCCAGGTGTCGCGGGAGGTATATTCGCGGGACAGAGGACTTAGGATGCAGGCTTCTCTCCATATTCATCCTTTTGCGGGTCTTCGTGTCGATTTCCTTCAGCTCGTTCACTTTCCAGTGTATAGCACCAAAGGTGTATAATAACAATGGGACCGCAAGCATGTTTGTGGCAGCGACTTTGTTCTTGCCGGACAGTTCTGACGACCAGATCTGCCGGAGTCGGTGCAAATACTTGCGGCGGAGACACTCTTTAACCAATGCTGCCTCTTGGACATGACGCTGCGCCACTCCAAGGTAGGTATAAGTATCTCCGGCATGCAGTTGTCGCAAGATGCTCCCATCAACGAGCTGTTCCTCATCTCCACTATCTCCGCTTCGTCCTTTCTTGAGATGAACCAATGCACATTTGTCTGTCCCGAACTCCATTCCGATAGCATGACTGTACTCCTGCACCACCCTCAGCGATTGTTGTAGTTCGCGTTGGCCGGAGGCATAAAGTTTTAGGTCATCCATATAAAACAGATGGGTGACCTTGTGCCTCCGGTTATTGGGCGTGCCACAGCTGTATCCTTTAGTATTTCTCAGCGCTATGGACAGAGGCAAAAGTGAGATGCAAAAGAGCAAGGGACTCAAGGAGTCTCCTTGGAAGACACCTCTTTTCAATGACACCAACTCTGTCTGAACCCGAGTTTCACCTGATGTTATGGTAAACCGGGTCTTCCAGAGTGGCATCAGTTGTTTGATGCATCCCACTATCTGATTATCCACCGAAAGACATTCCAACAGCCGCACAATGAGGTCATGAGACGTGCTGTCGAATGCCTTGCGATAGTCAATCCAGGCCATAGAAAGGTTTCGCTTGTACTGCACAGAGTCCTGCGTGACACATCGGTCAATCAACAGGTTCTCCTTGCAGCCAGCTACTCCTTTCTTTGACCCTCTCTGTTCATACACGTCGAGAAATACAGGATTCACAGCTTGAAGGATACGCATGTACAAGATTCTGGTGAAGAGCTTGTAACACGCGTTCAGACATGTTATTGGCCTGTAGTTTTTGGGATCAGACAAATCTCCGGTCTTCGGGAGAAGCACGGTTCGACCCTCGACAAACCAAGCCGGAATTGGCTGCTCCTGATTTAGCCACGAGTTAAAAACTCTAGCTAAATGCCGGTGGCAACTGGGGAATTTTTTCCACCAGTAGGTGTTTATGCCATCCGGGCCAGGAGCTGCGAAATTCTTTGCGCCTCGTAAGGCGTCAAGAATTTCTTCCGTGTTTATCGGGTGACGCAGTACATTCAAGTTAGGAGTCCTCCTACAAACGGACTCGAACTGCGCCAAGGCCGGAGTGTCTGCTGAGAGAGGTTTGGGTTGTTCGTAAATGTCCCTCCAAAAGGCCTCCACGCGATCAGCAGTTGGCGGCTGCTCTATGGCTGGAGGCGGCTGTTGGAAAAGGCGAGAAGGTCTTTCGTAGAACATTCTGTTCTGCTCCAGACCTCTCGCCCGCGCCACCAACGATCGCTTCGCAGCGATTAGCATCCGTATCCTGTCAAGACAGTGTTGCTTGACAACAACCAGTACCGCTTGACTGAGTGTATGATGGTCGCGCCTCAACCCGTAGGCTATCTGGCGCACTCGGCGCGTAAAAGGCTTCCCAGCCGCTCTATATTCCATCACACACTGGATACGGGATGCTTCCTGGCGAGCCAACTGGATTTTCGCTTCCATTTGGCGCACCCGTCTCTGTGCTCTCTCAACAGGAGAGTCTCTCACTCTCCCCTGTCTAGCTAGCCTCAGAGCCGCAGCGTAAATTTCGCAATTGATGCTCCAAATGTCAGAGGCCTCCGATAGACGTTCACCAACAACCTCATCCTCTCTCTTTAAATCTGCCAGCTTCAAGGACCTTCCGTTGTTATGTAAGGCCCTTCGGTCTCTGAAATCCCCAGGTGAGACGACTTGGTCGATTTCCCTCTCAGCGGGCCTTACCGGCGAACTTTCAGCCTGGTTAACAGGCCTTCCGTCCGCCGAAGGGGCAGGCTGAGCTGGAGCACGAACATATCCCTGCCTCCGGAGGTACGATACATAATCTCGCAGATTCTGAGAGGTAAGCGTGCTATGCTCTGGGTGCATTTCACACCACCTCTCATACATGCGGGACATGTATCCCCTACGGCGCGGGCTACTGCTCTCGTAGCAGCTCAGCAGGTGATCCTTGAGCTCCGTCGTCCACCTAAAACGGTCCATGTCATTGCGGGGGTCGTCAACAGGGCGATTCGAAGCACCGCCACCTTGCCCAACGCCGGCTTCCGAAACCGGCTCGGTGTGGGTGCTTTTCTTGCGGGGTGGTCGAACCCGAAGATAGGGCCCGTCAGGTGGTTGGCCTTAGGGCCCCCAGACGACATTTCCGGAGGCAGCCGTCCAAATTGCCTCCTGAGGATGCACCTGTGAAGGTTGCCGGCTGGATTACATCCTTGGGCTTCGGTATACCCTGCGGTGTCGCCACGCACCGGATAGCCTACTGATGTTGGGTGGCTTCCTGCGGGTGTGTTATCAGCCGCCCCTAACATGGAGTCAGACGCTGTCGGAGTACCGCTCCTCACATGGAGATCCGTCGTGTCCTAGTTATTGAGGAATAGCCGATCCTCTGGATGCAGACGCTATTCCTCCGTGCTAGTTTTGGTCCGCCCCGGGTATTTGATTTCCCCGGTACCACCCATATCTGGGAGGCGTTCCCCTATCCGCCACCTTGGGGAGGCGCCACTAAGGGGATCTAGCAACCCCTCGCGCCCTATTATTATTATTATTATTATGCATGTCTTATTTTTTCTCGCATGGTTGCGGTAGTAACAAGCATTGACGGGCTGTGCCAAGTCAATACCTGACCTATTATTATTCTGAATTCAGGAAGGACCGTACAATGCTACAGGTCTTGAGGATTACAGACTTTTGGAAGGTTTTATGTAACTTTTCATCCAGGCCCAATTGTTGCAGGTGTGGCGTAAATGTATTTGGGGTAAGGCCTGAGACCGACATAATGAGAGGGACAATGACAACTTTGTTTTGTTTCCATAGTCGTTTTATTTCTATGGCGAGGTCGGTGTATTTAGATATCTTCCCAGCGTAGGTGTTTTGGATGTTCATATCATTGGGAATCGCAATATCTATTAAGTAGGTGACTTTGTCTGTCTTTGACTGGAATACTATATCTGGCCTGTTTGCTGGGATGTTTTTATCCGTATGTATTTCAATGTCCCAGTATAGTTTGAATTGATTGTTCTCTAGTACTGAGGTCGGTGTGTAGTTATAATATGGATCTGTGTTTTCAATTAGCTTGTTTGTTGTGGTTAGTGCTTGGTGTATGACTTTGGCTGCAGAGTTATGTCTGGCTGTATACTCAGTTCCAGCGAGAGTTTTGCATCCACTAGTTATGTGTTCTATTGTTTCCTTCTGTTGGTGGCATTTTCTGCAATTGTCATCAGAGATGGATGGATCTTTCATTACGTACTTCCTGTAATTTCGTGTCGCAATCACTTGGTCCTGGATAGCAAGCATAAAACCTTCCGTTTCCGGAAAGAGCTGGCCATCCTGCAGCCAGGTGTATGACTGCTTTTCATTAATGTGGTCTTGTGTATTATTATTATTATTATTATTATTATTAATTAAAAGATAAGAGTTAAGCCCGAAGGCTATAAACTCAGAGCAGGAAGAAAACATAAAATAAGAGTACAGAAGTATAAAAGTTGAATTAAAGTATCACTTCAAGGAACTTGTCCAAATTGTTTTTAAAACTGTTCACACTCGGAGAGTTCACAACATATCCCGGTAAGCTGTTCCAACGGTCAAAAATTCTGTTGGGAAGAAAATGCTGCCGTACTGTTGTCCTGAAGGCTTCCTTCTTCAATTTGAACTGGTGCCCTCGAAGATTGCTGGTACTTCGTTGAAATAGCTTCGACAGATCAACCCCGAAAATGTTTTGAAGCGCACGATGTGTAATTGTTAGGTCCCCTCGAAGACGACGATCACAAAAAGGAGTGAGATCAAAGATCCTAAGCCGCTCCATGTAGTCGGGTCGTACCGTGCCATAGGGAATACGCGTAGTTCTCCTTTGCAGTGATTCCAATGCTTCTTGGTCACGAACAAGTATGGGACACCATACCGGCCCAGCAAACTCCATCAGGGGTCTTACATAGGTTTTGCAAAGATGGCAGCACGTTGAGCTATCACAACCCTTAAATGACTTCTCGAGAAGGTAGATAAACCTTTTGGTCTTCGAACACAGAACGTTGATATGATATCAGACCAGGTGAGACTGCTGTTGACGATTACTCCAAGATCGCAATGGCTGCTTACAGTAGGGATTGTTTCATTTAACAGTGTATAGTCCAACATCGGGTTGTTCTTACCGATGTGGAGAACACAGCACTTGCATATGTTCAAGGGTAGCTTCCACATCCTTGACCAGTTTCCAATTTCGTCTAGGTCCTGTTGCAACAAACACGCGCTAGTTAGCGGGTTATGAAATATTTTGGTGTCATCACCAAAAGAGGAGTAGATTGATTTGATGTGGCTGGGTAGATCACAGGTGTACAGGATAAACAAAATCGGTCCGAGGACGGAGCCCTGTGGCACACCACTAACAACTGGTCTTTTAGAAGATAGGCTGCTACCAACCTTCACAGCGAAATCTCTGTTGGACAAGAAGGCTTCTATCCATCTCAAGAGATTACCCCGGAGTCCCAGATGTTCCAGTTTATTGAGTAGCAGGGTATGAGGTACTTTATCGAAGGCGGCGGAAAAATCCAGGTAGATAACGTCAATCGCGGCTGATACGCCATCTTCTCCAGGTGATGAGGACGTTTTTAAGTTGCACAAAAATTCATGAACATCATCAGTAGCGAACACAATATCACAGAGGGAGGTACTGTTGCGGGGTAAATTCGTATCACAAGAAGGTAATGTTTGTGAAGTTGAGAAGTTCTCGATAAATACATCTGCGAATAGATTAGCTGAAGCTGAAGAATCGCTACATAATTCACCATCGGCGGTACGAATAATTGGTGCAGACACTTTTGAGTTTAACGAGTTCCTAAGGTGTCTGTAGAGCTTCTTTCTGTTACTGGAGGTAGCAAGTGTACGTTCATAAGAAGGCTTAGCTTGCCTCAACGTTTTAGATACCTCAATTGAAAAATATCTGTGAATGTCGTAGTTTGTCCGAGTTTTATGTCGTGTGTAGCGCTGTCACAAGGACTTCTTATGACGTAACAAGCGAAGGATGTTATCATTAATCCAGGGCTTAGAAGGATTGAAAGAGATAGTTTTCGATGTAGAATATAGAAAGGTTAAGGAATTTAGACGACTCAAGAAAATATTCCACATGCTTTGAGTGTCTCTGTTTTGGAATAATGTTGACCAATCAATTTCAGAAAGAGCGTTGTTCAACTGAACATAGTTGACACACTTAATAGTTTTACAAACCTTTGTGACATGAGATGGAATGGTAAGTTGCAATTTAGATACAATGGTGCAATGATCGGATTTTCCAAAAAGAGGAAGGTAGGAGACAACAGACACCAGATCATCATCATTCACGAGGATTAGGTCGAGACAACGGGGTACTTGATCATTTTCAAACCTAGTGGGACGATCAACTAACTGTTTTAGGCACGTACGGTTTAGCAGATCAAGATAAGGTGCAGAAGGAGAACTACATAGGAGCGTGGATGAAATCGGCCACGAAATATCCCTAAGATTAAAATCACCGGTAACATATAAGCTATTAGTGCGGGTCAGGAGAAGCTCTAGATAGGTACATAGATTAATATCAGAAGTTGATGGGCTATATATGCAACCAATTATGATACTTAATGTGTTTAGTTTCAACTCCAGGAATAAATTGTAAATTCCCGTAAATTGAGATGAGAACGGCGTAACAGTAAAAGCAGCGGCAACAGAGTCCTTGACATAAATGCATACGCCACCATGTCCTGGTGTAAGAGTAGAATCATTTCGGAATAGTGTATAGCCTGGTATAGCGACGATATGGTCAGGGATCTGGGGACTAAGCCAAGTCTCAGTTAAACAAATGAATGTAGGGGATGTGGATTCGGTAAAAGCGAGTAACTCGAGTAATTTAGAATTAAGCGATTGCGTATTGGTATAACAAATAGACCATTCTGGGGAAGAATTTGTCGGGATGTTTAGTTTTTTGGTGTGTTAGACATAGGAGAGGGTACAATTTTCGGAACGCCTTTGATGTACTTGATTGTGAGTTCAGTTTCCCCATCGTTTTGCCTCCGTCTCAACTCAGCACGGAGATTGTTGAGTTCGTTCATCTGTAGTGGGGTCTTGTCGTCATAAATAGAGATACTTTTGAAAACATCATGATTAAGAAGTTTGTTTAGGATATATTTGTCAAATGAAGTCCCTGATGAATTTAAAATAGCTGTAGTAACACCAGTTCATAAGAAGGCAGATGTAAGAAATATTAATAATTATAGGCCTATATCGATCATGTCTGTTTTAGTTAAAATATTCGAAAAAGCTTTGAAATACAGGTTAGTTAAATTTTTGGATAAATCCAATTTTATATCAGAGAAGCAGTTTGGTTTCAGAGAGAGGCTGTCGACTAATGACGCAATTGCAAAACTAACAGAGGAAATTCGAAAAAGCTTAGAACTAAGTAAGCCAGTACTATGCGTGTTCCTGGATCTTGCCAAGGCCTTTGACACTATAAATCATCGGCAGATGTTGGAGGCCTTGGAGGATGCAGGAATACGAGGCGGACCTAAAGAGTTGTTTGAAAGTTATTTGTCAAATCGAAAACAAGTAGTAAAAATTGGGGAAGCGATTAGTAATGAAAGAACTTTCACATACGGTTTACCACAGGGTACCGTTCTAGGACCAATATTATTCACAATTTATATCAATAACATCCTTACCTCTTTCACATGCGGTCAAGTGATCAGTTTTGCAGACGATACAGCGGTGCTGTACGAAGATAGCACTTGGGAAAAATTAAAAGTTAAAGTAGAACAAGACATGTCAATTGTTTTCGATTATTTTGCCCATAAACTCTTGACTGTAAATTATGAAAAAACATTTTTTATACCTTTTTCAAATACTGTCCGTTGTCTGCCGCATTATAATCAGCTTTCGATAAATGGCATGTCGCAACACATAGTTTTAAAATCTGTGAATAAATACAAGTATCTGGGCGTCACCATCGATAGCCACTTAAAATGGGATTTTCATATACATAATGTTACCAATACACTGAGGCTGCTTTTATATCGCTTTAAATTTTTAAGAAAATTCATTGATTATCCAAACCTGAAAATATTGTACTATTCATTAGTTGAGTCGTAACTACGCTATGCTATATTAAGCTGGGGGAGTGCCGCATATTGCCATATGCGACCTCTCGATGTACTGCAGAAAAGAATATTAAAAGCCATGACTAACAAGAAAATCACCTATCCTTCCAATCAATTATTTTATGAAACTGGCGTACTCGACCTAAGGCAATTATACATGCATCAGATAATATTATTTATATATAAAAATAAATCCCGGTTTGATAATGTCAGCCATGCATATAGTACCAGGCACAAGGTATGCCAGAGCCTACAGATACAAACTGTGCAGAAAAATATAAGCCTACGTTGTCACACCTACATGTCGAAAAAATTCATAATAGTTTACCCCATGCTTACCGCCGTTATATAAATCATATAAACTCATTTAGCCTGATCAAGTCGATATTTAGAAAGTATATTCCCCAAGTCAGTAGAGCAGAAGCCCGAAAACTCATAGAAATTGGTAATTAGCTATTTTGCCTGTATATGAATATATATATGAATACAGGACTATATTATGTACGTATAAAATGCCTATCCACTTTGCCCTCCATACTGAAAATTTGTCTTTAATCAATATCCTCATTACCATATGTTTTATACAATGTACCCAATCTATAGCTCTACTCAAGCAAATGTCTTCATTTATTATTGTAGCTGCCCGTGCACAACCTTACTTGGTTTTAACGGGAACATCAGAATATATAATTATGTATGAGTAAATTGTTTATAATAATGTTACTTTAGTCTAAAATCCACTGATTTCAATAAGATCCTTTACATTTGTTATTTTGTTATTATAGCTTAAAGTGACAAATTATGTTGAGCTCACATAAATTGTATTATATATTGAAATATTGTAATATATTCCATTGATTGATTGATGATTGATTGATTGAAGAAGTTTCTTTTTATTCCGCAAAATGGATTTGACGATGTAGAGGCTGGAGAAATTTACTTTGATGGGGCGAGGTGCTGAGCTGCGAGCGCCAATTCTGGTAAAAGCAACACGTTGAGAATTAGCAAGAGGATCGACAACGTTTAACACATCCGAGATGAACGTGGTTTCATTAGGGTTGCAATCTTCAGGGACACCTCTCATTATAACATTGTGTGCCCTATCGAAACGCTCGAAAATCTCTGCTTGAGACTGAATATCCGATATTGGGGAAATGGTTGTAGAACTATTAGCAATTGTGTTAAGCTTCAGTTCAACGTCACTTAATCTGCCGACGACAGTCCCAATGTTATCAGAAATATTATCTTGCGCAAGCTGAAGGGATGCCATATTTGATTCACACTTTTTCATCTCACTGTCTAGGCGGGAAATGTTCGCTTAAAAGATTTTTACAGTGGGCCATGTCATCCGCCAAACGAGATTGGTTGCCTTTAATATCCTTAATATCTCTAGCAATTGACGATAGAGTATCCATGATACGTGACATATGAACAGCCGTAATGGGCAGATTTGCGTCCACCGCAGTATCGACTTTAGCGGAAGATGCAGAAGATGTTGAGGAACTGCGTGTGGTGCGTCCTTGCTTGCTACATATGCAGCAAGACCACTTTTCGCTATTATCGTTGAGGAAGCTTACATCAACCGAAGTCAGGTTAACGCAAGTAGCGTGATAAGATTTGCAGCAATTGGAACAACAAACAGAAAGCTGAGAGCTGCTTATACTTTTAGAGCAGCTGGAGCAGGACGGGGCCATTCTTTAAAAAGTGTATATAAAAATTATGTTACACGATACTGCTACAGGAAGGTGAAGGAAGACACGCTTCACTCCACTTGGGTCTGTAAGGGAGACTTAAATACAGAAAGGTCGAGCACGGAAAGGATCAAGGATGATGACGAGGAAGGATAGAGCAGTCGTGTAAACCGCGCCTTAGCAGAAGAACGGAGATCCGTCACTGCTTCGGAGCGACGACAAAACTGTGAACAGCCGCGGCCGTCGAGTGCTCAGTGCTCGTTGGAAAAATAATGTACTGTAACGCGCTAGGTATACAGCAAATAGCTAATAGCGGGCACGTTTGCGTATAAAAACCAAGCGACCCGATAGCACAATATAAATAATGGGAAAAAATGGAAAAACGAATAGAGCACTCGCAAGAAAAAGGATTAGCACACTTCTTACCAAAATACAATTATTGCATTATTGCACGACACTAATAGGAAACAATAATAGTTGATTTTTATAGCGAAAGATGCACAAAAATTATGAAAATTATAAAAATTAAAACTGCTGAAACACGTCCGACCGTTACGAGATCTACTACTGTACTGTGATCTACTACTGTACTGTGTACTGAATGGTGGGCTATGACCCATCTGTTAAAAACAAAAAACAAATCTGTCGAAAATTTGCGAGACTCAGTTTTTATTTATATTTTTATTAAATATAGCTTTGTTCTTTCTGTGTTTTTATTTTAATTATTGTCAATTTTCTATAATAAGGGCAGCTTAGATACCCATAGAGACAGCAACCGTTTCCAGATATATTTGCTCGTCTAAAAATAAATATAAATGCTAAAACTTATTTCAAGGAGAATAGGTAGCAAAGGGAAACAAACGTATTAGGTTACATAGAAGGAACGCCTTCATCATTTTGTAAGCACATAGAAGAAGCTGTATCAACTGAAGAAAGAATTCTAAAAAAATTCAATTACCATCCATACCGGTTTAAGGTAGGTACTTCAACATTTGCACAGGATCCAAGTTTGGGAATATTTAATCGCCATAACATGAAGGAGACCAATAATTCTTTTAAATGCCATTAAAAGAATAGGAAATTGTGCCAGATTTGCATTCAAGGAAATAGTCTCCAACTTGAACCAACGTCTCTAAAAGCTCCTCGACGTTTTTAGTTTTATTTTTATATTCTTCAGATATAATGTCGTTTGGTTTTAAGTAATGTAATAATGGACTAAGTAATATTTATTGAACATTATCGCAGATAGTAGTTAAGCGCATATAAAATACAATTACATAAATGACGTTATACCACTGTATCTGTGGTAACAGTGCAACAAAATAGTCGGTGATCTATATGGTATTTGGTTTTGGTATTACAATAATTACATAATATTCAGGGTTCAGGATCAGGGTCCATGGAAACCAAATCAATGCGTTGTTACACTCTCGAAGGTTCAAATTTACAATACATCGAGAAATGTCATTAGATAAGTAAGATTAGGTTACCGACCTTATGATTCCAGAAATTATACTACTGCATGAATTTTAGGGTCTTCATCGTTCACAAGGACAATGACAATATGATTAAGTACTCTGTAAATCTGTAACTCATATGTAATTTGTTACCAATCTAGAAAATAGTTCTTAGGCATAAGTTATAAGTATGTCTCGGTGACACCTGTAGAACATCTTCACAGTAGTCGCACAGTCCTTCTTGCACTCCCTGAAACAGAAAAGTTCATTAGAAGTTGTTTTGGTTTTAATGATGGTAGATTTACATCATATTTTACACGGCATCCCTTTATTTATATCATCCCTTGAATGATATGTTTTGTTTACATTTTCAATCTGGTTGAAAGTAAGGTTGTATTTACCGGCCATAGGACACTAGCGCGCCGCGGTCACATTGGCCCTAATCCCACCGGTCAGAAGCGCGCAAAATATTTCGATCACGCCATAGGATACTAGCGCGCCGCGGTCAGATTTGTCCTAATCCCAACGGTCAGAGACCTCCAAAATATTTTGGATAATAGACAGGTATGTGGACACAAGCGCGCGGGGCGGTTCTCGTTTACTTATGTGTAATATTGTTGACTGAAATAAATTGTAATGCGTAATATAGATTAGCAGCATTTTCTGTCAGCTTTATTTGCATCACGTGGTTCTTTTTTAACTTGTCGAATACCGGTAATATTCATTTAGAATTAAGCGAAAAGTTAATTTAAGCCTATATTCCTTGAAACGTTGAAAATTTAATTAAACACGATGTATTTAAATAAAACATAGATGTTTTGAATCCAGCGAATTGATTGATTCATTTGTTATTAAAAAATCAAGTAATCTACAAATTAAAGAATTTATTTCTTATAATAGTTACAGTTTACAATTTTATCAAGCTCATATCAGACAAGAGCTCCATTTTTATACATCTCAATCAAATTGGCAACATACTTCATGCGCTTAGATGACTCGCAATTGGTAAATTTACGTTGAATATTTATGCTGTTGATCGTGATATATGTTCGCAATTGCATATCTTTTAACACAGAAAGAAATTTGTGTATATCTGGATGAGAATGGTAGAAACTTGAACTGAAATGGCTATGAAAACCCTCACAACAGTTGGTCGTTTGATCCACCGTAGCCGTAAAAGATGCCAACAAATGTGGTGGAAATAACGGGTCGTCATTTAAATAATCTAAGAAGTAACTGTAAGCTACCGCAAGTCGTAAAAAAACAGATGACAGTTCGCAAGAATAAAAGGGACTAAATAGAGTGCGGTAAGGTAAGAGGTAACGTAAGACGTAAGGTAATAAACCTGTGGAATCAGATGAGAGTGTTGCGTTACCTCATACGTTACGACTATAAACACTCTCATCTGATTCCACAGGTTTATTTTCATACGTCTTACGTTACCTCTTACCTTACCGCACTCTATTTCATACTTAAAAGGGTTGTGGTCATTAGGAATATCCAAGCTTAATTTTCTTCCGGCGCGCAAGTGACCGGTGCCGATGAAGGCACCCTTTTTGTAAACAGGTAAAAATCAAACCGCGCGCGCTCGTGACCGATCACCGATTTACCTTGGCAGACACTATTGGAACTTTATATAGTTCATAGTCCTAAGATCTTAAGTATTAATTAGAGTGCGGTAAGGTAAGAGGTAACGTAAGACGTAAGAAAATAAACCTGTGGAATCAGATGAGAGTGTTTATAGTCGTAACGTAAGAGGTAACGCAACACTCTCATCTGATTCCACAGGTTTATTACCTTACGTCTTACGTTACCTCTTACCTTACCGCACTCTATTTAATCCCTTAGCACTCCATGACATAGACTTCGCAAAAATAGGTTCCATTCGTTGGCATAACAAGTTTTACTAAAATAGATGATAAAAAAAAGTTATACACGGTAAATATACTTAATTGAACCTTACACGATCTATTTATGTCAAAAATGCAGGTGTATCACCAGTTGTTTCGAGATAGTGGGTGCTTTTGTAATACCTCTCGGTCTAAATTTCGCGCTAATTCTGCAGTATTTCACGTAATATCCTCACTTCTCTGCTGACAAGCATCTAATGGCGAGAGAACACTTTTATAGAAATTATACCAATACTCCCATATAATACTGTTGCCGCTTCCACTATTAGTACAGCAATTAGCTGCAGCTCTCTGAAATTCGTTACTAAGATGGCAACAACCAGCGAGGTGCCAACAATTGGGGGGTTTAAAGTATGAAATAGAGTGCGGTAAGGTAAGAGGTAACGTAAGACGTAAGAAAATAAACCTGTGGAATCAGATGAGAGTGTTTATAGTCGTAACGTAAGAGGTAACGCAACACTCTCATCGGATTCCACAGGTTTATTACCTTACGTCTTACGTTACCTCTTACCTTACCGCACTCTATTTAGTCCCTAAAGTACGAAATAGAGTGCGGTACCCAATAAACCAATGTACGTCATAAAGACGTATTATGTACGTAGACGTCTGACGTAGCGTACGTCTTATGTACGTACGGTAGTTCCGTTTGGATATCTTTAAGACGTACATAGTACGTACTTTGTCCACCCTTTTTAACATCTTATGTACGTACTTTTTCGACGTATTTCTGACATAGATATGACATATATAGGACGTAATTTTACTTCATATGGTATTTGGATTAATAGAGGTATATATTTTTTAACATTTTATTTTTTCATATAACAAACTGGTATAATATATTTAAAAAATAATAATAACTCTAGCTCAAAAAAAAATAGGAACCATTCTGGTTTAAATAATAGTATTTTAAATATTTAAATAATATACTATCTAAAGTTTATCTATTCTTTGCTTTTAGGCGGTCAGTGGCTCTGCGATGCCATGTGGCTATAGCTTCTTCACTTTCCTTTTTGTTTTTTGGAATTCTGGACTCCTCCGCAGCAGCTAAAATTTATTTCATTTTTAGGTACATTTCATCTAAAGGAATTTCTATGGCTTAGGTGAAATCAAATTAAAAGTTTTGACCTGTAAAATTATTCATTAATAAGTTACTTCTAAACTTAAGACTGCAATAGGTATGTCTTAATCTGGTTTACGACATACCTAGGACAAGCTTAGCAAATAAAGCATCGCAAAACTTATTTTTCTGTCTGCGACCCAGTCAGCTATATGTGCTGGCAAGGGAGTCAGTCATTATTTTACGCAGACATCATGAAACTAGTAGCTTTTTTTCCTTGGACTTCAAGATTACGTTCAAAACATCCCAGGTGTCTCTTGGCAGTTCTATAATGTTTATTTAATTTTGACTTATTGGTATTCATTATCTAAAATTATGTGCAAAAATAAAAAGCTAATAAACGCTTTATTGGTTACACTAGCTAGTTAACATACAGTAATAATGTGTTTTAGTTTTAAATTTCTTTAGTTGGTTTTTGTTTCTAGTAGTAATTTTCTTAGGTTATCAAGAATTCGTTGGCCACTGGTACTTTCTGAGATTCTATGCATGCACCCCTCTTATTAAAGAGTTAAAATAACGTTCAAATTATCCTACGTTTTATACTATGCATTTAATCCACTTACCTGTATACTGGTTAATAGAATTTTCTTTTTTTTATAACCAACGCCACACCAGCACCATAAATTCGGATTTCGGAGAAAGAGAACGAAAATTGCTACTACTGTCAGTACTCAGTTGTCACCTTTCACTGCTGTCAATCCAATGCTGCCAGATTTCAATTTTTTTACCTACTTTTGTTAGTATTCCCCAAGTGTAGGATAAAAAATTTAAAACTTTGCTACTTATTTAACTATCATGTCAAGGCAATTACCCCAATATTCAACGGTAAACAAAATTACCTCAATAACGATTAAAATTCATCAAAGATTAATATCTATTTCGTTTTGATTTCGTTTCCGAAGTGGACCGTTTCGGGACAGTCAAACCAACTGACAATACTGCTTAAACATTACTTTTGCAAAGCCTTCTGTTTTTTACAATGTTACTCTGAAGTCTGAGGTTTTGTGATTTGTAAAATAGGCTAAATTCTGCCGAATGGCTGAATTTTTTTAACTATCCATAATAATCCATAATTTTTCCCACACTTTTTGGAAGCTCAACAGAATGAATGACATAACCTATAACGTTCGGGCAGCAAACGGTTAAAAAACATTAATTTTTTGAATGACAGTTTCACGTCCAATTTAAATAGTTTTCATAGTTTTTAGAAGTACCTATGGATTACGCTGCACGCTGCGGCTCTAAGGGGGTGTTGGCTCTTCGCTCTTACCCTCTTGGCCCTTTTTGCAGCAATGACTAAACGTACCTATTCAAAGAAATCTACAGTATTTATAAAAGATATCCGTCAATAATTTAATATATTTGATATAAGCTTATAAATGAACATTTTTAACAACGTCCATGATCATGACAGTTACCTCAGAAAAGGTATAACTATATAGTAAGTTCTTTACGTAGTAGTAACTACGTCTTATGTACGTATATTATGTACGTACCATGTACATCCCAAAATTTACGTACATAATACGTACATTTTATGTCCATGGACGTACGGACGTAAATATGACATAAAATGTACGTCTTATGTATGTACTGTGTTTACTGGGTAAGGTAAGAGGTAACGTAAGACGTAAGAAAATAAACCTGTGGAATCAGATGAGAGTGTTTATAGTCGTAACGTAAGAAGTAACGCAACACTCTCATCTGATTCCACAGGTTTATTACCTTACGTCTTACGTTACCTCTTACCTTACCGCACTCTATTTAGTCCCTTACCCTACCTTAACCTTAAATTTACACCTTTTTGTCCCCTTTATTTGTTGTTTCTTCAGTTGTAAGGGACTAAATAGAGTGCGGTAAGGTAAGAGGTAACGTAAGACGTAAGGTAATAAAGTATAAATTAGAGTGCGGTAAGGTAAGAGGTAACGTAAGACGTAAGAAAATAAACCTGTGGAATCAGATGAGAGTGTTGCGTTACCTCTTACGTTACGACTATAAACACTCTCATCTGATTCCACAGGTTTATTTTCTTACGTCTTACGTTACCTCTTACCTTACCGCACTCTATTTCATACTTAATGCGTTACATATGCCATTGACCTTTTCTAGTATGAGATATTCAAATATTTCAAATTTCAAATATTTATGGTTTTTATCATTTTCTCCTCTATCCATTTCTGTTGTCCTGGTCCAAAATGTGAGAACTCTGTATTTTCGTTCCGATTCCTACACTTCCTTGGGATTTCAAGCCTGCACAGTGAGGCTTTTTTGTCGCCACCTATCCTCTCATCTATAAATATAGCTTGTGGTGGTATCTGATGGTGAAGATTGCGACTTTTATTATTTAGTTACTTAATTAGATAGGCTACCGATAGATAGCGCCACGATCCACCACCCCGATGCGACATCTATGAAGTACAAGTTGGACTATTGGAGAATATAAGAAAAGATAAAGTAGGTAGCCACCTAGGTAACCCAACGACAAAATACCGTTAATGTTTTTGTACAATAGATGTCGCGTTACCGCATCGGTGTTGCCGATCCATCCAATTTTTCCCTTCGTTCCAGAAATAGAAATGCCGATTATTTGTAATGTACACCTTTCTTTATCGTGGCGTAGAATAAGTGAGGCTAGCGCTTTAGGATTTCTGTGTTTTTTTGTTGTTTCTATAATCTTTGTACTGCAAACGCTCAATACGGAACAAGGCTTGGACATTGTTTTGAGGCGCTGGCGGCATATGTGACCTGATCGTCATCTGATAATAACCACTTTACACGGTCAAGAAGACAAGACAACGATCAAATTTGTGTTGTTTGTGTTTCGAGAAAATGCGGAAAATATTTGAATTTTTCTAGTCAGTTGGAAGCTTATGAACACAAAATATCACATTTAGGCCCGATTATATCAACACGGGCATTTTAACAAAGCTGTTGACCAATCAGAGCAGCCCATTCAAGAACTTGTGTCTGTCAAAGTTCTCTGAAAATTATTGATTTCTCTTGAAGTTTACTTCAAAAAGGTGAAAAAAGACATGCCTTATATATAATCGACCATTGTGAACTCTCTAGTATCTTTTCAACTCTGATTTTCCATCCTAAATGAGTAAAAACTTGCGTTTTCCTGTTTAACAAAGAGTTTAGCAATTGTTAATCTCAACCAATCAGATTCGACAAAACCGATACATTTGATCACTGGTCAAATGTACTGTTAATTTAATGATGATGATGACAAGAAATTCAAATTACTGCATTATTTTGATAAAACAATAATTTACAATCCATAACAATTATAAATACTACCCATATACCTATGTATTATAGTGAAAAAGGGTAAAGATAACATTTTATTGCTCTTCACAAAGCTATTATAGACCCACATGATGCAAACGTGCATTACTGATTGCCTATTCTGCTTAACAGCAAAGCCTTGCGATCTGGCAAAAGTATAACGTATATCCTTGTTGTTCCTAAGCTAGAAACCTTTCGTATAGTCAGAAAGTGAATAAGGTGCTTTAAATAAGTGTGTTTCTGCGCTACGGTGCCTTTTACGCAGTGCCTACAATCTTTACATCCTCTGTGAATATTCCGATAAGAAGGTCCATTCCATAACAAACATGCATCCAGTCTATAATCAATTGACTGCAATTGCAATTGGTAATTATACAATAATTATAAGGTAAACATTAAAAATCTAGCATTAATTTGCAAATCAATCTGATCAATCACTGTGTTCTGATTTTCTACTATGATTTTGAACCATGAATTCTAAAATATTTTTAACGAAAGTGTCATCCAGGTTTGACGTTTTGTTACCAATAGTGATAAAATACTATTGGATGATACTTATTAACCTAGCCTGCAATACCCAATAGAAAGCTTTTGCTAAACAACATCCAATAGGAAAGCTTTTTCAAAGTCTTTGTTAAATATGCATGTTGATAAAATCGGGCCTTAATATAATATAATATATTTATGAACAGTGGATTGATGTTATGATTTTTTTATATGCAAAACGTTAGGATCAGAGTCTAATTTCGCTTTTTTGCAATATTTGATAGTGTGAGGAAATTTTCATATGTCAACTCGGCAACGCCGCTTGGCTAGCATTGCTAGTTGCCGTTAGCTTTGTCCCAAATCGTATTTTGATCACCGTAACAGAATCGTGATGCAACAACAGCTTTGTCCCAATTAAACTGAGTACCGTAATCGGACGGTAACAGAACCGTCAAGCCCCGCCCACTCAAATGCTAACTATATGGAAATCAGTTCTCAATCGATCCTCAAAGTGTCCCAACCCATCAGTTCTAGAACCGGTTCTAGGATCGTTTTTTTACTGCAAATGCGATACTAGCTTGGAAGCGAGAATCAAGTGAGAACTGCGAGGAAAACGAAGGCGGCTGTGCCGAGGACTGGCGAGCCTGGAAATCTGGCGGTTGGACGGTTCAAACTAACCTATTGTGCTAACCTATAAATACTTATGTTTTGTGTTTACCTCGTTTGGCTCGTTTACAAATTTTACAATCGATGGCATAATACTTCGTGATTGCACTTATCTAAACATCCTTTTTTTTGGCTAAACTTAAAATCCGTGGTAAAAACGTTAGAATATCCTGTATATATATATATAGATATTTTCTTGAGGAATAAACACTATTATGAATATTATTATACATACCCACTAATAAACTGATATTTTAGGCGAACGCTCTACTTAAACTTAACAGATCAGTTGAATCCTGACTGAATACCTCCTCTTTTGGGTTTGCAACCAAAAAGCACAAATTAATGTAACAGGTGTGAAGCTTGAAAGATATAAACGGACAAGCTACAGAGCACAGGTAAAATAGTATTTAGCTTTATTGATATCAAAACAATGAGTTTCAAAACTTTTAGCAGAAGAATGAACCCAGTACAAGCCAAAATAGGAAACAACAGCAGTATAAATGTTGGGGACACTTGTAACCTTTGAGAGGAAAAGAAAACCATTAAAATTGTGCAGACTGAGATGACCTGCAATAACATCAAAAAACTTTATTTGGAGCATATGGGTACTTCAAAGATCAGAGACAATTTGGAAAGACGTGTTCATGCAAACTTCTCAAATATAATCAGATTCACCTAAAATGTTATATAGGGTTTCCGACTTAAAAACGTTTAGAGACTATCATCAGTCTTGTAGAACCCTACATTACTCTAAATTCAAACTTTGCTGCCAATAGAGAAGCATATTCAGTTGACTCCTATGAAGTTACGTTTAAATATTGATTTTAAGGATTTGAATTTCTGATTTGAGATAAGTCCAACTACTGTGTCAACTTATTCTTACAATATAAACATAATGTGCATGCAGATGAAGAATTTTGTATTTTGGCCATCTAAAGAGCATCTCAAAAAAATAATGCGATCTTGCTTTAAAGAAACCTTCCAGGAAAAAACAACTTTTATTATAGACTGTTTTGAGATAAAAATAAAAAAACCCTTCACTTGTATTGGCAGCTGCACAGTCTTATTCACATTATAAACATGGCCAAACAATCAAATATTTAATTTGAATTACACTGATCGATATGTTTTACTAGTAAAGGATGCGGTGGGTGAGTTTCAGATAAGTGTGTGATAGAGAATTCAGAATTTCTCAAAAAATTTATTCCAGATGTTGTGGCTCAGAGAAATTTTCTAATGTGGGAGTTTGTACAGCTCTATAGGGCAACTGTTGAAATACCTGCATTTACCTGTGGCCATATGTAACTGCATAGAACTTGAGAAAACACGAGCTCTGGCATACTGCAGAATCCATACAGAATGTGTTATTGGAATATTGACAAAGGTATAATATCCTTAATGATGTCTTATCTACATATAGTTTTGCTTAGTACATGTGGAGAAGAACTTATCCTATTGACAAAAATTGTATTTCTATGATGGGCCCTTATAAATTTATGCCATCAATTGTGCCTCTATAAATACAAGTGATTTGTTTTTTTATGTGAGTATATGTTACATATTTATAAGAAAAGACTTTATTTTTATAAAGTCAATCAATTCTGAGAAAACACGAGCTCTGGCACACTGCAGATCCATGCAGAATGTGTGCTCAGCAATTGCGCCTCTATAAATACAATTGATCTGTTTTTTTTTAAGTGAGTATATGTTATGTATTTATAAGAAAGGACTTTATTTTAATAAAGTCAATGAATTCTAGATTAAAGATCACAAGTAACATAAAATAAAATTAATACACAATATCCAATAGAGGAGCAATAATATATTCATATAAAATACAATACAGTACAAATATACAAATACAACAATAATTTTTGTATTTTAAGCAGGACTTGAGAGGCAGCCAAAATGTTAATAAATAGTTCTCATACCAAAGAATGTTGTTTTATTCATAAGTCATTAAACAGAGATGGTTTAGCAAAAGATTTAATACCTGCAAGAAATACCTACATGGTTTGTATCTTATATTTAAGAATACAATTTAATTCTTACATATACTGATAATAATGATTGAACTGTTAGTATGCGGTTTGAATTTTGATTCTATTGATACTGATGTGATATTTGATTATCTAAATAAAAATGTACTGCTGTAAGGAATGACTATGGAAATAAACTGTAGTGAAATTAGGGAATTAGCCTTTGAGCTTGATAGGGCATATAGATATTTTATTAACTATAGTAATGGTAGTGGTATATTGATATGGATTAATTATAAAATCAAGCAAAACTTAGTTGTAATTTGTTAATGCAAAGTAGAAAGGATACTATGAAAGCATGATTGATGATAGTAAATATCACTCTAAAGAAATATGGAAATGTCTGAAAAAAATGTTAAATGACTGTGATGAATCTGTTAATTATACAAAATATAAATTTTAGAACGAACAAGACCAACATTTTTGTAGAGACTGAAAATAAAACCGCCTGTATGTTTAATTCATACTTCACAAAAACTATTGAGGATATAATAATCTAGTGTTCATTAAAATTGTGATTGGTCTGATAGTAATTTACTTGTACTTTGAGTGCAGAATTGATGAATTTCAGCCCATAATAATAACAATAATAATAATGGAGTTAAAACAAACTATGTTTTCATTAAAAACATGCAAGACGTAGATAATATGCTAAAAACTCAATTTCTTAAAAGAACTTTTGATACAACAGGATATGCAGCTCTCAATTTTATAAATTCGCTTCTAAAAAAATTATAGACTACCATTATTCCTGTTGCAAAATGTCAAGACAAATCTGATGCGTCTACGTATGGACTAATAATTAACACACTGCCCTGTATTGAAAAACTGTTGGAAAAAATAATTTATAAATAAATAAATAGTCTCATATTTGATAAACATAATCTCCTTGAAAACCAGTCCGGTTTTCGAAAATGTCACTCCTACGAAACAGCAATTCAACTCACAATCTCAAAATGGAAACAAACGGTAGACAAGAATGAATTTGTAGTTGTAATTTTTTTAGACTTGAGAAAAGCCGTTGACATAATAATGTTAAAAAAACTAAAATATGGTTTTGGAACAAATATAATAAAATGGTTTAGGGAATATTTAACCAACAGATTTCAGGATGCCCTAGTGGGTGAGAGAAAATCTTCAAACAAAGAAAGCAAACATGGCGCACCACAAGGTAGTATTCAAATTCAAATTTATTCAGAAAGATAGATATGTGGTAACATCTAGTAAAGAAAACCAACGAAACAAATTTAAATATGTAACAATATAAATTAAATATTGCACCTAGATTACGGGAAATCTGTATGTGCAAAATCTGGTAAAGTAGGTCATTATATATACATTATACATTTTTTCATATTGAAACAGAAAACTTAATATTAACAATCTGCATGCATTCACATAAAAAGGAAGGACAAAGAATGGAGCACAAGAAACTGAGCATTATAAAATGATTTAAATTACATAAGACCAAGAAGCGTTTTATAATTGTTATATATAACTGGCTTACACTTTTCCGCAAATGTTTTATATTTGTAGATATTTTTTATATCAACTGTTAAAAAATTATAAATTTTTGGACCCAAACCAGTTATAAATCTTTTGTTTCCGTCTTTTTTATAGAAAGGAACCTCTAATTTATTGTTTGTTATTTGCCTAGTTTGATATGCATGTGATACTATTGTTTGTAGATTTG